>JARQOD010000001.1:146432185-146805158 GCA_033576555.1 Oophaga sylvatica
TCCTTGCAATTTGCCTTGGGGATTTGAACCTAGGACTCCAGCGCTGCAAGGCTGTAGTACTATCCACCGTGCTGCCCACATATAAAATAGTTCTGTATTTTTGGCTGCCAATTATGTATTTATATTTATAACATATATTCTTTCACATTTATTTTGTATAGATCCCTTCATTTTCTATGTATATTGTTATTCTTTTTGTGGTATTGTTTATTCTTCTTGTGATGGTGTACAATAATGTTCCCAATTGATATCTGAACCCATATACAATGTATGGACCCTGATTTTTTTGTGATGTGATGGTGTACAATAATGTTCCCATATTGATATCTGAACCCATATACAATGTATGGACCCTGAGTTTTTGCTGCGGCGATGTTAGGCTATTTACGTTCTTTTGCCCTTCACTAACATGGCCGCCGGTATTATCGGCGCATGCGCAGTTCGCTGTCCAACCCTGTCAATATGGTCATTGTTTATTCCCCTTGATATGGTTATAACAATGCTCTGGTGATGATATTTGCGCCCATATTATATTTCATGGATTCCTATTCCCTGTTCGCGATGTTAGGGATATTGACGCTCTTCTGCCCCTCACCAAGATGGCCGCCGGTATCATCGGCGCATGCGCTGTCCACTGCCTGGCCCTTCTCTCCAGCCTCCGCCTCCTGTCTGACGTTGGGTCACATGAGACTGTGTGCACCGACGTCAGCGGCCCATGACGCTGGCTGGTGGGCGGTAGCTAGTTCAGCTGATGGCGATTTCCCCCTTCATGGCAGCTATAAATAACTACAGTTTGCTCCACTGGCACGCCTCCTGAGGAAGGCATTTTGGCTGAAACACGCGTTGGGGAGGCGGGGTTGAGCCGTGTCCTGTGCACAGTCTTTTGGGTATGTCCACTACTCTTATATGTCTTTTCATATATTCATCTAAGCATTATATGTATTTGACTTTATATTCATTGATTTCTCTCATATACGGCACTTGCTTTATACTGAATTATATGATACAACATTATCTCCATAATATATAAGATTGAGAGATAGTATGAGATATATGTTACCTGTATTTTGCATTATATTTTCAGTTACACATGTGGCCATATCCATACTTATTAGTGGACACCCTCCTACATCCCCTGCTGCATTGTATTGTCATGCGGTGATTTGCACATGTCATTTTTTCAGTCCCTTCATCCCTACCCTTGATGTTATTGTCATTTTTTTATCAATAAAATTTATCTTTGCTAACTATATGGACATCTTGCACTGCTTGTTCTCGTGGTTCATATGTAGTCCATAAGATGGAGACCTGGAGATAGCAGAGGCCTGTAGCCTGTATGTGAGTGTGACGCTCTCCACACTGGCAGCACATTGGACTGGGACACAGTTTTCCTGTAAAGTGTCGGGGTGATGTGAAGCAGCAACTCGGTCATGGCTACCACCTGCAGTCCATTTTACGAGCACAAATGGTTCAAGGTAAAGAAGCACTCCCATCAAAGTTTTAATCCTCTTAAGTATATTGCAATGATCATATTATATAGCACTGTGTACTTACAGTTGCTCATTTTGCCTTTTTACTCAGCTAATTATTCTCTTTTCTCAGCTCTATGTAGAAACGAGAAGTCTATTGTGACATCATTTATCATTCCCATCTTCAAGATCTGACCCAGCTGCTCCCTCCTCCTCCCCCCTGCCAGGGACTTTTACAGGACTTATGAGTGTTAGGGTCTGCGGAACACACCAAATATATGAGGTAGAGAGGTGCGTTCGCAGCCCGGGGTCCACCGTGCAGGCGGAACCTGCTGCTAGTAAAATGGTGAAAGTAGCGAACTCTGTTATCCCGCAGGAGTCGCTAAAATAAACGCCGTAGCGCGTTGTGGCAGTAAGTGTGAACTCTGTTAATACCCAAGCCGCTAACGGACATGCCACAGCGCTGTATGGCGATAGGTGCGAACTCACTTAGCTTCAGTGACCGCAAAGTAAAACGCTAGGGCGCTGTCTACGTCGAAAGCAAACCCTGTTACGTCACAGGGCCGCTGAGGAAAAGTGCTGTGTCCTGTCAGGCTCTCAGGTACACAGTTAAGTGCTAAGCGTACATAACGCGTGATCATTGCTAATGTCCTCGCGGGAGTCACCCGCAATCTATGGCATCTGAACGCCAGACCCTGAATACGGCAATCAAAACTCCTCACCGGTTTACGCCGGTAATCTAGGGCATCTAGGACACCGACCCTGGCCACTACAATACCAAACTCCTCACCGATTAAGTCGGTATTCTAGTGGCTTATTTCAGCCGGGTCCCTAACCACACATACGCATGATCACACTGGCGCATAGCATACAATGGTTGATATTAGCGCATGGCGGCCCAGCCATTTAACCCTTTTATAGCAACAGCTACAGGACCTTCCAGGAACAAGGACCAATGAGAAGCTGTTACAAAAAACACGTACTACATGACCTTCCTGGGGGACCAATAGGAGCCGCTGCAGCACCTGAACATGTGACCCCTGATCTCCAATGAGAGATCTCACTCTGGGCATGCTCACGTGGGAAAACGCAGGACTTTGTCTCAAAGACGGCTGCTCCAGCACTGACTATAATAGCAGATCCAGGAAAGGCAGCAGCAAGTCACTGCACAGTAGAGGGGTGGGCAAGACGCCTGGACCGACTCTCTGCTGAGCAGGCTCCACTGCGGCCGGAGATGAATGGGAGACCGCAGCGGGACGGGTTCAAGACTCCCCTTGTGCAGCAGCGGGAACCCGAACCCTAAAAAATGAGTCACAAAAGTAAAAATTGATCTCTTGTTTCTACATAGATCTTAGAAGGATTCAGCTAGTCAGTTTTTTAATCACGTGATGTCATAAACCTATGGAAAAGAGAATTTATTGGTACAAGGCAAAATGAGCAATTGTAAGTACACAGTGCTATATAAAAGATGATAGCAATATTTAAGAGGGTAAAAATTTTTGATGTGAATGCCTCTTTAATACTGGCAATTACAGAAAGTATCAGCACACACAGTGCATCACAGCTTGCCAAAGTGCCCATGTTAATCCCTGTCTCTGCTAAAAATGCATATAAACAGCAAATGAAAACCCCTGCTCTGAAAATATATTTATATTATAAATGAGAAAGTTGATTATCACTGTTATAGTCTGGGGTCAAGAACAAGCCTCTGAAAGAGCTAGTTTTGACTTTGCATAGGATATCTTGACACCTCTGGTGCTAACACAGGCCTCACACGGCATCTTAAGATGTTGTGATTAGTGATAAGCGAATTTGTTTGAAAAACGATCACCAAACATAAATTGCCACGAATATGGCACATTCGGATTAGTGATAATAAACACAAGCAAAATTTTATAAAATAGGAAAAAAATTGGTAACATTCGGTAAAAAGTGAGGGAAAATATTACCTTTGCCACCAAGTATTTTGAGCCTTTAGCTAGGATAATGGTGGTTTATGATGAGCGTGGGCACGTGTTTGATGAGGGTAGGAGGTTGGCAGAGCTCAGAGGAGTGGCGTGCTTGTAAATTTATTTTTTATAGCTTTATGTGTGCACATTGCTAGCCAATCAAGGCGCAGGAAACATCCACAATGTCCTGGGCACAAACAGCTTGTGTCATTGGCTGCTGAAATCACATGTCCCTCTCCACATAAAGAGCAGACAAAGCATCCTCATCCACAGATAAAAAAAATATTCTGTTACTAATGCCATACAGTAGGGTAGATCTCACTTTAAAAATTGTTTGGAGCATCTAGTCTAGTTATACAGGCCTCAGCCACACAAAAAAATATCTTCTGTTACTAAACATCAACAGTAAGGGAGATCTCATTTTGAAATTGTTTAGAGCATATGATCTTTTGTCATAAAGTCCTCATCCACACTCAAACAATTCTTCCTTCTGTTACTAACATCAACAGTAGGGGAGATCTCAGTTTGAAATTGTTTGGAGATTCTAGTCGATGTTATAAAGGCCTCATCCACAGCAAAAAAAAATTCTGTTTCTAACGTCATACAGTAGGGGAGATCTCATTTTGAAATTGTTTGGAGCATCTAGTATATGTGATAAAGGTCTCATCTGCAGAAAAAAAAAAAAATTCTTCTGTTACTAACGTCATACAGTATGGGATATCTCATTTGAAATTGTTTGGAGCGTGTTTTTCTTTGTCATAAAGGCCTCATCCACACTGAAACAATTCTTTCTTCAATTACTAACATCATACAGTAGGTGAGATTTCAGTTTGAAATTTGTTTTGAGCATCTAATCAATGTTAAACACGCCTCATCCACACCCAAAAAAAATTCTTCTGTTACTAAATGTTCTACAGTAAGGGGGATCTCAGTTTAAAATTGTTTGGAGCAATCTAGTCTATTTTATACAGGCCTAATTCACAGCAAAAATAAAATTATTCTGTTACTAACTCATACAGTAGGGAGATCTCTTTTTGAAATTGTTTGGAGTATCTATCTTGTTTGCAGGCCTTATCCACACACAAAAAAATTCTTCTGTTACGTAATTACAGCAGGGGAGATCTCACACTGAAAATGTTTGGAGCATCTAGTCTATGTTATACAGGCCTCATCCACAGCAAAAAAAAATTCTTCAGTTACTAACATCATACAGTAGGGTGATATCACACTGAAAATGTTTGGAGCATCTATTCTATGTTATACAGCCTCGTCCACACAAAAATAAATTCTTCTATTACTAACATCATACAGTAGGGGAGATCTCATTTTTACTTGTTTGGAGTTTCTAGTCTATGTTATACAGGCCTCATCCACAAAAAAAAAATCTTCTGTTACTAGCGTAATACACTAAGGGAGATCTCATTTTGAAACTGTTAGAGCATATCACCTTTGTCATAAAGGCTTCATCCACACTCAAACAATTCTTTCTTCTGTTACTAACATCATACATAGGGAGATCTCAGTTTGAAATTGTTTGGAGCTTCTAGTTGATGTTATACAGGCCTCATCCACAGCAAAAAAAAAATTCTTCTGTAACTAACGTCATACAGTAGGGGAGATCTCATACTGAAATTGTTTGGAGAATCTAGTCTATGTTATACAGGCCTCATCCACACAAAAAATATCTTCTTTACTAACATCATACAGTAAGGGAGATCTCATTTTGAAATTGTTTAGAGCATATGATCTTTTGTCATAAAGTCCTCATCCACACTCAAACAATTCTTCCTTCTGTTACTAACATCATTACAGTAGGGGAGATCTCAGTTTGAAATTGTTTGGAGATTCTAGTCGATGTTATAAAGGCCTCATCCACAGCAAAAAAAAATTCTTCTGTTTCTAACGTCATACAGTAGGGGAGATCTCATTTTGAAATTGTTTGGAGTATCTAGTCTTTGTTTGCAGGCCTTATCCACACACAAAAAAAATTCTTCTGTTACTAACATAATACAGCAGGGAGATCTCACACTGAAAATGTTTGGAGCATTTAGTCTATGTTATACAGGCCTCATCCACAGCAAAAAAAAAATTCTTCAGTTACTAAGTCTAGTGTTGAGCGATACGATAATTGCAAATATCGGCTATCGGCCGATATTAGCTCTATCGCCTTTCGATAATTCGTTTCGATATTTTCGTCTTATCGAATACCGGAATCGGATTTGTCACTGTCACTGTGAGTGTCCGTCGGTCGGGTCTGTCAGGAGTCAGCGGCACTTACCTGGCAGAAGATCTCCGGCGGTCACGTCCTGGACTGCTTGATGGCCGCCATTATCTTCTCCCTGGCGGTCACATGCAGTTTTTCGTGATAACTGCAGTGACTGCAGGGTAATCCCGGCCGTAAAGCAGTCAGTCCGATGACGTCACCGCCGGGGAGAGCAGGTAATCAGCTGTGCTGCGCCGGGATGACAGGCTTTGCCTGTCATTCTGATGTAGCAGAGCTGGATCGTCGTGGGACACTCGTTACTATGGACTGCGTCGGTCAGGTGGTATACTTTTTTTTTTTTTTTTTTTTCATTTTTTTACAGGAGATCGATGGCGTCGCAGCAGGATGAGACAGTAATAAAAGAAATGAAAACTGTGTTTTTTTATTTTTTATTAAATTAAAAAAAATTTTTGGAACATTCACCGCCGGGTACATAAACAATTTAACTATTTATTTACATACAGGGACCCTGTCCGGTTATTTAGACTTCTTTGGCAGGGGTGTTACAGTACCACCTGGTACTCTTCTGGTGCTTGCCAAACATCCGAGACACCAAGGACCACCAGGACCTGATGACGTCGTGTGGCCTGTACAGTCAAGTCGTGACCCGCTATCTGGGTCTGTGTGGCCACCTCTTTCATCTCTCTCCGGGTCTGGAGCCCTATGTCACGGACTGTACGAACCCCAGGGGGCCTAACAGGCGCGGGTACGGGCCAGCTATACTTATCATGTCCATAGCTGGGGCTGCTGAGGAGACCACTGAGGGAGGCTGGGGAGATTTACGGCGTGGAGTGGGACTTTTGCAGAGGCCTGGATGTGGGAGGCTGAAGGCTTCGAGGGTCTCACAGGTTCCTGACACACTGGGGAGTAGGGGTCGCACCTGGTAACATTTAGGGCGTACCATCCATTGTAACCCCAGTGTCGGGTGTAAGTCACCAAGTCTCCTGGCAACAGGTCCCTCCCCGGGTGTCCTTCTGGGAGGTGAGCCTCCACGTCCCGCCGGTCACAAAGACTTCTAAATAAAGTCCAGGCTCCTTGATGAAGCCCCACCCACCTTTCAATTTAAAGCTCCGTACTGCACCCTTACGCCGCGGCTCACTCAGGGTTCCTTTATCCTTTCTCATCCGGTCCTTATCTGCCCGGTCCTTCTCCAGGTGACGTTGGCGAAGTTTTAGGGTTTCTCGCTGCTCCCTTTGTCACTCTGCTTCCCGCTCCCAACGTCTCCACTCTTCCTCCTGCAAAGTGAATAATCATGTGCACAGCCGTATAGGAGTATCTGAGTAGGTTCCCACACCATATAAATATAGCAAATAAACTCAGAACTCAACTTCAGTAGAGTGATGATTTTTAATCGTGTCCACAGTAATAACAGAAACGTTTCGGTCCTGAACTTGGACCTTCATCAGTCACATGGACTACTGTGAGTAGGTGGACCCAGCAAAAAGAGGGGCTATGCCCGGAATATCAGGTTTAAATTCTGTTCGATATAGTGATCAAATATGGCAGCGGTTACCTGGGGGTCCCGGTGGAGCAAAAATGTGCCTGTGGTGGACGCGGTATCCGCCGCTAGTCTGTGCATGTACCGCGTCCACCACAGGCACATTTTTGCTCCACCGGGACCCCCCAGGTAACCGCTGCCATATTTGATCACCTATATCGAACAGAATTTAAACCTGATATTCCGGGCATAGCCCCTCTTTTTGCTGGGTCCACCTACTCACAGTAGTCCATGTGACTGATGAAGGTCCAAGTTCAGACCGAAACGTTTCTGTTATTACTGTGGACACGATTAAAAATCATCACTCTACTGAAGTTGAGTTCTGAGTTTATTTGCTATATCCACTCTTCCTCCTGACGCCGGTTGTAATTCTCCTCCACCAGTTGCTTCATGTCTCCACCACTCCACTGCAGCTTACAGTGTCCGGTTTGCGGCAGCTCTCCTGTCGCCCCCCAGTCCTGGCGGCGCTCCCCTGTGGAGGAAGCAGACGGCTCTAAATCAGATGACAGTCGGGGCTCCGTACAGGCAGGTAGTGCTCTGGTGCCTGCGCGGCCTCCTCCATGAGGACGGGTGTCGCTTCTTCTGTCTCAGCGACCGGGCAGACAGCGGGTTCTGGGGTGCTGACGGTGCTGCAGTTTTTGCAGGAACGGGTGCCTCCACTGCGACAACGTCAACCGGATCACATTGCAAGGGCTCCTCTACTATAACGGTGCCTCACCTTCCGGTACAGACACTTCAGGTAAGAGGGATTGGCGCCGCTCCAAGTTTATTTTTAGGGCACGCCAGCTCGCTTCCATCCTGGCGACCTCCTCCCGGTGCCGGGCCAGGCCTCTCAGGGTATCCTCCGCTTCTTGCAGCGTAGGAGGGTTTACAGGCCGGGTGCCCAACGGTGATTCCGTGGCGATCGGGTCGCTTCCGTGGGGGAGAGCTCTGACTGCTCCATCCCTTCCCACTTCTGCTCGTCGTGTCCATTAGCCATCTCTGCCAAGTCACATGTGTCATATCTGGAGAGGGCCCCTCTTTTGTAGGGAGGTGGACCTCCTCACACTGAGGAGGATGAGGAGGCGGAACTCCAGAGCTGTGGGGCACGATGTTACATTGCAGTACCATTTACAGTGGGCGGCCTTCGTTTTCACGCCACTGAGTGAGTGACACCCACGAAGAGCACGCCCTTCTTCACCAGTGCCTCGTCGTGACGCAGATATGGCGGAAAAATGGCAAATACATTCTCTGATGATTTTAGCAATTCTCAAGCACAAAACCAGTGCAATTCAGGCACACAGGACTCGCTTATAGCGAGCTACAGAATCCTGTTCGTGACGCCCAAGTTGAGTCGCACAGAGCCAGAGGTTTTCGGGGTACTCGGCACCGAGCCCATCGACTTCTATGGGTATGTCACGGCTTTACCCGGCAATTGAATTAGAGTCGATTTTACTATGTAGAAGTGTATAAACTATAAATATATGTATATATATATGTCACAATGACCTGTATATATATATATATGTATTCTATGTGTGTATATTTTGTGTTTACAACGAAAGAAAGGGTTTTTTTTTGTTGCAATATTTTGTTCCCATAGACTTACATGGGACTTCCGGTATCGAAATCGGATATCGACGATATTTAGTGCTATCGGCGATACAATTTCGATACGATATTTTTAGATATCGAGCAATATCGCTCAACACTACTAACGTCATACAGTAGGTTAGATATCACTCTGAACATGTTTGGAGCATCTATTCTATTGTTATACAGGTCTCGTCCACACAAAAATAAATTCTTCTATTACTAACATCATACAGTAGGGGAGATCTCATTTTTACTTGTTTGGAGCTTCTAGTCTATGTTATACAGGCCTCATTCACAGCAAATAAAAATTTATTCTGTTACTAATGCCATACAGTAGGGTAGATCTCACTTTGAAATTGTATGGAGTATCTAGTCCAGAGGTCTCAAACTGCATTCCTCGAGGGCCACAAACCGTGCGTGTTTTCAAGATTTCCTTAGCATTGCACTAGGTGCTGGAATTATTATCTGTGCAGGTGATTAAATTATCACCTGTGCAATAGACAACTGACAACTTCTGTTATCAGAAGGGCTACTGCACTACCTTTCTTTGGAGACTCACAGCGATACAACTTGTTGATAAGGCCTAAAAAGCATGAGCTCAAGTGGATGGTAAGTGCAGCTTCAAATGGCCTATCCTCCTCTTCCTTCACTTCAAGATCACACCCAGTACAGTCCACAGAGGTGGCACCCCAATTACCCTTTGTTCACCCCACGTCACAACTCTCCAACTGCACAAATGACTGTAGGGAACCACAGATGGGTGAGTCTGAAGAGCTGTTCACAAATTCTATGACACGGGTGTCAAAAGCCTGACAGTCATGAGGAGGATATCATCTGAACCGATGCCAAAATTTTTTTACCTTGCATCCAGGGCAGGATGAAGTAGGGTCCAAGCAGCACCCTGACTCTCATCACCAGATTTTAACCCCCGGGGGAGGTGATCCTCATGAGTCTCAGATATCTGAGGCTCATGTGGACTGTACTGTGCTGTCAGGGCAGGAAGAGGAGAAGGGTGACTCTCAGGGTGAGGAATGTGATAACACAGAGGATAATGATGAGGTGGTAGATCCCAGTTGGTGAACACAGAAGCATACAGCTGAGTAGGTCATCTGAGGAATTGGAAGAGGAGGAAGATGAGGGCGTTACATTGCGCCGTATGATGCAGACACGTAGTGAAGCAGCCACAATGAGTAATGCATTTTAAACCACAACTGGCCAGCAGCGTTTGCAGGTATGCAGCTCGCAGGGTTGGTAAGTGTTGCCTAGCCTGGGCTTTTTTGACACTGCAAAGGATGAGCCAACTCACATAATCTGCCAACTTTGCAAAAATTGCTGAGTAGAGGGTAAAAGTGCAATAATTTGACTACTACATGCATGAATCTTTACATGCGCAATCAAATGTGTTACTTTTGGAATCCCACTGTGCTAAAATGTGGACCAGCGGACCTCAACAACCATCAATCGCATCTGCTGATTCTTTCTCCTCCTCTGTTACCGTTCCAAGTATTGTACCTCAGGTTTCTGACGGCAGAACCTCGGGTTCTTTACCGGCTCCAGTCAAGCCGAGTGAAATCCCGTCAGCTGTAATGGAAGTGGATATGTCTGCTGTTTTTGACTGATCTCAGAAAACGAGCACACCTCAACTTTATCAATCCACCATAACATCTCCACCTGCACCTCCCTCACGGTCCAGCAGTTTGTCTGGTTCACCATACTCTGCACTCTCTCAGCACTGCAGTCAGCCCACGGTCCCGCAGTTGTGGTCACGTAAAAGATTGTTTCCTCTAACACATGACAAAGCTAAGAGTTTGAACTCCATCTCCAATCTGTTGGTCACGGAAATGCTGGCTTTCCGCCTGGTAGATACAGATGGTTTCTGAAAGCTGATGGGCGTCGCAGTCCCCCAGTACCAGTTGGCCAGTCGTAAGAATGCTGTGCCTGCGCTACAACCAGCATGTCACAGACATCACCCATTCCTTGACTAAATCTATGTCTGCCAGGGTTTATTTCACCACACACACTTGTACGAGTAAACATGGCCAAGAGCATTACATTTCGCTGACTGGGCACTGGGTGACTCTGGTGGCTGTGTGTGCAGGCGGGGAAGGGATGCTATACAATTCTTGGACTCCCAAGGCTTACAGGACAAACCTCTATATTTCACACTTCCTCCATTGCTTCTGCCTCCATTACCTCCTCTAGGGCTTCCACCTGCTCCCTCAACCTCTGCCTTAATGAGACTTGGGTTCCAACAGTGCAGAGTGAATCCCCACCACCTCTGTTGTGAATATGCTGGAGGCGGCTTCTGAGCTGGGACTCCCTCCGGTGGTTGCTGAGGGTAATGAACTGATTACCGAATGGCCTTCAGCTGGTGCTGAATGGTAGGATATAAGTGGCCTGAGTTCCCAGCAGCCTTGCCGGTTATCAATTGTTCCTGCTGGTCTTGCTTGAAGCACTGCTAGTTTCCTGCTCTCCTTCAGATAAGTGTTTGCTGTTTTTTTTTCCTTTGTTTGATTTTCTCTGCTGGTTTGCTGCTTGCAGTGGACTGCAGCCTGTCCCCTTTTGGGGGTCTGGCGCTGCAATTTTGCCAGATGCTTCCTGCCCTGGAGAGGGATCTGCGAATGCTGGAGTATCAAAAACGCTTTTACACAACCTTAAGGGAGGTTTTCCCCAAGACAGCAGTGAGGCATACAGTGTGCATCGCAGCTCTAGACCTCCAACCTCTGGCATATCAATGCCAAAACATTAGCAGCAGCAGCAGTTGTGTACAGTGGGTATAGAAAGTAATAGGACTCCTTTAAATTTTTCACTTTTTGTTTCATTGCAGCCATTTTGTAAATTCAAAAAAGTTCATTTTTTTCTTATTAATATACACCCTGCACCCTATCTTGACTGAAAAAAACAGAAATGTAGAAATTTTTGCAAATTTATTTAAAAAGAAAAACTGAAATATCACATGGTCATAAGTATTCAGACCCTTTGCTCAGACACTCATTTTTGAGTCACACGCTGTCCATTTCCTTGTGATCCTCCTTGAGATGGTTCTACTCCTTCATTGGAGTCCAGCTGTGTTTAATTAAACTGATAGGACTTGATTTGAAAAGGCACATATCTGTCTATATAAGACCTCACAGCTCACAGTGCATGTCAGACCAAATGAGAATCAAGAGGTCAAAGGAACTGGCCAAGGAGCTCAGAGACAGAATTATGACAAGGCACAGATCTGGCCAAGGTTACAAAAGAATTTCTGCAGTACTCAAGGTTCCTAATGGCCTCCATAATCGTTAAATGGAAGAATTATGGGACCACCAGAAGTCTTCCTATACCTTGCCATCCTGCCAAACTGAGCAATCATGGGAGAAGAGCCTTGGTGAGAGAGGTAAAAAAGAACCCCAAGATCACTGTGGCTGAGCTCCACAGATGCAGTAGGGAGATGGGAGAAAGTTCCACAAAGTCAACTATCACTGCAGTCCTCCACCAGTCGGGCCTTTATGGCAGAGTGGCCCAACGGATGCCTCTCCTCAGTGCAAGAAATTTTGGATAGGATATTCAAGATGCCGACAATTCCGCGCTATCAAACTACGCGTTTCATGGACATCCTGTTCACTTCCTCAGGTACATAGCCAATACTAACCACATGGCTATGTACCTGAGGAAGTGGACAGGACGTCCATGAAACGCCTAGTTTGATAGACTTTAATAAAGTATGCAACTCTTCTGAACTCTGTGATTCCCTTGCCTGATTTTGGAAGAGCGCAGAATTGTCGGTATCTTGAATATCCTATCCAGAATTTCTTGAAGATCCTTTGCGGGTACGGTGTCATCTGCAGCCCTTCTATCCTACTTACTATATGTGTTGTGCATACTCACAATGTGTAAAGGTGAGAATTTTCCTTACAGTAAACTAATTGTTAATTTGGTAACTGCGCTATTGAGCCCCTATATCTATAATTTCTCCTCAGTGCAAGACATATGAAAGCCGCATAGAGTTTGCTAAAAAACACATGAAGGACTCCCAGACTATGAGAAATAATATTCTCTGGTCTGATGAGACGAAGATAGAATTTTTTTATTGATAATTCTAAGCGGTTTGTGTGGAGAAAACAAGGCACTGCTCATCCCCTGCCCAATACAATCCAAACAGTGAAACATGGTGGTGGCAGCATCATGCTAGGGGTTTTTTTTTCAACTGCAGGGACAGGACGACTGGTTGCAATTGAAGGAATCATGAATGCGGCCAAGTACAGAGATATCCTGGATGAAAACCTCTTCCAGAGTGCTCTGGATCTCAGACTTGGCTGAAGGTTCACCTTCAAACAAGACAATACCCTAAGCACACAGCTAAAATAAAAAATGAGTGGCTTCAGAAAATCTATGTAACCAATCTTGACTGGCCCAGCCAGAGCCCTGACATAAACCCAATTGAGCATCTCTGGAGAGACCTGAAAATGGCTGTAGTTCACCATCCAACCTGATGGAAATGGAGACGATCTGCAAGGTAGAATGGCAGAGGATCCCCAAATCCAGGTGTGAAAAACTTGTTGCATCATTCCCAAGAAGACTCATAGCTTGCACTATCTCAAAAGGGTTCTTCTACTCAATACTGAGCAATGAGTCGGAATACTTATGACTATGTGATATTTCAGTTTTTCTTTTTTAATAAATTTTCAAAAATTTCTACATTTCTGTATTTTTTCAGTCAAGATGGGGTGCAGAGGGTATATTTATTAGAAAAAAATGAACTTTTTTGAATTTACCAAATGGCTGCAATAAAACAAAGAGTGAAAAATTTAAAGGGTTCTGAATACTTTCCGTACCCACTCTAAGTAGCAGAAGCAATGTCTGTTTGTCTTCTGACACATTTTTCAGTCCAGCTCATGCACCAGCACAACGGTGTTCAAGTCTGACATGTGTTGAATGAACAGAGAGGATAGTGCAGGAGTATCTATAACTGAATATCAATGCCATCAGGAATTGTTTGCACCCTTTCACATTTTGGTCTAAAAAATGGATGAGTGGCCTGAGCTCGCCTCTCACACCTTGGTGGTTTTATCACTCCCGGCAGCCAGCATTCTCTCAAAAAGTGTCTTCAGCGCTGCTGGTGGTGTCCTGATGGATAAGCGCAGCCGGCTGTCCACTGGAAGTGTAGACCTCCTAAGATTAACAATTCATGGATCTCAAAGGACGTTTGCACTCCAATCACAGACTGTACAGACTAGGCGATGTTAGCATTTTTAGTGTTCTGCATTGATCTCACGTAATTGCAGTCTGTGATATTTTTAGTGCGGCTTCTGTATCTGCTGTTGCTGCTGTTTCTGCAGATGTTAAAACAAATTTGTGGAAATGTGAACAGTCAGGGTTGGTCTCCATCTGCTGGGTTGGCTGTAGTGGAAGACGTGTCGGTCCCTATTATACTACTTTTACTCTTGTGACATTGATGCCACTTTTGTGGTGTCAGGCCCTCATTTTTTAAATTTGAAGACTCCTGGTTGTGTGTCCATCTGCTGGTTTGGCTGTAGTGGAAGATGTGTCAGTACTATTTCTACTACGGTGAAATTGATGTCACTTTGTGGTGTCTGCCACTATTTTTTGGAAATGGGAACACTCCTGGTTGGGTGTCCATCTTCTGAGTTAGCTGTAGTGGAAGATGTGTCGGTCCCTATTATACCATTTCTACTGTGGTGAAATTTATGCCACTTTTGTGGTGTCTGCCAATAATTGTTTGAAATGTGAACATACCTGATTGAGTCTCTCCATCTCCTGGGTGGACTGTAGAGGAAGAGATGTCATTCCCTATTATACTATTTCTACTCTGATGAAATTGATGCCACTTTGTTGTTGTCTGCCACACATTTTTGGAATGTGTAGACTCCTGGTTGGGTCTCCTTCATCTGTGTTGCCTTTAGCAGTAGGCCTCTGAGACTGGCAGGCCTCCACTGCCTTTGAGTCAAGAACCTGTGTTACTATCCTTACATTTTTATGACAATAGTAGTCTACGAAACTGATATTTGTGCCACCTGAGTGTGGCTGAGCATCTAAGCAGGTTGAGCTGTTGCATGTGGTATCAGGGCTTCCAACATAGCAGACCTACACTGATCCCTAACCCACCTCATCTTAATTTGAAGTTCAATTCAAAGCTGTAAATGCTGGCCCAGAACCTGATACCTCATGCATGGTTGATTGCTGCCATTACCTTTCTAAAATTTGTACTGTGGGTGAATTGAGGCCACTTTCCTGGTGTCTGACCTTAAATCGATGTGTTTTGTCAGCTTTTGGGCCCGTTTGAAGGTGTTGTGTATGTGTTTGTTTTTACCTCCCACTGAATCCAATGGCGTTCAACTAATCTTCGATGAATAAATAGGCGAATAATGCAAATTCAGCAATCATAATCCGAACCAAACATTTAAATATTTGCTCATCACTAGTCGTGATGTAATGACATTGTGTGGACTAGTAGGTACCAGTGATAGCAAGGGTCGAGCATGCTTCCGTATAAGACCAGACAGGATACCAAAGCAAGGCAGCAAGAGTCAAATTGCTCATCTCTAATATATATGATACTGTATATATGCAAATTGAAACCACATTGTCCAAGATTCCCAAGCTTTGTGTCTACAGTTTCATAGGCTTCATACTGTTTTTAAATGACTGAAATAAAAAACTGTCATAAATAACTTAATAAAGTTTTAGTCCCTCGTTATTCACTTCATGATAAGCTGAAATGCAGGAAAAGAAGAATTATAATCTCTATGGTAAGTTTTATTATGAAAGCAAAGGTTACAGCATCCTGAGGAATTCCAAATGAGTGATTAAAAAGGAAAAAAATGCAGAAAAATAATTTTGCCATAAAAGAAGTACAGGGCAGGAAATATATAAACATTGAGGGAGATCGAGACAATGTGCACTTTTGTATATGCATGCACTACACTGTGTTGACATGTGCTCTCTTGTGTATATATTTTGCAAAGATGCAAGTTAATGCAGACTGGAATAAAACAGTTTACTTGTGGCCTCTGGCTCTATACAACCAAGGAGAATGTGATTATGCTTATGAACACTTCTACTGTTGGGAAGAAAAACAGAGATGATGGATGAATTTCTCAAACGGAGTGTTAAGAAACTGTTCTCGGTTATATTTACTCTTTTTCTACCCAGTTACTAAAAAGTAGTAAGTGTTAGGTATTTCTCTCCCAAATGTTACTGTTAAATGATTTTGGCATACAACTCCTGATAACCCAAAAAACCTGTCTCAAAAAATTAGCATATTAAGAAAAGGTTCTCTAAACGACCTATTACCCTAATCTTCTGAATCAACTAATTAACTCTAAACACATGCAAAAGATTCCTGAGGCTTTTAAAAACTCCCTGCCTGGTTCATTACTCAAAACCCCCATCATGGGTAAGACTAGCGACCTGACTGATGTCAAGAAGGCCATAATTGACACCCTCAAGCAAGAGGGTAAGACCCAGAAAGAAATTTCTCAACAAATAGGCTGTTCCCAGAGTGCTGTATCAAGGCACCTCAATGGGAAGTCTGTTGTAAGGAAACAATGTGGCAGAAAACGCTGTACAACGAGAAGAGGTGACCGGACCCTGAGGAAGATTGTGGAGAAGGACCGATTCCAGACCTTGGGGGACCTGAGGAAGCAGTGGACTGAGTCTGGTGTAGAAACATTCAGAGCCACCGTGCACAGGCGTGTGCAGGAAATGGGCTACAGGTGCCGCATTCCCCAGGTAAAGCCACTTTTGAACCATAAACAGCGGCAGAAGCACCTGACCTGGGCTACAGAGAAGCAGCACTGGACTGTTGCTAAGTGGTCCCAAGTACTTTTTTCTGATGAAAGCAAATTTTGCATGTCATTTGGAAATCAAGGTGCCAGAGTCTGGAGGAAGACTGGGGAGAAGGAAATGCCAAAATGCCTGAAGTCCAGTGTCAAGTACCCACAGTCAGTGATGGTGTGGGTGCTGACCTGCTGGTGTTGGTCCACTGTGTTTCATCAAGGGCAGGGTCAATGCAGCTAGCTATCAGGAGATTTTGGAGCACTTCATGCTTCCAACGGCTGAAATGCTTTATGGAGATGAAGATTTCATTTTTCAGCACGACCTGGCACCTGCTCACAGTGCCAAAACCACTGGTAAATGGTTTACTGACCATGGTATTACTGTGCTCAATTGGCCTGCCAACTCTCCTGACCTGAACCCCATAGAGAATCTGTGGGATATTGTGAAGAGAAAGTTGAGAGACGCAAGACCCAACACTCTGGATGAGCTTAAGGCCGCTATCGAAGCATCCTGGGCCTCCATAACACCTCAGCAGTGTCACAGGCTGATTGCCTCCATGCCACGCCGCATTGAAGCAGTCATTTCTGCAAAAGGATTCCCGACCAAGTATTGAGTGCATAACTGAACATTATTATTTTGTTTTTTTGTTTGTTTTGAAAAAACACTTTTATTTTATTGGACGGTTGAAATATGTTAATTTTTTGAGACAGGTTTTTTGGGTTATCAGGAGTTGTATGCCAAAATCATCAGTATTAAAACAATAAAAGACCTGACAAATTTCAGTTGGTGTGTAATGAATCTAAAATATATGAAAGTTTAATTGTAATCATTACATTATGGAAAATAATGAAATTTAGCACTATATGCTAATTTTTTGAGAAGGACCTGTATGTCTGAAGGCCCCCATACATAATAGAGTAGCATCGGTTGAACTCACCGATATTTGCGTCTCAGCCAACAATCGACTGTGTTCAGAAGAAACGTTGGTGGAGATCCTCTGCGGTGCTGAATGGTTAAAACAACGTCAGTCTAAGATGAATATAATTAATATATTGTGGCTTTCATTCAATGCATTTCAAAGTTACAAGAACTTCAGGAAAAAGAAGGACCGCATGTCATGTTTATTAAATTCATCTTGGACTGAAGTCGTTTTAACCATTCAGCAGCGCAAAGGATTTCCACCAACATTTCTTCTGAACATAGATTTCTTATGGTTACATCGTAACCCGTGGATCTGCAGCAGCTGATAAAACCTACCTACAGTCATGGCCAAAAGTTTTGAGTATGACACAAATATTAATTTTTACAAAGTCTACTGTTTCACTTTTTCTAATGGAAATTTGCATATACTCCAGAATGTTATAAAGAGTGATCAGCTTAACAGCAATTACTTGCAAAGTCAATATTTGGCTAGAAAATTAACTTTATCCCCCAAAACACATTTCAACCGTCTCTTAAAAGTGTTTCAGCTGCGGGATCGGGCTACCAGCAGTGCAGAGCTTGCTCAGGAATGGCAGCAGGCAGGTGTGAGTGCATCTGCAGGCACTGTGAGACGGAGACTCTTGGAGCAAGGCATGGTCTAAAGGAGGGCAGCAAAGAAGCTACTTCTCTCCAGAAAAAACATCATGGACAGACTGATATTCTGCAAAAGGTACAGGCAGTGGACTGCTGAGGACTGGGGTAAAGTTATTTTCTCTGATGAATCCCCTTTTCGATTGTTTGGGACATCAGGAAAACGCCTCATTCGGAGAAGACAAGGTGAGCGCTACCACCAGTCTTGTCTCATGCCAACTGTTAAGCATCCTGAAACCATTCATGTGTGGGGTTGCTTCTCAGCAAAGGGAATCGGCTCTCTCACAGTCTTGCCTAAAAACACAGCCATGAATAAAGAATGGTACCAGAATGTCCTCCAAGAGCAACTTCTCCCAACCCTCCAAGAGCAGTTTGGCAATCAACAATGCCTTTTCCAGCATGATGGAGCACCTTGCGATAAAGCAAAGGTGATAACTAAATGGCTCAGGGAACAAAACATAGAGATTTTGGGTCCATGGCCTGGAAACTCCCAGATCTTAATCCCATTGAGAACTTGTGGTCAATCATCAAGAGACGGGTAGACAAACAAAAACCTAAAAATTCTGACAAAATGAAAGCATTGATTGTGCAAGAATGGACTGCTATCAGTCAGGATTTGGTCCAGAAGTTGATTGAGAGCATGCCAGGGAGAATTGCAGAGGTCCTGAAGAAGAAGGGTCAACACTGCAAATATTGACTTACTGCATTAACTCATTCTAACTGTCAATATAAGCTTTTGTTACTCATATGCTTGCAATTATTATATTTCTGTCTGTGGTAAAAACATCTGTCAAACACACATAAAAACCAGAGGGCAGCAGATCATGTGAAAATATAATATTTGTGTCATTCTCAAAACTTTTGGCCATGACTGTACAAGCATAAAAGATGTTGAATCAGGTTAGCACAATCTAACACTTATAGCCCAATTCTATGTGTATAAAACCCTATTGTGCGCCATTTTCTCTCCCAGCAAATATTCTTAACAATCTACTATGTACAGCAAACTATCCCTCAACAGATGATGTGTAAAGATAAGTATTTGGCTTGTCCAATTTTGGACTGCTGATCCTTTTGCTCTCGGTAAGATAAGCCGCTGACAGAGGAGTCAGGTAGCAGCACATTCATAGAGAAAACAGCAAGCACACCTGAATATGGAGGAGATGCCGGTCCCACATTCATCTTAATCATTGTTATGTCAACAGCTAACTATTGTGCATGGGGCCCCTTAGTCTCAGGTTCTCTTTAATAAACATCTATTTATTGTCTTAAAATTGTCATTGCATTGTTGTAAATAATTTATATATTATTTCTAATTTCACATATAAAAAGCATACAAAACATGTCCACTACTGAACAACCCATTTTCAAATGCTGGACCCCTCTTTAACCTAAGAGGAACCAGTGATCTTAGTGCTGTTGGACTTACATAAATTAAATGAAGATTACATCCATTATTAAAGCCCACATGTAATACAACATTTACACTGCATTGGCTGTTGGTCATATGGCTGGGTACAGCATCTTCAAAGGATAACAGCTGGAGACTTTCTTTATAAGATCAAGGGAACTGAGGTCTAGAGTACACAATTCATCCTTCCTGATTGCCATTGTGGTACTCTGAGGTTTGCCCCTCATTGCTACAGTAGTGGCATAGCCAGAAACTCATAAGTTCCAGCACTCTTTTTAGGATAATAATAGAAATGAAACCTGCAATGTTCAGCAAAAATTCCTTATACTATTTCTGGTGATGGTAGAGAAATTCTCAAGGAGGTAATTCAGACCAAATTCACTGGAATTCTCTATTAACTAGATTTATTCTTTTAAAAAATGTATCTTCCCTTACATATAAATTCTTACATATAAATTATTGTTACAAAATCAGTTCCTCATCTTATGTATTTATTATGCTTTGCTTTTATAGTGCCATCATATTCCACAGCGCTTTACATATGTTATCATTGCTGTCCTCAATGGGGCTCACAATCTAAATTCCCTATTAGTATGTTTTTGGAGTATTGGAGGAAACCGGAAAACCCAGTGGAAACCCACGTAAACACAGCGAGAACACACAAACTCCTTGCACATGTTGTCCTTGGTGGGATTTGAACCACTAACCACTGAGCTGCTCTTCCTGATATATTTCAGACAGTGGTTTAGTTAATCCATGTTTGAATACCCTATTAGGATTCCATGTTCTGGATTCCATGAACTCTCTTGAGTTACCCAAATTATGCATTGAGTTATAGGGACAAAGTGTAGTGCCTAATTTCCTTTGTGGTGGCACTGCAAGGAAATTGAACACTTATTCAGAGGTGTCCCTCAGAGATCAAAATATTGGGGTCAAAAAGATCTTTGTAATAAGCTTTTTGTTAATTGAATGGTTCTCAGGAGTTAGAACCAAATGGTACATATTATATAAGTTGGCATGTGATAGTAATGTGGCAGGATCCTTGTTCTACTTATTAACACTGTGTGCTTCTAAACTGACAACTTTACTTATACATGTAAAGAAAAAAGGCAATGTTTATATTCTAGAGTCTAGACGATCATGTTCCCATATTAACCCCTTACCAACATATGATGTTGTTTTTTGGCATCTTTGGGGCAATTGTGCAATTTTATTAAATTGCACCATGCTTTAAATGTTAACAAAATGAAAACAAAGTTTAAAAATTTAACAAATTTGCTTCAAACATGTTGTTTTAAAAAAATGCTGATAAAACTGTGATAAATAAAATTCCTCTAAGTTTTAGTCTGCAAGCTTGATTCCTTCATTCATTTTTAACCCCCCCCCCCTCCTAACATAGGATATACAGCCTGATTCAAGTTCCAATTTGTTCTCTTGTGACAGTGTCTCCCAATAATACAGGCTGGATATGAGCTCTGTGTGCATCTACAGAGTGGGCCATTTATACGGATACACCTAAATAAAATGGAAATGGTTGGTGATATCAGCTTCCTGTTTGTGGCAGATTAGTATATGGGAGGGGGAAAACTTTTCAAGATGGGTGTTGACCATGATGGCCATTTCGAAGTCGGCCATTTTGGATTCAACTTTATTTTTTCCAATGGGAAGAGGGTCATGTGAAACATCAAACTTATTGAGAATTTCACAAGAAAAACAATGTTGTGCTTGGTTTTAATGTAACTTTATTCTTTCATGAGTTATTTACAAGTTTATGACTACTTATAAAATGTGTTCAAAGTGCTGCCCATTGCGTTGGATTGTCAATGAAACCTGTTATGATTTGGTAGCTGAGGAGAGCAGGCAAAAACGGCAATACACCAGAGAGGTTGGAATCTACTGAATTGCAGTACCCTGACTAACCACCACAACTAAAGCAGCCGTGGAGCGTTCCTACGTTGGTCCTAGACGCCTCGTCACAGCCTAGAGAGGTTAACTACACCTAAAGATAGAAAGAGGAAAGCTATCTGCCCCGGAGCAGATCCCCAAAGAACATAGAAAGCCCCCAAACATGTAATGGCGGTTAGACAAGAGGAAATACAGACACAGACAGAAAATAGTATGAGCAAACGTTGGGGCCCAATCTTCCTAGAAAGAAAAGGATAGGAAGGACACTTACTGCAATCCAAAAAACCCTAAATAAATACCAACTCTACTAATTGCAAAAACACCTGAGATCACACGACCTCTACCACCTAAATTAGTTCTCTGGTGTAACAAAACTAAGCGCAGCCACTGAAAAAACTGGAAAAGGCAAATGAACAAATAACAGTGGCTCAGATAAACTGAGAGGAGCACAAGCCCCCGGAGGGGACCTGGCTGACCTCCACAGAAGTGCAGGGAAAAAATGCAAAAAGCAAGCACAAAAATAAAAGCAGAAAATATCTTATCTCTTAGCAGACGATGCAGGCAAGACTCAGCAAGCTTCCAAGTGAACCAGGAACCACAGTTGAGACAAGAACAATTGATCACCGGCAACCTTGATGGGAAGGAACCTCCCTTATATAAGACCAGTCTGTAACTCCTGATTGCCAATCTTCACAATCTTCATTGAATGGTTCAGTACTGTTTGTAACCACCAGAGGGAGCTTCTGCTCAGAATTCATTTCTAACACATTCACAACAGTACCCCCCCTTGAGGAGGGGTCACCAAACCCTCATTTGGGCAACCAGGTCAGTCAGGATGAGCTCTGTGATACGCACGGATCAGTCTCCTAGCATGGTTGTCCGAAGCAAACACCCAAGAATTGTCCTCCTGACCATAACCTCTCCACTTAACCAAATACTGGAGTTTCCGTCTAGAAAAACGAGAATCCAATATTTTCTCAACCACAAAGTCCAGATTGCCCTCAACCAAAACAGGGTCAGGAGGCGCAGCCATAGGAACCACTGGCTCGACAAACCTCTTCAACAAGGACTTGTGGAACACGTTATGGATCTTAAATGTCCCTGGAAGAAGTTAACGAAAGGAAACAGGATTAAGAATCTCCATGATCTTATAAGGTCCAATGAACCTAGGCTTAAACTTAGGAGATGCAACTCTCATAGGGATATTTGTTGAGGACAACCAGACCAAGTCCCCCACTTCAAACCGAGGACCATCAGTCCTATGCCGGTTGGCAAACCGCTGCGCCCTCTCCTGAGAGAGGGACAACCTCTCCACTACCTGGTCCCAAATCTGCTGCATACGCTCCACAACAGAGTCAACACCTGGACAGACAGAAGCCTCCGTCTGTCCCGAAGAAAATCGAGGGTGAAACCCAAAATTGCAGAAAAATGGAGACATCAAAGTGGCAGAGCTAGCCCTATTATTAAGAGCAAACTCAGCCAAAGGCAAAAAAGAGACCCAGTCATTTTGATCAGCAGACACAAAGCATCTCAGATAAGTCTCCAATGTCTGGTTTGTTCTCTCAGTTTGTCCATTGGTCTGAGGATGAAAAGCCGAGGAGAAAGACAATTGAACACCAAGTTTAGAACAAAAAGTCCTCCAAAATCTGGAAACAAACTGGACTCCTCTGTCAGACACAATGTTCTCAGGAGTGCCGTGTAACCGAACCACGTGCTGAAGGAACAAAGGCACCAATTCGGAGGAGGAATGCAACTTAGGTAATGGCACAAGATGTATCATTTTGGAAAACCTATCACAAATCACCCAGATAACGGTCATTCTCTGAGAAACAGGGAGGTCGGAAATGAAATCCATAGAGATATGGGTCCATGGTCTCTTGGGCACAGGCAATGGCATCAACAAACCACTAGAGTGAGAGCAAGGCTTGGAGCGAGAGCAAGTCCCGCAGGACTGCACAAATTCCCTGACGTCTCGAGACAAAGTAGGCCACCAAAAGGACCGACTAACCAAGTCTCTGGTACCAAAAATTCCGGGATGACCGGCCAACGTGGAACAATGAATCTCAGACATCACACTCTTTTTCCACCGGTCTGGGACAAACAATTTCCCAATAGGGCAGCACTCGGGTTTATCCTCCTGACACCCTTCCAGAGCCAGTCTCAAATTGGGCGAGATGGCGGAAAGAACTACACCCTCTTTCAAAATAACAGCAGGATCAGATAACTCAGGAGAGTCCGCAAGGAAACTCCTCGAGAGGGCATCCGCCTTAACATTCTTAGTGCCAGGAAGAAAGGAAACCACAAAATTAAAACGTGTGAAAAACAAGGCCCACCTGGCCAGTCTAGGATTAAGTCGCTTGGCTGATTCCAGATAAACCAGATTCTTATGGTCCGTGAGGACCACCACCTGATGTTTGGCTCCCTCCAGCCAATGTCTCCACTCTTCAAAAGCCCACTTCATGGCCAATATCTCCCGATTACCCACGTCATAATTACGTTCAGTTGAAGAAAATTTTCGAGAGAAAAAGGCACAAGGGTTACTTTTAGAGGTCTCCGGATCTCTTTGGGACAAAACGGCACCTGCCCCAATTTCAGAGGCATCAACCTCCACCTGAAATGGCAGAGAAACATCAGGCTGCCGTAGAACAGGAGCAGAAGTGAATCTCTGCTTAAGTTCCTGAAACGCATAGACTGCTTCAGGAGGCCAATTCACCACATCAGAACCCTTTTTGGTCAAATCAGTCAATGGTTTAACAATAACAGAGTAATTACCAATAAATTTACGATAAAAATTGGCAAAACCCAAGAATCTCTGAAGAGCCTTTAATGAAGTAGGTTGGACCCAATCACAGATGGCCTGAACCTTGACCGGGTCCATTTCAATAACAGATGGAGACAAAATGAATCCCAGAAATGAGATCCTCTGTACGCCAAAAAGACACTTTGATCCCTTCACATACAGAGCATTCTCTCTCAAAATCTGGAACACAGTCCGAACATGTTTCACATGAGAGTCCCAGTCATTGGAAAAAATCAAGATATCATCCAAATAAACAATCAGAAATTTATCCACAAAATCCCTGAAAATGTCATTCATGAAGGACTGGAAGACGGAAGGAGCATTAGTGAGCCCAAAGGGCATCACTAGGTACTCAAAATGCCCCTCTGGGGTATTAAATGCCGTCTTCCATTCATCCCCGTGCTTAATGCGAATAAGGTTATACGCCCCCCTGAGGTCAAGCTTGGTAAACCAAGTAGCACTTTTCACCCTGGAAAACAGGTCAGAAATCAAGGGTAACGGATATTGATATTTCACAGTGATATTGTTCAAGAGACGATAATCAATGCACGGCCTTAATGAACCATCCTTTTTGGCCACAAAGAAAAAAACGGCACCCAAGGGTGAAAAGGATGGTCTGATATGACCCTTCTCCAATGACTCCTTGATATAAGACCTCATAGCTTCATGATCAGGTACAGACAAGTTAAAAAGGCGACCTTTAGGGAATTTACTACCAGGCACTAATTCAATAGCGCAGTCATAGCTCCTATGGGGGGGCAAGGATGCAGATTTACTTTCGCTAAACACATCAGAAAAATCAGTCAAAAAGTCAGGAACATCCTGAGCCTGGGGAGAGGCAGAAAAAACAGGAGTGTTGGCATTAACACATTGGCAGCCCCAACTGGTTACAGACACAGATTTCCAATCCAAAACAGGATTATGAGACTGTAACCAAGGGAAACCTAGTACAATAATGTCATGCAGATTATACAGCACCAAAAATTTGCAACTCTCCTGATGATCAGGTTCAACCCTCATTATCACCTGAGTAGAGAACTGGGGTTTATTCTCAGCCAAAGGGGTAGAATCAATCCCCAGTAGGGGAATAGACTTTCGTAGAGATATCAAGGGAAACCCACAACGTTTAGCAAAATCAAAATCCATCAGGTTAATAGCTGCTCCCGAATCAACAAAAGCCTGAGAAGAAAATGTGGACAGGGAGCAAATCAGGGTAACAGTCAACAGAAATTTAGTCTGAACACTACCCAAGACAACTGAGCGTGCAAAACGTCTTCCCCGCTTTGGGCAGACTGAAATAGCATGAGAGGCGTCACCACAGTAGAAACATAACCCATTGCGTTTTCGAAACTCATGACGCTGTGCGCCAGAAGCCACTCTATCACACTGCATGGGTTCAGAAGCTGGTTAACAAGACAACACTATTCCACGCATACCTCTACGCTCACGCAAACGTCTGTCAATTTGAATCGCTAATGACATAGAATCATTAAGACCAGAGGGAGCAGGGAAACCCACCATAACATCTTTTACATTCTCTGACAGACCCTTCCGAAAAAGGGCTGCCAAAGCATCATCATTCCATTTGGTCAGGACTGCCCACTTTCAAAATTTCTGACAGCATAGCTCAGCGTCCTCAAGCCCCTGATTTAATGCCAACAAGGTTTTTTCAGCTTAATCAGTGACATTAGGTTCATCGTACAATAACCCCAGAGCCAGAAAAAATGCATCAACATTACTCAAAACAGGGTCCCCAGGTGTCAGGGAAAAAGCCCAATCCTGAGGATCGCCGCGCAGGAGAGAGATGACAATTTGAACCTGCTGTGCTGCGTTCCCTGAGGACTTAGGTTTTAAGGCAAAAAACAACTTACAGTTATTTTTGAAATTCAGAAATTTAGCTCGATCCCCTAAAAACATATCTGGCATGGGGATCCTAGGTTCCACAACAGGCAACCCTGCAAGATAGGTAGCAATACTCCAAACTTCAGTGGCAAGCTGATCCACACGGCCAGACAACTGTGCAAACTCCATTGAGAGAAAAAAAAAATCCTCAGCACCCAGAGAAAAAGAGGGAAAAAAATGCAACAAACAGAAAAAGAAAAATCTCTGACAACTTTTTTTTTTTTTCCACACTATTTTTCTCTTCTGTGAGTACCATATAATTTTCAGTTAGGCCGGTGATACTGTTATGATTTGGTAGCTGAGGAGAGCAGGCAAAAACGGCAATACACCAGAGAGGTTGGAATCTACTGGATTGCAGTACCCTGACTAACCACCACAACTAAAGGCAGCCGTGGAGCGTTCCTACGTTGGTCCTAGACGCCTCGTCACAGCCTGAGAGGTTAACTACACCTAAAGATAGAAAGAGGAAAGCTATCTGCCCCGGAGCAGATCCCCAAAGAACATAGAAAGCCCCCAAACATGTAATGGCGGTTAGACAAGAGGAAATACAGACACAGACAGAAAATAGTATGAGCAAACGTTGGGGCCCAATCTTCCTAGAAAGAAAAGGATAGGAAGGACACTTACTGCAATCCAAAAAACCCTAAAAAAATACCAACTCTACTAATTGCAAAAACACCTGAGATCACACGACTTCTACCACCTAAATTAGTTCTCTGGTGTAACAAAACTAAGCCGCAGCCACTGAAAAAACTGGAAAAGGCAAATGAACAAATAACAGTGGCTCAGATAAACTGAGAGGAGCACAAGCCCCCGGAGGGGACCTGGCTGACCTCCACAGAAGTGCAGGGAAAAAATGCAAAAAGCAAGCACAAAAATAAAAGCAGAAAATATCTTATCTCTTAGCAGACGATGCAGGCAAGACTCAGCAAGCTTCCAAGTGAACCAGGAACCACAGTTGAGACAAGAACAATTGATCACCGGCAACCTTGATGGGAAGGAACCTCCCTTATATAAGACCAGTCTGTAACTCCTGATTGCCAATCTTCACAATCTTCATTGAATGGTTCAGTACTGTTTGTAACCACCAGAGGGAGCTTCTGCTCAGAATTCATTTCTAACACATTCACAACAGAAACCCTCTTCTCCCACTCTTAACACACTGATAGCAACACCGCAGAAGAAATGCTAGCACAGGCTTCCAGTGTCATTGTTTCAGATGCTGCACATCTCGTATCTTCACAGCACAAACAATTGTCTTCAGATACGAGATGTGCAGCATGACGATTGAGACTGCTCTCAAATGAAACATCACAAGAAGTACAGAAAAAACACATTTAGAGATTAGGTAGATTAGGAAAATTGTAGTGTGTTGTGTAATAAAGCAAATTACCCAAGTAGTTAGGTGTGAAGATAGTTAGAAAATACATTTTAGGTGCTGGACACCCCTTTAAGAAAGTTTTCCAGGATTAGTAAAATATGACTGCTTTATATTGCCAAAACAGCACTACTGTTATCTATTGGTGGTGTATGATATTGCATCTTAGCCTCATTCACTTCAATTTAGCTGCTATAGCACCCACAACATGTACAGTCATGGCCAAAAGTTTTGAGAATGACACAAATATTATATTTTCACATGATCTGCTGCCCTCTGGTTTTTATGTGTGTTTGACAGATGTTTTTATCACAGACAGAAATATAATAATTCCAAACATATGTGTAACAAAAGCTTATATTGACAGTTAGAATGAGTTAATGCAGCAAGTCAATATTTGCAGTGTTGACCCTTCTTCTTCAGGACCTCTGCAATTCTCCCTGGCATGCTCTCAATCAACTTCTGGACCAAATCCTGACTGATAGCGGTCCATTCTTGCACAATCAATGCTTTCATTTTGTCAGAATTTTTAGGTTTTTGTTTGTCCACCCGTCTCTTGATGATTGACCACAAGTTCTCAATGGGATTAAGATCTGGGGAGTTTCCAGGCCATGGACCCAAAATCTCTATGTTTTGTTCCCTGAGCCATTTAGTTATCACCTTTGCTTTATGGCAATGTGCTCCATCATGCTGGAAAAGGCATTGTTGATCGCCAAACTGCTCTTGGAGGGTTGGGAGAAGTTGCTCTTTGAGGACATTCTGGTACCATTCTTTATTCATGGCTGTGTTTTTAGGCAAGACTGTGAGAGAGCCGATTCCCTTTGCTGAGAAACAACCCCACACATGAATGGTTTCAGGATGCTTAACAGTTGGCATGAGACAAGACTGGTGGTAGCGCTCACCTTGTCTTCTCCGAATGAGGCGTTTTCCTGATGTCCCAAACAATCGAAAAGGGGATTCATCACAGAAAATAACTTTACCCCAGTCCTCAGCAGTCCACTGCCTGTACCTTTTGCAGAATATCAGTCTGTCCATGATGTTTTTTCTGGAGAGAAGTGGCTTCTTTGCTGCCCTCCTTTAGACCATGCCTTGCTCCAAGAGTCTCCGCCTCACAGTGCGTGCAGATGCACTCACACAAGCCTGCTGCCATTCCTGAGCAAGCTCTGCACTGCTGGTAGCCCGATCCCGCAGCTGAAACACTTTTAAGAGACGGTCCTGGCGCTTGCTGGTCTTTCTTGGGCGCCCTGAAGCCTTTTTGGCAACAATGGAACCTCTCTCCTTGAAGTTCTTGATGATGCGATAGATTGTTGACTGAGGTGCAATCTTTCTAGCTGCGATACTCTTCCCTGTTAGGCCATTTTTGTGCATTGCAATGATGACTGCACGTGTTTCTTTAGAGGTAACCATGGTTAACAGAAGAGAAACAATGATGCCAAGCACCAGCCTCCTTTTAAAGTGTCCAGTGGTGTCATTCTTACTTAATCATGACAGATTGATCTCCAGCCATGTCCTCATCAACACCCACACCTTTGTTAATGGAGCAATCACTGAAAAGAGGTTAGCTGGTCCTTTTAAGGCAGGGCTGCAATGATGTTGAAATGTGTTTTGGGGGATAAAGTTCATTTTCTAGCCAAATATTGACTTTGCAAGTAATTGCTGTTAAGCTGATCACTCTTTATAACATTCTGGAGTATATGCAAATTGCCATTAGAAAAAGTGAAGCAGTAGACTTTGTAAAAATTAATATTTGTGTCATTCTCAAAACTTTTGGCCATGACTGTAGACATGTGTGGCACTGTTTTGGAAGATATCAGCCATATTATTACATACCTGGACAACTCCTTTTATGGGATTTTGATGAAAATGCTAAAAGAATGCATCTCTCACAGTAGTTATCTCACCGTTTATTTAATATCACAGATTAGATGCTGATCTTTATACCGCTGCCAGTTCCCTAGAGATGACATGTGAACCGATGCCAAGGAGGACTCAAACAGCTAACAGCTAACAGCTAACGTAGGGGAACAATACTAAGGATATGTACACAGGAAAGTTTAACACATTAACACTTTTTTAACTTTTAAAATCCCTTTAATTTGCTCTTATATTGTAATATACTTTTTAAAATTTTATTTCATATGATTTATACCTCTTTTAAAACAAACAATATAGCAAAACTATACTTTTAATGGATTAAATTGTTCTATCATGTTGTATTATAATTTGAGAGATAAATTCAGACTGTTCTATAAATGACCTTTATTACAGGAGAGGCGCTGAATGTCAGCCTTAAGTATATGGTTTACCTCTTACCTTGCAAATAATAAATGGTAAATGATGACTTGTGAGTGGTACAATATTGCTCATTTGTCGAGTGCTACGTTTACTGATGAGCTTGCATATTTTGCAAAGGTTACAAAGCTGCTCTGTCAGCAACAGAACATATGCTTCTAAAATTGTATAACTTTAATTTTAGGCTGATTTTCTCTAAAAAGGGTTTTGATGATATTTTCTTCTTTTTATATATAGAGAATCTTATCTGAAGGCTGTCAGACCGCACAATTCATTCTAAAGTTTGGGGACAGCTATTTCATTATATATTATTAAAACAGCAGAAGAAATTCGGCACCCAGTTTTCCTTAGTTCAATGCTTTATTGGAATTCAGATATTAATAATTGGGGAGAAGAATGTAATAATAACATTAGTGCCAGACTAGAAGAACGAGGATACCCCTCATCGGCCATCAACAATGGGATCAGGAGGGTAGAATTAAAAAAAAGGGAGACGTGTTACACTGCAAAAAATAAAAAAAAGCTTGCTGATTATATGAAGAATCACATTTTATTCCCTACTGCCTATAGTAATGAGTTCAATCATATAAAAAATGTTTCAGTCTGTCGATTTTAAACCAAAGACATGGTGCTTGGTGCAAATATTGCCAAAAGAATACATGTAATCCCAAAAAAAGCCCCCAATCTGTCTCAAAAAATATCACCCAGTCAGTTCTACAGTAAAGAAAATATAGGAGGAAGGTTGCTTCAAACAACAGGCTGTTACATATTGGATTTTTGTTCTACAAACCATACAGTATGAACTCATATAAACTGCAATGGTAAACTTGTTTAATTAATTGTAAAAGATAAGATCTAAGATGTAGGCTGTACAACAGGTTTATTAAAAGTCAGGATTCCCAGACATATTTTGAATAACGATAAAAAAAGAAAACAAATATATATCAGGGTCATTTTAACGGTATCATGACATTTACCACATTACCACAATTCACACAGGAGATGCTAGTGGTTTGGAAGTTAGAGGCATTGAAATAGTTAAGGCCTGTGTAAGAGGTGGGGATCAGAGGACATAGATTTTAATTTGAGAGGTAAATTAGACATTTTTCTACAAACTGGACAGCTTGATGGTATGAACTCATGTTAAGATATCATTAACCATTATTAACCATGCAAGTGAAGTAGGTCTTATGATTATTGTCATTTTTATCCACAAATTGCTTTTAAATTATTTGTTTCACAATGATAAGTCATCTATAAGGTATATGTTATATATTACAGTAAATATGTATGTATATACCTGATGTTGCCTGTATGTAATTTAACTGGCATCGTATGTATTTGGAACAGGAACAACTATGGAGAGAAAGGGAGAGCCACCGTTGAGTGGGAAGGCCATATCTTGTTTATCTAGGGTGCCAACCTTTGCAGCTAGGCAGTACCAGCCTAGGTATTTATCTACGGTTCACATGTTATTTTAGCATTGCCTGAAATCTTTTACTATTCATTATATCTGACTAGTGTTGAGCGATAGTGCTCGATATCTAAAAATATCGTATCGAAATTGTATCGCCGATAGCACTAAATATCGTCGATATCCGATTTCGATACCGGAAGTCCCATGTAAGTCTATGGGAACAAAATATCGCAACAAAAAAAACCCTTTCTTTCGTTGTAAACACAAAATATACACACATAGAATACATATATATATATATATATATATATATATACATGTTATTGTGACATATATATATACATATATTTATAGTTTATACACTTCTACATAGTAAAATAGACTCTGATTCAATTGCCGGGTAAAGCCGTGACATACCCCATAGAAGTCGACGGGCTCGGTGCCGAGTACCCCCAAAACCTCTGGCTCTGTGCGACTCAACTTGGGCGTCACGAACAGGATTCTGTAGCTCGCTATAAGCGAGTCCTGTGTGCCTGAATTGAACTGGTTTTGTGCTTGAGAATTGCTAAAATCATCAGAGAATGTATTTGCCATTTTTACGCCATATCTGCGTCACGACGAGGCACTGGTGAAGAAGAAGGGCGTGCTCTTCATGGGTGTACACTCACTCAGTGACGCAAAAACGATGGCTCTAAATGGTACTGCAATGTAAGATCGTGCCCCACAGCTCTTCAGTTCCGCCTCCTCATCCTCCTCAGTGTGCGGAAACTAACACGAAGGTCCCGCCTCCCTACAAAAGAGGGGCCCTCTCCAGATGCTAATGACACATGTGACTTGGCAGAGATGGCTAATGTACACGAGCAGAAGTGTGAAGGGATGCAGCAGTCAGACTCAGAGCTCTCCCCCCACGGAAGCGACCCGATCGCCACGGAACCACCGTTGGGCACCCGGCCTGGAAACCCTCCTACGCTGCAAGAAGCGGAGGATACCCTAAGAGGCCTGGCCCGGCACCGGGAGGAGGTCGCCAGGATGGAAGCGAGCTGGCGTGCCCTAAAACTAAACTTGGAGCGGCGCCAATCAATCCCTCTTACCTGAAGTGTCTGTACCGGAAGGTGAGGCACCCGTTCTAGTAGAGGAGTCCTTGCAATGTGATCCGGTTGACGTTGTCGCAGTGGAGGCACCCGTTCGTGCAAAAAACGCTGCACCGGAAGCACCCTAGATCCCGCTGTCTGCCCCCGTCGCTGAGACAGAAGAAGCGACACCCGTCCTCATGGAGGAGGCCGCGCAGGCACCAGAGGTCTACCTGTCTGTACCGGAGCCCCGACTGTCATCTGTTCCAGAGCCGGCTGCTTCCTCCGCAGGTGAGCGCCGCCAGGACTGGGGGGCGCCAGGAGAGCTGCGGCAAACCGGACACTGTAAGCTGCAGTTTGATGGTGGAGACATGGAGCAGCTGGTGGAGGAGAATTTCAACCGGCGTCAGGAGGAAGAGTGGAGACGTTGGGAGCGGGAAGCAGAGCGACAAAGGGAGCAGCGAGAATCCCAAAAACTTCGGCAACGTAACCTGGAGAAGGACCGGGCAGATGAGGACCGGATGAGAAAGGATAAAGGAACCCTGTGTGAGCCGCGGCGTAAGGGTGATAATGACACAGCAGCAGTCAGCCATGGGCCATGCATGTTGTATCAGGGTCTGGGCCAGAATTTACAGCTTTGTATTGAAGTTTCAATCAAGACAGAGTGGGTGAAGGACAGGTGTAAGCCTACTATGCTGGGAGCCCTGATACCTCATGCAACAGCGCAAACTGTTTTTTGATCAGGCACAAACAGGTAGCACAAATAATACCTTGGTAGACAGCTAATGTAAGAAAAATTTAAGGATTGTAACACAGGCAGTTTACTGATCAATTGACCCACAGTAGAAATTTTAGAATGGCACAGCAGCAGTCAGCCTTGAGACATGCATGAGGTATCAGGGTCTGTGCCAGCATTTAGAGCTTTGAACTTAAATTGAAATTAAGATGAGGTGGGTGAGGGAGTGGCGTAAGCCTGCTTTTCTGGAACCCTGATACCTCATGCAACAGCTCAAACTACTTTTCTACTCAGTCACACTCATGAGGCACAAATAGCAGCTTTGTAGACTACTATTTTTAGAAACATTTAAAGGAAGTTACATATGTAGCTGACAGAAAGTAAGTGTAGGTCTGACAGTCTAGGAGCCCTACTGCTACAGGCAACTATCATGAAGGAGACTGAACTTGGAGTCCAAACATTTCTAAAAATTATTGCCACACATCACTAAAGTCAAACAAACAAGGCAGCAATCTGCAGCGCTACAGCATATAAAAATGAAATATGAAAATTGAATTGCATTACTGCACTAGAAATATGAAAAAATTAGAATGCTTAGTGCATCTTTCCAAAAAATCTAATACATGAAAAAGGACCTGTAAATAATTATATAGGTCAGATATAGTGTTGAGCGATACGATAATGCAAATATCGGCTATCGGCCGATATTAGCTCTATAGGCCTTTCGATAATTCGTTTCGATATTTTCGTCTTATCGAATACCGGAATCGGATTTGTCACTGTCACTGTGAGTGTCCGTCGGTCGGGTCTGTCAGGAGTCAGCGGCACTTACCTGGCAGAAGATCTCCGGCGGTCACGTCCTGGACTGCTTGATGGCCGCCATTATCTTCTCCCTGGCGGTCACATGCAGTTTTTCGCGATAGCTGCAGTGACTGCAGGGTAATCCCGGCCGTAAACCAGTCCGATGACGTCACCGCCGGGGAAGCAGGTAATCAGCTGTGCTGCGCCGGGATTCTGATGTAGCAGAGCTGGATCGTCGTGGGACACTCGTTACTATGGACTGCGTCGGTCAGGTGGTATACTTTTTTTTTTTTTTCATTTTTTTTACAGGAGATCGATGGCGTCGCAGGATGAGACTGTAATAAAAGTAATGAAAACTGTGTTTTGTTTTTTTTTATTAAATTAAAAAACTTTTTTATGAACATTCACCCGTCCGGGTACATAAACAATTTAACTATTTACATACAGGGACCCTGTCCGGGTTATTTATAATTCTTTGGCAGGGGTGTTCCAGGTACCACCTGGTACTCTTCTGATGCTTGCCAAACATCCGAGGCACCAAGGACCACTAGGACCTGATGACGTCGTGTGGCCTGTACAGTCAAGTCGTGACCCGCTATCTGGGTCTGTGTGGCCACCTCTTTCATCTCCGTCCGGGTCTGGAACCCTATGTCCCGGACTGAATGAACCCAAGGGGGCCTAACAGGCGCCGGGTACGGGCCAGCTATACTTATCATGTCCATAGCTGGGGCTGCTGAGGAGACCACTGAGGGAGGCTTGGGAGATTTACGGCATGGGGTGGGCACTTTTGCAGAGGCCTGGATGTGGGAGGCTGAAGGCTCCGAGGGTCTCACAGGTTCCTGACACTCTGGGGAGTAGGGGTCGCACCTGGTAACATTTAGGGCGTACCATCCATTGTAACCCCAGTGTCGGGTGTAAGTCACCAAGTCTCCTGGCAACAGGTCCCTCCCCGGGTGTCCTTCTGGGAGGTGAGCCTCCACGTCCCGCCGGTTCACAAAAACTTCTAAATAAAGTCCAGGCTCCTGGATGAAGCCCCAACCACCTTTCAATTTAAAGCTCCGTACTGCACCCTTACGCCGCGGCTCACACAGGGTTCCTTTATCCTTTCTCATCCGGTCCTTATCTGCCCGGTCCTTCTCCAGGTTACGTTACCGAAGTTTTTGGGATTCTCGCTGCTCCCTTTGTCGCTCTGCTTCCCGCTCCCAACGTCTCCACTCTTCCTCCTGACGCCGGTTGAAATTCTCCTCCACCAGCTGCTCCATGTCTCCACCATCAAACTGCAGCTTACAGTGTCCGGTTTGCGGCAGCTCTCCTGGCGCCCCCCAGTCCTGGCGGCGCTCACCTGCGGAGGAAGCAGCCGGCTCTGGAACAGATGACAGTCGGGGCTCCGGTACAGACAGGTAGACCTCTGGTGCCTGGGCGGCCTCCTCCATGAGGACGGGTGTCGCTTCTTCTGTCTCAGCGACGGGGGCAGACAGCGGGATCTGGGGTGCTGCCGGTGCAGCGTTATTTGCACGAACGGATGCCTCCACTGCGACAACGTCAACCGGATCACATTGCAAGGACTCCTCTACTAGAACGGGTGCCTCACCTTCCGGTACAGACACTTCAGGTAAGAGGGATTGGCGCCGCTCCAAGTTTAGTTTTAGGGCACGCCAGCTCGCTTCCATCCTGGCGACCTCCTCCCGGTGCCGGGCCAGGCTTCTTAGGGTATCCTCCGCTTCTTGCAGCGTAGGAGGGTTTCCAGGCCGGGTGCCCAACGGTGGTTCCGTGGCGATCGGGTCGCTTCCGTGGGGGGAGAGCTCTGAGTCTGACTGCTCCATCCCTTCACACTTCTGCTCGTGTACATTAGCCATCTCTGCCAAGTCACATGTGTCATTAGCATCTGGAGAGGGCCCCTCTTTTGTAGGGAGGCGGGACCTTCGTGTTAGTTTCCGCACACTGAGGAGGATGAGGAGGCGGAACTGAAGAGCTGTGGGGCACGATCTTACATTGCAGTACCATTTAGAGCCATCGTTTTTGCGTCACTGAGTGAGTGTACACCCATGAAGAGCACGCCCTTCTTCTTCACCAGTGCCTCGTCGTGACGCAGATATGGCGTAAAAATGGCAAATACATTCTCTGATGATTTTAGCAATTCTCAAGCACAAAACCAGTTCAATTCAGGCACACAGGACTCGCTTATAGCGAGCTACAGAATCCTGTTCGTGACGCCCAAGTTGAGTCGCACAGAGCCAGAGGTTTTGGGGGTACTCGGCACCGAGCCCGTCGACTTCTATGGGGTATGTCACGGCTTTACCCGGCAATTGAATCAGAGTCTATTTTACTATGTAGAAGTGTATAAACTATAAATATATGTATATATATATGTCACAATGACATGTATATATATATATATATATATATATATATATATGTATTCTATGTGTGTATATTTTGTGTTTACAACGAAAGAAAGGGTTTTTTTTGTTGCGATATTTTGTTCCCATAGACTTACATGGGACTTCCGGTATCGAAATCGGATATCGACGATATTTAGTGCTATCGGCGATACAATTTCGATACGATATTTTTAGATATCGAGTACTATCGCTCAACACTAATCATCAGGTCTACACCTGTCCCTCATCTACCTGTTACTGATCAATGTTTAAGCTAGAAATGCTGGTCCAAACCCTGTCCCATGTCCTGTCCCTTGCACTCATGCTCTACAAATATACTATTTGTCATCAATTGCTGACAGTTTTCCTGGTGTCGGCCCCTAATTTGAGCTATTTTGGCAGCTTTTTATCTTTCCTGAAGATGTTGTCCATGCATTCGGTTTTGCCTCCCTTTGAATTCAATTGGGTTCGGATATGTTTGACAAACTGTTTGGAGAACATTGGGATGTTCATCAATCCGAACTGATCTGAACCTTTAAAGGTTCTCTAATCTCTAATTGTAATAATACAATTTTTTGGAGCAGTGAAATTTAAAACAGCATTTATTGTACTACAAGTGGGCCTCAAAACCCACAAAAAATAAATTGTTTGTTAAAAACATCACATTGCTATATTTATACTGCAGTCTCATACGTCCATCTGATGTATACAAATGTGCCTGGCATTGTAATACAGCATTTTTTGAGCTGTGAAATTTTACACACATTTATCGCGGTACAGTTGTGCTTCAAAACCCCCCAAAAAAGAAACTGTTTGCTAGGTAAATGCATTGCTATATTTATTCTGCAAATGTCCATCTCAATAGGGCAAATTTTGTTGCCATTGTAATATTGCAAATTTTTCCAGCAGTAACATTTTATAAGACATTTATCATCCCAAGTTGTGCCTCAAACCCACCCCAAAAAAATACATCCATCTGAAGTGGGAAATTTTACTGGCAAAGTAATGCTGCAATTTTTTTCTGCAGTGACATTTTAAATTGATCGATAGTTGGGCCAAAAAAATAATTATTTGGTTACAAATAGCACTGCTATATTGATACTGCAGTCTTATTCGACCATCTGTAGTGGGCAATTTTTTTCTAGTATTGTAATGTCTTCAACATTTTCTAACAGGGACATATCATATGTAATTTAAAATGGGAAAGGCGCGTGGTAAGGGATGGGGATGTGGACGTGATGCTGATAAAGAAACTTAGAATATAATGGGTGCACCACAAATAAGGAGAAAATATGAAAAAGAGGGTGCTGCAATGCGCTATGGGTATACAATTGAAACACGATGGAAATACTAGTGCAAAGAATAGCGCACACCTCAATTATGAAAAAATTATTATGAAATGCAATAATTTTATTGAAACAACAGACCAAGGCACAAACAAGTATAAAACAAATAAAATACACATAGATCAAACATGACACTCAAAGATCCATAAATTAGAATAGCCAAGATAGACATATAGACCAAAATAGAGTATCCCAAGCATGAAAGTGGAACTCCCTGATGTAATGTATAATAAATGTCACACATACAATAATTAATGATATATAATATAGTACACTAATAAAGAAGAAACTAAATAATGATGTATAATACAGTACACTGATAAGTAAATAAGCAACTCAATAATGGCAAAAGATGAAAAATGCTCAATAATGTATCAATCGAAAGAACAGGGTAATAAACCCATGAAAGAGCGCTGATAGAATAATATAGTAGGAGAACGTCGCAGTACAGACAGCGTTGTTCAAAAGAAGAAGGTTGAGGCAAGGTGTTTGATAGCACCAAGGTTGCCTATATGATATGCGCTGCAACGAAAGAAATGCTGATCAGCAAGAAGATGATGTACAAAAGCCGGTAACGTTACCAGAAGATGATCAGGCAAGGGAGGCAGGAGTAGCCACAAGGCAGGAGTAGTCGCAAAGGGGACCGTTCCCTGGTCTTCCTAACACCCCTGGCCCCGGGTGTAGAGGAGCATTTTTTTTTCTCTTATTTATTTTGCCTTATGTGCAAATCATTATCCTGGAAAGAATGTTTCTCAACATTTTTTTCCAATCAAATACATTTTCGGTTTTGTGTGTTTTATTGTCAGTCCATAAAAGTGTCATAATACTTTGACAACATTATTCCCAGCAGTGACCAGGGATGAGCACCCGAGCTTTACGATTTGCTCGACTCGAGTAACGCGTTACCAAGTATTTTAGTGCTCGCTCATCACTAATGTTCACTTGTCCAATACTCCCTTAGTCATATCATTAATGCCTCAAAAAATATCTGTTTTATCAGTCAAATTTTACAACAGTATATTCCACACCAAAAAGCATTATGTTGCAGGTGTTGGCTTTTTGGTTGTTTATCTACCTAGCATTGTTATTCAGGGGGAGCAAATTGAATTCTGTTGAAAAAATAGAAAAAAACTCTGAGTTCCATGAAGTCATAGCACAGGGTCCATAGCAGTCTACAGGGCTGTACTGTACTTCTTTATACCTGTAATTTATTATTGCGGCATGTTCCATGGCCATTAAAGCCACAAAACATTAGTCATTAAAAAATAATTTTATTATTTCAGTGTAATAGAAGGTGAAGGAGTGAGAAGAACTTCACTTCCTGTGTTCTTATGACATTAGTTCATGCAGCGGCTCTCTGGTCTAGTATTATCATAGGCACGGTAGATGTGTAACTGACCTTCTAAATCAAGCTTTATTATGAGAAGAGATTTCATGGATTGCATTGAGGTTCATTGTCAATATGATAATATTGAGCTACTACAGTACAGAGCAGGAATATTGTTATTTTAAAATGTACTGAGTGGGCCACAGATTTTCATTTAGGATTCTTTAAAAAAAGAAACTGTTGTGCAGCACTGTCGACTAAATGTTAAGCCATTGCTTACTTCATAATTAATCACCAATTGTCATTTTAGTCCAGAAAATGAGTAGTATGGCTATCTTTTCTATAATGCATAAAGCCTAAATTACATTCTTTGTCCCCTTTTACAAAAGCAATATTATAAATGACATTTAAGTGAAATATAAAGAGTTTCAAGGCCGTACATTCTGACATATGTATGTTTATTCTTTAACAGCATAACAGCATAAAAGGGACACATGCAAAAAAAAGAAAGTACACATTTTTCTAAAGAGCCTATGAAATATACTGAGTAGTAAGATGTAAGTTACAATGGATAACTGTTCTATGTTTCCCATCATAGTTGGTGCTGTATGGTGGCCATTGCTGCTCAAGTTTTGTGCCTGTGAGGTGGTGTGACCTGGAGACATGAGGTTTTAGCCTTGCAGAATGGGTGCTGTGAGACACCGGGTCGGTCCCCCGTATTGTGTGCTGTCGTTTTGGCGGTGGTCAGCACATATTGCCACATTTTTAAGGCCAGGGACCCACAGAGAGGTTCAATGTGACATGGTAGTGGGCTTCATAAAGTCTGATAGTCTGATCAAAACGTTAAATTAAAAACCTCATGTTCCATTTTGTAAATTTTTTTGCCTAGCGGCATTTGATCAAGGTTTGGTGTTTAGTTGTGCAGTCCATGTCCTTTTCTGCAGAAATTCATGCAGAAACAATCCTAAAGTGCAGGATTTTTTTCAAAAATGCAGACCAGGTGTGGAATATTACCTGTTCTGACCATGTGTACTGCACTGTATATGTGCCAGACGATGACCCTCATAAAACAGTGATCAGGCAACAGCAACATTTCACTGAAAATGTAGCCCTTATAGGGTCCATTAAACCTCAAATAGGTTTCCAATTTCAAAAAAGTAGACCAGAACCATTTATTTATTTATTTAATGGACTTCGACTCAATCTCGAGCCATGGCATCTTGTTGGGTCAGTGCTCTGTAGGAAGATCGATCTTGTGCAAGCCTAGATAGGTCCACTAGGTCTTCTTTGATAGTATCAAGCCATTGTGTTTCTGGTCTGCTTCTTCACTTTGTTTCTTCTATTCTGATGCCTTCCAGTGAGTGCTCTCTTTGTATGATGTGTCTAAAGTAGACAAGTCGTACCTGTCATGGTCTGCTGAGTTTCTGGGATTGGGTGGTTTTAGGGTTATCTTGGATGGGCCTCACTCTGGGATTCTGGGAGGCTTCTTATAGCCTCATTGTGGGGCCATTCCCTGTCGCTTAGACTCTGACCCTTTGCCGAGTGTGTTTGACCCTGATGTGCCTGTGTCAGTGCTTTGTGCCTGTGCTACATTACGTCTGTCTGGTTCTGATTTGGCTGTGTCCCTGTTGCGAGTTTTGCCTGCCCCTTTTGTACTGTGTTGCCCTCTCTGTGTGTGACCCCCTTGGCTATGTCCTGACTACACTCTGCCTGCTTCTCTTGTACTGCGCCGCCCTCTCTGTGTATGACCCCTTGGCTATGTCCTGACTATCCGTTCTGTCTATGCCCCTTGGTAACTTTGTCCCATAGTTATCCTTCTAGGAGTTTTCCTTCAGCCCCTAGCTCGTGGAGCTTGGGCCACACCCCGGGCAGTCCGGTGCTTCAGGTCCTGTCTGGCCTAAAGCAATCTCTCTCTGCTCCTGTTTCCTCTGAGAGACCTTTGTCCGGCTCCGCCCCTTGGCAGTCACGTGCTTCAGGTCCTGTTTGTCTGAAGAACGCATCTTCATCGCTGCTGCCCCGCTCCACAGGTATCTTTGGGCACAGGGTGCTTTACTCAGGACACGTGCACTGGCTCAGTGAGCAAGTGCAGTGCAGAATTCCTGATAGTAGCTTGGTGATCCTTGCTTCAAGTGATGTTTTTGGTTTGATCTGTTCCAAAATTGATTTGTTCTTCATGCCATCCATGGTATTAATAACATTCCTCTCCAACACCACTTTTTGAAGATGTTGATTCTTCATCTATCTTGTTTCTTTATCGTCCAGGTTTCACTTCCGTATGTTACCACAGAAAAGACCAAACAATGTACAAACCATGTCTTCATTGCCAGTGAAATGCTCCTCGATTTGAAGACCTTGTCCAATGAGTTCATTTTTGATTTGCTCATAGCTATTCTCTTATTGACTTCCGATGTTGTTGCTGCATCTTGACTGATCATTGATCCAAGTAGGTTGAAGTCCTTTACAACTTCCAGTTTGTCGCTGTCTATCTCAAATGTGTCCCAGTCATACCTGGCAACAGTCAATATCTTTGTCTTCTTGAGCAGCAGTACCATATTCGAGCTTTCCATCTTGACATTTCGTAATAAGTCTTTCATTCCATCTATGCATGTTGCTATCAATGTCGTATCATCTGTTATTTAAAATTGTTCATGATTCATCCAGCAATTTTGATTCTTTCTTCATTTTTCAGCAAGTTCAGCCTTCCTGACAAAAGCTTCTGCACATAAATTGAAGAGAAATGGTGACAGAATGTCTGTTGCCTCGCTCTACTTTAACCCCTTTACCCCCGAGGGTTGTTTGTATGTCAATGACCGGGCCAATTTTTTACAATTCTGACCACTGTCCCTTTATGAGGTTATAACTCTGGAACGCTTGAATGGATCTTGGCGATTCTGAGAATTTCTTCTCATGACATATTGTACTTCATGTTAGTGGTAAAAATTTCTTCGATATAACTTGCGTTTATTTATGAAAAAAATGGAAATCTGGCGAAAATTTTAAAAATTTAGCAATTTTCAAACTTTGAATTTTTATGTCCTTAAATCAGAGTTATATCGCACAAAATACCTTATATACTCGAGTATAAGCTGAGATTTTCAGCCCTTTTTTTAAGGCTGAAAGTGCCCCTCTCGGCTTATACTCGAGTCATATACGCCAGGGGGTCAGCGGGGAGGTGTCAGACCATACTTACCCGCTCCTGGCACGGTCTCTGCAGCACCTGCTTCTCACAAGGTCTCCGGCGTCTGTGTTCAGCGGTCACATGGTATCGCTCATTAAAGTCATGAATATGCGCATATACAAGACTTTAATGAGCGGTACCACGTGACCGCTGCAGGAAGAAAGAGCTGCCGGAGACCGTGGGAGAAGAGCAGGGCTGCAGAGACCGTGCCAGGAGGGGGTAAGTATATGCGATATTCACCTGTCCCCGTTCCACCGCTGCGCACCGCTTTCTCCTCTGCATCCTCTGGCTGCGATGTTCAGGTCAGAGGGCGCGATGACGTAGTTAGAGCACGCCACGCCCTCTGCCTGAGCAGTCACTGTCAGAGGACCCGGAAGACAGCGGTGGACCAGGGACAGGTGAATATCTCAGGTGCTGGGGCCCTGAGCCAGCGGTGACACCGGTACCTTTCCCTCATAGTGTGCCGGTGTCCCCGTCTGCTCAGGACACTGGCACATGGCCCCCAGCGATGAGAGGTGAGTATTTTTTTTTATTATTATTCGCAGCAGCATATGAGGCATAATATATGGTGCATCATATGGGGCATAATATATGGAGCATGTTATGGGGTATAATATATGGAGCATCTTATGGGGCAGCATATGGTGCATAATATATGGAGGATCATATGGGGCATAATATACGGAGCATCTTATGGGGCATAATCTATGGAGCATCTTATGGGGCCATAACTTTTATGGAGCAGCATATGGGACATATTCTGTGGAGCATCTTATAAGGCCATTATTACCCTTTGTGCAGCATTATACAGGAAGTATTTTGTATGGAGCATCTTATGGGCCCATCATAAACTGTATGGAGCATTATGTGGGGCTCCTGATTTAATATGGCTATTCAAAAACATTTAACCTACTGATGTCTTGTTATGATCTGCTACAAGCACTAAGGAAAGATGGGAATTCTGTCCCTACAATAGAACTAAGCTGGATCCCTACGATGTAACGGGGAACCTGATCCTGCGACCAGACCCGCTAAAGTCCTCAGCTAGTCTGAACGAAGGCCTATAGTTGCGAGGGAGGAATCCCTACAAGATCTAGGGACTGGGAGAAAAGGTGGACACCTCCTAACAGAAATTGTAGCAGGGAAAATTAAACAGAAAACAAATTACTTAGAGATCCTAAGATCAAGCAAAACTGACTGAGTAAGGCACCTAAGCACCCGGCTAGCTTAAGAGTAGATAATACAATGAAGTCCAGCAAAGCCAGAAGGGCGGAGCCAGACTAAATAGGGAAAAAAGGTCATGTGACCAGCAAACTGAAACAAAACCTAACAAGAGGGTTCTAACAGTACCCTCCCTTCTAAGAGGATCCTCCGGATCCCCTAGGCCTTAGGCTTATCCGGAAAACTCTTGTGAAACGCTCTGACAAGTCTAGACGCAGAAACATCATCCGCCCTCACCCATGAGTTATCCTCGGGTCCATAACCCTTCCAAGCGACGAGGTACTGCAAACTCCCTCTATACCGTCTAGAATTTAGGATGCGGGAAATCTCATATTGCCCGTCCTCCACCAACAGGGGAACAGTGGCCGTGACGTCTCCATCTGAGACCTCAGCTTTTTTCAAGAGAGAAACATGAAACACCGGATTAATCTTCCAGGAGGTAGGAAGCTCCAACTTAACAGCAGATTGGTTAATAACCTGAAGCACCTTAAAGGGCCCTACAAACTTGGGACCCAATTTCTTAGACGGAATCCTCAAGCGCAGATTCTTAGAGGACAACCAAACCATGTCACCAATAGCAAACAAAACCTCTTGTCGTTTTCTATCAAAATACACTTTGGATCTTTTGTTAGCCTCCTGAAGATTACCACGCACATCAGTCCAAACTCTCTCCAAAACACCAGAAAAATTCTCCTCTTCAGGTACAGCCGATCCCAACTTGGAAAATGACCCAAACGACGGATGTCTCCCAGTACAACAAAAAAAAGGCGAACTACCAGCAGAAGCGGATGTATGGTTGTTAAGAGCAAACTCAGCAAGTGGCAGAAACTCAGACCATCCCTCTTGATTATCAGTCACAAAACAACGCAAGAACTGCTCAACATCCTGGTTTTTCCTTTCTGTCTGGCCATTAGACTCAGGATGATATCCGGATGAAAACGACAAATGAACTCCCAACCTGTCACAAAAGGCGTGCCAAAAATGAGCCACAAACTGAGGTCCCCTATCAGAAACAATGTCAGTAGGAATGCCATGTAGTCAGACAATTTCCTTGACAAAGGCTTTAGCGAGAGTCTTAGCGCAGGGCAGTTTGATGAAAGGAACCAAGTGACACATCTTGCTAAATCGGTCCACGACCACCCAGATGACAGTGAAACCCTCAGAGGGGGGAAGGTCAGTAATAAAGTCCATAGCCAAATGTGTCCAAGGTGCACTAGGGACCTCCAGAGGGCAAAGCAACCCCGCAGCAGGAGTATGAGAAGACTTAGATCTAGCACACACCGTGCATTGACGCACCCACTTAATGACTTCCTTCTGCCATCCAGGCCATCAAAAGCTGCGACCCACAAGTCTCTTGGTCTCAGAGATTTCAGGATGACCTGCCAACCGAGAGTCATGACATTCAACAAACAAATCTCTCCTCAAGGTACCAGGCACAAACAAACTCACATGCGGCGTGTTAGATGGGGCATTCTCCTGTGCTTTAAGAATCTCATATTCCAACAAAGAGTCCAAAACAGCAATAACAACCCCCTCTTGCAAAATGTTTTCCTCCTCCTCAGTACCCACCATAGGAGAAAAGCTGCGAGACAAAGCATCAGCTTTAATATTTTTAGTACCTGGGATGCAAGTAACGGTAAAATTAAACCGCGAGAAAAACAATGCCCACCTAGCCTGATTTTTATGATCGGTGAAGACTTGAATGGGAAATTCCGCTCCCTCCAATAAATGACGCCAGTGTTCAAATGCGAGTTTAATTGCCAACAATTCCCGATTACCGATATCATAATTTAGTTCAGACTCAGAAAATTTCTTTGAAAAAAAAGCACAGGGATGTACTCCATCCGTCTTTTCCTGAGACAACACCGCGCCGACCCCCACAGAAGAAGCATCAACCTCAACCAAAAATGGTTTAGTCACATCAGGCTGCGTAAGGATGGGAGCAGAGCTGAACTTCTCCTTTAGCAACACAAAAGCCTCAATGGCCTCAGTAGTCCACTGAACCGCATCAGCACCTTTCCTGGTGAGATCGGTCAGAGGTTTGGCAATCACAGAAAATTTTTTAATGAATTTTCTATAATAATTGGCGAACCCCAAAAACCTCTGTATTGATTTCACACCAATAGGTCTAGGCCAATCCTGCACAGCTTGCACCTTCACCGGGTCCATCTCAAAACCTTCACTGGAGACAATGTAGCCCAAAAAACTAAGTCTCTGTACAGCGAACTCACATTTTTCTAGTTTGGCAAAAAGTGAATTATCACTCAGTAACTGTAATACTTCACGCACACTCCTCCAATGAGACTCCAAATCCGGTGAATAAATCAAAATGTCATCCAAATACACAACCACACTTCTGCCGATCAAAGGTCTAAGGATGTCATTAATAAGATTCTGAAAAAAATGCCGGAGCACTGGAAAGCCCAAAAGGCATAACCAGATTCTCAAAATGACCCAGTGGAGTGTTAAACGCAGTCTTCCATTCATCCCCCTCCTTCATGCGCAACAAATTGTATGCCCCTCAAAGATCAACTTTTGAGAACCACTTGGCCCCCACTAACTGGTTAAACAAATCAGGAATCAATGGCAGTGGGTAAGGATTGCGTACAGTAATCTTATTAATCTCACAAAAGTCTAGACAAGGCCGTAAACCGCCGTCCTTTTTTTTAACAAAAAAAAATCCAACCGCCACAGGAGACTTAGAAGCCCTAATGTGACCGGCGGCCAAGCTTGTCTGTATGTATTCCTCCAAAGCCTTTCTCTCAGGAATAGTCAAATTAAATAAATGACTTTTAGGAAGAGTTGCTCCAGGGACAAATTCAATTGCACAATCATAATCTCTTTGAGGAGGCAATACCTGCGATTCCTTATCAGAAAAAACTTTCCAAAAATCCTGAATAGGTACAGGTAACTCCCCCTTAACTACAGCAGCAATACGCCCATTATAACACTTGTCATAACAATTAGGACTCCAGGACTTAATTTCATTGGTAGACCAATCCAGTACCGGATTGTGCAATTTTAACCAAGGTAACCCCAAAATCACCGGTGAGGGCAAATTATTCAAAACTACCAAATCCAAATTCTCTTGATGAACACCATTAATAGCAAGAGGAAATTCACAGATATGGTGAGTAACATTTTTCAAGGGAGAACCATCCACAGAAACCACATTAATAGGGGAAGACAGAAGTTTGGGTTTTAATTTTAGTTTTTCCAAAAATTTCCCATCAATCACATTGAGAGTTGAACCACAATCCACAAATACCCGAAACTCCATTAATTCCTCCTCAACAGCAGTGGTAACAGAAAGAAAGACACCTTTATTGTTTAGACAAGCTATACGGGCGAAAATGACCTCAATTTTTTTTTCTCTTTATTCATTCGAAGCGCACAGTTCTTAATAAAATGCTTAGATTTGCCACAATAGAAACACAAACCTTCAGCAAATCTGCGGTCTTTTTCCTGAGAGTGAGGTGCCATTGCTCCAATTTCCATCAGCTCTCCAATGTCAGTACAGTCCCTCTCCAGACTTGGAGCTGACAAGGCAGATTTACTCTCATTAACCCTTGCACGCAGTCTCCTATCCACCCGTATGGCTAATTGCATAGCCTCTTGCAAGTTACCAGGTATAGGATAAGCAATCAGCAAATCTTTAACCCTTTCACTTAACCCTGCAAGAAATAAACTTTTCAAAGCTGAATCGTTCCACCCCACCTGAGTGGACCACCTTCGGAAGTGAGTACAATATTTTTCCACATTACCTGATCCCTGTCTCAAACGTCTCAATTCTGTCTCAGCTGATGAAACACAATCAGGATCGTCATACAATAACCCCAAAGCAGAAAAAAAACTATCCACTGATCTAAAGCATGGATTACTAGGCTGCAGAGAAAAGGCCCAGTCCTGAGGTTCTTTGTGCAAAAGTGACATTATGAACCCTATGCGCTGTGATTCATCACCAGAGGATCTGGGTCTCAAACAGAAATACAACAAGCAAGCATTTTTAAAAGAAAAAAAATCTTGTTGTTCACCAAAAAATAAATCAGGCAAACGTACCTTTGGCTCCACGAAATGTGCTCCAGAACAACTACTCACGTGTTGCTGGATCTCAGCCACCTCCAGAGAGAGTCCCTGCAGGCGTTGAGCCAAATCCTGAACCGACACCATGATGGAAACAGAAAATCTTTCCTTAGAGATTTTCTTTTTTTTTTCTTGGCTGGACTTACTGTTATGATCTGCTACAAGCACTAAGGAAAGATGGGAATTCTGTCCCTACAATAGAACTAAGCTGGATCCCTACGATGTAACGGGGAACCTGATCCTGTGACCAGACCCGCTAAAGTCCTCAGCTAGTCTGAACGAAGACCTATAGTTGCGAGGGAGGAATCCCTACAAGATCTAGGGACTGGGAGAAAAGGTGGACACCTCCTAACAGAAATTGTAGCAGGGATAATTAAACAGAAAACAAATTACTACGAGATCCTAAGATCAAGCAAAACTGACTGAGTAAGGCACCTAAGCACCCGGCTAGCTTAAGAGTAGATAATACAATGAAGTCCAGCAAAGCCAGAAGGGCGGAGCCAGACTAAATAGGGAAAAAAGGTCATGTGACCAGCAAACTGAAACAAAACCTAACAAGAGGGTTCTAACATGTCTCAATGTTACTTTTATTGGTATCTATTTTTATTTTTGAAATTTACCAGTAGCTACTGCATTTCCCACCCTAGGCTTATACTCGAGTCAATACGTTTTCCCAGTTTTTTGTGGCAAAATTAGGGGGGTCGGCTTATAATCGGGTCGGCATATACTTGAGTATATAAGGTAGTTACCAATTAACATTTACCACATGTCTACTAAACATCAGCACAATTTTGGAACCAAAATTTTTATTGTTAGGAAGTTATAAGGGTTAAAATTTGACCAACGATTTCTCATTTTTACAATGCCATTTTTTTTAGGGACCACATCACATTTGAAGTCACTTTGAGGGGTCTACATGATAGAAAATACCCAAAAGTTACAGTATTCTAAAAATGGCACCCCTCAAGTTTCTCAAAACCACATTCAAGTTTATTAACCCTTCAGTTGATTCACAGGAATTTTTGGAATGTTTAAAAAAAATGAACATTTAACTTTGTTTCACAAAATATTTACTTCAGATCTATTTTTTTTATTTTAACAAGGGTAATAGGAGAAATTAGACCCCAAAATTTGTTGTGCAATTTGTCCTGAGTATGTTCATACCACATATGTGGGGGGTAAACCACTGTTTGGGCGCACAGCAGAGCTCGGAAGGGAAGTAGCGCCGTTTGACTTTTTCAATGTAGAATTGGCTGGAATTGAGATCGGACACCATGTCTCCTTTGGAGAGCCCCTGATGTGCCTAAACAGTGGAAACCCCCCATATGTGACACAATTTTTGAAAGTAGACCCCCTAAGGAACTTATCTAGATGTGTGTTGAGCACTTTGAACCCCCAAGTGCTTCACAGAAGTTTATAACATAGAGCCGTAAAAATAAAAAATCATATTTTTTCCACATAAATGATCTTCTCGCCCCCAATTTTTTAATTTCCCAAGGGAAATTCGGCCCCAAAAGTTGTTGTGCAATTTTTGTGCGCATGGCAAACGCTTTTTATTGCAAAAACTTTTTTGCATCACCATAATTTGAGAGCTATAATTTTTCCATATTTTGGTCCACAGAGTCATGTGAGGTTTTGTTTTTTGCAGAACGAGTTGACATTTTTATTAGTACCATTTTCAGGCACATGACTTTTTTTATCGCTTTTTATTCCGTTTTTTGGGAGGCAGAATTAACAAAAACAGCAATTCATGAATTTCTTTTAGGGGGCGTTTATACCGTTCCGCATGTGGTAAAATTGGTAAGGCAGTTTTATTCATTTGGTCAGTACGATTACAGCAATACCTCATTTATAGCATTTTTTATGTTTTGGCGCTTTTATACAATAAAAACTATTTTATATAAAAAATAATTATTTTGGCATCGCTTTATTCTGACAGCTATAACTTTTTTATTTTTTCACTGATGATGCTTGTTTTTGTGGGACAAGATGACGTTTTCAGCGGTACCATGTTTATTTATATCCGTCTTTTTGATCGCGTGTTATTCCACTTTTTGTTCTGCGGTATGACGATAAAGCATTTTTTTTGCGTTTTTTTAATAGTGTTCACTAAAGGGGTCAACTAGTGGAGCAGTTTTATAGAGCGGGTGGTTACGGAAGCAGGGATACTAAATATGTGTACTTTTATTATTTAGTTGTTTTTTTTCACTAAAATATTTATTTATTGATATAATAAATATTGATTTTTTTTATTATTATTTTTTATTATTTTTTAAATATTTTTACAATTATTTTTTTTTTAATTTAATTCTTATTTTTACACATTGTCCCACTATGGGACACTCATTTTCTGAAGGCTGATTGCTTCTATAGCATGCAGATGAAGCAGTATCTGTATGCTATAGAAGCTTGCAGCATTGCAGCTTCTCTGTGCACTAACCTGAGACTTCCTGACATGCACAATGTGATGACATCCAGTTCTCCATAGGAACGATTGTGACCCACGGCATGCCGCAGGGTCTCTGATCCAAAAGCAGAGGGGCTGTTAGCCCCTCTGCAGCCGCCGAAACGCTGCGATCATTTATGATAGCAGTGTGCCAGGGTTAAAGTGCCGGGAGCAGTCCATGACCGCTCCTGGCATTTAGTGCCGAGTGTCAGCTGTGAGAATCATCTGACACCCGGCACCGATCGGCCGCGCTCACCCTGTGAGTGCATTTGATTGCATCTGATAGCATGAGACATACTATACCGTTCCTGGCCATACGGGCCCAGGGCACAAGAACGGGATAATATGTCTCATGTCAGAAAGGGGTTGATCCATGACACCTTGGTCAACTTTGAACCATGCCGTGCTACGTTCGGATTTTTGTTTCTTGGTGGATGTAAAATTTCCTAATGAGGCTGATCAGATGGTTTGTCACTCTCATATCTTTCATGGTATTGCAAAGATTCTGGTAATCAACATAGTTGAAGGATTTGCTGTAGTCGATGAAGAAAAAATAGATCTCCTTGTATTCTTTGGCCTTTCCATTATCCATCTAATGTTAGCAATCATATCTCTAGTTCCTCTTCCTTTTCCAAATCCTGCTTGTTCATCTAGCAGCTCTTTGTCAAAGTAAGGCTGTAACCATTGTAGGGATGTGGTCTCGCTGGTGTGCGACCGGAGGTAAGCAGGAGGGCGACTCTTCCAGGTTCTTTAAGCAAGTTTATTACAACTTCATAAACTTGCCTTAAAACAGAAAAGAAAACAGCCTTCTCTGGCACAAAGTAACAAAAACAGATATAAAGTCCTGGTACTCTAACTGAGCACTCTTTCAGCAACCAGACTGGTGGTCTCCTCAGAACTCCCACACTGGAGGTTTCCACACCTCCAGCCACTCACACCTGTGGTCAGCAGCAGGCTCACTTATATACACCAGACATTCAGCTAACACAGAGCACATGACCTGTCATGTGCTATTGTGACCTCATCACAGGTCCTCAAACCACATACAAAGGTATAGTGAAGTCTTACTATCACTACATACCTCCCCCCTCTGCCTAAAGCCGTGGGCTTGGCACATTTCATTCACCGACTAGAAACTCCTTTCAGTTGTCTCCACCATCAGCCGGTCTGTCACAGTTTGCCTTAGGTCACTGAGTCCTGATCTAATTGAGGTGTCACTGCCTCTAGCTCTCATTTCAGGCCATCTATGTTCTGTCTTAGTTTCACTTCGATGACCTTCATTCTGCAGCGAACCTCTACGCCTCTCTATACTGTGGGTTGAAGGTGACTGCCTTTTTTTATTCTCAACTCTTGCAGCTGTCTGTTGGTCTGCTTCTTCTCAAGTTTTAGCTGCTCTATTCTTCCCTGGTTCACCTCCAAGAGCATCCGGATCTTCCCAAGGCTTTCCACCAACGCCCTCCGACTTGGAGGTTTTCTTGTTGGCTCCCGACATCTCTGCTTCTCGTGGAGGTATTGTAGTGGCATAGCTCTTATGTCCGCCTCCCGCTTCACTGTGACTTTCCGGGTGTGGCCATCTGGGTGGCGGTTCCCTTGCTGGCTTTCTTTCGCCGTCGAGGCCCCTTCTTTGGTCAACCTCTTCAGTTCACTCTCTTCCCGTACGCACGGACCGGGAGAGCGCAACCGTTCGATTTCCTGGTCTGTCATGGATTTCCTGAGCTGTGCGTTAGCTTCCTTCTCTATCTGGAGTTTTTGGAGAATTTTCTCTTGCTCCTCTGCCCAGCATCGGTGCTCTTCTTCTCTCCGTAGAAGTTCCTGCTGATGCTTCTCCTGGGCCTCTCTGAGCATCTCCGTATCTTTCACTAGGACTTGGTTCGCCGTCAGGCATGCTGATAGTTGACCTTGGACTTTAGAGAGTTCTTTCTCCAGGTCCTTCATTCGTTGCTCAATCTCTTGTCCCCGTATCTTTTCTCGCATGACTATCTCTTTAAGCAGCTCTATCTCATGGCCCTGCTCTCTTTTATCCAGTACATGTGGCACCATCCTTCTCCCCTTTTTTCTCTTCTTAGAGAGCATAGGCTGTCTGGCCTTCCTGCAGCCCCTGCGATGAGAAGGTCTGCCACTTGTACCTGACTCCACCTTGCTGCACTCGCTTTCACTTGCGGTTAAGTTACAGTCTGCATAGGAGTCATTCCCACTCCCTCTGTCATCTTGGAACGGCAAGTCCCCACTTAACCAGGTGTCGGCCCCTATTCCTGGGGCGACCCAGTTTTCTGCGGACCTATATTTGGTCACCCCAAAGTCCTCACTTTGGTCTGAGCCACCCTTTCTTACGGCTACCAGGCACTGGGTATCTTTGACTTTAGGGGTGGCTACCTCTGCTTTACCCACCACACTATCAGCAACCACTACAGCCTCCTGCAGGGGTGGGCCTCTCTTAGGGTCATTCTGGTTCCCTTCTGAGCAATCAGCCAGTGCTTCGTCCCACACCTCTCAAAACCGTTTACAATCCTGGCCTATTATTATAGGATATGGTAAGTCTGGGACTACAGGGACATCATGGGTAGAAATAATAGTGTCCGTCTCAACAATTACCCTGGTTACCTGATACTCCCTAGTGACCCCATGAATGCAAGGGACTTCCATCTTTTTTCCGGGAATCAGATAGACAGGGAGTGTGTCGCTCAGCAGAGTCACCTGGCTTCCTGTGTCTAGAAGTCCACTCACACACTCTCCATTCACTATTAGAGAACAGTTCAATGCTCCCCGGTCAGATGTAAAGTCAGTACACCATTCGCGACATACACTGTTCAAACCCCGAACCCGGCAACAGTTCCTCGGCTCATCCGCCGCCACCTCTCCTCTCCTCATCGACTCAGCTTGAGACTCCGCCCCCTCCGAGTGTGGCCATATTTTGCCAGGGCCCACTGGTTCCCCATTCTCGCCAGGGACCCCAGAACCCTTTCTCCACAGATCCCAAAACAGACAGAAATCCCGGCCTATAATTATAGGACGCACCAAGTCCCGAACGACGCCGACTTCATGGGACTCAGTGCCATGCGTCGTTTCAATGTCCACTCTGGCCATAGGGTAGTCCTTTACATCACCATGTATGCATTGAACACCAACTTTTTTTCCTGGTAGTATGTTGAGAGGAAAAGTGGCCCTAATCAAGGTCACCAAGCTCCCAGAGTCTAGCAGCGCCGTTACTGCTTCACCGTTCACCTTCACGGAACATACTTGAGGACCCTGATTGGGGAACGGGTTTCCACTGCAGGCTGGATATGCATACCATGAAATACGGTGTCCTATGCTGCAGTCCATCTGCTCAGTGGTCTGCGGACACCGGGCAGCTATATGTCCTGGCTCGCGGCACCTCCAACAAATAATATCACCCGTAGTGACCTTGGGCACCACCCCCCCTGCCATTTTGACCTTGGGCTCCCCACCCCTTTTTGGGACTCTGCCCCCTGTTGGGCCCGCCAGTACGGAATAGGCTGCTTCCCCAAGGCACCTTCCATTCCCTGGTACCTCTCAACCAGTCCGACCAGTTCATCAGCATTCCGGGGATCACCCTGGGCAACCCAAGTCTGTAGGGGCTTTGGCAGAGAGTGCACAAACCGATCCATGACGACTCTTTCTACCATCTGTGCCGGCTTAGCGGACTCTGGCTGTAGCCATTTCTGGACCAGGTGCAGTAAGTCAAACATTTGGGAGCGAGGTGGTTTATCCCGGTGATAAGCCCAGCGGTGCACTCTCTGTGCCCTGACAGTCATTGTTACCCCCATACGTGCGAGGATCTCTACCTTTAGCTTAGGATATTCCTGAGCGTCCTGCACAGTCAAATCGTAATACGCCTTCTGGGGTTCACCTGTCAGGTATGGGGCCAATATCTCTGCCCACTGCCCTGGGGGAAGTCTTTCCCTCTCAGCAACCCTCTCAAATACAGTCAGGAAGGCTTCCACATCATCCCCAGGGGTAATTTTTTGTAATGTGCGTCTTACCGCCTTTCTGACGTGGTTGTCATCAGCCAGACCTGGGGTTGGGGCGCTCGTCCTGCCCTGGATGGCGGTTGTCAAAAGCTGCATCTGCTGCCGATGCTCCTGCTGCATCTGCTGCAAGAACATCCTGTTGGCTTCTTGCTGCTGTTCCTGTGCCTGTTGCTGCTGTACCTGTGCCTGGACCAAGTGTTTCAGCAGGTCCTCCATTTTCTCCGGCAATGCTGGCTGGGTTGCTATAGCCTTGACCCACGACATGCAGTAACCAGTCTCACTTGTCTGCTGGGAACGCTGCCCGCATTTATGCCACCACTTGTAGGGATGTGGTCTCGCTGGTGTGCGACCGGAGGTAAGCAGGAGGGCGACTCTTCCAGGTTCTTTAAGCAAGTTTATTACAACTTCATAAACTTGCCTTAAAACAGAAAAGAAAACAACCTTCTCTGGCACAAAGTAACAAAAACAGATATAAAGTCCTGGTACTCTAACTGAGCACTCTTTCAGCAACCAGACTGGTGGTCTCCTCAGAACTCCCACACTGGAGGTTTCCACACCTCCAGCCACTCACACCTGTGGTCAGCAGCAGGCTCACTTATATACACCAGACATTCAGCTATGACTCATGTGCTCTTGTGACCTCATCACAGGTCCTCAAACCACATACAAAGGTATAGTGAAGTTTTACTATCACTACACCATCTTTGTAAGATCTTCAGCAGTATTTTCCTTGCATGAGGTTTCAGTGCAATAGTCGGTAGCATGGAGGATATGGACTGTCATCTCCCTACGCTTGTTGTTATCTCTTCTCTGTGTGTATATCACTGGTGGAATAGCGACCCTGGGAGCTGTGACATTGTGTCAACTGGCTTTGGACCTTCTACGGACTCTATGGACTGTCCTCGGTCATCTCCCTACGCTCGTCAATATCTCTTCTCTGTGTGTATATCACAGGTGGAATATCGACCCTGGGAGCTCTGATGTAACATCTATCATTATCCAGGCGAGTCAGCGGAAGGGTTAGACCCTGTAATATGCACCATGTTAGGGGTAATTGCTGGGATTGTTCTGTTTGCTAAAGGGTGTTGTGGTTCAATAAAGCATTGCCACACTGTTTTACCCTAACCCTGCGTTGTCTGTGTAGTATGTTGCCCATGGGGAGATAGAGCGGGGCGTTAAGTGGTATGAGCCCTGGTCCATGCAGTCTTTCTAAAGGCAGCCAGGCCAGCAGACAAGAGCACCCACTGACACCGTTTCTCTATATTTGGTGGCAGCAGTGGGATACTACTCAGCCCGGAGGAACTGGGGGAGCTGCAGGGGACTGGTGTTCTCACACACCGTCTAAGGCTCCACAATCAGGGAGCATACAGACAGACCCAGCAGACCATTGATGAGGCATGCACAGCACGTTTCGGACACTACTATGTCCAACCCCACCAACTCGGCCTTGGGAAGAAGAGCAGAGTGGATATATGACCTCAACAAGAAGCGGAAACTATAGGAGATGTTCCAGCTTCAATGAATAGAATTTGATTTAATCCAGGAACTATGGAATGGGGAGAAAGCCATGCATGGACCCAATGGATACCAGTTCAATTACGTGTGGAGTTTATTGTCATAGGAGGACATGGAATATGCTCTGAGTAAACTGGTGGTATGAGCCCTGGTCCATGCAGTCTTTCTAAAAGCAGCCAGGCCAGCGGAAAAGAGCACCCACTGACCCTGTTTCTCTACACATGGCTGCGGAGGTCTTCTCTGCCACTTGCTTATTGTCTTACTGGCTTCTTCAGTAATATTAGTTTTGATAAGTGTTTATAATTCAAGCTTTCTTTCATCCATATCCAGTGATGTAAATCGGTTGTGCAAACCATTCCAAGAAACGCCCTGTTGTCTAGTCCGTTTGCACAGCTTGACTCCAATCTTTGCTGTCAAAGCTTCATGATCAGTTCCACAGTTAGCTCCTGACTATATTTTCATGGTAATGTTAGACAACCTCCATCTTTGGATAACACATATGTAGTCAATCTGATTCTTATAGGCACCATTTGGTGATGTCCATGTGTAGATTCTCAGTTTGTGATTTTGGAAGAAGGTGATCATGATAGACAGTTGAGGTCAATGAATCATTCTCCAACCTCGTTTGATTCACCAAGTCCAAAGATTACAGCAACAGTTCCATTTTACCTGTGGCCCACTTTGGCATCCAAGCGTCCCATGATAATGAACTTGTCACGATCCATTTTTGTGGATCTGTGGCAGATCTGGCTTTTCATATTAAAACTTTTTTCTTTCAGGCCATCGGGGGTTGCTGCTAGTTCTTCTGTTGTGGGTGGTGACCACTCCCACCATCCATAAAAGGTCACCAGATGCATCAGCTGACTGTTGGTTATACAGGTCCTTCTGGAGACCAACCGAGCTGGAGACAGGAGCTTTCTGGTGCAGTGATGCTTCTGCTGAATACTGGTATCTGGTGCCTTACTCTGCTGTGTGGTGCATTGCAGCAGAGAAAGCTAAGTGTTATTTTTGTTCCCCATCCCCCTTGGTGTCTGTCTTTCCTTTCCTTTGTATTTTATTAGTGCAGTGGTGTGACTATTGCTGTCACCGGCCTGCTCCTTACCTAGGGATTAGTGCAAGGCAAGTGAGGGTTTTAGGTATCCTGCTTGGCAATGTGGTGAAAGAACCCGTATAGGGACGATAGGGAGATCAGGGCACATTCTTAGGTGAGTGCAGGTGGTGTCCATTCCCCAGTTCCCTATCGTAGGGCCTACCATTGTTAAAGTTTCCCTGGTATTCCTTTGTTTGTTGTTTCATTTAGTGACTGACCAACTGTTGGGTCTTGTAACGTCAAGACAGTCACTTCGTGACAGAACTTGATCATGGAATGGTTCAAAGACCTCCTCCTTGGCATCTGTTATTGTTGGTAAGTAGACTTGTATAATTGTGACATGGATTTTTTGACATGACATCATTGTACTTCAGGACAGTACCTGTCAGTATTTGATCAAGAATAAAAGTGACACTGATTCTTCTTCAGTTATCGTTGCCAGAATAGGAGACCTAATGTTTGTTTGACTGGAAATGACCGGATTGAGTCCTTCTTAATTCTCTAATTCCGAGTAAGAAGAGTCCTGTTCTGTCCATTTCAGCTTTGATGATGTCGAGTTTGCCCTTGATCAGTTTGTACATTCCAAGTTCCGAACTTTATAATACCTCTGCAGCTTTTCATCTTCCCTTTCAATTATGCAATATCAGCACCAAGATGTCCTTGCAGCTTTGATCTTGACGCATCATGAGCATTGATCATACTCATGTCAATAATCGGCTCTTCCCCAGTATCTTGTTGAGGGTCTTCCAACCTGGAGTGCATCTTCCAGCACTATATTGAATTCCATTAGTTGTACTTTCCATCAAGTTTTCTTGGCATAATATGGAAGTAGAGTGTCAGGGCTTTCTTCCACGCAGTAATGTGGCACCCGTGAAGGAGCCACACTGAATCAGCCTTGTACATTGACAATGCAAACTGCCTCATATAATAGCAAAGTTTCAAGTTAATCATTCAAGGTTGCCAACTATTTAGAAGTTTCTGGACAGTTCATTAAAGTAGGGCACTTTTTTTATGGACCGTAAAAAAAAAGTGTTGTGTTTGTGTTTTTTGTGAAGCTGGAGAAACTCATACAGAATATTATCACTGCAGTGATCATCATTTTACTGTTCACAGTGAATGCAGATAATGTCTTCATATCAGAATTATTGGCTATGGACATATATCACTTAAAATCTTAATGGTTTATTGTGGTTTTCTAATGTGTCCATAAAAAAATAGCTGTCTGTAATTTTTTGAGAAACTGTCCAAAAAAATTTAAAAATAAAGTTGGCAACCCTGTACTCATCCTCCCCTGTTCCAGTGCCTGCTTTCTGAATCTGCTTCAGCCTCTGTGTTTTTGTTGCAGAGTTGATGTCATGCAACACCACACTTGACTGCTACAGAAAATTACTAAGCTCATTTGTTCTGCCAATAAAGTTGGCACAAGATGCTGAAACAAGTGATGGTCAACTGCATTGATGTGTGCTGTCGACGTGATGTGATGTAACAGCTGCAGCCAAAACAATGAGATTGTAGCAGCGACAATGAACTGGCACTGGAGTAGGGGAGGGTAAGTACCTGCGGGTTTTGCTATTTCATACTTGCAAACTAATGGGGTCTACTTAGCTGTAAGTGGACATCTCATTTAAGATTGTTGTTGCTGACTGCCCTTTTAAAGGGAAGGATAGTCATAGGAATTGTGCAATCAGATATTTTTTCTTTGTCCTACTTCATGGTCAGCATACTTATATGTTTTTGTATATCTTCCTCTGTGTTGTTACTGGAGTGGTGGTCTAACCACTGTGCGATGGTTCGAGGAGAACCTGGAAGGGTGTAAGAGTCAGGTGACTCTTCACTAGAGCCCCAGATGGTGGGGTTACACTTGGCTCAAGATGGGGTGCAACACCAGGAAAGACCATGGATGCAAGGCAGCTGACCCCCCAAGGGGCACGAAGCTGGAATGGTCTAGAAGGGAAAGTTCAGGGGGTACAGGCAGGCACAGCAGGAACACAATAGCGGCAGGTGCTGGCGGGGAGGGCTGGAATATAGGCAGGCACCCGCAGGTGCAGACAGTAACAGCTAGTATACACATGGGCATTGGCAAGTACAGGCAAGTACAGCTGGTATACAGGTGGGCATGGCAAGTGCAGGCAGGTACAGCAAGTACGGCTGCTACACAGGCAGGTATAGGCAGTTACTGGAAGATAAACTGCAACAGATTACCTGAGAACTAGCAAGCAGGAAAACAAGCAGAGTATACACATTGCCCAGGCCCCTCCCATCAGGTGGAGATGCATTAAATAACAAGTGTTTCCCAGTCATTGGCTGGGGACACTTTAGGACAGTGCGCACTGTCCCTTTAAGAAGGAGGGAGAGCTTGCATCCTAAGTACAGTGCCTGGGGATCATACACAGACCTCAGGCAGGAGGAGGAGTAAGTGTGAGACAGGGACTGCGGCAGTGAGTGATTCGGCATCCCTGCCGGGAGAAGAGGGAAGCATGCAGGGACACTGAGGATACATGTGTTTTGCTGACTAAATGACCCAAGACATTTATACTCTGCCCCATACCGAGGAAAAGAGGGGTCGGCGGGTGCCCCAGTCCACTAGCTGAAACTGCATGGACCAAAGATCGTCCTGCCTAACGCCCGCTCTCCCGTTAAACGTGTGCATAACGCTACTCAAACAACACAGGGTTAGGGTAAAACAGTGTGGCAATACTTTATTGAACCACAACACACAATAGCAAACAGAACAGTCCCAGCAATTACCCCCAAGATGGTGCACATTACAGGGTCTCACCCTTCCGCTGACTCACCTGGATAATGGAAGATGTTATGTCAGAGCTCCCAGGGTCGCTATTCCACCTGTGATACACACACAGAGAAGAGGTAACGACAAGCGTAGTGAGATGACAGAGAACAGTCCATAGAGTCCGTACAAAGTCCATAGCTATTTGACACGAGAGTCACCACCTGGCTTATCCGACCATCTCCATGGATCCAGGTGACCAGCGGGTACCAAACTTGGCTTTCTCCAAGCATATCCATGGTGCAGTGATGATCACTGGATCAGATCTGTGTCCTTCCAACTGGAGCTGAAAACCTCTAGGTTGATTCCTATAGAATCATAGATCTGTGTCCCTCGTGACAGTGCCATGATGAATTGGCTGCTGTCCTCTCGCCCGTTGGGTGTTTTGCAGAATGTAAGACAGGTAGTAGCTCTGGGTGATGAGATGAAATCTTCTCTCTCTGTCTCTTGAGTCTTTTTATACCCGAGGCATGAAAGCTATTTTTAGAATTACCCAGTGTCCTTCAATCCACCCACACAGCCTTTCCCTATCTACCTTCAAAGTCAACAAACTGGTTATAGAATACAATACAAAATTAGCATATCAGCACACATCAATAAACAAAAATAAACACACACTATGTGCAAGTCACTATTATAGACTTACACAGTATGTTAAATAGTATATCCGTTTGCAAGTCTGTCTCCTTGACCCACCAGAAATAAACACTTAAATTCACAAGCCAATATACAGACAAAAAGTCAATTCTTCTTGTTTTGCAAAAACATAGACATCTGGGTAATTAAGATATAATCTGGTTTCTTCACACTACCAAAACAACCAGAAACATATTTTAGGAATCAAATAATCTCTGATCTTTTTTGCCCAATTTGTTGGAAAGTTTGGTGTAAATTAAAATTGTTGAAAAATATGTAAGTTTTTAAGCTAAAACAGAAATCTATGAATATTTTATTTTACATGGCATGGTAATTAATCAGCAATATTGCAGCTGTTTAATGAGATTTATCCAAGCTCAGATTAATTAATATGTTGTATTCCTCCCACTTTATTGCACCTGTCTCATGCCTTCTTAAGTCTGATTACTGACTCACAATATGTCCTAATGTGTAAACAGAATGTCCTATTCACCAATTTAACCCCTCCTACAGCTCTTAGACCCATCTCCTCCAATGAGTCTAAAGATATAGGTAAATACTTATCTGTTGTGAATGGGTTTGAGATGAGTTCTGAGCAGAGACTCCCTCTGGTGGTTACAAGCGGTACTGGTCTGTTCAGTGAAGATTGTGAGGACTGGGAATCAGGTGTTACTGACTGGTCTTATATAAGGGAGTCACCTTCCCATCAGGGTTGCCGGTGATCAATTGTTCTGGTCTGAATCCTTCATTCCTGTTTCCCTTGTAGCCTGCTGTGTCGTGTCTGCATCTCCTGCTAACAGATAAGACATTTTCTTCTTTTTGTTTTTGTACTATATTTTTGCATTTTGTCCTGCACTTCTGTGGGGGCCTTCTGGGTCCCCTCCGGGGGCTTTTGCCCTCTCAGTTTAGTTCAGCCACTGATGTTTGTACTTTTGCTTTTTCCAGTTTTTTCAGTGGCTGCTGTTTTGATTTTGTTACACGAGAGAACTAATTTAGGTGGTAGAGGTCGTGTGATCTCAGGTGATTTTGAAATTAGTAGAGTTGGTGCTTTTCAGGGTTTTCTGGGATTGCAGTAAGTACCCTTCCTATCCTTTTCTATTTAGTTAGTTTGGGCCCCAGCGTTTGCTCATACTATTTTCTTTCTGTGTCAGTATTTCTTCTTGTCTAACCGCCATTACTTGTTTGGGGGCTTTCTATTATCTTTGGGGTTCTGCTCCAGGGCAGATAGCTTTCCTATTTCTATCTTTAGGTGTAGTTAGTTTCTCAGGCTGTGACGAGGCGTCTAGGACCAATGTAGGAACGCTCCACGGCTGCCTCTAGTTGTGGTGGTTAGTCAGGGTACTGCAATCTCATAGATTCCAACTGCTCTGGTGTATTGCCTTTTTTTACCTGCACTCCTCAGCTACCGAAACATAACAGCCGTGTATTGATTATCGTCTTTTGAACAATATTACTGTGAAATATCAATACCCGTTACCCTTGATTTCTGACCTGTTTTCCAGGGTGAAAAACGCTACTTGGTTTACCAAGCTTGACCTCAGGGGGGCATATAACCTTATTCGCATTAAGCACGGGGATGAATGGAAGACGGCATTCAATACCCCGGAGGGGCATTTTGAGTACCTTGTGATGCCCTTTGGGCTCACTAATGCTCCTTCTGTCTTCCAGTCCTTCATGAATGACATTTTCAGGGATTTTGTGGATAAATTTCTGATTGTTTATTTGGATGATATCTTGATTTTTCCTAATGACTGGGACTCTCATGTGAAACATGTTCGAACTGTGTTCCAGATTTTGAGAGAGAATGCTCTGTATGTGAAGGGATCAAAGTGTCTTTTTGGCATACAGAGGATCTCATTTCTGGGATTCATTTTGTCCCCATCTGTTATTGAAATGGACCCGGTCAAGGTTCAGGCCATCTGTGATTGGGTCCAACCTACTTCATTAAAGGCTCTTCAGAGATTTTTGGGTTTTGCCAATTTTTATCGTAAATTTATTGGTAATTTCTCGGTTATTGTTAAACCATTAACTGATTTGACCAGAAAGGGTTCTGATGTGGTGAATTGGCCTCCTGAGGCAGTCTCTGCGTTTCAGGAACTTAAGCAGAGATTCACTTCTGCTCCTGTTCTACGGCAGCCTGATGTTTCTCTGCCATTTCAGGTGGAGGTTGATGCCTCTGAAATTGGGGCAGGTGCCGTTTTGTCCCAAAAAGATCCAGAGACCTCTAAAAGTAACCCTTGTGCCTTTTTCTCTCGAAAATTTTCTCCTACTGAACGTAATTATGACGTGGGTAATCGGGAGTTATTGGCCATGAAGTGGGCTTTTGAAGAGTGGAGACATTGGCTGAAGGGAGCCAAACATCAGGTGGTGGTCCTTACGGACCATAAGAAGCTGGTCTATCTGGAATCTGCCAAGCGACTCAATCCTAGACAGGCCAGGTGGGCCTTGTTTTTCACACGTTTTAATTTTGTGGTTTCCTTTCTTCCTGGCACTAAGAATGTTAAGGCGGATGCTCTCTCGAGGAGTTTCCTTGGGGACTCTCCTGAGTTATCTGATCCTTCTGTTATTTTGAAAGAGGGTGTAGTTCTTTCCGCCATCTCGCCCAATTTGAGACTTGCTCTGGAGGGGTGTCAGGAGGATAGGCCCGAGTGCTGCCCTGTTGGAAAATTGTTTGTCCCGGACCAGTGGAAAAAGAGTGTGATGTCTGAGATTCATTGTTCCGCATTGGCTGGGCATCCCGGAATTTTTGGTACCAGAGACTTGGTTAGTCGGTCCTTTTGGTGGCCTACCTTGTCTCGTGATGTCAGGGAATTTGTGCAGTCCTGCGGGACTTGCTCTCGCTCCAAGCCTTGCTCTCGCTCTAGTGGTTTGTTGATGCCATTGCCTGTGCCCAAGAGACCATGGACCCATATCTCTATGGATTTTATTTCCGACCTTGCTGTTTCTCAGAGAATGACCACCATCTGGGTAATTTGTGATAGGTTTTCCAAAATGATACATCTTGTGCCATTACCTAAGTTGCCTTCCTCCTCTGAATTGGTGCCGTTGTTCCTTCAGCACGTGGTTCGTTTACACGGCATTCCTGAGAACATTGTGTCTGACAGAGGAGTCCAGTTTGTTTCCAGATTTTGGAGGACTTTTTGTTCTAAACTGGGTGTTCAATTGTCTTTCTCCTCGGCATTTCATCCTCTGACCAATGGTCAAACTGAGAGAACAAACCAGACATTGGAGACTTATCTTAGATGCTTTGTGTCTGCTGATCAGGATGACTGGGTCTCTTTTTTACCTTTGGCTGAGTTTGCTCTTAATAATAGGGCTAGCTCTGCCACTTTGATGTCTCCGTTTTTCTGTAATTCGGGGTTTCACCCTCGATTTTCTTCAGGACAGACGGAGGCTTCTGTCTGTCCAGGTGTTGACTCTGTTGTGGAGCGTATGCAACAGATTTGGGACCAGGTAGTGGAGAGGTTGTCCCTCTCTCAGGAGAAGGCCCAGCGGTTTGCTAACCGGCATAGGACTGATGGTCCTCGGTTTAAAGTGGGGGGACTTGGTCTGGTTGTCCTCAAAGAATATTCCTATGAGAGTAGCATCTCCTAAATTTAAGCCTAGGTTTATTGGACCTTATAAGATCATTGAGAATCTTAATCCTGTTTCTTTTCATTTGCTTCTTCCAGGGACATTTAAGATCCATAACGTGTTCCACAAGTCCTTGTTGAAGAGGTTTGTTGAGCCAGTGGTTCCTGCTGCTGTGCCTCCTGACCCTGTTTTGGTTGAGGGCAATCTGGAGTATGTGGTTGAGAAAATATTAGATTCTCGTTTTTCTAGACGGAAACTCCAGTATTTGGTTAAGTGGAGAGGTTATGGTCAGGAAGACAATTCTTGGGTGTTTGCTTCGGACATCCATGCTAGGAGACTCATCCGTGCGTATCATAGAACTCATCCTGACCGACCTGGTTGCTCAAATGAGGGTTCGGTGACCCCTCCTCAAGGGGGGGGTACTGTTGTGAATGGGTTTGAGATGAGTTCTGAGCAGAGACTCCCTCTGGTGGTTACAAGCGGTACTGGTCTGTTCAGTGAAGATTGTGAGGACTGGGAATCAGGTGTTACTGACTGGTCTTATATAAGGGAGTCACCTTCCCATCAGGGTTGCCGGTGACCAATTGTTCTGGTCTGAATCCTTCATTCCTGTTTCCCTTGTAGCCTGCTGTGTCGTGTCTGCATCTCCTGCTAACAGATAAGACATTTTCTTCTTTTTGTTTTTGTACTATATTTTTGCATTTTGTCCTGCACTTCTGTGGGGGCCTTCTGGGTCCCCTCCGGGGCTTTTGCCCTCTCAGTTTAGTTCAGCCACTGATGTTTGTACTTTTGCTTTTTCCAGTTTTTTCAGTGGCTGCTGTTTTGATTTTGTTACACCAGAGAACTAATTTGGGTGGTAGAGGTCGTGTGATCTCAGGTGATTTTGAAATTAGTAGAGTTGGTGCTTTTCAGGGTTTTCTGGGATTGCAGTAAGTACCCTTCCTATCCTTTTCTATTTAGTTAGTTTGGGCCCCAGCGTTTGCTCATACTATTTTCTTTCTGTGTCAGTATTTCTTCTTGTCTAACCGCCATTACTTGTTTGGGGGCTTTCTATTATCTTTGGGGTTCTGCTCCGGGGCAGATAGCTTTCCTATTTCTATCTTTAGGTGTAGTTAGTTTCTCAGGCTGTGACGAGGCGTCTAGGACCAACGTAGGAACGCTCCACGGCTGCCTCTAGTTGTGGTGGTTAGTCAGGGTACTGCAATCTCATAGATTCCAACTGCTCTGGTGTATTGCCTTTTTTTACCTGCACTCCTCAGCTACCGAAACATAACACTTATCATACTGTCTTCAAAACAAACTGTCTTTGCTGCTCATAGCAGCCAATCAAAAATCAGCATGCATTTAGCATTCTTCTCTTAAAAAATGAATAAAAACCTTTAAGGCTGTGCTATCACTGGTTTTTTTTAATTAAAATAGACAGTTTTTCTTTTTAACAGGTTCATAATTCTGGCCTATTATTTCTTCTTTATCTAAGACAGCATTGATATAGTAAATTAGACACTGAAGCTGCATCACTTGAATACATTTAAACATTGCTATATACATCGCAAAGGTTACACTGAGACGCTTCTACATACATCACATAGGATACATTGCAACTCTGCCGTATACATCACATAGGATACACCGAGACTCTGCCATATACATCACATAGGATACACTGAGAAACTGCTATATACATATAGAGTGCTTTCAGTGTGAGAAGCAAAATAGGAATCTTGTGGGTATGATACCTTTTAATGGCTAACAAAATATAGTTTAAGATATTAGAGGGCGAGCTTTCGAGACTGCTTACGTCTCGAAAGCTCGCCCTCTAATTTCTTAAACTATATTTTGTTAGCCATTAAAAGGTATCATAGCCACAAGATTCCTATTTTGCTTCTCACACTGAAAGCACTCTATATGTTTTTTTTTCTACTGGCTAACACGGTACCAAACCTATTTTTTTTCGTACTGCTATATACATCACACATGATACAATGAGAGATGCCTGTACACATCACATATGATATGCTGAGAGACTGCTGTATATATCACGTAGGATACCTTGAGAATCTCCTGTATGCATCACATATAATACATTGAGACTGCCATATACATCCCATAAAATATACTGAGGCTGTTGTATACGTCACATAGGATACTCTGATAGTTTGCTGTAACCATCAAATAGGAAGCACTGAGACTTTGCTGCATACATCACATAGGATGCACTGAGATTGTTGTATATATCACATAGGAAGCATTGGGACTCTGCTGTATACATTAAGTAGGATACACTGAGACTCTGCTTAATACATCACATATATAATGACACTGCTGTATACATCACATAGAATACACTAAGAGACTGCTATATAGATTACATAGGATACACTGTGAGTGCTGTACACATCACACAGGATACACTGAGACTCTGCTGTATATATATCACATAGAAAACATCACAAAATGCATTATGGGGAACATAATTTGCTATTTTGGAATCAAATCAAAGGGTAACAGGAATTAAGTTGGAAAACAACCTTAGAAATGGATGCTGAAAGCCAGAAGGAAGTTATGGACCATTATATGGGAAATACAGTTATCTAAGCAGAATGATTTTTGATTAAAAAAAATAAGTAAATGTAAGACAAATGGTTCTGCAGCATCAAAATAGTGACAACAAAATATATGGCGATAGTAGGAAATATTAAAAAGATGAGGAAAATTTCAGAATTGGAAAACACCATATGTGCAACATGCTTAGCAGCTGCACAAGGGCCCAAAATGTACGGAAGTCCCCTGTCAGCTGAGAAGCAGCTTCCTATTGTGTATTAGATTATTCGTATTGCTCCGAGCTAATACATTTCATAAACGCAATTAGGCCCTCTCATGACCATGTCTGCTCCCAGACAAATTAAACTTACTGAGTCATTAGTAAGTAAAATGCATCATTTGGAAATCAGAGGTAAGGACAAGTTCTGTGTATGGAATTACACTGCTCAAAAAAATAAAGGGAACACTTAAACAACAGAATATAACTCCAAGTAAATCAAACTTCTGTGAAATCAACTGTCCACTTAGGAAGCAACACTGATTGACAATCAATTTCATATGCTGTTGTGCAAATGGAATAGACAACAGATGGAAATTATTGGCAATTATCAAGACACTCAATAAAGGAGTAGTTCTGCAGGTGGGGACCACCGACCACATCTCGGTGCCAATGCTTTCGGGCTGATGTTTTGTTCACTTTTGAATGTTGGTTGTGCTTTCACACTCGTGGTAGCATGAGACGGACTCTACAACCCACAAAAGTGGCTCAGGTAGTGCAGCTCATCCAAGATGGCACATCAATGCAAACTGTGGCAAGAAGGTTTGTTGTGTCTGCCAGAATAGTGTTCAGAGGCTGGAGACGCTACCAGGAGACAGGCCAGTAAACCAGGAGATGTGGAGGGGGCCGTAGGAAGGCAACAACCCAGCAGCATGACTGCTACCTCTGCCTTTGTGCAAGGAGGAACAGGAGGAGCACTGCCAGAGCCCTGCAAAATGACCTCCAGCAGGCCACAAATGTGCATGTGTCTGCACAAACGGTTAGAAACCGACTCCATGAGGATGGTCTGAGTGCCCAACGTCCACAGATGGGGGTTGTGTTCACAGCCCAACACTGTGCAGGACACTTGGCATTTGCCACAGAGCACCAGGATTGACAAATTCGCCACTGGCACCCTGTGCTCTTCACAGATGAAAGCAGATTCACACTGAGCACATGTGACAGATGTAACAGAGTCTGGAGTCACCGTGGAGAGTGATCTACTGCCTTCAACATCCTTCAGCATGACCGTTTTGGCAGTGGGTCAGTAATGGTGTGGGGTGGCATTTCTTTGGAGGGCCGCACAGCCCTCCATGTGCTTGCCAGAAGTAGCCTGACTGCCATTAGGTCCCCAGATGAGATCCTTGTGAGACCATAAGCTGGTGCTGTTGGTCCTGGGTTCCTCCAAATGCAGGAAAATGCCAGGCCTCATGTGGCTGGAGTGTGTCAGCAGTTCCTGCAAGATGAAGGCATTGAAGCTACGGACTGGCCCGCCCGTTCCCCAGACCTGAATCCGATTGAGCACATCTGGGACATCATGTCTCACTCCATTCACCAATGTCACCTTGCACCACATACTGTCCAGGAGTTGGCGGATGCTTTAGTCCAGGTCTGGGAGAAGATCCCTCAGGAGACCATCCGCCGCCTCATCAGGAGCATGCCCAGTAGTTGTAGGGAGGTCATACAGGCACAGGGAAGTCATACAGGCATGTGAAGGCCACACACACTACTTGTTAGAACCCTCTTGTTAGATTTTGTTTCAGTTTGCTGGTCACATGACCTTTTTTCCCTATTTAGTCTGGCTCCGCCCTTCTGGCTTTGCTGGACTTCATTGTATTATCTACTCTTAAGCTAGCCGGGTGCTTAGGTGCCTTACTCAGTCAGTTTTGCTTGATCTTAGGATCTCGTAGTAATTTGTTTTCTGTTTAATTATCCCTGCTACAATTTCTGTTAGGAGGTGTCCACCTTTTCTCCCAGTCCCTAGATCTTGTAGGGATTCCTCCCTCGCAACTATAGGTCTTCGTTCAGACTAGCTGAGGACTTTAGCGGGTCTGGTCGCAGGATCAGGTTCCCCGTTACATCGCAGGGATCCAGCTCAGTTCTATTGTAGGGACAGAATTCCCATCTTTCCTTAGTGCTTGTAGCAGTTCATAACAGTAAGTCCAGCCTGAAAAAAAAAAAGAAAATCTCTAAGGAAAGATTTTCTGTTTCCATCATGGTGTCGGTTCAGGATTTGGCTCAACGCCTGCAGGGTCTCTCTCTGGAGGTGGCTGAAATCCAGCAACACGTGAGTAGTTGTTCTGGAGCACATTTCGTGGAGCCAAAGGTACGTTTGCCTGATTTATTTTTTGGTGAACAACAAGATTTTTTTTCTTTTAAAAATGCTTGCTTGTTGTATTTCCGTTTGAGACCCAGATCCTCTGGTGATGAATCACAGCGCATAGGGTTCATAATGTCACTTTTGCGCAAAGAACCTCAGGACTGGGCCTTTTCTCTGCAGCCTAGTGATCCATGCTTTAGATCAGTGGATAGTTTTTTTCTGCTTTGGGGTTATTGTATGACGATCCTGATCGTGTTTCATCAGCTGAGACAGAATTGAGACGTTTGAGACAGGGATCAGGTAATGTGGAAAAATATTGTACTCACTTCCGAAGGTGGTCCACTTAGGTGGGGTGGAACGATTCAGCTTTGAAAAGTTTATTTCTTGCAGGGTTAAGTGAATGGGTTAAAGATTTGCTGATTGCTTATCCTATACCTGTTAACTTGCAAGAGGCTATGCAATTAGCCATACGGGTGGATAGGAGACTGCGTGCAAGGGTTAATGAGAGTAAATCTGCCTTGTCAGCTCCAAGTCTGGAAAGGGACTGTACTGACATTGCAGAGCCGATGGAAATTGGAGCAATGGCACCTCACTCTCGGGAAAAAGAACGCAGATTTGCTGAAGGTTTGTGTTTCTATTGTGGCAAATCTAAGCATTTTATTAAGAACTGTGCGCTTCGAATGAATAAAGAGAGAAAAAAAAAATGAGGTCAGTTTCGCCCTTATAGCTTGTTTAAACAATAAAGGTGTCTTTCTTTCTGCTACCACTGCTGTTGAGGAGGAATTAATGGAGTTTCGGGTATTTGTGGATTGTGGTTCAACTCTCAATGTGATTGATGGGAAATTTTTGGAAAAACTAAAATTAAAACCCAAACTTCTGTCTTCCCCTATTAATGTGGTGTCTGTGGATGGTTCTCCCTTGAAAAATGTTACTCACCATATCTGTGAATTTCCTCTTACTATTAATGGTGTTCATCAAGAGAATTTGGATTTGGTAGTTTTGAATAATTTGCCCTCACCGGTGATTTTGGGGTTACCCTGGTTAAAATTGCACAATCCGGTACTGGATTGGTCTACCAATGAAATTAAGTCCTGGAGTCCTAATTGTTATGACAAGTGTTGTAACGGGCGTATTGCTGCTGTAGTTAAGGGGGAGTTACCTGTACCTATTCAGGATTTTTGGAAAGTTTTTTCTGATAAGGAATCGCAGGTATTGCCTCCTCATAGAGATTATGATTGTGCAATTGAATTTGTCCCTGGAGCGACTCTTCCTAAAAGTCATTTATTTAATTTGACTATTCCTGAGAGAAAGGCTTTGGAGGAATACATACAGAAAAGCTTGGCCGCCAGTCACATTAGGCCTTCCAAATCTCCTGTGGCGGTTGGATTTTTTTTTGTTAAAAAAAAGGATGGCGGTTTACAGCCTTGTCTAGACTTTCGTGAGATTAATAAGATTACTGTACGCAATCCTTACCCACTGCCATTGATTCCTGATTTGTTTAATCAGTTAGTGGGGGCCAAGTGGTTCTTGAAAATTGATCTTCGAGGGGCATATAATTTGTTGCGCATGAAGGAGGGGGATGAATGGAAGACTGCGTTTAACACTCCACTGGGTCATTTTGAGAATCTGAAGTAAAAGAAAATTGACTGGCACATCCAAACCAGTGTGAATTAGGTGCAAACCAGGAGCAGCTACCTCCATAGACAATATACAAAAAAAGGTTGCACTCTATCGTGCCAAAGCAAGTCAATGTGAAATATGAAAGATGAATAGCAATATTCCAATGGTGATGGGCGGAGTGCTCGGTCGTTTTCTTTTACTTCTATGTTAGCTTACTGACCGAGCACTCCGCCCATCACCATGTGGTGATTTTAATTATAGCAGGTTCCTGCTCACCCAGAAAAGGCAAGCTTTACTGACAGAGGTGTCCACATTCACCCAGGAATTCAGATGTCAGCCTAATAGAGGTATGTTCACATAGGCAGGGACCCATACGTTCTGAGACCACCTTGACGTTGGTGTATGGGCAGGCATTATTTGGCCAAATTTTGTGCAAAGCGTCTCATTCATTTTTTTCTAATATTCAAAAGCCATATTGCTATTCATCTTTCATATTTCACATTGACTTGCTTTGGCATGATAGAGTGCAACCTTTTTTTGTATATTGTCTATGGAGGTAGCTGCTCCTGGTTTGCACCTAATTCACACTGGTTTGGATGTGCCAGTCAGTTTTCTTTTACTTCTATGTTAGCTTACTGACCGAGCACTCCGCCCATCACCATGTGGTGATTTTAATTATAACAGGTTCCTGCTCACCCAGAAAAGGCAAGCTTTACTGACAGAGGTGTCCACATTCACCCAGGAATTCAGATGTCAGCCTAATAGAGGTATGTTCACATAGGCAGGGACCCATACGTTCTGAGACCACCTTGACGTTGGTGTATGGGCAGGCATTATTTGGCCAAATTTTGTGCAAAGCGTCTCATTCATTTTTTTCTAATATTCAAAAGCCATATTGCTATTCATCTTTCATATTTCACATTGACTTGCTTTGGCACGATAGAGTGCAACCTTTTTTTGTATATTGTCTATGGAGGTAGCTGCTCCTGGTTTGCACCTAATTCACACTAGTTTGGATGTGCCAGCCAGTTTTCTTTTACTTCTATGTTAGCTTACTGACCGAGCACTCCGCCCATCACCATGTGGTGATTTTAATTATAGCAGGTTCCTGCTCACCCAGAAAAGGCAAGTTTTACTGACAGAGGTGTCCACATTCACCCAGGAATTCAGATGTCAGCCTATTAGAGGTATGTTCACATAGGCAGGGACCCATACGTTCTGAGACCACCTTGACGTTGGTGTATGGGCAGGCATTATTTGGCCAAATTTTGTGCAAAGCGTCTCATTCATTTTTTTCTAATATTCAAAAGCCATATTGCTATTCATCTTTCATATTTCACATTGACTTGCTTTGGCACGATAGAGTGCAACCTTTTTTGTATTTTGAGAATCTGGTCATGCCTTTTGGGCTTTCCAGTGCTCCGGCATTTTTTCAGAATCTTATTAATGACATCCTTAGACCTTTGATCGGCAGAAGTGTGGTTGTGTATTTGGATGACATTTTGATTTATTCACCGGATTTGGAGTCTCATTGGAGGAGTGTGCGTGAAGTATTACAGTAACTGAGTGATAATTCACTTTTTGCCAAACTAGAAAAATGTGAGTTCGCTGTACAGAGACTTAATTTTTTGGGCTACATTGTCTCCAGTGAAGGTTTTGAGATGGACCCGGTGAAGGTGCAAGCTGTGCAGGATTGGCCTAGACCTATTGATGTGAAATCAATACAGAGGTTTTTGGGGTTCGCCAATTATTATAGAAAATTCATTAAAAAATTTTCTGTGATTGCCAAACCTCTGACCGATCTCACCAGGAAAGGTGCTGATGCAGTTCAGTGGACTACTGAGGCCATTGAGGCTTTTGTGTTGCTAAAGGAGAGGTTCAGCTCTGCTCCCATCCTTACGCAGCCTGATGTGACTAAACCATTTTTGGTTGAGGTTGATGCTTCTTCTGTGGGGTTCGGCGCGGTGTTGTCTCAGGAAAAGACGGATGGAGTACATACCTGTGCTTTTTTTTCAAAGAAATTTTCTGAGTCTGAACTAAATTATGATATCGGTAATCGGGAATTGTTGGCAATTAAACTCGCATTTGAACACTGGCGTCATTTTTTGGAGGGAGCGGAATTTCCCGTTCAAGTCTTCACCGATCATAAAAATCTGGTCTACCTTGATGCTGCCAAACGCTTGAATGCCCGTCAGGCTAGGTGGGCACTGTTTTTCTCGCGGTTTAATTTTACCGTTACTTACATCCCAGGTACTAAAAATGTTAAAGCTGATGCTTTGTCTCGCAGCTTTTCTCCTATGGTGGGAACTGAGGAGGAGGAAAACATTTTGCAAGAGGGGGTTGTTATTGCTGTTTTGGACTCTGTGTTGGAAGATGAGATTCTTAAAGCACAGGAGAATGCCCCATCTAACACGCCGCATGGGAGGTTGTTTGTGCCTGGTACCCTGAGGAGAGATTTGTTTGTTGAATGTCATGACTCTCGGTTGGCAGGTCATCCTGGAATCTCTGAGACCAAGAGGCTTGTGGGTCGCAGCTTTTGGTGGCCTGGATGGCAGAAGGAAGTCATTAAGTGGGTGCGTCAATGCACGGTGTGTGCTAGATCTAAGTCTTCTCATACTCCTGCTGCGGGGTTGCTTTGCCCTCTGGAGGTCCCTAGTGCACCTTGGACACATTTGGCTATGGACTTTATTACTGACCTTCCCCCCTCTGAGGGTTTCACTGTCATCTGGGTGGTCGTGGACCGATTTAGCAAGATGTGTCACTTGGTTCCTTTCATCAAACTGCCTTGCGCTAAGACTCTCGCTAAGGCCTTTGTCAAGGAAATTGTCAGACTACATGGCGTTCCTACTGACATTGTTTCCGATAGGGGACCTCAGTTTGTGGCTCGTTTTTGGCGCGACTTTTGTGACAGGTTGGGAGTTCTTTTGTCGTTTTCATCTGGATATCATCCTGAGTCTAATGGCCAGACAGAAAGAAAAAAACAGGATGTTGAGCAGTTCTTGCGTTGTTTTGTGACTGATAATCAAGAGGGTGTGGTCTGAGTTTCTGCCACTTGCTGAGTTTGCTCTTAACAACCATACATCCGCTTCTGCTGGTTGTTCGCCTTTTTTTTGTTGTACTGGGAAACATCCGTCTTTTGGGTCATTTTCCAAGTTGGGATCGGCTGCACCTGAAGAGGAGAATTTTTCTGGTGTTTTGGAGAGAGTTTGGACTGATGTGCGTGGTAATCTTCAGGAGGCTAACAAAAGATCCAAAGTGTATTTTGATAGAAAACGACAAGAGGTTTTGTTTGCTATTGGTGACATGGTTTGGTTGTCCTCTAAGAGTCTGCGCTTGAGGATTCCGTCTAAGAAATTGGGTCCCAAGTTTGTAGGGCCCTTTAAGGTGCTTCAGGTTATTAACCAATCTGCTGTTAAGTTGGAGCTTCCTACCTCCTGGAAGATTAATCCGGTGTTTCATGTTTCTCTCTTGAAAAAAGCTGAGGTCTCAGATGGAGACATCTCGGCCACTGTTCCCCTGGTGGTGGAGGACGGGCAATATGAGATTTCCCGCATCCTAAATTCTAGACAGTATAGAGGGAGTTTGCAGTACCTCGTCGCTTGGAAGGGTTATGGACCCGAGGATAACTCATGGGTGAGGGCGGATGATGTTTCTGCGTCTAGACTTGTCAGAGCGTTTCACAAGAGGTTTCCGGATAAGCCTAAGTCCTAGGGGATCCGGAGGATCCTCTTAGAAGGTAGGGTACTGTTAGAACCCTCTTGTTAGATTTTGTTTCAGTTTGCTGGTCACATGACCTTTTTTCCCTATTTAGTCTGGCTCCGCCCTTCTGGCTTTGCTGGACTTCATTGTATTATCTACTCTTAAGCTAGCCGGGTGCTTAGGTGCCTTACTCAGTCAGTTTTGCTTGATCTTAGGATCTCGTAGTAATTTGTTTTCTGTTTAATTATCCCTGCTACAATTTCTGTTAGGAGGTGTCCACCTTTTCTCCCAGTCCCTAGATCTTGTAGGGATTCCTCCCTCGCAACTATAGGTCTTCGTTCAGACTAGCTGAGGACTTTAGCGGGTCTGGTCGCAGGATCAGGTTCCCCGTTACATCGTAGGGATCCAGCTCAGTTCTATTGTAGGGACAGAATTCCCATCTTTCCTTAGTGCTTGTAGCAGTTCATAACACTACTGAGCATCATTTTGACTTGTTTTAAGGACATTACATTCCACTTTAATTTTGTGTGTAAGTCAAAATCCAGGCCTCCATTGGTTAATAAATTTGATTTCCATTGATGATTTTTGTGTGATTTTGTTGTCAGCACATTCAACTTTGTACAGAACAAAGTATTCAATGAGAATATTTCATTCATTCAGATGTAGGATGTGTTATTTGAGTGTTCCCTTTATTTTTTTGAGCAGTGCATTAGTCATTATAGGCATTATACAGACCAGCCTCTATACCAGAATTGTGGCAAAGAACTGCTCCTATTTTAGTGAATTTATCAAATCATTAGGATATAGGAAAGATGTGTATCTGCGTACCGTATTAGCCAGTAGATAGAAAAATATTCTCAAGTCTCTCTCAAGTCTAAATATTTTTCAAATCATTAGAATATAGTTAGATGTTGTTTAAAAGTCTCAACCCTAATAAGATGCGGAATGAACCTGTCACACGGATTTATGACGTTCTATATCAATTAAGGAATTTACTCCAAATACCCTGTGAAAACATCACAAAACATTACCAGACCCCAATCAGAGGGTAATAAAACTTTCACACTCCTTATCTATGAACTGTTCCAATATTTATGCTCATCCCTCTGCCATAATGACTATTCTGCTTCACATCACTTGTCTTACCTATTGCATTTTTCTGTGCTGTTTTGTGTATAAATATGTGATTCTTCAGATTTTGTATTAGTGTTCGCCTGATGAAGAGACCTGAGTAGTCTCGAAAGCTTGCAATTTGTTACCATCTTTTCAGTTAGCCATTAAAAGGTATCAACCACTGAGGACTCTCAACTCTAAATATTTTTCAACCCTAATAAAAGACCTTTCCAATTCTGAAGATTTACCAAAAGAACCACAAACAAGCACTCAGCTGTGGATAATTGTTATTAGGAAGGAATTAAAAAAATATATATTTTGACGAATTCTGGATTCATTATTTTTAAAAGTAGAGAAATAGAATATCTTCATTTTTACAAATGTGCACTTTAGTTACTCTATCTGTGTACCATTGTGGCATTTAATGGGAAGTTTTATGGTGCGCCAAGTCTGAAATGAGGCTTTGGATAAAGTATAGTGTATCAAGGGGGCAGTATATACTTACAATATGTACAGCAATATTGAGTACAATACGTCACTTGGGTCACACATACAGAGCCTTATTCTTTATCTCCCTATTAACATTGATTCATTACAAGAATTTGTAAATATTATAGCTAAATATAAGCAGTTTTTTTTTCTTAACTACATATTGCTCAGATACACATATGTATTCATAAATCCTTCACTGCTGGAATGTATGCTACACTGTAATTCACCTAACACCCTGTTGGCCTCATGAGGAAAGTTTTCCATCATTACTCCCTCACCAAGTGTTGATTTTTCCTCCTACACTGATAGCTTTATGTTTCTTGCTGAGTAAAATCTAATTCCCTAGAATAGTTTTATATAGAATTCCTTATTTAAAACACTGAATTTAACAGCGGGATACCTGAGATTAGCTGGTGTCTTTTTCGTAAAGAATGTTCCCATCAATGGCTATGCTACACTGAGGATAGGACAGCTGAAGAACACTATGCTTCTTGATATGAATGTAAGAGTAAAGCAAATTAAACTGTATTTAAGTGGTCATTCCGCTGAAATGCCTATTCATTTTTACATTATTTTATGCATAGGATTTATCTGTCCAGTCATTCTGCAAATTTTGATCTTCATCTGACATGATTCAAAAGTAATAGAGAAATAAGTGCACACAGTACATTATATTACTGCTTTAATGATATAGTATGATGTGACAGCAGTAACATAAGAGCAAAAAAATTATAACCTAAATGGAAAGATGATTGATAGGATAATCTCCCTGATCATATAAAGACCATTAGCTATTTTTTGTAGAAAAAATAATTTAGTATACAATAAAATAAGTAAAACTATTAACCTACTTTCCAATGTCGATGCCATTATGACTATTTTAATATCAACATAAATCTTTCAGACTTCTATGAGGTGTAACATTGTAATGGAAGTATTGGGGGGATCCAAATGGCCAAACTTCTGTAAGGTTGTTGATAGTGCTGCTGTGGCGCCCCTGAAGGTCCAGTTGCCACAGAGGTACTGCATCTCAGCCAGAGATGTGGTATCCCACCTTTCAGATAAGATGGAGACACTAAACCTGGCTCTGGCAACACTACATCCATCACACACACTAGCTCAGTTCCTCTAGCATGCCTGTAGCTAGCAAATGGTGTTAGGTGGTGGGTGGAGCTTGTGGGTCAGAGCAGGAGTTAGAGGGAAGTAAGAGAGTCTTCCCTTAGGGGGAGAAGAAGACAGATGTGCATAGGCAGCTCTCCCGTAGGGGAGAGGGGAAAAAGATAGAAACATGCAGCAGGCTCCAAGTCCTGAGGTGCTGCTCACAGATAGAAAGACAGAAAAGAAGGTTCCCTGTAGGGAAAAGGGATTTCTCAGAGGCACGGCTGAGCAGAAGGCTACCCGTGGTGCTCGTTCCATGCTGACGGATGTCAGCTTGGAGAATCCAGGTCGCAGAAGTGACTCGGCCCCTAGACTAGTGGAGCGTACAACAGGACTCAGCTAGAAAGCCGACAGCTGTGACAACATTAGGGGTCACAGCCACAACCTCAAGCATCTTCTCCGGGAAGGAAAGCTATATAGAATCAAGGAAATGCCTGGGTCACGTCGTCTGACAGGATTCGCAGCTACCGGACTGGGACACTGCTTTGTGAGGTGCTGGGAAGGAAGAAGGAGTGGGAATTAACACAGTGAGACTGCCAGGGAAGGCATATACTGACAGGGAGCCTTAGACTGGTGTTCTCCATCTACTTGGGAGTTGGCTGGACTCCTTACCTGGAGGATGTGGCACCAAGCGGGCACCTGTACTGCATGCACCTGAACTGTGAGTAAAGCCTTGGAAACTGCATCTGACTGTCTCCTCAAGTTCTTCATGCAGCACACACTCCACTCTGCTACATCCCCCTACATCATCACTCTCTCTACAACATCTCTCTCTGCCCTGGGACAACAAGCTCATCTGTGGGAAGCTTTACCAACTCTGCTGCATCACACCATCTGTCCCAGAGGATCTGCACTGCAGCGCTGGTCACCTCTGACCAGAAACCACAGGTTTATCATCCCCTGTAAATATTCCCCTTTTTTATTGGCCACCCAGGGCCATGGACCGGGTCACGGCTGCCGTGACACATCCCTTTAAGACACCGGCCCGGTACAGAGTATCCCACTGCCCTGGCGGGCGATCCACTGCCTTTGGTGATTTGGAGCCAAAATTAATCTGAATGAATGTTGTAACCAGAATTTCTTAGGATCCAAATAAATTAGTTTTTGATGCTGTTTTGCTGTAAACCAAAAACTCCACTCAACAGATAAGCAACCTTGCAATGAAGCCAAAGCTTGATTAAGATGCAATGTTGATATCTCGAACATTTAGAAAATATCTAAATATTTTAAAACACATTCTATGGGAACTTGCTAATAATCAGATGTTAATGACCTGTCGTAGCTCCGGTGCCAGGCCCAACTTCCTCTTTCTACAGCTGCCAGCTACCTCTGTGCTAGTGCGTATCAGGTTGCCATACTACCCCAGGGCTTGCCTAATGTCACTCTCCTAAACCTTTTAAGCCATGCTCAGATGGCACCATGCTGCCAAAATATCCTATTTGAGATGGTCCTAACCTCTGGTATTGAAACCTTACCATTTGTCAAGTGACATGCATGTGGATAAGGGCTGAGAAGGACTGAATCCGGCTAGTGGAAACACAGCCATGGGGAACCACATGAATATAATGTCAAGCTCAAAGAAAAGCCAGGCCACACCTTTATATGCACTGGGTGCAACGTGCAAACAAACTGAAACTTAAAACCTAAGGAGATGAACTGGAATATGAGTTGGAGTGCATGCAGCGTGTAGGCGCATGTTCACACTGGCCACTAACTAAACAGACAAAACCAAAGATTAAAACATAATGTGCAAACACCCTGTTGTAAATAAACAGCAATAGTGCATGAAAATAATAAAGGGTGCTTAACATAATTTTGATAAATCAAATGTAAAAGCCGTCTCACCACATCATGATGACCCTATTCGAGATGGTCCTAAGACTCCTAATCTCTAATATTAAAACCTTACCATTTGTCAAGTGACATGAATGTGGATAAGGGCTGAGAAGGATTTAAATCTGACAGTTTTACAGTTCTTCTGTTCTCTTCTGCTCCAGGTGTCAAGTTTCTAATTCAGCTGTACTGTTATCCTGCTCCTCTGTATTTTGAATGTGTTCATCTAGATTTCTGGCTGAACTAATCTACCTCACCAGATTAGCACTTTTTTGTTTTACAAGAGTAGAAGCATGCGTTTAAATTAAAATATATATTTCTGTATTTAAGCTATTTGTTTTTGAAAAAAAAAACGATACAAGCAAAAGAACACAAGATATAATATTTTATATAAAAATAACTGTTTCTGCATACGGTTCTCTGCTAATCTCATAGAGCTCTTAAATTCAAAGTAGTAAGATGTAACTCCTCATATAAGACGATTAATTTCTAAATCAACAGCTTGTGAGGGCCCTTTAATTCTAGTGTTTTACATTCCATTTCTGGAAAGGTGCCAAGAGAATAAGTAGAAAACACTGAAGCAGCAGCAACCGTGGCACACTCGTGTAGGGAAAGTATTAAAGAGTTTAGTGAATCTCTTGCCAGTCTTTAGCAGTTTATGCTCTGATACTTGTTGTTTTGAATACATCATATTCTCCTCTGTCGGCATGTGACCATAACTATAGGATTGGATGTTTTGGGTTCTCATGGAGAATCAAATTTCTAAATAAAGTTGTTTTGAGAAATAAGTGATTGTCACCCCTTTGTGTCATTAGTTTTATTAAATTATTTCTGCTGTAAAAAAATTATTTACATAAAATTAATAGTTTTTGGAAATGCAAGGAATAAACTGTTTAGTTTGCCTCTAGGTGACGCCTGTCATTCTTAACGGCAGCAAATTTGCAGGAGTTTTAGCTCTCTATTTATTAAGGCTTATAAGTGGTTTTACGAACAATTCAAAAGTAGACATTATGCAGCTGTTTAATGCCTAGATAGTCATTGATGCCAAATAGTTTCAATATTTTACATTTGTTTATTATTTCTTCCTCTTTGCTTTTATATCATTTCCAAATTTTGCAGCACTGAACAGACTTAAGCCCCTGTCTCACATAGCGATATACCAGCGATCCCGACAACGATCAGGATCGCTGGTGTGTCGCTACATGATCGCTGCTGAGCTGCCAAACAGGCAGTTCAGGCAACGATCAGCACAGCGACACTGCGGGTAACATCGCTTAGTTACCCGCAGTGTACGTTGGATACCAGCGCCCTGATGCAGGGAGCTGGTAACCAAGGTACACATCGGGTTTCCAGGCGCTGCACGGTGCCTGGAAACCTGCTGTGTACCTTGGTTACCAGCTCCCTGCATCAGGGCGCTGGTATCCAAGGTACACATCGGCTTTCCAGGCACAGCCCCGCGCCTGGAAACCCGCTGTGTACCTTGGTTACCAGCGGATCGTTGGTCTCCCGCCTGTCACACGCAGCGATGCGTGCCTGTCAGCGGGAGACCAGCGATCAAAAAAATGTCCAGGACATTCAGCGACGATCAGCGATACCCAACAGGGGGGCTGATCGTCGCTGAATGTCACACACAGCGATATTGCTGGGGAGATCGCTGCTGCGTCACAAAACTAGTGACTCAGCAGCGATCTCGACAGCGAGATCGCTGTGTGAGACGGGGGCTTTGGTCACCATTCACATCCATCCTTATTGACAATGGGGCTACCAATCTAAATTCCCTATCTCAAATTCACACATACTGGACCAAATTTCACAGAAGGTAATGTCACCTATCAGCAAGTTTTGGAGTATGGAAGGACATTTAATAATACTAAGGAAACCCAATAAACTGTAATTATATGCTTAGCTCAAAATGGACTTACACTTTCAAATTTAACACATGCTACTCTGTTGAGCAAAATCTAAAGAGCTGTCTGGTTTTCATCATGTAACCCATTTATGAGGATTTGGACTTCACAGCTTAGGAACTCAGGCTATGTCTGGAAAGTATTCACCAACTTGAAAAACAAGGTGACTAAAGTAACCAAACTAGCTAGGTCACAACCAGAAAACACTAGTTTAAGACAGAAGTCCAAGAAGAAAGTTGAGAGAATCCAGAAAAGGCAAGCAGAGTAATTAGGTAACAGAGGTGTCTAACAGCTGAGATCAAAAGCAGAAAAGAAGTTAAATGATCAATCTAGAACAGTAAAAAGATAGTCAAAAAATAAACATCTATCAGACCATAATAGAAAATAATAACTTGCACAGGGCCACAATAGCATGAAGTCTAAGTAGCCCATGCTTGTTGATTTGCTGTCCAAATTAGACTCTTGATTTGGTTTGCTGACAGAGTCCCCTGATTGATCAGTTATTCTGACCTTTAAATTAACCAGTTTGTTTAAATCTAGAGATGAGCGATCGTGTTCAGAAAATGTTTACCGATCTCAAATTAGGCACTAACGTAGCACTTTTGGATTCGTGTTCGCTTTCACAAGCATTTTTACTCAAAGTCGGCAAAAGTCTGTCAAAGTTTGGTAAATCATCGACTTTCCACTAATGCTTTTGTATGACTGTGGCTAGGATAGTGATGCTGTATGATGAGTGGGGGGAACAAGGGGACATGTTTGATAAGAGGAGGGGTTCTGGAGAGGTTAATGGAGCTTCTGAAGAGATTACAGGAGCGGTGCGCTCTTTTTTTCCTCTTAACTATATGTGTGTTTATTCTGATCTCAAATTAGGCCTGCTGCTAAAGAGAAATTAATATTCACTGCATTCCATGCTCAGGGGCATGGAGGGCAATGAATATTCATTTCTCCTTAATAGCATCCTAGTATGCATGGCCCCATCTTTATCCTGGTATGATTGGCCTCCATACCTGTCCTGGTATGCATGGCCCCATACTTATCCTGGTATGATTGGCCCCCATCCCCATTCTGGTATGCATGGCCCATCAGAAAAACATTTAAAAAAAAAACCATTACACTTACCTTCCTCCGATCCTTCACAGCATCTTGTTCCGATGCCAGCAGCTGCTTTATGCTTGTAAGCAGCGCATGGCAGGGACATCATGCACTGATTACAAGCCGAAGGACAGCTACCGGAATACTCACTGCTCTGCACACCGGGAATATGTGCATGGAGAGCAGGGGCCTGTGCTACTCTCTGTTTTTCAGTAGCCACTGTTTATTGTTCAATTGCTCTGTCCCTGCTATTTGAATGGCTGTGGGTTAGCCGCTTGTTCACACCAGAGATCTGATTTAGTGGGTGGCGAGATCGTGTGATCTCAGCATTTTTTAAATCAGAAGTGTTGGAAGTTTTTCTAGGGTTTTGCTGGGTTGCAGATAGTATTCTGTCCTGTCCTATCTAGGCAGAGTTTGCTCACTCTATTTTCTGCCTGCGTTTGTATTTCGTCTTGTCTAACCGCCATTATATGTGTGGGGGCTACCTATTCCTTTGGGGCTCTACTCCGGGGCAGTTAGCTTTCCTGTTTCTATCTTTAGGTGTAGCCAGCTCTCTGGCTGTGCCGAGGCGTCTAGGTCACCATAGGTACATCCGACGGCTGCTTCTAGTTGTGCGGTTAGTTTAGGGATCTGCAACCCATTAGTTCCCAACCTCTCTGGGTGTTTGGCTGCCTTTGCTGTTTTTTGCTCTTGTCCTCCTCAGCTACCAAATCATAACAGCGCTGCTTACAAGCATATAAAAGCTGCTGGCATCGAAAGAAGATGCTGCGAGGGTTCGGGGGAAGGTAAGTGTAATGGTTTATTTTTTTAATGTTTTTCTGATGGGGCCATGCATACCAGGATGGGGATGGGGGCCAATCATACCAGGATAAGGAATGGGCTATGCATACCAGGACAGAGATGTGGGCCAATCATACCAGGATTGGGATGAGGGCCAATCATACCAGGATAAGGATGGGACCATGCATACCAAGACAGAGATAGGGGCCATGCATACCAGCATAGGGATAAGGGGGACCATTCATACCAGGATAGTGATGAGTGGGACATGCCTACCAGTCTAGAGATAAGGGGGACATGCATACCAGGATAGGAATGAGGAGGCCATGCATACCAGAATAGCAATAAGGGGGTCATGCACATCAGGATAGGGATGAGGGAGCCATGGATATGGTTGAGGGGACCCATGCACACCAGCATGGGGATGAGGAGACCATGCATGCCAGGACAGGGATGAGTGGCCATTCACACCAGGATGGGGATGAGAGGGGTCATGCATACCAGAATAGGGATGAGGGGCCACGTGTACCAGTATAGCGATTAGGGCGGCCATGCATACCAGGATGGGGATGAGTGGACCATATATACCAAGATAGGGGATATTAAGTACAAAATTGACCACATTTTTGCTTCGATTTTTTCTAATTTCCTCCTCTAAAACTTAGGTGAGTCTTATGGTCCGGTTTGTCTCATAGTCCGAAATACGGTAGCTACTCCAAATCATTTGTGCTAAAACTGTGTTTCAGTATCAAATCAGAAGACCATATTTCTACGCAAAAATAATTAGGGCTAATATGGTGGTGCAGCCAAGAGGCCCAATTAGCTACTCCAAATCATTTGTGCAAAAACTGTGTTTCAGTGGCATATCAGAATCCCAAATTTCCACTTAAAAATCGTTAAGCATAACAGTGTTGCTCAGGCACACTAAGAAAATAAATAGTGATTGTTCATTAGTGACAGGTGACTGACAGCTGTGAGCCCAAGGTTTTGAAACAGCTGGGTGCAAGAGGGGAAGGCTAATTACAACATGAGAGGGAAAATGGGTGGTCGTGGTGGAAAGTGGAATAGACTTGGTGTTCAACATGTACGTGGGTTAGGTGTTAATGTGAATGAAAGCTCAACTGAACAAACACTGTCTCTTCCTATCCAAAAAGGCAGCTGAAAACATCTGTTACTGGCCGGCCTGCTCTGCTCCCTTTTTTTGGCAGCCACACAGCGGTACGCCTTGTAGATGAGGCTCAAATAAAGTATGTGCTTCAGTGGATGGCAAGTGCTGCATCAAGTGGCCTGTCCTCCTCTTCCTTCACCTTAACATCACACACAGTACAATCCTTAGAGGTGGCACCCCAATCACCCTTGTTTACCCAGGCATCAAAACTTTCCAAATGCCCAATTGACTATGAGGAACCTCAGATGGGTCCTTGTGAAGAGCTGTTCACATTCACATTGTATTCCATGGGCATCAGGGGTCTGCTCCGAAGAATGACAGAATCCATAGTAGGAAAGCATCTTCACCGATGCACAAAATTTTTTCATGTTTGATCCGGGGCTAGACGAAGTAGTGTCCGAGCAGCATCCAGACCCTCATCACCAGACGTTAACCAAAAAGGGTGGAGGTCATCCTGATGAGATTCAGATACCAGAGGCAAATGTGGACTGTACTGTGGTGTCAGGACAGGAAGAGGAGGAGGGTGACTCTCAGGGTGAGGAGTGTGAGAACAGAGAGGATGACGATGAGTATGTAGATCCCACTAGGTGTGAACCCAGAGGTATGCAGCTGAGTAACTCAGCAGGGGAGGTGGAGGAGGAGGAAGATGAAGAGGTTACATTGCGATTTCCCACACAGACAAGAAGTAATGTGAGCAGAACAAGCACTGCATCTTCAGCCCCAACTCTGGCTGTGGCAAGCACCGGTCGCTAGTGTGCAGTTCATATGGGCGGCAAGGATTGCCTAGCCTGGGCTTTTTTTGAGACCGCAAAGGATGACATCACACGTTATCTGTCAAATTTGCAAAAAAAACTCAGTAGAGGCAAAAGTTGCAATAATTTGACAATGACATGCATGAACCAGCACATGTGCCAACAATATGCCTTAGTGTGGGAAACTCACTGCGCTAAAATGCGGATAAGCGGGCTTCACCAACCACCAGCACTCCCATCAACGCCATCCACTGCTTCTTCCTCCTCCGTCACCATTCCAAGTCTTACCCTGGCATGCTCAGAAGGAAAAACGCAGGAATTCGTCCCAAAGACGTCTGCTCCAGCACTGGCTATAATAGAAGATCCAGAAAGGGCAGCAGCAAGTCTCTGCACAGTATTGGAATGGGCAAGACGCTGGGACCGATGTCTCTGCTGAGCAGGCTCCACTGTGGACGGAGATGGATGGGGGACCGCAGCAGGACTAGTTCGAGACTCCCCTTGTGCAGCATCGGGAACTCGAACCCTAACACATAGGTTTATGAAAATATCAAATCATTTTATTTACAGCACAAATCTGTATACATATGGTCAAGTATTATAGGACATACAAAGGCAGGCAGATGGCGCTGCAACAAAGCATATGCGGCAGTGACAATGTTTATGGTATGTGGCTACTTTGTAGTCCAAATGAGCAAACCTGGTCAGTGTACAATACACATACCAACACATTAAGGTAACCACTATGCCATGAATCTCAAACAATTGTCATAAGACATCAGTGTAACGTAAAGTGCTAATGCAGATAAAAAATATGACACATAATGCTCAAAGAATTATTGCACATGCCCGATATATGATGTCACAGCCAGGATCCAATTGCTGCACACAAAAAGAGGATTAAGCAGTGTGCAGGAGGAAGGTAAATGAACACCTGATGATGGCAATAATGTGATATAAGTCACGAGTAGCACATGGAGTGCAAATAGTCGCTACCCCAACACAGGCCACCTCATGAGATCCCCCTGAACACATGCTTAATAACTGAGGTAATCCCACACCAAGATAGACACATCAGAACATCAATTCCCAACTGGACTGCTGTGCAGGCGGGAGCTTTTTTCATCTGCTCCTGGTAAGATGCTTACTTGCTGCAATCACCTTATTACTTTTCACCAGGTTATGTGATTTGATGTTCTGATGTGTCTGTCTTGGTGTGGGATTATCTCAGTTATTAAGCATGTGTTCAGGGGATCTCATGAGGTGGCCTGTGTTGGGGTAAGCGCCAATGGAAAACCCGAGTAATGAGCATACTCGCTCATCACTAATCACTACAGAAATGTCAAACGTATGGGCACTAAATGTTGTTTAGGCACACTGGGGCTTATAAGGGAGGGGGCATTTGGATTTGCTGAATTTCTTTTGGGAAGCCATTTAGATTTTCCCAAGCCTTTGTGCTACCGGTAACGTTGAAACCCCCTATATTTCTATTAACAGATGACTAATCTGAGTGGGGTCTTACTTTTTTTGTGGATTGAGTCGAAGCTTTTATTTGAAACATTTTACATAACGTTTGGGATCACATTTATCCGGTGCTCTACTCTGATCACTTTGGGGTTTCCATCTAAATCTCTTGAGTGATGTGACAGCTGAAACCTTGATGGATCCATTCACTATAATGAGGCAGCAGATTAACTCTGGACTCCGTCTGGCCTCTGTTCAGCGGTGTCCTTTTCAGAAGTTACCTCAGATCAGTATCTGACAAGCAGGGAAGGAGGCATGCCAGGCTCTCACAAGCCACCTTCCCTGCAGGCCCCAGAAGGACCCCACGGCCATCTTGGTTCCAGGGGTCTCAAAGAGACCATCAGATCAACGCAATCGCATCGAGTTGTTCTGATGGAAGCGTGCAGAGAGCCCCCTCCCTGCACGATGCTCCTCTATGCCGCTGTCACCACTGCAGCATCAGAGGGGTTAAATGTCCGCAATTGGTGCTAGCACCGATCGTGGGCGTTGCTGCGGGGTGTCAGTTGTCACATACAGCTGACAAATGCACAAGATCTCCGTGGCGCTCAGCGTGAGGCCGCACGATCGTGCAGCCATACATGTACTGCTGTTTGCAGGAACGCATCTCCCACAGAGCAGTACATGTACGGCGCATGTCAGGAAGGGGTTAATCATATGTGTCCATAAATAAATGTTAATAATTGTTATTATAATAGAATTTTAATAATGGTTTAGTCATCCACTGTGGGAAAATATGCCACACAAAAGTGCATAGGATAGAACGAACAGTCTTCAACCCTATGTCATATGCTGTGGCCATACCAACTGTGGAATGCAAATGATAACTGGCATGCACAGTTCACAGTTTGCAGTAAGCAAATACATAATAACATACAGTTGTGTGAAAAAGTGTTTGCCCCTCTCAGAGCAGGATTTATATTTATCTATGATTCCATCTTGGCTTCTTTATACATGCATTTCTTTAATGGAATCTATGATCAATCAGATAAGGGGGTCTCAGGAATGTCTTTGTCTAAAGACATAGATATAACAGAGAAAAACAAAACTAAGGGGTAGTACAACACATAGACCCAAAAACTGGGTGTCAATAATGTTAACTTAGCCAATTAGAAGTATGTATGATAATAATGTCAGCACATATTTACAGATAAGCTGAGCCAATTATATTGTTACAGTGTATGAATACTAATAACCTATATAAATACTGACCGAATGAGTCAATAAAGAAAGATCTGCTTTGATGTGCAATGCATCAGCGTAGCTCTTCTGTGCACATATTTGAGTTTTGCAACTTAATTTGGAGCAGACACAACATCTCAGAACATTCCCCATTATGAGGTGACAACAAAACCTGTCCCAACAAATAGGGAACTGCTAGTTCAAAGGACTGATTGACCCAAACAGTTTGCTGGTGCCTAGACAGACTGATAAATCAAAGCTGCAGCAATAGGTAAGACATTTTATTCTTCTTACACTAACTAGATTTGTCTTTCTCTCTTGGCCTGGTGTGTTTGGGTAAGTGGGTCCGCAGGTCACTCAATCTGTTCATAGTCAGTGGGTCCATTATTGCTAGGCAAAGAACCCTGATGAGTCCTTTTGTACTGTGTTGAGATTTTGTGTTGTATGTTGTATGGGGAGTGTGGATTTTGCATTTCACTGGTCATCTGTACGTGAGGTTGGATTTTAACGATTAGTTGATTGTACTGGGTGTAGCAATGTTGGTGATTGTTGGCAGTAGCGTCTTGTATTGCTAAGGAAACCCATATGATTTGATGCATGGCGTGACAGAGTAGGAAACCATAGTGAGTGTGGTAAGAGTCACCACTGGTTTGCCTCTCTAGTCCTGTATTCCTGTTTTTAAAGAAATAGAAGATGGGTTAATCTGTACATTAAAGGAGCATATTGAGCATGGTAGAGGTGCTGTTAAAATTGGTGAAAACAGAAAGAAAATACAATTGTGCAGAAAATTCATAGGTTTTGTTCAGTGTCTGGTTGTCACTGGGTAGAAGGCTTAATGAGAGTTTCTGGAAATGTATTGAAGGAACAGAGAGGATGTTTAAATGATGCTGCTTGGTTAGATCAGGCTGAGTTATGGTGGAAAATCTCTAAATGTATAACTAAATGTGAGGTGAAGGAAGTAGTGTTGAGCGATACTTTCCGATATTGCAAAATATCGGATCGGATTGGATCGGTCCGAAACTGAAAAAGTATCGGATATAGCTGATTCCAATACCGGAAATCAATGCAAGTCAATGGGACAAAAATATCGGAATTAAAATAACCCCTTTCTTTCCTTGTAGGTTAATTGTATATGAAGAAAAACAACTAAGAATAATGTAGAATGTATTGGGGGAGGTGGAGGAGACATTAAAGGCATAGAGGTTTAACCCAATCAAATGGAATTTCAGGAATACATTTTTTTTTAAGACGTTCGGAGTTACGAAGAAATTGATTATGTTGTTAACCTTTTTTCTATTTGGCACATATGTATGTTTCACTACTTCCATGCTCTTCACGTTCTTTTTTACTTCTCCCACACTTTCTCCTTCATGATCCTCAGCAGCAGCATCTTTTTCATCAACTTCTTCTTCACCTTATTTATCTTCTTCTTCAACTTCTTCCTATTATTCTTTTTTGTAACATTACTCATATTTTTCTTATTCTACTATTATTCTTCTTCATATTCTACTTCTTCATCTTCTTCCCATTCATCTTCTTCATCATATTCTTATTTGTGACAGGCATTCCTGTAGTTGTAATCTGTAAAAGTTTGAACATTACACCTTCCGTTCTTGGTGTCATAAAAGATTTACAACAGTATTTGTCCGCGTTCAGTTTTGCCTGCAGCAGCAGGCATTTTCCAGGGGCACCACGAGGAGGAACGGACTCACCCCCATACACTGCTTAGTCTACTTCTGCTTATAATTTAGAGCATATATTTTGCTATGATTTTTGGTGCTATGCTTATTGTTCTTCTGCTTTTTGTTCTTCTGCTTCTTGGTCTTCTGTCTTTTGTTCTGTATTTTGTCGGTTGTCTTCATCTTCTTTGTCCTGTTGGTGATCTTCTTCTGGGTAATCTTTTAGTTCTTCTTTGTGGTGGTGTTCAGGCTCATCGTCTTCATGGTTGTCGTCCTTGGCTTGGGGTCGTCGTCTTCTTCTGGGTGGTCTTCAGGGTCCTCGTCTTCAGGGTCCTCGTCTTCGGGTTCGTCGTCTTCTTCGGGGTGGTCTTCAGGGTCGTCGTCTTCAGGGTCGTCTTCAGTGTCGGAGTCAGGAAGATCCAGAGTGATTACCCAAAAAAACATTTCCAAAATCTTCAACTTGGAAATGTAGCTGAAGGTACAAGAAGGCTGAGTAACTTCCGAGAACCAGCTGACTGTCCTGGAACCCGGAGGGGCAGCAGAAGGAACAGAGCCAATGGCACAACCGAGGACCAGCTGACGGTACTGGGACACGGTTACTAAGCAGGAGGTACCTGTGCTAGAAAGCACTACCAAGGACCAGCAGACGTTGCTGGTACTCGGATACCGAGATGGAGGCACCTAGGCCAAAGGCACTGCCGAGAACCAGCTGACGGTACTGGAACCCGGATGGGTAGCAGAAGGTACAAGAGACAATGGAAGTAACGAGGACCAGCTGACTGTGCTGGAACCTGGAGGGGCAGCAGAAGGAAAAGAGCCAATAGCACAACCGAGGACCAGCTGACGGTACTGGAACCCGGACGGGTAGCAGAAGGTACCCATGAAAATTAAAGTTGAAAGGCCGCGAGCCGGCCGAAGTTACCAAATCCCACAGTCCTACAGGGGGTGCTTGTCCTATTGGCACTACGGAAACAGCCTTTATTTACATATCCCACAGCCCACTTAGGAAGCACCTAAACTGCAGGCACCATAGAGTCGGCTAACCTGACCGCAACACGACAGGACAACTTATTGGAGGCAAAGTGACGTTGACACTGCCAGGAAACAGCTGGCGTGCTGTAACCAGGCTGGACAGGAGGGAATACCCGTGCCAAAGACACTGGTGAGAACCATCTGACGGTACTGGAACCCGGATGGGTAGCAGAAGGTACTCATGAAAATTAAAGTTGAAAGGCCACGAGCCGGCCGCAGTTACCGAATCCCACAGTCCTACAGGGGGTGCTTGTCCTATTGGCACTACGGAAACAGCCTTTATTTACATATCCCGCAGCCCACATAGGAAGCACCTAAACTGCAGGCACCATAGAGTCGGCTAACCCGACCGCAACATGACAGGACAACTTATTGGAGGCAAAGTGACGTTGACACTGCCCGGAAACAGCTGGCATGCTGTAACCAGGCTGGGCAGGAGGGAGTACCCGTGCCAAAGACACTTCCGAGCAGCAACTGGCGGTGTTGGAACCCAGGGATCAGAGTGGAGGCAGAGGACAAATTGGACCAAGTTGAAAATCTGAACTTGGGTGAGTGTGGACAGAGCAGGAAAGATTGCCAGCTACACAGCTGGGGATCAGCTGACATTACTGAAACCCAATAACACAGGAGCAAGTGTTGACTGTGCAGAAGGCACTTCCGAGCAGCAACTGGCGGTGTTGAAGCCCAGGGTCAAGGAGGGTGTAGGCTGAGGCCTAGAATGAGCAAGTTTAATCTCTGTTGTAACTTGAAATTGGAGGTAGCAGGACTTATTGCCGGACACATAGCAGTGGAACAGCTGGCATTACTGAACCCCAGTAACACAGGAGCAAGTGTTGACTGTGCATACAGCACTTCCGAGCAGCAACTGGCGATGTTGGAGCCCAGGGTCAGTCAGGGTGTAGGCTGAGGCCTAGTAGGAGCAACTTTGTAACTTTAAATTGGAGGCAGCAGGACTTCTTGCCGGACACACAGCAGGGGAACAGCTGACATTACTGAACCCCAGTAACACAGGAGCAAGTGTTGACTGTGCATACAGCACTTCCGAGCAGCAACTGGCGGTGTTGGAGCCCAGGGATGAGAGGAGAACAGGGTGGAGGCAGAGGACAAATTGGACCAAGTTGAAAATATGAACTTGGGGGAGTGTGGACAGAGCAGGAAACATTGCCAGCTACACAGCAGGGGAACAGCTGACATTACTGAACCCCAATAACACAGGAGCAAGTGTTGACTGTGCATACGGCACTTCCGAGCAGCAACTGGTGGTGTTGAAGCCCATGGTCAAGGAGGGTGTAGGCTGAGGCCTAGTATGAGCAAGTTTAATCTCTGTTGTAACTTGAAATTGGAGGTAGCAGGACTTATTGCAGGACACACAGCAGGGAACAGCTGGCATTACTGAACCCCAGTAACACAGGAGCAAGTGTTGACTGTGCAGACGGCACTTCTGAGCAGCAACTGGAGGTGTTGGAGCCCAGGGTCAGTCAGGGTGTAGGCTGAGGCCTAGTATGAGCAACTTTGTAACTTTAAATTGGAGGCAGCAGGACTTCTTGCCGGACACACAGCAGGGGAACAGCTGACATTACTGAACCCCAGTAACACAGGAGCAAGTGTTGACTGTGCAGAAGGCACTTCCGAGCAGCAACTGGCGATGTTGAAGCCCAGGGTCAAGGAGGGTGTAGGCTGAGGCCTAGTATGAGCAAGTTTAATCTCTGTTGTGACTTGAAATTGGAGATAGCAGGACTTATTGCCGGACACAGAGCAGGGAACAGCTGGCATTATTGAACCCCAGTAACACAGGAGCAAGTGTTGACTGTGCAGATGGCACTTCCGAGCAGCAACTGGCGGTGTTGGAGCCCAGGGTCAGTCAGGGTGTAGGCTGAGGCCAAGTATGAGCAACTTTGTAACTTTAAATTGGAGGCAGCAGGACTTCTTGCCGGACACAGCAGGGGAACAGCTGACATTACTGAACCCCAGTAACACAGGAGCAAGTGTTGACTGTGCATACAGCACTTCCGAGCAGCAACTGGTGGTGTTGGAGCCCAAGGATGAGAGGAGAACAGGGAGGAGGCAGAGGACAAATTGGACCAAGTTGAAAATATTAACTTGGGGTAGTGTAGACAGAGCAGGAAACATTGCCAGCTACACAGCAGGGGAACAGCTGACATTACTGAACCCCAATAACACAGGAGCAAGTGTTGACTGTGCATACGGCACTTCCGAGCAGCAACTGGCGGTGTTGAGCCCAGGGTCAAGGAGGGTGTGTAAATACTATATAGAGTATTTGCCTTGTTACGTGGCACTTCAAAATGTATATACTCCAAACAAGGTAAAGATAAGCTTTACTACCATAAAATGATGAATTGAATTCAAAAATATAGAAATAAAGAATTTACAAATATAAACGCATATATGCACATGGCGAAAAGCAATGCAAACAAAAACAAAATAATTAAGGCTATAGGGGTTGGAATTAATGTATACAAGTACATTTCAGAATCCATTAATGCTGCCTAAGTAACGGTATGTACACCTGTAATATAGTGTAGACAATGAATGTAGGACTTCTAAACATCATCAGCATTACAAGTTATATATGACATAAGAAAACCCAGTAATTGCAGAAAAATGTTACTTAACCGGCTCAGCACATACATAAAATGTCCATCATGTAATCCTGATAATATGGCGCAATAATCAATTTTCTGATCAAGCATAACCTAGAAAAAGTGCATAGTGCATTGTGAAAATTGCTATGTATGCCTTACAGTGCATTTCAAACCATGACAAAGAATAGATAAGGTATATATCGATCAGACTGCATAGCCACTGATGCTGAATGGCGATATAATACTGTACCTCAATAAAGTCTGCGTCACAACTCACGCTCGTTTTTCTTATAGCTTGATAAAGAGGGGAAGTGCATGTATGCTTGCGCGTTTGTTTTGACGCACAGACTGGCTTCCTGCTGTGACGCTTTGGGTAGTGGAGCCAGTGGCGTAGCGTGGGGGAGGCGGTCCGCCCCAGGCGGCATGTGTGTGTGGGGGCGGCGCAGCAGCAGCAGCAATTCCATACCCCAACAGTCCCGATTCTAACCCCTCCCACCCACTGTCTCGGTCAGGAGAAGTCGCCACGCCCCCCATGCACCCCTTCCTTGCCCTCCCAACTTCGCACAGCCAGCATTTACCATTGCTGTGCTGTCCTTTGTAAAGGTGCAGCAGGACCTGTGATGAGGTCACAGGAGGGGAGGAGTTAGGTGTCACATGATCAGGCCCCTGTGTGCAGGAAGCTGCTGTACTGGTCGTCATGGTTCTGGATGATGGTAAGTTTATATGTGGGATCATAAGGGGTTTACAGTGTGGATGTAGCTGAGCTGTGTGTGTTCGAGGTGTACGGAGCGGAGCCGTGTGTACGAGGTGTACGGAGCGGAGCCGTGTGTGTACGAGGTGTACGGAGCAAAGCCGTGTGTACGAGGTGTACGGAGCGGAGCCGTGTGTGTACAAGGTGTACGGAGCGGAGCCGTATGTGTACGAGGTGTACGGAGTGGAGCTGTGTGTGTACGAGGTGTACGGAGCAAAGCCGTGTGTACGAGGTGTACGGAGCGGAGCCGTGTGTGTACGAGGTGTACGGAGCGGAGACGTATGTGTACGAGGTGTATGGAGCGGAGCTGTGTGTGTACGAGGTGTACGGAGCAAAGCCGTGTGTGTACGAGGTGTACGGAGCGGAGGTGTACGGAGCGGAGCCGTGTGTGTACGAGGTGTATGGAGCGGAGCCGTGTGTGTACGAGGTGTACGGAGCGGAGCCGTGTGTGTACGAGGTGTGCGGAGCAAAGCCGTGTGTGTACGAGGTGTACGGAGCAAAGCCGTGTGTGTACGAGGTGTACGGAGCAAAGCCGTGTGTATACGAGGTGTACGGAGCAAAGCCATGTGTGTACGAGGTGTACGGAGCAAAGCCGTGTGTGTACGAGGTGTACGGAGCAAAGCCGTGTGTGTACGAGGTGTACGGAGCGGAGCTGTGTGTGTACGAGGTGTACGGAGCAAAGCCGTGTGTGTACGAGGTGTACGGAGCGGAGGTGTACGGAGCGGAGCCGTGTGTGTACGAGGTGTACGGAGTGGAGCCGTGTGTGTACGAGGTGTACGGAGCGGAGCCGTGTGTGTACGAGGTGTACGGAGCGGAGCCGTGTGTGTACGAGGTGTACTGAGCAAAGCCATGTGTGTACGAGGTGTACGGAGCAAAGCCGTGTGTGTACGAGGTGTACGGAGCAAAGCCGTGTGTATACGAGGTGTACGGAGCAAAGCCGTGTGTGTACGAGGTGTACGGAGCAAAGCCGTGTGTGTACGAGGTGTACGGAGCAAAGCCGTGTGTGTACGAGGTGTACGGAGCAAAGCCGTGTGTGTACGAGGTGTACGGAGCAAAGCCGTGTGTGTACGAGGTGTACGGAGCAAAGCCGTGTGTGTACGAGGTGTACGGAGCAAAGCAGTGTGTGTAGGTGGTGTACGGAGCAAAGCCGTGTGTGTACGTGGTGTACGGAGCAAAGCCGTGTGTGTACGAGGTGTACGGAGCAAAGCCGTGTGTGTACGAGGTGTACGGAGCGGAACCTTGTGCGTGCGAGGTGTGTGGAGCGGAGCCGTGTGTGTACAGGGCCACAAAGAGCGGAGCCGCGCATGTACAAGGGTCCTGTTACTTGCGGGATCTGTGTGCTTGGGGGCTGCAGGGGGAAGGAGGGGTGCCATTATGTGCATGGGTCTGCGTGGGGACGGAGCGAATGCTGTTATCTACGTTGGGCTGGGTCCCTGTCCCGCTGTCCTGGCCGGGAGGTTTACTTTCCCGCATTAGAATCGTACATGCGGACACCCGGGGACCTCCCACACGTTTTGGCAGCCACACGTCACGTTCCACCGGAGGTGACGTGCTGTAAGTCAGCTGAACGCTGGAAATGACCGTTGACCTCATTTCCGGCGGTCAGCTTACAGCAGCAGGTACTGTAACTCGTTCTCGGGAGAGTCTTCAGAACGGCGACGCATCGAGCCGCTGGATCTGTTGGAGTGAGAGCCGGGTATTGTACGGACCGCTGCATACAATACCCGACTCTCACGGAGCGAGGCAAGCAGGATGTGGGGATCTCAACATGGGATCTGTTCAACAGATGAAGAGATCCCCAGATCCTGCCTGTCTCGCTCAGTGAGAGCCGGGTATTGAATGGAGCGCTGCATAGCTGGTGAGATCCCCACATCCTGGGGAAATGAGGTCAGCGATGGAACGTGACTTATGGCTGCCAGAATGTGTGGGAGGTCCCCGGGGTTTCCGTATGTACGATTCTAATGCGGAAAGTAAACCGCCTGGCCGGGACAGCGGACAGGGTCCCGAAATCGGGACTGTCCCGCTGAAACCGGGACGGTTGAGAGGTATGTGTTTATAATTATTGTTTATGAAACAGTGTGATCAGCAGTGCTAAATGGGTGTGGTCAGGGCGTGGATATGGGTGTGACCAGTGAAATGGGTGTGGCTAGGGGTGTGGTCTAAAATTTGCCGCCCCGGGCTCCACAAACAGTTGCTACGCCACTGAGTGGAGCACCTGTGCGTCATATGACCCTGACTTTCAGTCACGTTGCGCATCGTTCATCATCGCTAGCATACCGACAACACAAAGCCGTTGTCATGACTGCTTTACTCAGTAAACATGCACCTATGATCAAACATACACGCACGTCCCCTCTTAGAGAAGAAGCTACAAGCAAAACGCGCGTGAGGTGTGCCGCAGCCTTTATTGAGGTACAGTATTATATCGCCATTGTACAGGTGTCGCTATTCACTCTGATACCGAGATATCATTAACCTTTTCTATCAGTTGACGTTGTTTCACCTGCACTTGCAGGTATAACTTACTATTGTCAGTATGCACGATGCACTTTTTAGAGGTTATGCATGATTTTTGCGCCTTATTATCAGGATTACATGCTGGACCTTTCAGATATGGGGTGTGAAATAAGATTTGAGCTAAATCAGTGTATTTTTTACTGTCACAAATATAAGTAATGATGATGATGAGTAGTCCTACATCCATTGTTTGCACTATATTACAGGTGTAGATCCTGTTCCTTAAGCAACAATGGATTATTAAATGTACTTGTATGCATTCATTTCCAACCCGATACCACTGAAGGCTAACCTTCGCACTCCAGCTGTTGTAAAAGTACAACTCCCAGTATGCACTTCCAATCTTGCAGCATTTGATGCATGCTGTGAGTTGTAGTTCTCCAACTGCTGGAGTGCCAAGGTTCGCCATCACTCCCCTATACCATATGTAGGCTTTTTGGTTTGCATTTGTATTCGACATGTGCACATATGCACTTATATTTACAAATTATTTTGTTACATATTTGAGACGATTAATCAGTTTATGGTTTTAAAGCTGCCGTTTTTCTCGTTTTGAGCATTTCAATCAGGGTGTAGCCTCATCCCTATGTGGAGCCAGTTAGACATGTGATGTTGTGTGCATGTGGAGGGAGCAAGAGACTTAAGGGTATGCCACACTGAACAATATCGCTAACGGGATCGCTAAAAAACGTCACTATTTAGCGATCCCGTTAGCGATGTTGTTCAGTGCGGCATCTGCCAGCGACGAGCTTCCTGCTGTGATCTCGCTCGTCGCTGGAATCGTTCCGGACCCTATTTTCTCGTTGGCGCTCCCGCTGGGTAAGTATATATCGCTAAGTGTGGCACCTTTTCTTAGCGATTTAGCGGTACTTTGTACCGCTAAAGTTGTTAAGAAGATCGCTAACGGCGATAGCGTCGTTAACTATATCGCTAAATGTGGCCGCACTTAGCGATATAGAAACAATCCCGCTAGCGATCGCATTAGTATGCGTCGTTATCGTGATCGCTAGCGGGATTGTTTAGTGTGGCAGTACCTTTATTGCCGGACACACAGCAGGGGAACAGCTGGCGTTACTGAACCCCACTAACACAGGAGCTTGTGTTTTGGTCTGTGGACACGGCACTTCTGAGCAGCAACTGGCAGTGTTGGAGCCCAGGGAGTAGAGTTCAGGTGGTAGAAAGATGAACAGAACAGGAGACATGGATACTGTTGCCAACCAGTTATTTAATCGGAAACCGGACAGGCAAATTCTGGCGAGATCCAGGCCTTGTTCATTTTCAGAAAAGTAAGCCGGTCAACATTATTGGAGGATAGTAGCATGCGACGGTCTGTTAGTACACCACCTGCGGCACTAAAGACGCGTTATGATAATACACTAGCAGCAGGGCAAGCCAGCACCTCCAATGTATACTGGCTAAGCTCTGGCCATGTATCCAGCTTAGATACACAAAACTTGAATGGGGAAGAGCCGTCTGGGAGTACACTGAGAGGGCAAGACATGTAGTCTGTCACCATCTGACGGAAACGTTGCCTCCTGCTGACTGGAGCCGTTTGGGATGGTGTAGACATTTGTGGCGGTGACACAAAACTTCGCCACATTTGGGCCATACTGGTCTTGCCCTGTGCAGAGGCGCTGCTTCTGCTCCCTCTTGGTGCAGAGTTTTCTCCACTGCCTCGATGCACAAAGCTGCTTTGTAAAGCAGTAGCAGCAGCAGTGCTCTCGGCTGGAATGGAGAACATGATGGATTGCACCAGTGTGTCTTGGTACTCTCGCATTTTACACTCCCGGTTCAACGGTGTGATGAGGCTTTGGAAGTTGTCCCGGTAGCGAGGGTCTAGGAGGGTGTACACCCAATAATTAGACGTGGTGAGAATATGGGTGATGCGGCGGTCGTTTCTCAGGCACTGCAGCATGAAATCAACCATGTGCTGCAGACTCCCAACTGGCCAAGAAACGCTGTCCCCTGCAAGAGGCGTCATCTCTGCCTGCTCTGCATCACCCCACCCTCGCTCTACATACTGACTAGAGCATGTCTTCCTCCTCCATTGATTCCTCCTCATCCTCCTCACAAAGTGTCCCCTGCCTAGGCCTTTGTGAGGAACCACGTTGCGCTGACTGTCCAGAAGGTGATGGAATTTGTGACTCCTCATCCTCCACCTCTTCCAAAACCTCATCCCTTAGTGCTTGCAGTGTTTTTTTGAAGCAGGCAGATAAGGGGGGGCAGTCATGCTGACTAGTGCATCAGCTAGTGCATCATCTGCACTCGCCATCCGCGTTGAGTCATCAAACGCACGCAAAACGTGGTAGATGTCCTTCATAGAGGCCCACTCAGTGGTGGTGAAGTGTGAACGGCGCAAATTGCGAGTTGATTGCGCCTGATGCAGCTGGTACTCCATTACTGCTGGCTGCTGCTCACACAACTGCTCCAACATATGTAACGTGGAATTCCACATGGTAGGTAGGTCACATATGATGCGTTGTTCCGGAAGGAGGAATCGGCGTTGCAGATTTGCAATGCGCGATCTGGCCATGCTGGAACGACGCAAGTGAGCGCACTCTAGGCGGACCTTGTGCAGCAGTGCATCAAGATCCGGAAGGAATGTCCTGGCCTTGCCTGCACATTGTGATAGCACAAAAGCACTGTACAATGCCATCTGAACGATGTGCACGGCCAGCTTCTTGTACCACACCTTAGCTTTTCTCATGGCACTGTAGGGTGTTATGTTTTGGTAGCTGAGGAGAAATAGCAAAAACGGTAATACACCAGAGAGGCTGGAACCTATTGGATTGCAGTAACCTGAACTAACCACACAACTAGAGGTAGCCATGGAGCGTTCCTACGTTGATCCTAGATGCCTCGTCACAGCCTGAGAGATAACTACACCTAAAGGCAGAAAGATGAAAGCTATCTGCCCTGGAGCAGATCCCCAAAGAAAATAGGAAGCCCCCAAACATGTAATGGCGGTTAGACAAGAAGAAAGCACGGACTCAGACAGAAAATAGAATGCTGGGGCCCAATCTGTCTAGACAGAAAAGTACAGGAAAGAATTCTGACTGCAATCCAAAAAAAACCCTAAAAAATACCACCTCTTCTGATTGCAAAAAACCTGAGATTAAACGATCTCCTCCACCTAAATCAGATCTCTGGTGTAACAAAACAAAGCCGCAGCCACTGAAAAAAACAGGAAAAAGCAAATGAGCAAATAACAGTGGCTACAGATAAACTGAGAGGAGCACAGGCCCCAGGAGGGGACCCGGCTGAACTCCAAAAGTGCAGAAACTTATGCAAAAAGCAAGCACAAAACGAAAAGCAAAAATATCTTATCTGAAAGCAGCAGACGCAGGCAAGACTCCAGCAAACTTTCAAATGAACCAGGAACCACAATTGAGACAAGAACAATTGATCACCGGCAACCATCATGGGAGGGAACCTCCCTTATATCAGTCCAGTCAGTGATCCCAGATTGCCATTCCTCGCTGGACGGTTCAGTACTGTCAGTAACCACCAGAGGGAGCCTCTGCTCAGAAACCATCTCTAGCACATTCACAACAGTAGGGCTGCTTGACTTGATCAGAGAGATCATCTCCCTCCATGTTCTGGTTTGGTGACCTGTGTAGAGGAACCTTGTACAGCAGTGGGGGTGCTGCCATCACCATGTATGGTGGTCAAGTAAAGGACATCCCTCTTGTCCTTGTACTTGACCACCAGCATTTTGTAGCTGCATTGGGCTCTGCTCTCACCCTTTCTGAGCAGTTGCACAATTCGCGTCTTAGTAGACTCTCTGATTTTTTGCCAACTGTACTGCATTCTATGGTAGGTCACGCCAAGAGCCACTCAAAGAGTGGGATATTGGTATAAAAGTTATCTACATAAAGGTGATAATTCCCACACAATTTTCACACTTACTCCCAGGAGAGGGGGGCAGTCAGTGGGTTGAATCTGGTTGCTTTCCCTTCATAAATTCTAAACCTGTGGGTGTACCACAGTACAGGCCGGTAGTGTCAAATTGGATTCCTGACAGTGTCACAAAATCAGGAATCTGTGGCTCATAATTTTTGTGAGGTGAGATAAATAGGGGCTCACTAACGGTGGGAACTGGCTCATTTTCTGTTCTGTGGTGTTTGTGTGGTGGTTCAGTATCACTTAAAGAAGAGGTGGAGGAAAAATAAAGGAAGGTGGGATCCTCTCTCTCACTATCAGTGTCAGCTGCAAAGAAGTTATACCTCCTCAGCTGAATACCATGATTGGGATGAGCGGGACATTTTTTACTGTGCGTGTACCAAATTTTATTTAGGTATGTGAGCGTGTTTGGTGTAAACTTTTTTTAATTAAATTTAGAATAGAAGAAAGGAAAACAAACAGAAAAGAATCTAAAAAAAAGTATTGAAGAAAATAATCTAGAAAAAGTTAAAAATAAAAAAGAGAATATAAAAATTTGGTAAAATAAAAGAAACTTACTAAATGAATGATAGTAAAAACAATTGCTGAGTGCCAGTTGAAATTCTGTGCAGTAGGAATATACTCTCTGCTCTTGTGAACTATGACCACGACACGATGCCTTATAAGTTACAACTGACATACTGTCTTTCCTAATTAATTATATCTAGCACACCTTCCTCCCTTATAAATTATGAACTCCACAGTTTTCCCATGCTGCCCCCTCTTCACACTTTTCCCCAATGCTAGCCATTCTTCGCACTGTCTCCTCCATGCTGCCTCCTCTTCTCACTGTCCCACCCACACTCTTCCTTTTCCATAATTAGTACCCCATGCAGCCCTTTTTTCATAATGAACCTTACACAGTTCCCCTTTTCTATACTGATAATGCCAAAATGCACCTTCTCCATACTGAGCCTCCACACTGCCCATTTTCCATAGTGCGCCTCTATACTGCCACTTCCCCACATTGAGCTGCGCACACCATTCCTTCTCTAAGCTGAGCTCCTCATGCTGCTCCTCTCCATAGTAAGCCACCATGTTGCCCTTTTCCATACTGAGCCCCCATGCTGCCCCTCCTCCTTATTAAACCACCATTACAATGAACCCTTATTCATTCTGAGCCCTCCATGCTTTTTACTCTCCATACTGTCCCCTTCCATACTGTCCCACACACTATGCCTCACTCTGTAAGCCCCCTACCCCAGTCCATTCTAAAAAAACCTGAATCTTCAGCTCTATGAGCCCTTGTCTCATTTTAATTTTATGTTTTTTGGTAATGTCATTAATAAAGTGTGTAATTTTATGGCTATATGCTTCCAGTACCTTATTGAATATTTATCTGCCTTAGTAGTAGACTTTCCATGATTTCTGTTATATTTGGGGGTTTGTAACAGACCCCAGTGAGAATTTTGTTACTATTTTTCCCTCCATGTATTTCGACCCATATGGACTCGACATCCTCATTCCCTTCGCTAATATCCTCCCTTAAAGCAGACTTCAGACAAGACTTTACATAAAGACAAACCCCTCCTCCTCTCCGATTTTTACGATCCTTTCTAAAGAGACTGTAACCCTGTAAGTTAACTGACCTGTCATAACTTTCATCTAACCATGTCTCAGTTATTCCAACTATGTCATAGTTACCTGTAGATATTTCTGCTTCTAGTTCTTCCATCTTGTTTGTCAGGCTTCTGGCGTTTGAAAGCATGCAGTTTAGAGGATTGTGTTTTGTTCCAATCTCCTCCCTGTGGATTGTTTTAGAAATTTTCTTACCTCCCTTCTGAGTATGTTGTCTTGGGTCTTCTTTGCCGCACCTCATATCCTTCATCAGCATATTTTCTGGCTTCATGTTCATGTCTAATGTTTTTCTTCCCGTCCCCTCTTCTTCTAGTTTAACGCCCTCCTGATGAGTGTAGCGAGTCTTCTGGCGAATGTGTGTTTCCCAGGTTTGATGAGGTGTAGTCCATCTCTGGCGAGGAGTCCATCGTACAGGTAATTCACACCCTGGTCCAGGAATCCGAATCCTTGTTGTCTGCACCATTGTCTTAGCCAGATGTTCGCATCAAGGATCCTGTTCCATCTTCTGGTGCCATGCCCGTCTACTGGAAGGATAGAAGAAAAAATTACCATTGCATCCAGTTGCAGATTGTCGGTAGGTCCTTCCTTGCCGTGTCATTGGTGCCAACATGTATCAGAAAAAATGGCCTGACGTCTTTGGAACTGATTAGCTTTGGTATTCTATCGGTCACATCCTTGATCTTCGCACCTGGGAGGCAGCATACTTCTCTTGCGGTTATGTCCGGTCTGCAGATTGCTGCTTCTGTGCCTCTCATATAAACCGATGCGTTAAAGTCCCAAATAGCAGCATATCGACTATAGAAGTCAAATATCAATATCCCAAAAGTTGCCAGCCAAATACGGACCCATACCAAGGTTCATTAAGCATGAATGAAAATCCGATAATAAAAATATGAACCTGAACGACTAATATTAAAAAGATATAAACTTTATTAATACATAGAGAAAACCGTACATAACATAAGTTAAAAAGTGGGAGACCCAATTGGGACACCACAATCCACATACATCTACAGAGGTTGCATAGAGACACAATAAACCAATAGTGACAGTACCCCTTTAGAAATAAGGTGCCTATATTAAGGACAAATCCAGTCCACTAAATACTTGTACTAACAGTCACAAAGATCAAAAAGGTCAGCACAGTCTTACCTCCAGTGGATTGTGGTGCCAGCCCCTACGCACGTTTCGGCCGTGAAGCCTTCTTCCGGGGGTGGCATCACACCAACTGGAGCAGGGTTATATATATTCAAATTGCCAATGGGGAGACAGATAACATAAGTCTCATATCCAACAAGTGCACACATTGGTCCCCATATCAGTGTGTCCACCCATAAAGGGGAGTGTATGAATCCAAGATGGGAAAGACACGCCCATAGGCGGCTTCAAAATATCCAAATACCAATCACATATCTCAGAAATGTGAAGCCTACGCCCCACTACATTGCCATTCATTCGCTAAGCGTCAAAGATCTAAGCGATCCTAAATCTGCCCCTAGATGTCTAAAAGACTGCCACTATGTTGGCGCACCCCGCACCGACCAGCGCGGCCCCGAGACATCGGGATGCGCGACAAAGCGCCGGGCTCCGAGCGCGGGTCTGACCCCGCCCACGTCTGACGTGGACGGGGCCGAGACGAGTCATCGGAAAGCACCGCGCCCAAAGGCACGCCTCCCGATATCCCAGGCCATGCCAGGCGGGCGCGTGCGCACAGTGGCCGTCCAGGACATAGAATGAACAGAGTGTGTACTACTTCGTGGGAAAAGTATATACAGCCTACACAAACAAAAAAGGACATGTCTAACGTCACATTAAGCCTATATTACGAAATAAATGCATCACATCAGAGATAGTGGGGATATATACACTGTGTTCCAAATTATTATGCAAATAATATTTTCTCAGATTTTCCCAAATTACCTATATGAATTGCAGTCATTGTAATTTTCCAGTCAAATAACTATTAGAGTACAATTGAAAGGTTTTTGTACAAACTGCCTATGATAACAGTATATTTTTTTAAAAATAAAATACTCAAACTGCACTCAAAATGCATGTTCCAAATTATTATGCACAGCAGAGTTTTCTACCTTTTCATTTTAATAAAGAACAAAAAAATGGTCATTTTTGAAATTATAAGCATTAGCAGGTTATTACAAACTGAAATCAAACAGTTTTCAACTAAAAACTTTATTCTAGGTGATGTTACATTTGCACATAGGACCCCTTGTTCGAAAGGAGCTTCTGAACTCTCTAGTCCATTGAATTTGTCAGGTTTTGGATGGTTTCTGCTTCAATTGTTTTGCATGAGGACAGAATACCCTCCCAGAGCTGTTGCTTAGATGTGAATTGCCTCCCGTCAACATAGACACTCCTTTTGATGATGCTCCAGAGGTTCTCAATGGGGTTGAGGTCAGGGGAGCATGGGGGCCACACCATAAGTTTGTCCCCTTTTATGCCCATAGCAGCCAGAGATGCAGATGTATTATGTGCAGCATAAGACGGTGCATTATCAAGCATGAAAATGATCTTGCTGCGGAATGCACGGTTCTTCTCTTCTTGAACCATGGCAGGAAGTGCTGTTTGAGAAACTCAACATACACTATGGAGTTCATCTTTACCCCTTCAGCGATCCTAAAGGGGCCGACAATCTCTCTCCCCATTATTCCAGCCCAAAACATTACTCCACCTCCTCCTTGTTGGCGCCGTAGCCGTGTTTGCATGGGGTGTCCATCAACCAGCCATCCTCCACTCCATCCATCTGGACCATCGAGCGTTGCACGGCACTCATCGGTGAACAAAACAGTTTTGAAGTCAGTCTTCATGTATTGTTTGGCCCTCTGGAGCCGTTTTTGCTTGTGTGCAGTGGATAGAGGCGGTCACAGGATGGCTTACGCACAGCTGCAAACCTCTGAAGGACCCTGCATCTTGTTGTTCGGGGGACGTTGGAGGCACCAGCAGCTTCAAAAACTTGTCTGCTGCTATAACAAGGCTTTTTTGCCGCTGCTCTTTTAACCTGACGTATTTGCCTGCAGGAAAGAGTCCTCAATTTTCCATTATCAGCACACACACGTGTGTACTGTGCATCAGGTACATACTTCTTAATTGTGCGATGATCACGATGAAGTGTCTTGGCAATGTTGATTGTAGTCATGCCTTGACCTAAACACTCCACAATTTGTTGCTTCTCAGCAGCCGACACATCCTTTTTCTTTCCCATTTTGGCAGAAAATGTAGGCTGCTTAATAATGTGGGACAGCCTACTTAAGTAGTCTTGCCTTTCATTGGACACACCTGCCAAACTAATTAGCACAGGTGTCTGCAATTGCTTACAGTCATATAAAGAGCCCTGAAACACATCACCATCAATGAGTTTAACTGACAAACAAAAAAATTCTTACCTTATCACTCCTAAACAATTTTTGCATAATAATTTGGAACACAGTGTAATATATACATTGTATGGAAAAAATCTTCCTGGATTGGAATTTACCACACACCTGCAGTGATATAGAATATGGAGTGGGCATGATGTACATAGGGGACTACGTTACACATATGAAATCAATACCCACATGCATAGCAAATGGATATCTAAAAGATAATCCAGAAAACACTAAAAAAATGCATAATAGAGTCCATAAGATCCTAAAAAAAGGAATAGGAAACATATTTAGACATACGATATTGAAATTCATATGGAAATTCATCCAACTGTTTCTTCAATAGTAATATCCATATTTGCCATAGCGAAGATGTTCATATATGTAGAGACATCCCCATTTCGATCTGGCATCGATGAAGAAATAATTACCTGCTCAATACAATAAACAAAAATACATACAATTAATAAAAACAATACTGGTGAGATGATAAAAATGTCGAAAACACAGATGGTCAGAGAAAAGGTACGAAACTGCAGGTCTCATTAAGTCCGTCTGGATACATGGTTCGTAGAGACCATATCCACTTTGTCTCTAATTGTGCAAGAGGACCACTGATTTCACCACCCCTAACATCCAAAATCAATCTGTCGATCCCTCGTGCTTTGAAACCTTTGGGATCACACTGGTGTGTAAGTTTAAAATGTTTCGGTATTGTACGTAAATGTTCAATACATGTTTCGTCTTTTGCTGCAATGATGTCTCTAACATGCTCTCTAATTCTAGTTTTAAGAGCTCTGGTGGTCATGCCAACGTAAATAAGTGGGCATGAACAACGTGCATAATAGATCACAGCCTTGGTTTGACACGTAATTGAGTGGGTAATCTTGAACGTTTTACTTCCGTCTGAAGAGGAAAAGGAGGTTGCTTTTTCAATGTTTGGACACGCCACGCATTTCCCGCACGGGGTACAGCCCCATTTTGGTTTCTTATTAAACACGAAGGGTAATTTACTCTGATCATTCTTATCATAATGACTGCGTACAAGTATGTCCCTCAGATTTTTGCTACGTCTCGCAGTAATACTTGGAGTGGAGGGTAAGTATTTTTTAAGAGTAGAGTCCGCCAAGAGAATAGGCCAGAATTTTGCCATTGCTTTACGCATTAGATTCCACTGTGAATGATACGTAGTTATCATTCTCACCTTATTTGATTCTTTCAGAAGGTTACTGCGACCATTTCTTGATCCATATATTAGATCATGTCTATTAAGACGTCTGGTGTTATCCTGAGCTTTCTTGACCTGTCTCTTACTATAACCCCGGGAAATAAATCTATCTCTCAGATCTGCTGCTCTACATCTATAGTCACTCTCAGAAGAACAAATACGATGTACTCTCATAAATTGGCCTGTCGGGATCGACCTAATGACCTGAGGTGGATGAGCAGACCGTGCGTGCAGTAGAGAATTAGTGGAAGTCTTCTTCCGGAACAAATCAGTTTGTAAAAAACCATTGATGTCACGTTTCACTGTGACATCTAGAAAGTCAATAAATTCATAATGGTGTTTATAAGTTAATCTTAAATAAAGATCATTATTGTTTAACTCCTCAAAGAAAATTTTTAACTGATCTGGTGTTCCCTGCCAGATCAAAAAGACATCATCGATGTACCGCGCCCAAAATTGGACGCGGTCCATCGATGTGTGATGATCTGACATGAAAAGGTCCCTCTCCCACAGCCCAGGAATAGGTTAGCGTATGAAGGCGCAAAGGCCGCCCCCATTGCTGTACCCTGGAGCTGTAGGTAGAGGGACCCTCCAAAATAAAAAAAATTATGTTTTAAAGCAAATTCCAGTAAGTCCATAATGAAACGAATTTCTTCTACGGTAAAGTTGGACAAATTTAGGTAATATGATACTGCATTAAGGCCATCCTCATGCCTGATACTCATATAGAGAGCTTCAACATCACAGGTCACCAGTATCGATCCCTCATCCATACTCAAAGAGTCAATCTTTTTCAAGAAGTCGCTAGTGTCCCGAGTATATGACGGTAAAGTCTCAACCAAGGGCTTCAGCAGTGCATCAATATATTTACAAATTCTTTCTAGGAAATTTCCCACTCCTGAAACTATTGGTCTACCGGGGGAACCTTGCAATCTTTATGAATTTTAGGTAGAAGATACAGTGTCGAGACCCTTGGTTCAGAAACCGTCAGAGCATCCCTCAGGGATTTAGTAATTGTCCCACATTCATATGCTGAGTCAAGGATGTGGGTAAGTTCACCCGAATAAGTGACCAATGGGTTATAGGACAATCTTTGATAGCAATTCCTATCTCTAAGTTGACGTTGAGCCTCTGCTTCGTATAGCCTACAGGGCCATACGACCACATTCCCACCCTTGTCTGCTGGTTTGAAAACCACATCATTGAATTGTTGTAATCTTTTGAGGCTACTACGTTCCTCCGATGTTAAATTGTCCCTATGAATACCTAGTGGAATTTGTTTCAACTCCTCAGAGACTAACTGGACAAATAAGTCCACGTTAGGGCAAGCAGACAAGGGTGGGAATTTGCGTGATTTCTGGTATAGACAGGCTGGAACCTTACCTACATCCATGCCTTCATGCTCTCTAGATAATTCCTCCAGAGTCTGTAGAGCTAGTTGTTCTTCATCAGTTGGAAACATCTGATGTAATTCCTTATTGAAAAACCATTTTTTAAAAATCAATGAGCGACCAAAGATGTGGAGATCTTTAATTACTGTAAAAAGGTCAAAACGAGAACTAGGTGAGAAGGTGAGGCCTCTAGACAAAAGAGACAGGTCAAGGGCAGAGAATACATGTGCAGACAAATTGATTACCTTATGATCATCGTGATCTTTTTTTGACTGTTTATGTCTATTACCTCCGGGCCGACTCTCCCACTGTCGTGTTGTCTTTTTCCTCCCTAATCGTGTATTGTAAGATACACCAGATGCTATGGAAGCCTCTGATTGTCCACTCGTTGAGGATACAGATGACATGGAGGCTGATCTATTCACCTTAGAGTTGGTAGGCACTTTTCCTCCACCTGTATACTTTTTTTTGAGTGTAGTCAGAAGTATCCCTCATTAATTTCTTAGATTGAGTCTCCTGAATTTGTTTATCCCATGAGTCGAAACACGACTCCATTTGTTCGTTAAATGCAGTAAATTTCTCCCCTGGAGCAGAATCCAATATATATATATTATATATCCCCACTATCTCTGATGTGATGCATTTATTTCGTAATATAGGCTTAATGTGACGTTAGACATGTCCTTTTTTGTTTGTGTAGGCTGTATATACTTTTCCCACGAAGTAGTACACACTCTGTTCATTCTATGTCCTGGACGGCCACTGTGCGCACGCGCCCGCCTGGCGTGGTCTGGGACATCGGAAGGCGTGCCTTTGGGCGCGGTGCTTTCCGATGACTCGTCTCGGCCCCGTCCACGTCAGACGTGGGCGGGGTCAGACCCGCGCTCGGAGCCCGGCGCTTTGTCGCGCATCCCGATGTCTCGGGGCCGCGCTGGTCGGTGCGGGGTGCGCCAACATAGTGGCAGTCTTTTAGACATCTAGGGGCAGATTTAGGATCGCTTAGATCTTTGACGCTTAGCGAATGAATGGCAATGTAGTGGGGCGTAGGCTTCACATTTCTGAGATATGTGATTGGTATTTGGATATTTTGAAGCCGCCTATGGGCGTGTCTTTCCCATCTTGGATTCATACACTCCCCTTTATGGGTGGACACACTGATATGGGGACCAATGTGTGCACTTGTTGGATACGAGACTTATGTTATCTGTCTCCCCATTGGCAATTTGAATATATATAACCCTGCTCCAGTTGGTGTGATGCCACCCCCGGAAGAAGGCTTCACGGCCGAAACGTGCATAGGGGCTGGCACCACAATCCACTGGAGGTAAGACTGTGCTGACCTTTTGATCTTTGTGACTGTTAGTACAAGTATTTAGTGGACTGGATTTGTCCTTAATATAGGCACCTTATTTCTAAAGGGGTACTGTCACTATTGGTTTATTGTGTCTCTATGCAACCTCTGTAGATGTATGTGGATTGTGGTGTCCCAATTGGGTCTCCCACTTTTTAACTTATGTTATGTACGGTTTTCTCTATGTATTAATAAAGTTTATACCTTTTTAATATTAGTCGTTCAGGTTCATATTTTTATTATCAGATTTTCCTTCTGTGCCTCTCAGTAGTGAGTCTTCCTCCACTACCACTCTTCTTCGCTTCTTGGCTTTGTTTTGCTTCAACAATGTATTATGGGTTCCTAGGGCACTGTGGGATTTTTCCTGTTGCATTCTGGTCTTATTATGACACTGTGAAGGGAACAGCAGCCATTGTTCCTGCATGTTGCTGAGGAGAAAACACACCACTCGTTTTTCTGCATGCGCCTTGTAAACACCCTGCTCTAAACATAGTTGGTAAGTCACTATCTATCTGTTACAGCCCTATGTTTGTAAGTACGTTTACTGTATTAAATAAGTAATCATTAGCTTGTATATTACCTCATGTTACCGTATATTGCAGACTATCTGTATTTTATGCATTGTACAGTTATGTATTCTAAAATGCTTTTGTTATTGCATCTTATAGTGTCAGCCTTTCCTGTCACATCTACAATCAATAAAGGTTACAACTTTACAGCCTCTTTTTCTTAAAGAAGACAGGGGGTTTAGCTACTGTACATGTCTCATTACACACCCTGCTAACGTGTATGAGGGCAGTATACTGTTAATTAACACTGTTAATTTCCACTTACTTCAGTTTAAAGAATTATAAGCAGCCAGTCATTGACCGTAGCACTGACGTGTAGCTTGGCTAGAACAGTGTCTTATCTATGCATGCCATGTCATCATGCTGCCAATGTAAATATGATGTGACAGGAGTGCACAGTTCCAGTTCCACTTATATGGGTGTGATGAACAATTTGAATAGTTATGTAATACATTAGTCATCATTATATGTAGGTTGCAACTTATTGTCACATGTCTCATTGAAATAGGTGGAATTTGTGAACTATTCTGCCATAATTTGTTTTCACATAAACATACTGCAAAAATATCATTAACTTCTTGAAGCACAAAGGAGTACAAATGTATCATAGACTGTCTTTTGTTAAAGCAGTGGGGTTACAAAGGCTCAGAAGCTGTGCCCATGTGAACACATCAGGAGCTCAAGAGTGATTAACAACTGGAGTCGAAGTAACTGTTAGAATTTGAGAAAGCTCTCACTTCCACCATTTAACCATTTAGATGCTATATACAATACAACCTGGTCGCAGGGTATCGATGCATAGATATGATGATTGGAGGCCTAATAAATAATGTAAAAAAATAAAGTATTTAAGAGTATACTAAATAAGCACAAAAATAAAAAATCTACTTTTTAACATTAAAACATGCTTTAGTATTATAACTCCAGATACATTTGCATCTGCACACCTTTAACAACCTGAAAAATATGACATTCATTTGTATTTGCTTTTGTAAGATGTGAATATAAATGAGGCTATAACTGCTCTCTGACCTGACGTGCGTCAGTGTGTTCATGCTGCTAATGAAGCTGTTGCTTGATGAGATTACTTTAAAATGCTACAAAGATTACCTAAGAGTGCTACCTGTAAAGGGGGAGAAGGCGCCGGAGCCAGAAGCAGATAAGATGGATGGGCAGAGAATTGTCAGGACATAGCCAAGAGGTCATACACAGAGAGAGTGGTGCAGTACAAGAGGGGCAAGCAGAACTCTTAACGGGGACAAAGCCAAATCAGAACCGAACAGACACAAAGAAGCACAGGCACAAACACAACAGTGTCACACACACTCGGCCAAGGGTCAGAGTATAAGCGACAAGGAATGGCCACACAATGAGGCTATAAGAAGCCTCCCAGAATCCCAGAGTGAGGCCATCCAAATTAACCCTTAACCTACCATTACCCACAAACTCAGCAAACCATGATAACCACACTCTGTAAAGATTAACTATGTAAATTTTTCATTACGTTATCACCACACACATAATAGTGAGGTTGTTAGCTCACTATTAGATCAAAGTATGTGAACCCACAGTGCCAGCCAATCTGTCATACACAAGACATATTCTTTTAAATGGGACCTAACACTAAGAAAACTCACAGACAGATGAGTGAACATTTAGATTTATGTTACATTTTTTTTGTTTAAGTTGAGACCTGCATGAACATTCTTTAGTTGTGGGCTCTGCCATGTGCCCAAAGAAGCATTTATAAAAATGTGTGGAGTAGGGATGGGCGAACCCGAACTGTAAAGCTCAAGACCGTACCGAACACATAGTGTTTGGTCACAAGGTCCCGAACACGGGTTTCCATGGGAAACCCATGTTACAGTTCGGGTCCAGTTCGGGTCCAAGGCCATTAACTATACTTACCTGTCCAGCGACGCATTCTCCTGTTCAGCGACGCGTCCTCCCCTCTCGCTGTCTTCCGGCCACATCTGCTTCCGGGGCCGCTCATTAACTGCCGGCAGTATTCACTGCACTCGGCAGTCTTCAGCTTTTTCCGGCAGTGTTCGTGCGGTGAAGTATAATTATAATATTGGACCCATATTTGTAATGTCCAAGTTCGGGATTCAGACCCAAGTTCACGTAATCTCCGGCCCCGAGCTCAAACTTTACAAAAAACTCGGGCGAACCCGCCGATCCCGAACATCGGGGGGTTCGCCTATCACTAGTGTGGTGACAATGTAAAAAAAAAACAGGCATATACCAAAAATAGCTGATTTATTTCAAGCCACTAAAGCGAGCAAAGGTCAGCAAGGGGGTTAAAGAAAATGTTAACTTAACAAAAAGTAGACTCTTCTCAAAGCTATTATCCTAATTTTCTAATTTCCTTTGGGAAGTTATTATGATGAATACAGGTAAATCCTAATGTTATTACTAACGATAAATCATTAATCTAGATTTAAACTGTAAGCAAATGCCAAATTCTAATTACTTATTGGAAAGTTGTAACATTGTTTGTTTTCCATAATTATTTATAAGGCCATTATGTGGTTAGAATTACAACAATAACTAGATTTTTTATACTTTTTAACATGACATGTCCTTATCGGATTAGTACAATCTCACACATAAGGTTTTGACAAATTGTCATTAAGTTTTTTGTAGTATTTTATTTTAATAGCTATGTGACTACAGCAATTTTGTTGAATGTTTGGAACGTCTTGTAGCACTTTGGAGTCATTTTAAAAATTATTTTTAAAAATTCACAGCATGTTCTTGTAAGTGTTGCTAACTTGTGTATAGGTGTTTAATGTCTCTGCTTTAGGGACAACAGCCTCTGTTTTAGCTTTCCCACTAAGCCTATTTTTTGGACTGTTCTGTTTAAAATTGAATGTGTGTGTGTGTGTGTGTGTGTGTGTGTGTGTGTGTGTGTGTGTGTGTATCACCAACCAATCACGAAGCATCTTTCATTTCACCAGAGTTGTTTAAAAGAAGTTGAGCCGTGATTGGTTGCTATGAGCAACAGTTTTCCTTGCAACCAATCACTAAGCATCTTTCATTTCACCAGAGCTGTTTAAAAGAAGCTGAGCTGTGATTGGTTGCTATGAGCAACAGTTTTCTCACTCCATGACAGCACCTCAGCAGACAGTGACCTGGTGGGAGAAATCTAGCATCCCCAGGAACATAATCTCCCAGCTATTGTCTGCCCCCCCAGAATGGAACAGAGAGCACATGACAGAAATGAATCCCCCCTCCCGTTCCCATATACCCATCACACATCCTCCATCCCATAGGCACATCTTCCCTCTTAAAGGGATCTCCAGTATGGAAGTTAGGGCAAATCCATTCTGCACTTTGGTTTGACCCCAGGCCTCTCTTAAAGGGATCCCCAGTATGGAAGTTAGGACTATTCCACTCAGCGCTGTGGTTCTGACCCCAGGGTCTCTTAAAGAGATCATTGGTATGGAACTGAGGGCAAATCCACTCTGCACTTTGGTACTGACCCCAGGCCTCTCTTAAAGGGATCTCTTGTATGGAAGTCAGGGCAAATCCATTCAGCTTTCTGGTTCTGACGCCAGGCCTCTCTTAAAGGGATCCCCGGTATGGAAGTTAGGGTCATTCCACTCAACGCTCTGGTTCTGACTCCAGGCTGAAGGGATGATGTGGGATATTAGGGGGAGTAGTCCAGTGGCTCTGGCTGACGGGATGATGTGGGATATTAGGGGTAGTAGTCCGGTGGTTTAGTCTGACGAGATGATGTGGGATATTAGGGGTAGTAGTCTGGCGGCTGTGACGGGATGATGTGGGATATTAGTGGTAGTTGTCCAGTGGCTATGGCTGACGGGATGATGTGGGATATTAGGGGTAGTTGTCCGGTGGCTTTGACAGGATGATGTGGGATATTAGTAGTTCCGGTGGCTCTGGCTGATGGGACGATGTGGGATATTAGGGGTGGTAGTCCGGTAGCTCTGGCTGATGGTATTGTGTGGATATTATAGTGAATGTGGCTATGTGGAGTGGGCGGGGCTATACACACAGCTTTATATATATTGTAAGGCGGCGGTGTTCACACCGTGCAGTAACTGAGGCAGTGACCCAAGCAAGTCCAAATTAAACAGCTTTTATTCAGCAACTCATGGGTTAAACAGAAAAAAGTCCTCCTGTACGCAGCCGGGTTAACATCAGTCCATAAACACTGGTTGCCGGGGACAACGGCCGCGCCGGACCGAACAGAGCCTGACAGGTGCAGAGCCGTCCCAGGCGTGGGTTCAGCTACACACAATCCTGTGGAGCTTCCCTGCTATACTCCTAGCAGGGTCCAAACATCGAACCACACTAATCCTTAGTGCAGAAGTTTTAAAGACCCGTGGCAAAAGCCACTGGAAAACCCGGGTTGGAGGGAGGAGGCTGCCCCACTGCCTCCTCTGACCTCCTCCAAGAAATGAAGGCCCTGCCGGATTTTACTTAATCTGCCTTAGCCAGGTAGTCTGACTAGGTCATTGCTCACCTTCATTCCTGCATTGCAGCCGCAGCTGTGTGTGTGACTGCAACGCACTCCAATGGCTTTAATAAGTCTCTGTACACATTCTGGGGGAAATATAACGTCCCTCGTAAACGATCCTGGTCACTGCCTCACATATCCCCCCCCTCTGTTCAAACTTGTGGGGTTGAACATTTGCCACCATACAGGGTGCCCGGGACAGGGCATCCGCGTTTGCTTGCAACTTCCCAGGGCGATGTTCTACAGAGAAACTGAAATTTTGCAGTGACAGGAACCACCTGGTGACTCGCGCATTCCTCTCCTTGGCATTCCTCATCCATACCAAGGGTGAGTGGTCCGTCACCAAGCGGAACTGACGCCCGAGTAAATAATAATGTAGTGATTCCAAGGCCCACTTAATAGCCAAACACTCCTTCTCTACCACGCTATAGTTTTTCTCTGCCGGGACAAGTTTTCTACTCAAGTAGGTGACCGGGTGCTCTTCACCATTCCCTTTTTGTGATAACACCGCCCCTAGTCCTACCTCCGAGGCATCTGTCTGTACAATGAAGGTTTCATTGAAAGTTGGGGCTGATGAGGACCGGCTGTCCACACAGGGCCAACTTCATGGACTGAAAGGCTTCTTCTGCCTGAGGGTTCCACCGAACCATTACCGTTTTCTTTCCTTTCAAGAGATCGGTCAGGGCCGCCGTTCGCCCGGAAAAATTAGGTATAAACCGGCGGTAATACCCAAGGATGCCAAGGAACGCCCTCACCTGTTTTGTACTCGCTGGTTTAGGCCAGTTTTTTATGGCCTCAATTTTACTGATTTGGGGCTTGATAGCTCCTCGGCCTATCACATACCCCAAATATCGAGCTTCCTCCAGCCCTATCGCACATTTTTTTGGGTTTGCCGTTAACCCCGCGGCTCTGAGAGAATCCAGCACCGCTTGTACGTGTGTTAGGTGCGTTTGCCAGTCGGTGCTAAATATGATGATATCATCTAGATACGCGGACGCGTATTCCTGATGAGGCTTGAGCACTATGTCCATCAATCTCTGAAATGTAGCCGGGGCCCCATGTAACCCAAAAGGTAAGACCACATAGTGAAATAGTCCCTCCAGAGTTACGAAGGCGGTCTTTTCCTTCGCCGAATCTGTGAGAGGTACCTGCCAATAACCCTTGGTGAGATCGAGCGTGGTAAAGTACTGGGCCTGCCCCAGTCTCTCAATCAGCTCGTCCACCCGGGGCATTGGATAAAGGTCGAACTTTGACACTTCATTCAATTTCCGAAAATCATTACAGAAGCGTAATGATCCGTCTGGCTTTGGAATCAGTACAATGAGGCTAGCCCACTCACTCCGTGATTCCTCTATGACGCCTAACTGAAGCATTTGTTTTACCTCAGCCGAAATGGCTTGCCTCCGGGCTTTGGGCACCCGGTACGGTCTTATTCGCACCCTTACCCCAGGTTCGGTGACAATGTCATGTTGGATAACCGTAGTCCTACCTGGTAGCTCTGAGAACACGTCGGTATTGTTTTGCACCAGGGAGCGAGCCTCCCGTCGCTGCTGTTTAGTGAGGGCCTCACTTATCCTGACCTCCCCCTTGGATGCTTCCCTGGCTGAAGGTAGAGAACTCTCTGGTGATATGCCCGGGGTGATGTCTGTAACTAAACACTCTCGATCATTCCAAGGCTTTAGCAGGTTTACATGGTAAATCTGCTCAGGTTTCCTCCTTCTGGGCTGATACACCCGGTAATTTACCTCCCCCACCTTTTCTCAAATCTCATATGGCCCTTGCCACTTGGCCATAAGCTTACTCTCGGCTGTGGGTACCAGTACTATTACCCGATCGCCCTTGTTAAAAGACCTGACTCTGGCTCTTTTATTATATGTGCGCGTCTGGGTTGCCTGGGCATCTAACAGATGTTCTTTCACGATGGGCATGACCGCCGCGATCCGGTCCTGCATACTAGCCACGTGTTCAATTATACTCTTATGTGGAGTCGGCTCTTGTTCCCATGTCTCTTTGGCTACGTCCAACAGACCCCTAGGGTGTCTGCTGTACAATAACTCAAAGGGAGAGAACCCTGTGGAAGCCTGGGGTACCTCACGGACAGCGAACATCAAATAGGGTAGCAACATGTCCCAATCCCTTCCATCCTTAAAAATCACCTTTTTTAACATGGACTTGAGGGTTCTATTGAACCGTTCTACTAACCCGTCGGTTTGAGGGTGGTACACCGAGGTGCGCAATTGTTTAATTTTTAGCAGTTTGCACAGTTCTCTTGTCACCTTGGACATAAAGGAGGTCCCCTGATCCGTCAGGATCTCCTTAGGTAGTCCCAGGTGACAGAACATGGCAAACAGTTCTCGGGCAATAAGTTTTGCCGAGGTGTGGCGTAGTGGTATAGCCTCAGGGTACCGGGTGGCATAGTCGACGACCACCAGTATGTGTTGGTGGCCACGGGCGGATTTTACAATGGGCCCTACCAAATCCATTGCAATCCGTTCAAAAGGTACCTCTATTATTGGCAGGGGTACCAATGGACTACGGAAACTTGCAGTGGGTGAGGTCAACTGACATTCGGGGCAGGATTCGCAGTACCTTTTGACCTCCGCGTAAACTCCAGGCCAAAAGAACCGCTGCAAGATATGTTCTAGAGGTTTTTTTTCCCCTAAGTGGCCACCCAGCAAGTGTGAGTGGGCCAAATCTAGAATCACCCTACGATACGACTGAGGTGCTACCAACTGTTCCACAACCTCGTCCCTGATTTTATCTATCCTACAAAGCAACTCACCACTGACTACCATGCGTGGAAATACCGTATCTGCATTGGGCTGTTGGGCTACGCTGTTTACCTCTAGCACCCTTTCCCGCGCCTGAGTCAGGGTGGAATCTTGTAGCTGAGCTGATCCAAACGTGGCCCTGGACACTTCCAGCTCGGGAATCGATGCGGTCTCCTCCACCTCTCCTGCCAGCACCTCTAAGGGAAACCTATCGGGGTCACACTCTATCCCTATATGGGACACCCCTACGGCAGGTTCGTCGGGTACAGCATCTGTAATACATTTTACCAGGGGAGAATGGATTTTGTTTTTCCACAGAGTCCAGAACAGGGGCAAGTCTCTTCCCAACACAGACCCATAGGGAAGATTTTTTACCACTCCCACCACATGTTTTATGTCTCCACATGGCGTGGACAAAACTACCTCCGTAGTTGGATACTCTCGGAGGTCCCCATGGATACATACAACCCCGACCTGCCGTCCGTTGGGGTTGTCTCCTACCACCAGTGACCCATGTACCAGAGTCACGAGGCTCCCTGAGTCCAGGAGAGCCTCCGTAGGGTACCCATTAACCAGTACCTGGCATAGTTGCAGTTCACTGTCCTGGAGTCGAGGGTTGCTGTGCAGACGGTCTGGGCATACATTGAGACCCGGCGGCTATATCCGCAGTCCATGGGTTCCGTAGTCAGGGGACAATTAGCCATCACATGTCCCGGCCCCTGACACCGCCAGCACCTAAGGGTGGAGGTACTGTTAGGCCTTATGACAGTTTGGGAGGGAACCGGTCTCCTGCCACTCTCACTCCGGGGTTCCCCTTCAGCACGGGTACGGTGCTGACTGTCCCCAGCAGAGGGACGCGACCCCTTTCCCGATTCCTGGGTTGGCAGGGATCGGCGTGACAGCCGAGAGGGGGCGGAGTCTCGAATAAAGTCTTGAGTGGCCGAGTAGCGCTCGATCAAACTGACTACCTGGTCGAGTGTGCCGGGGTCGCCTTGCCCCACCCAACGTTGGATAGCAGCCGGCAGAGTCCTTACCAGCCGGTCAGTCACCACCCTCTCCACCATCTGGGCTGGAGACAAAGTCTCTGGCTGGAGCCACTTCTTTACCAGCTGCAGGAGGTCACAAGCCTGAGACCACGTGGGTCGTGTCTCCACATAGGCCCATGAAAATACACGCTGAGCCCTCACGTATGTATTAACCCCTAGTCGGGCAAGGATCTCACCTTTGAGCCTCTGGTAGTCCTGGGCGTCCTCCCGACTGAGATCGAAGTAGGCCTTTTGTGCATCGCTGACCAGAAACGGAGCTACTACTTCTGCCCACTGGCCGGCGGGTAGGTTTTCCCGCTCCGCTGTGTGCTCATAAACTGTCAGGAAAGCTTCCACGTCGTCCTCCGGTCCCATCTTCCTCAACGCTGAGCGAACCCTGTCTCGGGCCTCGCGACGTTCAGGGGCTGGTGCCATCGAGGTTTCCCGCAGTGCAGAAATCTGTTGCAGCAACAGTTCGTTTGTTTTTTGCTGCTGCTGGTACAATAGCTGCTGTTGCTCATTGTGCTGTTGCTCCCGCTCCTGCTGTTGCCGCTGGAGACTCAGGTACTGCTCCTGCTGTTGCTCATTGTGCTGTTGCTCCCGCTCCTGCTGTTGCCGCTGGAGACTCAGGTACTGCTCCTGCTGTTGTCGCTGAGACTGCATCTGCTGCTGTTGTATAATTACCAGCTGCTTAAACAGCTCTTCCATTTTGTCCATGGTGTGAGGCTGAAAAGTAGCCGGCCGGATTATGTTCATGAAGCTGCCGGTGGGGGTATACCTCAGTCACAATGCCCGCATTCTCCAACCAATTGTAAGGCGGCGGTGTTCACACCGTGCAGTAACTGAGGCAGTGACCCAAGCAAGTCCAAATTAAACAGCTTTTATTCAGCAACTCACGGGTTAAACAGAAAAAAGTCCTCCGGTACGCAGCCGGGTTAACATCAGTCCATAAACACTGGTTGCCGGGGACAACGGCCGCGCCGGGCCGAACAGAGCCTGACAGGTGCAGAGCCGTCCCAGGCGTGGGTTCAGCTACACACAATCCTGTGGAGCTTCCCTGCTATGCTCCTAGCAGGGTCCAAACATCGAACCACACTAATCCTTAGTGCAGGAGTTTTAAAGACCTGTGGCAAAAGCCACTGGAAAACCCGGGTTGGAGGGAGGAGGCCGCCCCACTGCCTCCTGTGACCTCCTCCAAGAAATGAAGGCCCTGCCGGATTTTACTTAATCTGCCTTAGCCAGGTAGTCTGACTAGGTCATTGCTCACCTTCATTCCTGCATTGCAGCCGCAGCTGTGGTGTGTGACTGCAACACACTCCAATGGCTTTAATAGGTCTCTGTACACATTCTGGGGGAAATATAACGTCCCTCGTAAACGATCCCGGTCACTGCCTCACAATATATATATATATATATATATATATATATAGATATAATCATTATAATTTGTTATAACTAACCGTAGTTAGTTACTATGCCCGGGCAATGCCGGGCTCTTCAGCTATTATTAATAAAAGTATTAATGGGCTAAATATACTTTATTGGTGTTTGACTTGTACTAGTTGTTTTGAGTTGTGCCTACTATATTAACTGTTGCTAAAAGCCAGCTGCCTTCACAACAGTGAATGTATCCTATATTGAATTAAATAACAGGTAGACAGCTCAAGTTTGCAACTGACTCATTTACATACAGTTTAAACTGTAAATATGGGAAATTGTGACCACAGGTATGCATTCACTGTTGTGATGGTAGCAGGCTTTCCTGTGGTTGGCATAATAAGAAACGCGGTTGGTGCGTGCGCACAAAGCTGAGTCTCTGCGCACTTGTATATATACCAGAGTGATGGCAGCAGGGGTCCCTGTGGCTGGCGTCCTGAGTGATACATTTGGCATGTGCACACTTAAGTGTGCCCCTGCCCACAGTTTTATATTCACCATTGCTATGGCAGCGGGCACCCCTATGGTCAGTGATGCTGTCGGCGCATGCACGCTTCGTTGCACCCCTGCCCACTGTCTTTGGGCCGTGTGCGGGTGGTGATGCAGATGGCGCATGCGTGTGTTGCCACTAAGCTATCCACGCCTATTTTGTGGGTGTAAATGGTAAGCGCTCAGGCCATTTATATCACCTGGTGACGCAGTACAGCCGGATATTCCACGGATGCATCGATACAGAGTTCTCTAGTGTCTGGAACAGACACATACATGCACTGTTCTGAAAACTTGGACACTGGAATTATACTGGAGTCTGGCTGCCCTCTCCTTGTGTTGACATGTAACATAAATGACTTCCTAGTGGATTACTTAAATAGTTAGTATCATTCCTCCTCACAGTCCTGCAACCAGGCCACAACATCTTACAGATGGCATGCTGCTGACACTGTCTACTCCATGAGCCTTCTGAGGAACTATATGATGGAGGTGAAACGCGTCGAAGCATCATATATAACTGAGGCTACAGATAAGTTAAACTCAATCAGGCCTTGATATGTTTGAATGTGTATGTTTTTAGCATATGCCTGTCTCATGTTTCTGAAATGGGTGGTTTATCCCCACCAATATATGACTTTTTGCCCTATAGAGATTTTCCAATTTGACCCCTGTGCCCTACCGGCTGTTATTGGTATTTCATCTGCCTTGTGAGGTGTTGTATTTAATATATTGTGTTAAATTTAATCCTTGATTATCTAGGATCCCCTGCTTTTGCGCAATATATTTATCAAATAAGTTAGCAGGTATCCGTGTCTATAAGTGATAGCGATCGTCGAGCTGGGGAGCCATATTGTGACTAAGTTAGGGTGCCAACCTCTGCTAGTAGGTAGGGACATCAAATCAGGGATGGTCTAGGGCACTGATGGCGAACCTATGGCACTCGTGCTAGAAAGGGCACACAGAGCCCTCTCAGCTGGTACGTGGCCTTTCCTCATCCTTGTTCCGGACTGCAGCTTCCTGCCTCACACATTGAGCGGCGCAGTCACGGAGCTGAGTGATGATGTCATCCAGCCGCGCTGCTCAATGTGTGAGAGGAAGTGAGAGGAAGGAAGCTGCCAGTGCACGGAGAGGTGAGTGCGGCCGCTGTGGTGTGTGTGGTGTGTGTGGTGTGTGTGGTGAGTGTGGCCGCTGTGGTGTGTGTGTGTGTGTGTGGGGGGGGTGAGTGTGGCTTCTGTGGTGTGTGGGTGTGTGTGTGTCATGTATAGTGTACAGTTCCTATAGCGTCTTGTGCTTGGGTGCGAGGAAAACACAGGAGACATAGGTTGAAATGAAATGACTTGTATTACTTCATACAAGCATGCTGAAAAGTTCACACAGTTTGCAGGAACAGCGACAGGAGACACAGCAGGCCAGAGTAACTTCAAGCACTACAATAAATCTCCAAAGCAGGTTCAGGATCTCTTCTCTGTACCGTAATTCCTCTGCAAACATGGATTCACCAAACAGCAGGTTTCCAGAGTCCAAAAGTGTTCCAAGGTTCCTCAGTAGGTAATAGCTGGAGTACAAGTCCAAGGTTAGCAGGAGTCAGGTCACAGACTGACTGAGCCTTGATTCAGGAGCACTGATTGTTCAGCTGAGGCTGCTTAAGAAGCAAGAGGGAAGAATCAGGGCGGGAACATGAAAACTGGAAACTCCATATTAACTGAGGGCAAGAGCTGCAGAAAGACAGAAAGCAAAATGGCCGACGGAAAACTGAGTTTCAAGGAACATGTCAACAGAGACAAAGAACCTTACATTACTCCCCCTTAGGGACAACCTCCGGATGACCTCAGACCAGGCTTGTCAGGGTACCTCTGATGAAACTGGCGGAGCAGGCGAGGAGCATTTACATTATTGACTGGTTCCCATGAGTTGTCCTCCACTGGGTAGACCTGCCATTTAATCAAATATTGCAACTGATTTCTGTACAACCTGGAATCTAGAATCCTTTCCACCATAAATTCTTCCTGACCATCGACCAGCACTGGGTCAGGGCAAGGAGAAGAACGTCCAGGAAACGTATTGGGTGTTGCAGCCTTTAGTAGGGATACATGAAAGACAGGGTGGATTCTCATAGTTCTGGGTAGTTGAAGACGACAAGCAACAGCACTTATAATCTTATTGATCTTATAAGGTCCAATGTACTTATGTCCCAATTTAGACGATGGAATCTTTAATTTAAGATTTCTGGTTGACAGCCAGACCAAATCTCCTACCTTGAAAGCTGGTGCAGGTTTACGAAATTTATCTGCTGCTTTCTTGTACCTTTCCTGAGCCAATTCTAGATTTTCCTTTAGAAGATCCATATTCTTTTGTAAAGAAGTGATTCTTTCAGCCACTGCCGGCAAGGGCGTATCTATGGGAAATCGAGGAAGAATGTTAGGATGATAACCTAGATTGGAGTAAAAAGGAGACTGCTTAGTGGAGGCGCTCTGAGAGTTGTTATAAGAGAACTCAGCCAGTGGAAGTAGATCCACCCAATCATCCTGTAGGTGGCAGATAAAACAGCGGAGATACTGCTCCAGGGTCTGATTGGTTCGTTCTGTCTGTCCATTAGTCTGGGGATGAAAAGCAGAAGAAAGGTTTACTTTAATGTCCAATGCTGCACAGAAATTTTGCCAAAACCTTGAAGTGAATTGCACCCCTCGATCCGAAATGACCTCATCCGGTACTCCATGTAAGCGAAACACATTCTTAATCATCAAGTCTGATGTCTGTTTTGCAGTGGGTAAGCCGACACAAGGGATAAAATGAGCTGCCTTTGTTAGACAGTCAACCACCACTAGAATGGTGTTCTTCCCTTGAGAGGTTGGTAACTCCACAATGAAGTCCATAGAAATGGATCCCCACGGGCGGGACGGGGTGGGAAGAGGTTGCAACAGACCAGTTGGTGAGGAGCGAGGTGTTTTGCATCTTGCACAGACTTCACATGAAGTGACATAGTTTAAGACATCTTTCCTGTAAGTGGGCCACCAAAAGAAACGAGAAAGAAATTCTTGTGTCTTTAGAATTCCCCTATGCCCGGCTATCTTGGAATCGTGGATCAGTTGCAATACTCTCAATCTGACTGTTTCAGGTATATACAGACGTTGTCCCTGAATCCACACACCATTCATAAAGACAAGACTTACGTCCCTTGGGGGTTGAGCCAACAAAGAATCCGCATGGTATGCTTCCTTGATGTCCTTAAGTAGGTCTTGATTATGAATCACTCCCAGGAATCTAGAGTCAGGAAGAATAGTCTTAGGAGGAGTAAGTGGACGTGTCTCTGCTGAATGAATCCTAGAGAGTGCATCAGCCTTTCCATTGCGCGATCCTGGTCTATAAGAAATGACAAAATTAAATTGGTTTAGGAAAAGATTCCAGCGAGCCTGGCGAGGAGTCAGGCACTTAGCCGACCTGATAAATTCAAGGTTACGATGGTCTGTCAGGACGACTATTTGCTGTGCAGCTCCCTGAAGAAGGTGTCTCCATTCCTTGAAGGCGGCAATAATGGCCAACAATTCTCTATTGCCCACATCGTAGTTCCTCTCAGCCGAAGACAACTGCTGGGAAAAGAAGGCACAGGGATGCAAGACATTCTTCTCACCTGTTCTCTGAGAGAGTATAGCTCCAACGGCACAGTCTGAAGCATCCACCTCTATTATGAAGGCAAGCTCGGGGTTGGGATGTACGAAGATAGGTGCGGTGGTAAATTTATCCTTTAAACAGGAAAATGCTTCCTGAGCTTGCGGGGTCCAGGAGAACCTAGACTGTTTCCGGGTAAGTTGGGTGATAGGTGACACTACCTCAGAAAAATTCTTAATGAAACGTCTATAGAAGTTGGCAAACCCGATGAAACGCTGCACCTCCTTCACATTTCTAGGAATTGGCCAATCCTTGATGACTTGGGTCTTGCTTCCATCCATACTAATCCCTTGCGTAGATAGTACATACCCCAGAAATTGAATTTCGGTCCTATGGAATTCACATTTTTCAAGTTTGATGTAGAGATGGTTTTGTCTTAGGCGTTCTAAGACCATTCTCACATGTCCATGATGTTCCTCTGTGGAGTTAGAAAAAATTAGAATATCATCCAGATAAATCACCACAAATGTATCTAGGAGATCCCTGAAGATATCATTCACGAAGTGTTGGAAAGTGGCTGGGGCGGTACTCAGACCAAAAGGCATAACTAGATATTCAAAGTGTCCATAGCGTGACCTGAAAGCAGTCTTCCATTCATCCCCAGGTCTGATACGGACCAAGTTATAGGCCCCACGGAGATCCAGTTTAGAGAAAATTTTGGCATGCCGCACTCTCTCCAACAACTCAGGGATTAAAGGCAATGGATAACGGTTTCTAATAGTAACCTTATTGAGTTCCCTATAGTCTATGCAGGGTCTCAGAGATCCATCTTTCTTCTTCACAAAGAAGATGGGTGCACCTGCGGGAGATGAAGAGGGGCGTATGAAGCCCTTGGCTAAATTTTCGTCTATATAATCCTTCAAAGCTTTTAGCTCGGGCCCCGCTAGGGGGTAGATCTTACCAAAAGGTATCTCGGCTCCGGGTAATAATTCAATTGGACAATCATATGGACGGTGAGGAGGAAGCTGATCAGCGTTCTTCTTGTCACATAAATCGTCATAGTCCTGGTATACAGCTGGTAGTTCAGGGACTGACATGGTTCCTTTAGGAACAGAGCAAGCTGAAACTCCTTGACTCATCTGTTTCTCCGGAAAGTGTAATTCCTTGGTCTCCCAGTTAATCGTAGGATTCTGCGCCTGCAGCCATGGTAGCCCTAGAATGATGGGAAAGTGGGGAGAAGAGATAAGCAAAAAAGACATTTTCTCCTGATGATCTTTACCCATAAGGACCCTCAAAGGCTCTGTTTCTTGATCCACTGGTCCAGAAGTCAGTAGAGAGCCATCCACAGTCTCCATCTGTACTGGAGTAGCCTTCTTCACTGAACGTATCCCCTGTTTCAGAGCAAAGGAGATATCCATAAAATTTCCACTTGCTCCTGAGTCGATCATAGCAGAGCTAGACACCCAGACTGAGTCAACCCAGAGTTTGAAGGAAAGGAAGCAATGAGAATTGTTTCTTTTACAACTCAGCTGGGACACCGCTGAGGAAACTTGAAAAATTGCAGCGTTTATACCGTCATCGTCCCCAGAACTAACAGAGTTTAAGTCCGAGAAATCAAGATCTCTTGCTGCAGATCTCTCTGGAGCCTGAGGCTCGGACATGACAGAGCTCCTCTCGCAACACTCACAGTGAATGACTGCTGCAATAGTCTTATGAGAATGGCTGGGGCAGTTTATAATGAAGTGCCCTGACTTACCACAGTAGAAACATAGATTTTCCTTTATACGATGTTCTTTGCATGCATCACTAACCCGTCTTTGTAAAGAGTCCACCTGCATGGGTTCAGGTTCTGGTTCCCTTGTGATCCTACTCAAAGGTTCCTTAGCTGAGGAGGGAGGTAGTAAAAGGTTAGTGCGATTATTTTCGAACCATCTCTCTTGTCTGCGTTCAGTCAGACGAGCATCAATACGGATACAATAGTTAATAAAGTCACCTAAAGCAGTGGGAGGGTCGGCACGAGCAAGTTCATCCTTAATCAGTGGAGACAACCCTTTCCGAAAAATAGATTTTTTAGCGGAAGTGTCCCAAGTGGTATCAAGAGCCCATCTCCTGAAATCCAGGGCATATTCGGCTACTGAACGCTTACCTTGGCGCAAAGTTAACATGGCTGCTTCAGCTGTTGCACCTCGATTGGGGTCATCAAACACCTGCCCCATGGCTGAAATAAAAGCATCAAGGTGATTCAAACAATCATCCTCAGTCTCAATCAGAGGGTTTGCCCACATTAAAGCCTTATTGGTAAGCAACATGATTATAGTAAGCACTTTGGATCGTTCAGTGGGAAATTGTGAAGCATGTGCAGAGAAAAATAAATTGCATTGATTAATAAATCCCATGAATTTCTCACGTTCACCGCCAAAACGAAAAGGAGGTAATTTGGGGATCCCAGAACTTGGGGTTATGGCAGGAGCCTGGGCTCGTTCCTCTAGAGCCTCAATCCTGGCTCGCAATTCCTGGGTAGTCTGTCCAAACACTTGCAAATTATGATTAGTGAGGTCCTGTAGGCTTGCAAAATGGGTTTTTAAAGTCTGTACATCTGAAAGGATTGTATCAGTCACTCCGCAAAGTTCCTTTATGCGGGCCTCCATCTTCCAGATCTTTTAAGGCAGAGGTGCTGGAAGGAGAAGAGGAAAGGAAAAAAAAAAAAACCAATAGTGTTTACCTGTGGTAACACTCCAGAGTAAAATTTTAAGGGAATGCGCTCACCTGGAATGGTTGTGAGAAGTCACAACCACTGTCATCACATAAGGTATTAAACGAACATCTGATATCCACAGTCACAGCAGACACGGCTTTCCCAGACCCAGCAGACACTAAACATTGGCTCCTGAATCTTGTCATGTATAGTGTACAGTTCCTATAGCGTCTTGTGCTTGGGTGCGAGGAAAACACAGGAGACATAGGTTGAAATGAAATGACTTGTATTACTTCATACAAGCATGCTGAAAAGTTCACACAGTTTGCAGGAACAGCGACAGGAGACACAGCAGGCCAGAGTAACTTCAAGCACTACAATAAATCTCCAAAGCAGGTTCAGGATCTCTTCTCTGTACCGTAATTCCTCTGCAAACATGGATTCACCAAACAGCAGGTTTCCAGAGTCCAAAAGTGTTCCAAGGTTCCTCAGTAGGTAATAGCTGGAGTACAAGTCCAAGGTTAGCAGGAGTCAGGTCACAGACTGACTGAGCCTTGATTCAGGAGCACTGATTGTTCAGCTGAGGCTGCTTAAGAAGCAAGAGGGAAGAATCAGGGCGGGAACATGAAAACTGGAAACTCCATATTAACTGAGGGCAAGAGCTGCAGAAAGACAGAAAGCAAAATGGCCGACGGAAAACTGAGTTTCAAGGAACATGTCAACAGAGACAAAGAACCTTACAGTGTGTCAATGATGGGGGGAGGGCCAATGAAGGGAGTGATGGAGAGAGAGCCAGTGATGGGGAGAGTGCCAATGATGACGATGATGGGGAGAGGACCAATGATGGATGTAATGGGGAGAGGGCCAATGATGGGAGTGATGGGGAGAGGCCCAGTGATGGGGAGAGGGCCAGTGATGGGGAGAAGGCCAATGATGGGAGTGATGATGAGAGGGACAATCCAGGGAGTGATGGGGAGAGGGACAGTGATGGGGAGAGGACCAATGATGTTGGTGATGGGGAGAGAGCCAATGATGTGAGTGATGGGTAGAGGGCCAATGATGGGAGTAATATTGAGAGGGCCAATGATGGGAGTGATGTGAGAGGGCCAATGATGTGAGTGATGTGAGAGGGCAACGATGGTGGTGGAGGAGAGGGCAATGATGGGGTGATGGAGAGGAGGAAATGATGGAGATGGTGGAATGGGCAATTTCTACATTTCTGCATGAAGGGGATCATGATGGGACACATTTCTGCATGAAGGGGATCATGATGGGGCATATTTCTGCATGAAGGGGATCATGATGGGGCATATTTCTACATGAAGGGGATCATGATGGGGCATATTTCTGCATGAAGGGGATCATAATGGGGCATATTTCTGCATGAAGGGGATCATGATGGGGCATATTACTACAAGAAGGGGATCATGATAGGGCATTTGGCACTTGTTCGCACCTTGTCAGAAAAAATTGGGTTTTAGGTTGCAGTTTGGGCACTCGGTCTCAGAAAGGTTCGCCATCATTGGTCTAGGGTAAGACAGATTTACCATATGCACATATAATTTTGTTGAGGCAGTACATCTCTCTCATTATTATCTACCAATTGTTGTGGCCTTCATGTTTAGAGGCTGTTTTGTCTTACGGAAGCTTGCATTTTTGTCATTAGGTCCGTGATACGGTGTTAATGTGTCTTTCTTATTTGGAACAATGCACTTGAATATGAATGGATTTTGAGTATCTAGAGTCGGTGATTGTTTTTGAGGTCTACCCTATTCTGTTTGGGTCCCATGGATGCTTACTGCGCTTCTTATCGAGTACCAACCAAATTTCTGATTAGACTAATTCTTAGCAGTGCTATTAGAGCTAGCCCTCAGAGAGCGGGGGTGCCACATTGCATCCAAGATAGGGTGCCAACCTCCACAGCTAGGAAGGGACACCTGCTAGGGAACAACTAAGGTCAATTTAGACTAACACTAATTTGACTCTATCCATTTTACAATTACTAGCCATGTCAGGGTGCACTTCTCCCACTGGGGTTTAACATTTTGTCTTGATACTTTCTATTCTGTGATTACTTTTAATGATAATATTAAAGGTTACTTTTTAACTGAAAATTATTTTGTATATACCACAATCTATTAGTATACCTAAGTCTTTTTCACATGTACTGCTGCTTACTTCTATTCCTCCCATTCTGTAGATGTAATTTTTCGTTTTTGTTACTCAGATGTTACGATACGATACGATACACTTTATTGATCCCGGGGGGAAATTACAGTATTACAGCAGCAATACAAACAGCAATTCTCCCTGTTAAATACCATTCTATTAGTTGCTGCCCATTGTTCACATTGTTCAAGCTTATCTACATCCTTCTGAATACTTTCTCTGTCTTCCTACCTACTTGTCTACCTATTTTTCAGTAGCTCACATAGTTCACTTTATTGTCTTTTCAAATATTAGTGTTTACAGACATTTTCCCTCCCCTTTTTCTGTGGTTTATGATGTTCTCCTCTTCCTGTAACAACTTCTTCTTCCTCTTATTATTCTTTTTGCTCTTTTTCTTCCTTTCTTTCGCTTATCTTCTAAGATTTGAACTTGGATTAGACTACACTATTGGATTATGTACGCTCTCTCATCCTCTGTTTCATTTTATATTTGTTTTATTTGCATTATATTGGCAAACATATATATTATGGTGTTAATGTAGTGGTTATGTTATTTCCCTGACTGATTCTTATAAATAAAGAATTCTAAAAGTGGTGTTTTGCTCTGGTGCTTTTTTTTCAAAAGGCTTTCTCAAAGAATAAAATAAAACTTCTTGAAAAACTTTTTTTCTAAACATTTTGTAATACCATATACTGCGACAAAAAAGAGTCTTTGGTGCATAGATGCACTTTAGTAATTTTGAGGGTTTTTTGATGCAGTTTGCTTAGAATTTTGGCACAATTGCAATTGAAAATACCCCTCATTATTAGAAACAAACATTAAATATGTACCATGTCCTACATTTTGGACAGCATGAGATAGGGGATAACTTACTAATTGATGGGATCTAACCAGTGTAACCACCATTGATCCTAAAAATAGGGCTCTGAAAATAGGGCTCCGCATGGCCCCATCTCGAAAGGAACCTATGGTGTGCTTGTTCGACTTCCTCTGACTTTTTTGTAGATAATGAGATGATCGAAAATAAATTTCCACAATCAATTCAAGACAGGGCTCTGCCAAGTTCTTGGGTTGTAAAGCCCCGTTCTCTGGATTGCTGGAGTCCCAGCAGTCAGAGCATCAGCAATCAGAATTTCATTCCCTGTCCTATGGATAGTGGATAACTTACTATCTTAGGAATAACCCCTTAATATGATTAGAAACTTAGATCATTGTGGCAATGGCTAATTTTAAGTTTATTCTGAAAATGTAGATTAGAAATTAATAAACTAATATTTTGTTATTTTTGCACTAGCATGAAATGTATGATTTTTGTTTTATTACACTTAACAAGTTGGGCTGCTCAGAGAGTGTTTCAAAACTTCCCCGACACAAAAAGAAAGGTAAGAGTATGGAAAGAGAAAGGATAAAAAAATGTAAAAAAAAAACATTACTATATAAGAATGTAAGAAAATAAACAAAATCACACAGGACTCCTGAATTATGCATTATAGCATTGGGTAAAGGAGAGACATGAAGTGGGAATAAGAGTTTGATTTTTTAGTGTCCTTACTCTTGGAAAAAGATTGATATAATACACTGTCTGTATTTTCCTACAGAAAAAGGAGAAATGACGTTTACGTAGGTCTGATTTACCAGGGACTGAACTTTGTAGTATTACTATTTACTATTCATCTCTGATGTGCAATTGAGCATGATGGAGTGCATGATGGAACTGAAGCATGTCCCAGAACAAAGTTTATTCATCCAATGCATATACAATTTTAAGGTAATATCCGAGGTGGCAGTTGGCAGAATTGCAATATATATTACCCACTATATGTGCCTTTTGTTTTCAAAATTAAACTTTTATTATAGGGTGTTTTTTCCATCTATTAGCAAATAGTAGTGTATAGAAAATAAATAACACAGACACATTTAAAACACATAAAATACACAAACGTACACATCCAAGATAGTTCATGGAATGACGAATAAGAGTGTGGCTGACATGGGGCAATGTAAGTTATGAACATACAAGATACGAGACAAAAGCACACATTAGTGCAAAATGACATACAAGTCTTAAAGCCCAATAAGACACAACAAAATTAAAGAGGACCTTAAACAATTTTTTACTTTATAAACAGTAAGTACCAGGTAAATAAATATCTTACTTTCCATTTTTTTCTCTACTCCGTTGTGGAGAAACGAGGTGGAAAATTACTGGCATCAGTTTTCTTATAATTTAACTAGGCATTTAGCTTCTCTCAGTTCTATGTGTTTGTTCTTTTACTCCACTGTGAATATGGCCAATCATAAATAGGCAGCGTCTTAGAGGAAAAAGTAGACGCCCACAATGCTAATCAAAATTAAGCACCCATAGAGCAGATAAGAATTGTGCCAGTGCAGTCACGTGAAATTTTATCTGCCTGTTGTGACCTCGCTGACAATTCTTCCCTAATTGCACTTGCAGTAATAGAGACCCATCCTCAGCTATTCCCATGACTTTCTTCACTCTGATGCTGTTGTTCGCCTCCTATCCCAGTACTTTAATAAGTGCGAAGGGAGTCGAGATTGAGTGAGATTCCTTGAGATAAAGACTCACAGGATCACGCTGACAATAACAAAGAATGCTTAGTACAGTTTATTACAGTTTATAAGGTGAAAAGTTGTGAAAGATGCTCTTCAAGAGAGTGCTATTACATAAACAGTCAATAATTCAGCAAAAAAGGTCAACCAATCCAAATAATTTAAGAGATTACAAAAGTGAATTTTGTAATTTCAAGTGCCTAATAAGGGCAGATGTAAATAAGTAAACCCATAATGCCATAATATGGCAGCTGAATTAAATAAAGGGTTTGGATGTAGCTACCCTAGCAGAAAGCAAAGTTACAGAATGTAATGTCTTTCCAATGCAGACACCATAGGGATGCTGCTAGAAATAGATCAGTACTCATGCATTAAATTAATTATAGCCTCTTAAATAAATAGATCTTCTTTACTGTCCCACTTGTTAGCACTGGCATCTTGCTATTAAAGGGAACCTGTCATCACTTTTGGCCGCTATAAGATGCGGCCACTGCCTTTCAGGGCTTATCTACAGCATTCTATAATGCTGTAGATAAGCCCCTGATCCAACCTGCAAGATAAGAAAAATAAGTTTTATTATAGTCACCCGGAGAGGGGAGGTCGGGTGCGGTCTGATGGGTGTCGCAGGTCCGGGTCCGGCACCTTCCATCTTCCTGCGATGCTGCCCTCCTGCTTGCTTGATGGCTCTCTGGCATTGCGCTCCTGCGCAGGCGTACTTCTCTGCCTTGTTGAGGGCAGAGGAAAGTACTGCAGTGTGCAGGCGCCGGGAAAGGTCAGAGAGAACTAGCGCCTGCGCACTGCAGGAATTTGCTCCTGTCCCTTTGTGACGATCACCTGACAGGTCATAACAAGGCACTGGATCATATACTAATAGAACCCACTGACTCTTTTGGTTTTAAAAAAAATTCCCTCAACTAGAAGGTGGATCCTGAGAAAAACATTTTTTCAAATTACTAATGAGTAGGTCTCCTAGACTGGTGAAGCGCATGCACTAAGTACAAGGGATGCCAAAAATTAGAAAGAGGGACTCCAATATCCCTTTAAAGAGACGTAGTGGAGGGTCTCAGAAAACACTTTTTCCTATTATTAAGGAGTGGGTATCCTAGACCGGCAATGCCCATGCATTTTAATAAGAGTCAGCCTGTCAGTATTTGCAGTTGACAGATGCATGCGCCAATCACCAATAAAAACAAGGAGTGCAGGAGAAAGATCTAGGAGCTTTCAACGTAATCCACTTGGTTTTCTTCTTTTTCCTTTTGCGCCAATAAAAACCTCGGCCACATTAAAAACCTCTGATAAAAAGCTAGCAGCGGGGCAGGCCAGAACCTCCAAAAGCATAGAGAGATAGTTCTCCTTGCCCTCCTCCTCATCCTCCCACTCCTCCTCGTATTCAGGCCATCCACGGTGAACAGACAGGATGAAGTTGATGTTGGCACTACTGTCTGTAGTGCAGGCAACTAGCTCCTGGTCCTCCACCTCCATCTACTCCCCTCATTATTCCACAATCCGCTTCGAGAGGATCAGATGAGTCTGGGCTGTGTAGCATCACCCAGTGTAGTTTGTTGCTCCATCTCAACTTGTTCCGTTTGCAAAGACTTCTCTTTAATTGCGATCAGTGAGCGTTTCAGAAGACAGAGAAGTAGGATGGTGATGTGGATTATGGCGTCATCGCCCCACACCATCTCGGTCGAGTCCTCAAAGTTTTGGAGAACCGCACAGATGTCAGACATCAATGCACGCTCATCAGCTCCTATGTGTGGAGGTTGACCAGAATACCGATGGGCATGGTGTAGCTGGTATTTAACTACTGCCCACTAGGGTTGAGCATTCCGATACTGCAAATATCGGGTATCGGCCGATATTAGCTGTATCGGAATTCCGATTCCGAGTTCCGATATTTTCGTCTTATCGGATACCGGAATCGGGATTGTCACTGTCACTCTCAGTGTCCGTCGGTCGGGTCTGTCAGGAGTCAGCGGCACTTACCTGGCAGAAGATCTCCGGCGGTCACGTCCTGGACTGCTTCATGGCCGCCATCTTCTTTCCCCGGCGGTCACATGCAGTTTCTCGCGATAACTGCAGTGACTGCTGGGTAATCCCGGCCGTAAAGCAGTCAGTCCGATGACGTCACCGCCGGGGAAGCAGGTAATCAGCTGTGCTGCGTCGCGATGACAGGCTCTGCCTGTCATTGCGATGTAGCAGAGTTGGATCGTCGTGGGACTATCGTTACTATGGACTGCGTCGGACAGGTGGTATACTGTTGGTTTGTTTTTTTTCTTTTTTTACAGGAGATCGATGGCGTCGCAGGAATGAGAGAGTAATAAAAGTAATGAAAACTGTGTTGTCTCTTTTATTTCATTAAAAGACTTTTTTCTTGCTGTGTCTTTTTTTTATGCATTTAATAACTTTGGGATTAATAATGGATCGGTGTCTTATTGACGCCTCTCCATTATTAACCGGGCTTATTGTCACCGTGCAATCAACGGTGACAATAACCCCTTATTACCCCGCTTGCCACCGCTACAGGGCAAGTGGGAAGAGCTGGGTAAAGTGCCACAATTGGCACATCTTTTGATGCGCCAAATGTGGGGCTGCTGTAGCCTGGTATTATCAGGCTGTTGAGGGCCAAAATCCATGGGCCTTGACAGTCTTTTAATACCAGGCCGCAGCAGTCTGCATTTTACTTGGCTGGTTAACAAAAATAGGGGGGATCCCCATGCCGTTTTTTTTTCGAGGGGATCCCCTATTTTTGTTAACCAGCCAAGCTAAGCAGACTGCTGTGGCCTGGTATTATCAGGCTTGCAAGGTCCATGGATATTGGATCCTTACCAGCCTGAAAAACCAGGCCTCAGCGGTCTGCTTCATCTGGCTGGTTAACAAAAATAGGGGGGACCCCATGCCAATTTTTTTCGAGGGGATCCCCTATTTTTGTTAATCAGCCAAGATATGCAGACTGCTGTGGCCTGGTATTATCAGGCTGGCAAGGTCCATGGATCTTGGCTCCTTAACAGCCTCAAAATCCAGGCCTCAGCGGTCTGCTTCATCTGGCTGGTTAACAAAAATAGGGGGGACCCCACGCCAATTTTTTTCGAGGGGATCCCCTATTTTTGTTAATCAGCCAAGATATGCAGACTGCTGTGGCCTAGTATTATCAGGCTGGCAAGGTCCATGGATCTTGGCTCCTTAACAGCCTGAAAATCCAGGCCTCAGCGGTCTGCTTCATCTGGCTGGTTAACAAAAATAGGGGGGACCCCACGCCATTTTTTTTTCGAAGGGAACCCCTATTTTTGTTAATCAGTTCCCTCTGACGTCACTGATTGTGTCCCTGGCTGACCTGAAGTGAAAGTGGAAAGCAATCAATTAAGCTTTCCACTTAAGGGCCCGTCTCACATAGCGATATCGCTACCGAGATCGCTGCTGAGTCACTAGTTTTGTGACGCAGCAGCGAGCTCACCAGCGATATCGCTGTGTGTGACATTCAGCGACGATCAGCCCCCCTGCCGGGTATCGCTGATCGTCGCTGAAATGTCAGGACCTTTTTTTGATCGCTGGTTTCCCGCTGACAGGCACGCATCGCTGCGTGTGACAGGCGGGAGACCAGCGATCCGCTGGTAACCAAGGTACACAGCGGGTTTCCAGGCGCGGGGCTGTGCCTAGAAACCCGCTGTGTACCTTGGATACCAGCGCCCTGATGCAGGGAGCTGGTATCCAAGGTACACAGCGGGTTTCCAAGCGCTGCGCGGTGCCTGGAAACCCGCTGTGTACCTTGGTTACCAGCGGATCGCTGGTCTCCCGCCTGTCACACGCAGCGATGCGTGCCTGTCAGAGGGAAACCAGCGATCAAAAAAAGGTCCTGACATTTCTGCGACGATCAGCGATACCCGGCAGGGGGGCTGATCGTCGCTGAATGTCACACACAGCGATATCGCTGGTGAGCTTGCTGCTGCGTCACAAAACTTGTGACTCAGCAGCGATCTCGGTAGCGATATCGCTATGTGAGACGGGCCCTTAAGCGATGTTACCCGCAGTGTCGCTGTCCCAGATCGCTGCCTGAGCTGCCTGTTTGGCAGCTCAGCAGCGATCATGTAGCGATACACCAGCGATCCTGACAAGTGCATATCGTTGTCGGGATCGCTGGTGTATCGTTATGTGACACCCAGCCTTTACTCTCCTGTCAGGCAGGAGAGGAACTCATTCATTTGGGGTTTACTGTGAGGCTGCAGCATTAGCTGCGGTCCCTGCAGTAAACATTAACCCTTTCTGAAGGATTACACCGTGGGACCTGACTGTGCATCGGATTGGTAAGAATAATTTTGCTTTATTATTTTATTTTTATTACAGGAAATGGTTTTAGCAGGTAAATAAAATATGGTCAAAAACTGTGTGATTATTTCATTAAACTTCTTTTTTATTAAAGTGTGTGTGTTTGATTTTTCTTTCATACAATAGGATTAATAATTGATAGTTGTCTAATTGACAGCTCTCAATTATTAACCTTGCTTAAAGTGACCTTTCAATTGCAAGGTCATTTTAACCCCTTATTAACCCATTCGCCACCGCTACAGGGCAATGGGAATAGACAGGCAAAGTGCCAGAAAGGGCAAATCTAATTAGAGATTTGCCCTTTCTGGGGTGTCTGGGGGCAGATGTTAAGTAGCCGGGGGGGGCCAAAAAAAATGGTCCCTCTCTGGGCTATTATTATCTGCCCCCACTCACTGGCTTTGTCTGTCTGGTTGCGAAAATAGGGCGGGAGCCCACGCATTTTTTTTCAGCAATTTTACACCTCATATATATATATATATATATATATATATATATATATATATATATATATATATATACATGTCATTGAATTTGTGACACATATATATATATATTTATATTTGTAGTTCATACACTTCTACATAGTATAATAGCCGCTAATTCAATTGCCGGCTTTTGTGAAAATGCAGAACCCGACATGAAATGACACTTGGTGTACATAGGGTTAACCATGTCTTTTCATGTCCTTTGCTATCTAATTTGCACAAACAATTAAATCAGTCTATGTGTGCAAAATTTCACACCTGTAGGGTTAATTAAAGGTGTAAATTTGTAGCAAAAAAGTCCGTTTTTTTTACAACGAATTTACACCTTTAATTAACCCCTACAGGTGTGAAATTTTGCACACATAGACTGATTTAATTGTTTGTGCAAATTAGATAGCAAAGGACATGAAAATACATGGTTAACCCTATGTACACCAAGTGTCATTTCATGTCGGGTGACCCGACATGAAATGACACTTGGTGTACATAGGGTTAACCATGTCTTTTCATGTCCTTTGCTATCTAATTTGCACAAACAATTAAATCAGACTATGTGTGCAAAATTTCACACCTGTAGGGGTTAATTAAAGGTGTAAATTCGTAGCAAAAAAGTCTGTTTTTTTTACAACGAATTTACACCTTTAATTAACCCCTACAGGTGTGAAATTTTGCACACATAGTCTGATTTAATTGTTTGTGCAAATCAGATAGCAAACGACATGAAAAGACATGGTTAACCCTATGTACACCAAGTGTCATTTCATGTCGGGTGCTTCTGTCTTTTCACTGATGCCGGCTTTACCCGGCAATTGAATCAGAGAGGATATTTTACTATGTAGAAGTGTATAAACTATACATATATGTATATATATATGTCACAATGACATGTATATATATATATATGTATTCTATGTGTGTATATTTAGTGTTTACAAGGAAAGAATGGGGTTTTTTAGTTGCTATATTTTGTTCCCATAGACTTACATGGGACTTCCGGTATCGTTATCGGGTATCGCCGATATTTTAGTGATATCGGCGATACCATTCCGATTCCGATACTTTAGGATATCGGAAAGTATCGCTCAACTCTACTGCCCACTGCTGCTCACGTCTTGCCAACATATGTAATGTTGAGTTCCAACACGTGGTGACATTGCACACCAGTTAGTGAGCTGGAAGTTGCAAATCTTTCTGCTGTACTGTCAGGGTGGCGTCAGCTGTAGCTGACTTGCGTAAATGGGCATATACATGGCATAGTACCACAAAAAGCTCAGGCAGATCTGGGTAGGTTTGAGAAAACACTGAACCACTAAGTTCAGCCCTTGGGCCAGGTATAGTACGTATGTGGGGTTGCCAAACTTCAAAGCTGTCACCAGGTTACGGCCATTGTCACACACAACCATACCTGGTTGTAGTTTCAGGGGCAAGAGCCACAGATGCCACAGATCAGGCTGGTTGGTTAGACTCTTCAACAGCTCCATGGCGGTGTTTGTCACCTAAGCAGATTAGCTCAGTAGAGCTTGTTGCCGGTTGGCTATGGCAATGCCAGTGCTTCCAGCTTGCAGCTGATGTTGATGTTTCTGAGATGGGCAAGGAGGAGGAGGTGCAGGAACTGAAGGCTGATTGAACCAGGTCCTGTAATCTTCGGTGTTGGTAGAACGTGTTCCGTCCTAGGGTCCGACTGGGTCCCGGCCTCCACAATGTTCACCCAGTTTGCCGCCAGAAAAATGTAGCATCCCTGGGCACAAGCACTTGTCCACATGTCCATGGTTAAGTGCACCTTCCCAGTAACAGCGTTGATCAGGGTACGACTGATGTTATGGACAAGTGCTTGTGTAAGGCAGGGACGATACACTGTGAGAAATAGGAGGACCGAGCAAAGAGGTACAGCCATCGCCATGAGGTTGCAGAAAGCTTCCGTCTCCACAAGCCTAATGGCAACATCTCAAGTACAAGCCGTCTGGAAATGTGGCTGTTTAGCATTGTGGCCTATGGGTGAGTGGCTGCGTATTTACGATTGAGTTCCAATGATTTGGGTAGGGACAACTAAACGCTGCGATGGGGCAAGGACGTGGAAGTGGTTGCGAAGGTGGTTGCAATTGTGCAATGACAGGTACAGGGTGAGATGCATCTTCATGTACATTATAGACATGGGATTGGGGTGCATGTAGAACAGGGGAAGAGGCAGTGATGTCACTCACAGACACTGTTTCTGGACCAGTGTTTGGCCGAAGTAGTTGGGTGCTTCGCTTGCATTGCATGTGCCTGAGCATGCTGGTGGTGGTCAAGCTGGTAGTTGTGCTGCCCCTGCTGATGCTGGCCTGGCAGATATTGCAAATGGACATTTTTGGTTAATTGGACTGTCTTTACAAAAGCGCTACACTCAGGAACACCTAAATCTTGGCTTAATAACTTCACCCATGTTAGTATACTGGGGAACAGTTGCCTGCCTTGTGTCTCTGGCCACCCAACTAACTCTTCCTGCCTGTTTTGGTGCTATGGATCCACCCCCTGTACAATGCATCATCACTCTGCATGTCACCTGTCCAGGATGGGTCAGTGATTTAATTGTACTCTACCTTGTCTTTCTCTTCTGCACCCTGGTCCTCCTCCAGACTTGCTGCAGTAACAACACCCACCACTTGTTAGCAATTGTGTCTCATCATCGTCCAGCTCTTGCAGCAGTAGTTGCATTTTCCCACCGTCGCCTTCTTGTGAGCATGGCTTCGCAAATATTTGGGCATCGCTACATGCGATCTCATGTCCCGCTTGAAACGGGCAGGGCCAGAGGCCAGCATCTATAAATGGAAATGTGAACAGCTCTTTGGAGTGTCCAAGTGTGGGATCACTTGTCGCCGGGCACTTGGCATGGTAGGCTGTCACGGGTGTGTCGCTGCGAAGATTGTCGCGATTGCACACCCTGACTTCTCACAGCTGAGTTTCTGGTGCTGGGTGTTTTTCGGCAGAGAGGGAGTTAATTATCTATCTCTCTGTGCTGGACAAGACCAGCCTCGCTCAGCTGCAATTAATGTTCTTGTAATTGGTTTCCTTCAAATACCTGCCTGTCTGCTAGGGAAGTGTCGGTGAAAGCATTCATGCAGACCAGCAGAGCGGATCGTATTGAGAAGTCTAAAGCTAAGAATACCTGTTGTGGTTTTCTCCTCTCCTCGCTTTATTAGTTATCTCCTTACCCGTTGGTGTTCCCTCTGTAGTGGTAGTTTTGTATGCAAGGTGTTCTTTTATTTTACCCCTTGTATTGTCTCGTTCGTCTTACACTGTGTGTGAAGGCAGTTACCTTCCTGTTCCCTGTGGTGGTAATCAGGGTCCTTCTCAGGACTAGATTACAGTGGTTAGGGATTCACAGGAGATAGGGTTATGCTGGCGGCCTGGACCTCTGTACCATCAACAGTACCTCCAGGTAGAGGGATTAGTCAGGACCCCAGATTAGGGTCAGCATAGACCCCGGTTCTCCTGTATACAGAGACAGCGTGACATTTTCACCGACCTCACTAAAGATTCTCCCCAGCCACCATGGATCCAGTAGCCAGTCTAGCTCAGCAGTTGCAGAGTTTGTCCATGGAGCTGAGGGACGTTAAGTCCAAGGTTTTGTATCCCCCAGAGCAAGCCAGACCTGAACCTAAAGTAGCTCTCCCGGATAGGTTCACTGGAGGACGGGACAAATTTTTTGCTTTCCGTGAGGCATCTAAATTGTACTTTCGGCTGCGACCTCGGTCATCTGGGAGTGAAGATCAAAGGGTGGGAATTGTCATCTCGCTCCTACAAGGGGACCCCCAATCCTGGGCGTTCTCTCTTCCCCCGGGCTCCCCGGCTCTCCAGTCAGTGGATAGATTTTTCGCGGCTCTGGGTCTTGTATATGATGACCCGGATCGGGTCTCCCTCGCTGAAACTAAGTTACGTAAGATACAGCAGGGAGATCGTCCGGCAGAGGAATTTTCTTCAGAGTTCCGTAGGTGGGCCACGGACACCCAGTGGAAGGACCCGGCTCCTAGGAGCCAGTTTTGTCAAGGTTTATCTGACAGATTGAAAGATGTGTTGGCGCAGTATGACCCTCCCACGTCACTGGAAGCCGCTATGGCCCTTGCTATTCGTATTGACAGACGGCTTCGGGAGAGGTGCGGGGTAACTTTGCCCCCTGTGATGACTCCACCTTCCTCAAGGGTCCCTTATACGGAGGTTCCCCTGGTCAGTCCAGAGGAGCCTATGCAATTAGGAGGGACATCATTCCGGGGGAGGGGATCGGTGGGGCGCCACAAAACTAGAAGTTGTTTCTTCTGTGGAAAAAAGGGACATTTTATTAGGGGGTGTCCATCCCGTCCTTTGCAGAGTGAGAAGTCGCCGGAAAACTATTGATCCCAGATTGTGTGGTGGACGGCAATCTGGGAGTAAGTATTTCGTCCCTAAGTTCGTCTCAGTTTCTAGTACCGGCAGAGGTGCTGGTGGGTGCGAGAACTGAGAGGATATCTGTTCTTCTGGATAGTGGGGCCGGGGCTAATCTGGTGGATGCTCGCTTTGCCCGGGTTCAAGGTATGCGATTGAGTGGGTTGGCTAAACCCGTTCCCATATTCTCGATCGACGCCAGACCTCTCGGTCAGGGAAGTTTTGTGCAAGCAGTGCATAACATAGATCTGCAAGTGGGGGCGCTACATAAAGAACTGTTGTCTTGTTATGTGTTGGAGGGTCTTCCCACTCCTATAGTGCTGGGCCTGCCTTGGCTGACTAAGCATAACCCGGTTATTAATTGGCAATCCAGAGAGATAAGCCAATGGAGCGATTTCTGTAATAAAAACTGCATGAATACGGTCATTGGTGCGGTCGCTCCTAGGGCCCTACCTCCATTTCTGATGGACTTTGAGGATGTATTCTCTGAGAAAGGGTGTCAAGAACTACCTCCTCATCGCGAGTATGACTGTTCTGTTAACTTGCTCCCTGGGGCCAAGTTACCGAAATCTAGGTTGTATAACCTATCTGGTCCTGAGAGACAGGCCATGAAGGATTATATTTCAGAGAGTCTGGCTAAGGGGCATATTAGACCTTCATCTTCCCCGGTGGCCGCGGGGTTCTTCTTTGTGAAGAAAAAAGATGGAGGCCTACGCCCTTGCCTGGATTTCCGTGAGCTTAATCGGATTACGGTTCGAGATCCGTATCCGCTCCCACTTATTCCCGATCTCTTCAATCAGATCGTGGGTGCCAAATGGTTCTCTAAGTTGGATCTCAGGGGGGCGTACAATCTGATTAGGATGAAGGAGGGGGATGAGTGGAAGACGGCGTTTAACACTCCGGAGGGGCATTATGAGAACCTTGTCATGCCATTTGGTCTGAGTATTGCCCCGGCGGTGTTTCAACACTTTGTAAATGACATCTTTCACCACCTTATGGGACAGTTTGTGGTCATATATCTGGATGATATCTTAATTTACTCGCCAGATCTTGTGTCTCATCAGGTGCATGTTAGGCAGGTGTTACAGATCTTGCGGGATAATAAACTGTACGCCAAATGGGAGAAGTGTGTGTTCGCCGTACAGGAACTTCAATTTTTAGGATTCCTGGTGTCAGCAGCCGGTTTTCGTATGGACCCTGGGAAAGTGCGGGCAGTTCTTGTGTGGGATCTGCCAGAGGATCTTAAGGCATTACAACGTTTCCTGGGGTTTGCTAACTACTACCGGAAATTCATTCGTAATTTTTCGTCCATAGTTAAACCTCTCACAGACATGACCAAAAAAGGGACGGATTTTTCAAAGTGGTCTGACAAGGCTTGTCAAGCGTTTTCCTCTTTGAAAAAATGTTTTGCTTCAGCACCCATACTTATTCAGCCTGATGCGTCACAGCCATTCATTGTTGAGGTGGACGCTTCCGAGGTAGGGGTGGGAGCAGTATTGTCACAAGGTTCGTCCCTTGGTAAATGGCATCCGTGCGCCTTCTTCTCTAAAAAATTGTCGTCCGCTGAGAGGAATTATGATGTCGGCAATAGGGAGCTCTTGGCCATTAAGTTGGCTTTTGAGGAGTGGTGTCATTTTTTGGAGGGGGCAGTCCACCCGGTCACCGTCATTACCGATCACAAGAACCTGCTATATTTAGAGTCCGCTAAACGTCTGAATCCCAGACAAGCTAGGTGGTCGTTGTTTTTTACCAGGTTTAATTTTGTCGTCACATATCGTCCTGGGTCAAAAAATGTTAAGGCGGATGCCTTATCTCGCTGTTTCCCAGGGGCTGGGAATACGGAGGACCCGGTTCCGGTCCTTCAGGAGGGGGTCGTGGTGTCGGCAGTATGCTCTGAGCTTGAGGAGGAGGTATTGGAGGCTCAGGGGGATGCCCCTGTAGGACCTCCAGGGAGACTGTTTGTTCCAAATCAGTTGCGACAAAAGGTGATCGAGGCACACCATAATTCAGCTTTGGCAGGACACCCAGGGAGTAAAGCAACTGAGGATCTCCTCTCGCGCCGGTTTTGGTGGCCTAACTTACATAGGGAGGTGGTAACTTTTGTCGCGTCCTGCGAGGTTTGTGCGCGCTCTAAGACCCCACATACCCGTCCGTCGGGGACCCTCTTACCTTTGAAGATCCCGGAGCGTCTGTGGACTCTTCTGTCTATGGACTTCATTACGCATCTCCCGCCATCTTCGGGTAAAACAGTCATACTCGTGGTAGTGGACAGGTTCAGCAAGATGGCACATTTTGTCGCTCTTCCTGCTCTTCCTAATGCTAAAACTCTTGTGCAGGTGTTTATTGGGGAGATTGTAAGGCTTCACGGTGTACCCTCCGATGTGGTGTCGGATCGGGGGTCTCAGTTTGTGTCCAAATTCTGGAGAGCATTTTGTACACGGCGGGGGATGCAGTTGTCATTTTCATCGGCTTTTCACCCACAGACCAATGGTCAGACAGAGCGTCTGAACCAGAGCTTGGAGACATATCTCCGGTGTTTTGTGTCAGAGAACCAGGAGGACTGGGCTTCTTTCTTGCCTCTGGCAGAGTTTGCTCTAAATAATAGGCGGAGCGAGTCCACTGATAAGTCCCCGTTTTTTGGGGCATATGGTTTTCACCCCCAGTTTTGTACTTTCAATAGGGGGGGCTCTTCTGGGGTTCCTGAGGAGGAACGATTTTCGTCGTCACTTGCTTCAGTGTGGAGAGGAGTGCTGAATAATCTGAGTACTATGGGGAACCGATACAAACGTATGGCTGATAGGAGGAGAGTGTCTGGTCCGGACCTAAGTGTGAACGATCTGGTATGGTTGTCTACCAAAAATATAAAACTTAAGGTTCCCTCCTGGAAACTGGGTCCCAGGTTCATCGGGCCATACAAGATCAGTTCTATAATTAATCCGGTTGCATTCCGTCTTGACCTCCCTCCTACATTTAAGATTCATAATGTGTTCCACAGATCGTTACTTAAGAAGTATGTGGCGCCGGTGATACCTTCACCTTTACCTCCTCCTCCTGTGGTGGTCAATGGTAACTTGGAGTTCCAGGTGTCGAGAGTCATCGATTCACGTCTGAATCGCCGGTCCCTTCAGTACCTTGTTCATTGGAGGGGGTATGGTCCTGAGGAGAGGACGTGGGTTTCTGCGTCGGATATTAACGCAGACCGATTGGTTCGGGCCTTCCACACTACTCACCCAGATAAACCCAGCCCTGAGGGTCCGGAGGCCTCTCGTAGAAGGGGGGGTACTGTCACGGGTGTGTCGCTGCGAAGATCGTCACGATTGCACACCCTGACTTCTCACAGCTGAGTTTCTGGTGCTGGGTGTTTTTCGGCAGAGAGGGAGTTAATTATCTATCTCTCTGTGCTGGACAAGACCAGCCTCGCTCAGCTGCAATTAATGTTCTTGTAATTGGTTTCCTTCAAATACCTGCCTGTCTGCTAGGGAAGTGTCGGTGAAAGCATTCATGCAGACCAGCAGAGCGGATCGTATTGAGAAGTCTAAAGCTAAGAATACCTGTTGTGGTTTTCTCCTCTCCTCGCTTTATTAGTTATCTCCTTACCCGTTGGTGTTCCCTCTGTAGTGGTAGTTTTGTATGCAAGGTGTTCTTTTATTTTACCCCTTGTATTGTCTCGTTCGTCTTACACTGTGTGTGAAGGCAGTTACCTTCCTGTTCCCTGTGGTGGTAATCAGGGTCCTTCTCAGGACTAGATTACAGTGGTTAGGGATTCACAGGAGATAGGGTTACGCTGGCGGCCTGGACCTCTGTATCATCAACAGTACCTCCAGGTAGAGGGATAAGTCAGGACCCCAGCTTAGGGTCAGCATAGACCCCGGTTCTCCTGTATACAGAGACAGCGTGACATAGGCAGAAGGAGGATCAGGGTGAAGATTATGTGGCCAGAATCATGGCTTCTGAGACTGGATCGTGTGGAAGAGAGGGTGGTGCTGGAAAAGTGACAGAAAGCATTATCTGATATCCACCAAACAACCTTTTGACACTGGTCTGGCTTCAAGAGTGGTATTCTGCACCCCAAAGTGGGACAGGAAAATAGATCAACATGATGTTTGTTTTTTTTGTGCTTCTGCGGCAGGCACAGTTTCACCTTGCCCATGGCTTTTGCCTCTCCCCTCACTATCACTATCACGTACACTTCCGCATCCCTTACCACGCACTTTGCCCATTTTAAATTATGTATGATATATCCCTGTTGAGAAAACGTTACAGTATTACAATGGCAGGAAAACTTGCCCGCTTGAAATGGATGTGTTAGACTGCAATATCAATATAGCGATGCTATTTCTAACCAAACTATTTTTTGTGTGCTTTTAAGTACAACTGGAGCCTTGATAAATGCCGTATAAAATTTCAGTGCTGGGTACAGTGTGATGAGCATTAAGTCATGGGTCTTATATAGACCTGATGACGCTATGCGGCCAGCTGATAACAGTAATGCCACAACCAAGATGGCTATGGCATTACAGTGACTGGCAGGCAAGTCCCACATGTTTATTGACTGTCTAAAAAGTGCCAAACATGTGGGTGGGGACTCGAGCGATCTCTGGAGCATTAAAAATATACTCTCCGAGCAACGAGCATCCCGAGCACACTGATACTCGAGCAAGTTATGAGTACTGACGAGCATGCTCATTTATCACTGTGAAGCACTAGAGATCTGTCATCTCTCACCTACCTATTAGGGACATGAATACTGGTCTATGGGACACATGCATTATCTGGCAGGAGCCATTTTTGAGCCCCTCATTTTTTCTTCCCCTGATGAACCTCTCACAGCATTGAGGAGGGGAGAAACACATTGCGATGGGTTATTCTGCATAAATACCAGATAAGTGACATGAACAGAAGCAGAACTGTCATTATGGGAGATAGAGATAAACATAAATATTGGAACAGTTCATAGATAAAGAGTGTGAAAGTTTTATTGGGCAAAACAACACAATACCAGACCCCAATCAGAGGGCAATAAAATTTTCACACTCCTTATCTATAAACTGTTCCAATATTTATGTTCATCTCTATCTCCCATAATGACAGTTCTGCTTCACGTCACTTGTCTTACCTATTGCATTGTTTCTGTGCTGTGTTGTGTATAAATATGTGATTCTTCAGATTTTGTATTAGTCTAGCCTGATGAAGAGACCTGAGTAGTCTCGAAAGCTTGCAATTTGTTACCTTCTTTTCAGTTAGTCATTAAAAGGTATCAACCACTGAGGACTCTCAATTCTAAATATGAACAATATGAGGAATTTTCTGTAATGCATTTAAGGTTTCATAACTTTATTTTATGAAACCTGTTGTGACTGCATATATAGGGGGTGGAGAATAAGGCTGTACACTCCTTGAAGGTTGATCTGGTATCACAATATCTTTATGCCAGAACCTGTAACAAAGGATTAAGGGGCCTATAACCCTCTTTGAAGTTATTTCTGATAATAATTCTATGCGTCACCTGAATAAGCTGTTGCTCAAACATAGATGCTAATTGAAGCAAGATTATGCATGTGAGGATCAGTAAGCTTACTATTGTGTGGTCACATTTGTGTATAAGATTTTAAGTATCCATCATATGCCTTGTTATAAAATGTGGGCTCATCTAAGAAAAAAATGTATTGAAAAACACTAAGAGAGCCGATATGCATCATTGCATTAAGCATGAGCACTCACACAGCCACATGGTAAAGACAGGCTTCAGGAATATCTGGTATAGCACTTAAGCACTTTAAACGGGTGTTGGTGGTAGCTTTTTGTGAAGGGATCACTATCAGGGTCAGTTAGGGCAAGCCAACGAGGAGTGGGGGCGCCATAATGACTTCCCATATTGTGCCAACCTCCGCTGGCAGGTAGAGGAACTGAGAATCAGCCTCTTTTCCCTAGACATTTTTCATTGTGAATATAAAAGCATACATTAATATTTTAGGTTTGCTACCTGACTCTGTACTGATCCCTTCAGAATGTGTCTATAGAGATGGATCTTTTGTTTTAAAATTAACTAATAAAAGGTATTTTTAGCAGGGTTTTTTCTTTTTGGTTTACTACATTATGAAGCACTACATATCTGTAATCTGTCACCTACCTATAAACTAGGCTATATTCTCATACAGTTGCTTGAGAAAGTATTCATCTCCCTTGGATTTTTACCTATTTTGTCACAATACAACCTGTGTTTAAATATTTTATAATCCAATTTATGTGTAATGAATCAGCACTAAATAGTCTAAGTTGGTGAAATGAAGTGAGAAAAATATAGGTATAAATTAAATTTATGGTATCAAATAAATAAAAATTGGCATGTACATATGTATTATGAGGCGGTGAGGGGAATCATATACATGTCCCAAATGATGTCCATAGAAACACACTGAACCCACTGGAGAGCATTGTAATTACAGCCACAGTTGTGGTTACAATGCAAAATAAAAGAAAGTGTGGACTGGGTCAAGCTACTCGACCGTTAGATTTAGGAAAACCTGACATGAGCTTTTATTTTTGCAGGGATCTGTAGGAAGGTAGTGAGATGGATTTCTCCCATCACTCCGGGTCATGGGAGTGGCCAATGTCCACGATTCCCATTTAAACTTTTGTTAATGTTTGAGTGTGTCAGTTTGGTTTTTGCAAGCAACAGAGCAGGAGCTCTGTGGATGCCAAGTCTCTGTAAGACTTAGCACTGATCAGAGAGAGCAATGCCATTGTCACACCCACAAGTTATACTGTGGTGCAGTCGCCCATGGCAACACATGGATACGGACTAAAGACAAAAAACCTGACTGGCATATCCAGACTAAAGCATGACAATATGGAATACGTGAAATTTTAAATAGCAATACAGCTTTGGTGGTCTCAAGTCTGATGGGTCCCTGACGTATGTGAACATACCTCTATTAGGCTGATATCTGAATTCCTGGGTGAATTTGGACACCTCTGTCAGTAATGCCTGCATTTATGGGTAAGTAGGAACCTGCGGTAATTAAATCCACCACCTGGTGGGGGCGGAGTGCTCGGTCAGTAAGCTAACATTCAAAAGACGAAAAAACCTGTCTGGCACATCCAGACTAATGTGAATAGGTGCAAACCAGGGAGAGCTACCCCCATGTACAACATACGAAAAAAGGCTGCACTCTATCATACTAAAGCATGACAATATGGAATACGTGAAATTTTAAATAGCAATACAGCTTTGGAGTATAAGGAAAAATATGAGACGCTTAGTATAACATTTGGCCAAATTCACCCAGGAATTCAGATACCAGCCTAATAGAGGTATGTTCACATAGGTCAGGGACCCATCAGACTTGAGACCACCTCGACGATGGTTGGTGGGCAAATAATATTTGGCCAAATGTTATACTAAGCGTCTCAAATTTTTCCTTATACTCCATAGCTGTATTGCTATTTAAAATTTCACATATTCCATATTGTCATGCTTTAGTATGATAGAGTGCAGCCTTTTTTCGTATGCTGTACATGGTGGTAGCTCCCCCTGGTTTGCACCTATTCACATTAGTCTGGATGTGCCAGTCAGGTTTTTTGTCTTTTGAATGTTAGCTTACTGACAGAGCTCTCAGCAACCATCAGGTGGTGGTTTTAATCACAGCAGGTTCCTACTAACCCATAAATATAGGCATTACTGACAGAGTTATCCAAATTCATCCAGGAATTCAGATATCAGCCTAATAGAGGTATGTTCACATAGGTCAGGGACCCATCAGACTTGAAACCACCTTGACGATGGTTGGTGGGCAAATAATATTTGGACAAATGTTATACTAAGCGTCTCAAATTTTTCCTTATACTCCAAAGCTGTATTGCTATTTAAAATTTCATGTATTCCATAGTGTCATGCTTTAGTATGATAGAGTGCAGCCTTTTTTCGTATGTTGTACATGGGGGTAGCTCCCCCTGGTTTGCACCTATTCACATTAGTCTGGATGTGCCAGTCAGGTTTTTTTGTCTTTTGAATGTTAGCTTACTGACCGAGCACGCCACCCCCACCAGGTGGTGGTTTTAATTACAGCAGGTTCCTACTAACCTATAAATGCAGACATTACTGATAGAGGTGTCCAAATTCACTCAGGAATTCAGATATCAGCCTATTAGAGGTATGTTCACATAGGTCAGGGACCCATCAGACTTGAGACCACCTTGACGATGGTTGGTGGGAAAATAATATTTGGCCAAATGTTATACTAAGCGTCTCAAATTTTTCCTTATACTCCAAAGCTGTATTGCTATTTAAAATTTCATGTATTCCATATTGTCATGCTTTAGTATGATAGAGTGCAACATGGATACGGAAAGTTACGGACGATTCGGCTGCATAACGGAGGATAACGTTTGAGTTTATTTTTGTAAGTTGTCAAAATAAAGACATTTAAGTTGAACTATCTTGGGTCACTGCACAATTACCGCACTGACGTAAAAGCATCTGCCTTAAATATGGTGGAGAATGCGGGCAGTGTGAACTAAAGCATACCCCAAAGAAAGCTGTATGTCGGTGATCAAGCCTGTAATGATACAGCTCACGGCCTTCCAACAAGATGGAGAAAATACTAAAGAAGTTAGTTCTTTCCTCAGAGCAGCAGCAGAAGTTGCAGGAGTTTCATCATTAGCAGCTACATCAGCAGCAGCAAACTAACAATCTGATTGAACAACAGATTGCAGCCCTGACCCCACCATCGACCCCGGTTTCATCCCGATGCCAAGAAACAAGTTTGGTTAGCACTGAGGAAGATGAGTCCTGAGGATGACGTGGAAGCTTTCTTCACCGTGTTTGAACACACAGCTGAATAGGAGACCTTGCTGATTTCCCAGTGCATTGCCACGTTCCTGATGGGAGATACACAGAAGGCTTACTTTGACTTCAGTCGGGAGGACACCCAGGACTTTGGGAAACACAAAGGTGAGGTTCTTGCCTGGCTGGGTTTAATATATACAGTTTTGCTCAAAAGTTTACATACCCCAGCAGAATTTTTGTTTTCTTGGCCTTATTCAGAGAATATGAATGATAACACCAAAACTTTTTCTCCACTCATGGCTAGTGGTTGGGTGAAGCCATTTATTGTCAAACTACTGTGTTTTATTTTCTAAAATCATAATGACAACCCAAAACATCCAAATGACCCTGATCAAAAGTTTACATACCCTGGTGGTTTTGGCCTGATAACATGCACAGAAGTTGACACAAATGGGTTTGACTGGCTACTAAAGGTAACATCCTCACATGTGACCTGTTTTCTTGTAATCAGTGTGTGTGTGAATAAAAGCTGAGTGAGTTTCTGGGATCCAGACAGACTCTTGCATCTTTTATCCAGCCACTGAAGTTTCTGGATTGTGAGTCATGGGGAAAGCAAAAGAATTGTCAATGGATATACAGGAAAAGGTAGTAGAACTGTATAAAACAGGAAAGGGATACAAAAAGATATCCAAGTAATTGATAATGCCAGTCAGCAGCCTTCAAACTGTGATTAACAAATGGAAAATCAGGGCTCTGTACAAACAAAACCACGGTCAGGTAGACCAACAAAAATTTTGTCCACAACTGCCAGGAAAATTGTTCAGTTGCAAAGAAAATCCCACAAATAACATCAGCTGGAATACTGGACTCTCTGAAAACTAGTGGTGTGGCTGTTTCAAGATGCACAATGATGAGGCACTTGAAGAAAAATGGGCTGCATGGTTGAGTCGCTAAAAGAAAGCCATTACTGCCACAAAGTATCTTGCCTACAATACGCAAAACAGCACAGAGACAAGCCTCAAAACTTCTGGAACAAGGTAATTTGAAGTGATGACAGCAAAATTGAACTTTTTGACCACAACCATAAAAGTTACATTTGGAGAGAGGTCAACAAGGCCTATGATGAAAGAATCCTCATTCCTACTATAAAGCACGGAGGTGGATAGTTGATGTTTTGGGGATGTGTGAGCTACAAAGGCACAACAAACTTGGTCAAAGTTGAAGGAAAGATGAATGCAGCACATTATCAGCAAATACTGCTGCGCATGGGACGTACTTGGACGTTCCAACATGACAGCAATCCAAAACACAAGGCCAAGTCGACCTGTCATTGCTACAGCAGAACAAAGCGAAGGTTCTGAAGTCCCCATACCAGTCTCCTGACTTTAGTATCATTGAGCCACTCCGGGGAGATGTCAAGCACACAGTTTATGCTAGACAGCCCAGGAATTTACAGAAACTGGAGGATTTTTGCCAATAAGAGTGGGCACCTTTACCATCTGAGAAAATAAAGAACCTCATCCATAACTAACACAAAAGACTTCAAGCTGCCAGTTTTGTTAGAGGGAGCAATACATGGTATTAAGAAATGGGGTATGTGAACTTTTGATCATGGTCATTTGGATGTTTTGGGTTGTCATTATGTATTAAAAAGAGAAAACACAGTAGTTTCACAATAAATGGCTTCACCCAACCACTAACCATGAGTGGAGAAAAGTTTTGGTGTTATCATTCATATTCTCTGAAAAAAGGCCAAGAAAGCAAAAATTCTGCCAGGGTATGTAAACTTTTGAGCACAACTGTATGTACAGACCCAGTGAGTGACAGTATCAGTGGTCTTTTGTGGAAGCTCAACCTGCTAGGTCTCAGGCACATCTACAGTCATGGACAAAAGTTTTGAGAATGACACAAATATTAATTTTTACAAAGTCTACTGCTTCACTTTTTCTAATGGCAATTTGCATATACTCCAGAATGTTATAAAGAGTGATCAGCTTAACAGCAATTACTTGCAAAGTCAATATTTGGCTAGAAAATGAACTTTATCCCCCAAAACACATTTCAACATCATTGCAGCCCTGCCTTAAAAGGACCAGCTAACCTCTTTTCAGTGATTGCTCCATTAACACAGGTGTGGGTGTTGATGAGGACATGGCTGGAGATCAATCTGTCATGATTAAGTAAGAATGACACCACTGGACACTTTAAAAGGAGGCTGGTGCTTGGCATCATTGTTTCTCTTCTGTTAACCATGGTTATCTCTAAAGAAACACGTGCAGTCATCATTGCAATGCACAAAAATGGCCTAATAGGGAAGAGTATCGCAGCTAGAAAGATTGCACCTCAGTCAACAATCTATCGCATCATCAAGAACTTCAAGGAGAGAGGTTCCATTGTTGCCAAAAAGGCTCCAGGGCGCCCAAGAAAGACCAGCAAGCGCCAGGACTGTCTCTTAAAAGTGTTTCAGCTGCAGGATCGGGCTACCAGCAGTGCAGAGCTTGCTCAGGAATGGCAGCAGGCAGGTGTGAGTGCATCTGCACGCACTGTGAGGCGGATACTCTTGGAGCAAGGCCTGGTCGCAAGGAGGGCAGCAAAGAAGCCACTTCTCTCCAGAAAAAACATCATGGACAGACTGATATTCTGCAAAAGGTACAGGCAGTGGACTGCTGAGGACTGGAGTAAAGTTATTTTCTCGGATGAATCCCCTTTTCGATTGTTTGGGACATCAGGAAAACGCCTCATTCGGAGAAGACAAGGTGAGCATTACCACCAGTCTTGTCTCATGCCAACTGTTAAGCATCCTGAAACCATCCATGTGTGGAGTTGCTTCTCAGCCAAGGGAATCGGCTCTCTCACAGTCTTGCCTAAAAACACAGCCATGAATAAAGAATGGTACCAGAATGTCCTCCAAGAGCAACTTCTCCCAACCCTCCAAGAGCAGTTTGGCGATCACCAATGCCTTTTCCATCATGATGGAGCACCTTGCCATAAAGCAAAGGTGATAACTAAATGGCTCAGGGAACAAAACATAGAGATTTTGGGTCCATGGCCTGGAAACTCCCCAGATCTTAATCCCATTGAGAACTTGTGGTCAATCATCAAGAGACGGGTGGACAAACAAAAACCTAAAAATTCTGACAAAATGAAAGCATTGATTGTGCAAGAATGGACTGCTATCAGTCAGGATTTGGTCCAGAATTTGATTGAGAGCATGCCAGGGAGAATTGCAGAGGTCCTGAAGAAGAAGGGTCAACACTGCAAATATTGACTTGCTGCATTAACTCATTCTAACTGTCAATATAAGCTTTTGTTACTCATATGTTTGCAATTATATTTCTGTCTGTGATAAAAACATCTGTCAAACACACATAAAAACCAGAGGGCAGCAGATCATGTGAAAATATAATATTTGTGTCATTCTCAAAACTTTTGGCCATGACTGTAGTAACAAAATGGCTCCAGTCTGAGACCTTGAGCCCAGCTCATATGGTAGAGAGGGTAGTAGCCGATCAGTTGGTGAGAACTCTGAGAGTAGCCATGCAGAACTGGGTGAGGCAAGGGGACCTTTATTACCTAGATCAGGCGGTTAGTTTGATTCATCATTACACGGCCACCTTTGTCTGTGTACGGGACTCTGCCCCACAGCAGATATCACGCTGCCCCCTGAAAGCCCAGGAGCCTGGAAAAGGGACACGACCCTCTGCTAGGGTCAGTCAGAACTGAGCCCATAATGAGGGGGTACCCCAGAATTGAGGGTGGCAAGGGACCTGTTTCCCATAAATCGGTTTTATGGACCAGCTGTGCCACCTCTATCAGGTGCTGGCGGTGCCAAGGGCTAGGACATGTGCCTGCCAATTGCCTACTGCCTGCTGAACCTATGGACTGTGGGTTTACTCGCTGGGTATTGATGTATGTCAAGACTGTCTACACCGCAGAAGCCATTGCTCCAGGAGGGTAACATCTCTGCCATGTTTGTGTCTGCAGACACCATGCAGAGACTCTCTTGGAGACTAGTGACACTCATCCATGTGTCATTGTTCTCCAGGTTTAAACCCACTGGAGGGAATGTCTCAGTCATTTGTATACACAGCGAGCTCTGAGTGTATCCAACGGCAGAAGTTACCTTTTCCACTTTGTGAGGGGAGGTTAAACATGTGGAGAGTGTAGTAGTAAGGTTCTTTCTTTATGGGCATGTTTTGGGAAAAGACTTTCCCCTGTTCTGGTCTCTAGAGTTGTTGGCAGGAGAGGTTGAGGAGACCCCATCAATCTCAGAGCTGGAGGTGTCCAAGGGAACTTTTGGGACAGCTCAGGTTCAGGATCACACCCTGTTCCAGGCATGGGAAAGGGTAATAGAGCTAAATGGGGTGGCTCAGCAATTGGTGGCAGAGGTGGTTTTTCCGCATATGGTGGTCATCCTGAAGTTGCTATATCGGGATGACAAAATCCGGGATGTCGTAGTGAAAGAGTCGGTAGTGACCCAATCGTACCGCTGGGCGGTACTCCAGTCTGCCCACAAGAACATGCTGGGTGGTCACCTTAAGAAGACATAGGAACATATTCTACAACAGTTCTTTTGACACAGAATTTATGCCAACGTTCATAGATTAAGTGAATGATGCCCAGAGTGTCAGCTGACCAAACTCACCACATGCTTCCGTAATTCATTGGTTCGTCTGCCTACTATAGAGGTACCTTTTGAATGAATTGCTATTGATCTGGTAGGATATGGATCTATGCAATAGATCCCATTGTAAAGTCAGCCCGTGGTGTTATGTTTTGGTAGCTGAGGAGAATAAGCAAAAACGGCAATACACCAGAGAGGCTGGAACCTATTGGATTGCAGTAACCTGAACTAACCACACAACTAGAGGTAGCCGTGGAGCGTTCCTACGTTGATCCTAGACACCTCGTCACAGCCTGAGAGATAACTACACCTAAAGGCAGAAAGATTAAAGCTATCTGCCCCGGAGCAGATCTCCAAAGAAAATAGGAAGCCCCCAAACATGTAATGGTGGTTAGACAAGAAGAAGCACGGACACAGACAGAAAATAGAATGAGCAAACGCTGGGGCCCAATCTGTCTAGACAGAAAAGTACAGGAAAGGATACTCACTGCAATCCAAAAAAAACCCCTAAAAAATCCCAACTCTTCTGATTGCAAAAACACCTGAGATCACACGATCTCTACCACCTAAATCAGTTCTCTGGTGTAACAAAACTAAGCCGCAGCCACTGAAAAAACAGGAAAAAGCAAATGAACAAACAACAGTGGCTCCAGATAAACTGAGAGGAGCACAAGCCCCCAGAGGAGACCTGGCTGACCTCCACAGAAGTGCAGGGAACAATGCAAAATGCAAGCACAAAAATAAAAGCAGAAAATATCTTATCTGATAGCAGAAGATGTAGGCAAGACTCAGCAAACTTCCAAATGAACCAGGAACCACAATTGAGACAAGAACAATTGATCACCGGCAACCATCATGGGAGGGAACCTCCCTTATATCAGACCTGTCCGTGATCCCAGATTGCCATTCCTCGTTGAAAGGTTCAGTACTGTCTGTAACCACCAGAGGGAGCCTCTGCTCAGAAACCATCTCTAGCACATTCATAACACCGTGGCCACCAACACATATTAGTGGAAGTAGATTAAGCTACTTGTTAACCACAGGCAATTCCGCTTAGTCAAACCTCAACTAAACTTATTGCTCGGGAGCTGTTTGCCATGTTCTGCTTCCTTTAAGCTACTTAAGGAGATCCTTACAGATCAGGGGAATCCTTTTATGTCCAGGGTGACAAAGAAACAGTGTAAACTGCTCCAGATAAAACAATTGCACACTTCGATGCACCCTTATATCTATTCTAAAAAAAAGTGGTCTCCAAACATGGGCAGGATTGGGATATCTTAGTGACCTATTTATTGTTTGCCGTCCGGGAGGTACTGCAGTCCAAAACAGGGTTATCTCCATTCCAGCTATTAAACGGTAGACATCCCAGGGTCCTGCTGGACATAGCCAAAGAGATGTGGTAACAGGAGCCTTCTCCCCATAAAAGTGTAGTAGAGCACGTGGCGATTATGCAGGACTGCTGTGATGCCGATTGTAAATTAACATCTAGTGGCTGCCCAGGCAGCACAGAGCTGAGGGAACAATAGAAAGGCCACAGTCAGATCCTCTAAAAAAAGTTGATAGGGTATTAATTTTGGTGGCCACTTCAGAAAGTAAACTCATGGCCAAGTGGCAAGGGCCATATGAAGTATGAAGTCCGGTAAAAGGTTGGGGAGGTGAATCACAAGGTATATCAGTGATCTGTGTCCCCAGCTATATGCCCCCCTGTGATCTGTGCCCCCCAGCTATATGCCCCCCTGTGATCTGTGCCCCCCAGCTATATGCCCCCCTGTGATCTGTGCCCTCCAGCTATATGCCCCCCTGTGATCTGTGCCCCCAGCTATATGCCCCCTGTGATCTGTGCCCCCAACTATACTCACCCCTGTGATCTGTGCCCTCCAACTAAATGCCCCCCTGTAATCTGTGCCCCCAGCTATATGCACCCCAGTGATCTGTGGCCCCCAATTATATGCCCCCCTGTGATCTGTGCCCCAACTGTATACCCCCTGTGACCTGTGCCCCCCAGCTATATGCACCCATGATCTGTGCCCCCAGCTATATGCACCCCTGTGATCTGTGATCTGTGCCCCCAGCTATATGCACCCTTGTGATCTGTGCCCCTAGCTATATGCACCCCTGTTATCTGTGATCTGTACCCCTAGCTGTATGCACCTCTGTGATCTCTGTGGCTCCCAGCTTTCTGCCTCCTTGTGATCCATGTGCCCCCCTGTGATCCCTGTGCCTCCCTGCTATGTACCCCCTGTGATATTTGTTCTCCCATGTGATCTCTGTGCCCCCTGTGATCTCTGTGCCCTCCAGCTATGTGCCTCCTGTGATCTTTGTGCCACCCCCCAGTGATCTCTGTGCCCCCTTGTGATCTCTGTACCTCCCCCCTGTGATCGTCGTGCCACCCCACGGTGATATGTGTCCCCCCAGTGATCTATGAGCCCCACACCGTAATCTATGTGACACCCCGGCGATGCCTGTCCCCCCAGTGCAGTATATCTCCCTTTTTTTTGCTTCCTGCTCTACTCACCATCCGAGCCAGGCACCCGCTCCTCTGCACGCCTGACAATGGACGCACTTCAGCTGTTCATTCTCCCCCCATCTCCATACCTGGGTGAGTCCCAATATGGAAACTTTGTGTATGTACAGCACTTGCACTATTACCTGTATACTGTATATAGACTGCTGTATATACAATATATAGGTGATACTGGCTGCTAAATCTGTGTATAATCACAGTATCACCTATATAAGGTATATGCAGCAGTCTATATACATTATATAGGGGATACTGTGACTTAGGCCGGGGTCACACTAGCGTGTGTGATGCGAGAAACTCGCACGAGTCTCTCGCATCAAAACACGGCGCTGCTGCTGGCACTCGGATCGGAGCGTGAGGCTGCATGTATTCTATGCAGTCGCACGCTCCGGTCCGAGTGCCGGCAGCAGCTCCTGGTGCTGATGCGAGAGACTCATGCGAGTTTCTCACATCACACATGCTAGAGTGAAACTGGCCTTATAAATACAATATATGGGTGTCACTGCTGTACATATGTTACATAGGTGATACTGCGACTATACACCCCAGTCACAGTATCACCTATATAATGTATATACAGCACTCACCTATATGATGTATGCAACATAATATAATGCTGTCTTAATATAGTGTATAATGTAGAGTTGTGCGTATATATATATATGTATATATATTGTAAGCTTTCCGGGGGTTTAGCTCTAGGATCGCTGTCTGGGTAGACAGAATGGCACGGAAACAGTTCATTCAGACAGCAGTTTGGTGAAAACTGGCCGCAACCAGTTTTATTAAAGTCCACAGCACACAGATAAAAACAAATCATAAACAGAAAACCTGGGCTTGTCTAGCCACTAAATTACACTTAGATAGATGGCCCTCTCTATCCGGGACCCAGACTCTACCAGTCTGTGCCCAAAACAACACATATCACATATGTTACCAGTATGGAGTTTCACAGACACTCCTCTTTATGTCCGAAGACAACTCCAATGTCCAGACTTGAGAGAGGTCACCTCCTATTCAGTCGCTATTCGCACGGATTCTCACTGCGACTACTCCTGTGTCCGGGGTACTTCCTGCACCCAGACTGAGATAGCTCACACTCTTAGAGACTGCTTCCTTGTGCCAGGACACCTCCCTGTGTCCGGGCTAAAGACAGCTCCCACACTCTTGGAGACACCTTCTGTGTCTGGACCCCTTGTCCAGACTGAATGAGCTCCCAGATTGTGTTTGCAGACACCTACTTCTGGCTTCCTAATCAACACCTGAGTGGATTCAGGTCTGAGCTGCAAGCGTGTACTGAATGGCAGGTGTAGTGACCTTTCTTTACCACCAGGTTTACAAAGCCACACATTTCGCTCATACCAGTCAGCAAGGTACTTAGGTGAAATATACACCTCATTCACCACATATTCCTTCACTGTCTCACATATCCCCTCCCTCTTCTCCAGACCGGAGGGCTGGTCATCCAGACCGGAGGGCTGGTCAACAATCCAACAGAGACAGTGACCTCTGGACCAGTCATGGCCCTCATCAACTTCATCCTCACCACTGTCATAGCCAACATCAGCTTTCTCTTCATCTGAAGCATCCGCACTACCCTGTACCCTCCCAGGCCTATACTCTCTGCGGGCCTCGGGCACACTGCACGGCTTCATCTTGACTCTAGTGCCAGCCTCAGTCTCGGTATAGTGGCTCACCAGATAAGTACGACCAGGCACGTCAGAACAGCTCTGCTGATTCTTCCTCAGAAACTTTCGTACCTCCTGTTTTTGGGGCACTGACCCTGTGTCACCAACTGTCACAGGAGGTATAGGGGTTTTCTCTAATTCCCCCTGAACTTTCTTTAGCACATCTACTTTCTTAAATATCAGTTGATTCATAAATTCTACCTCACAGAACCCAAGCGCCTCTGTCATGGTCTCTGACCATTCCGAGCCACACTGCTCAAACGATTGGCACTGCAGAGGGAGCTGACCGTCCTTCTTGGTCGGTACACATAACCTATCCTCTTCTGGTACAGGCTCACTCCGCATAAGACCCAGAGCTCTCACTTCTTTCTCCAGGAGATCCCCATGGCCACGCATCCTCTCCTGTAGTTGTTGGACGTCCCCCACGTCTTCGGCCCTTTCTTCAGGCTCTTCTGGTAGGACATGCTCAGAAGCCCTACCATCAGTCTTCTTTTCCACCACGTTCTGCATCCCATCTGAGCTCCCGTGTATCTGCAGCGGCAACGGAGCGACACATCGCCCCTCCCACTCACTGGGACGTGGTTCAAGTGTAGACTCCATGAAAATGCGCCTGAGCTCACCAAGGCCAACCCGAGGTCTCAAAATCTCATCTTGGGATTTATCCAGATCCTTTGGGTCGCTCGAGAACTCCGATGGCGCACCGGGCGCCAAACTTCCGGCCCGAGCTTCGCGAGTCGCAGCCACGGATCCGGACAGTACACCGTCCACGCCGCTGTCTCCAACAGAAACATATTCCGGGGCAGAGTCATTCCCCACATCTTCACTTGAGACATCAGCCTCTGGTGAGGCACCTGGCCTGGTGTCCACCACTTCCATGGCTTTCTCCACCTCTGCAGCATCACCTTCCGAATCCTTGGCCTGATGCAGATCCACACCATACATTGATAACTTCTCATTTTCAACAGCATCCACTTGTGCTGTGTTCAGTTTCAGAGTCCTGTCTTTCACCTTAGTCTTCGCCAGGGAACCGACCAACTGTACAACATCTTCAGATGCCATCCTCCGTCCGACTGCAAGGTCAGCCTCAGCCTTCCTCTCAGGACTCTCAATCTCCTCTGCTACCATGCCTTCCTCATTTGCACTGGTTGCTTTATGGTCATCAGATAATTCACTATCACTATCTGACCCCTTTTTCTCAGCCACATCTGGCTCACTGTCAGGGCTATACACTTCATTTTCATTCACATCCTGCTCACTGTCAGGGTTATACAATTCATTTTCATTCATATCCTGCTCACTGTCAGGGTTATACAATTCATTTTCATTCACATCCTGCTCACTGTCAGGGTTATACAATTCATTTTCATTCACATCTTGATCTGGAACCTTAGTTAACATGTCATCCACAACATTAACTTCACCATCTGGTCCCTCAAGTATGTGACTATGTGACAACCCCAGCACTATACTTCTATATAGTTCAGGCACTAGGAGCTGACTCACAACCTCTCCCTGGACTTCAGTGTTTATGGCAACATGAGAGAACCTCTCCTCAGAGTCAGGCTCCTGGGAAACCTCATTTAGAACAATCATATTTTCCTGTGCTGTTTTAAGAGAGGGTTCTCGCCACTGCTCACTCTCAAAACCGTCACAGGACACAGGCAAGTCAGGGACACTCGGTTCCCGAGAACCACCATCCTCGTCTCCCAACATCACCTGCAAAGGAATTTCATCACTACCACAGTCATCATTATTATCAACATCATTATCATGACTATGATCAGTATTATCATCACTATCATTATCAGCATCAGCACCATTTTCATGGTCATCATCATTATCAGGATCATCATCATCATTAGCATTATCATCATCATTGTCACATAATTTTAACATCCCACTAGCATCGTGTTCCGCCCCTCGGGACTGCGCACCCTCAGTAGGAGCTTCATCACACTGTCCATCAGAAACATTTTTCCCCCAGAGATCCTTAGACCGGGGAAAGTCATTACCCAATATAACGGGGTGCACCAGGGTCTTCACTACCCCCACTTCATATGAAACCTCCCCGAGTTTGGGGACCAAGTCCACGGCAGTCTCTGGGTAGACTTTGGTGTCTTCATGGATGTACACCACACTCAGGTGCTTATCAGGGATGAAGTCCCTATCACTCAGGCTGTCACATACGGAAGTCACTGGACTCTCTGAGTCCAAGAGGGCCTGTGCTGGGCAGTCCATTACAACCACCGGGGACCCCTGTGGTCCAGTCTCTTCGGCTGAGGTGGACACACACACAGGCTCTGCGCAGGGAGAGAGGGATCTGCCATCATCACAACACATAGGCTCCCCCTCTATTGGACAGTTGGCTGCAATTTCACGCCAGCTCCAACACTGTCCATCACACTCTCCCACCCACATGTCCCCTCGGGCCTGAACCCGCTTATCAGCATACCCCATGTCCCCAACAGCTGGAACGCTCTTACCGCGAGAGTTCAGCGTCCGGGAACTCCGAAGTGACGACCTCTCAGACGGCTGTACCTCAGGAGGACGTGCTTGGGTGTAGCGGTCCACTATCACCTTTTCAACTCCATAATCAGGCCTGCTGACTGCAGACTCCCAACTGTATCTCCAGTCATGGACTCTCCTGGCACGGGCTGCAACCGTAACACCCAGCCGGGTAAGAATCGCCGCTTTCAACTTTGCATAGTCTTCGCTGTCCTGCTTGCTCAGGTCAGCCCAGACTTTTTGGGGTTCCCCAATCAGATAGGGTACGACCACCATGGCCCATTCAGATAGTGGCAGATTCTCCTTCTCTGCCAGTCTCTCAAACCTAGTAAGATATACCTCCACATCATCACGAGGTGTCATTTTTCTCAAGGACCGTCTTACCGCCTTCTTTATAGCGGACAATGCCGGTGCCTTCACAACATTACTTCTGGACGAGGTGCTGAGAGCTGCAATCTGCTCCAACACTCGGTTATTCTCCTGCTGCTGCTGCAGGAATTGCTGCCGGTGCTGCAGGCGCTGCTGCTCCATGCTCTGCTGCATGCTTCGCTGGGCCTGGACCAGGTACTCAATGAGCTCCTCCATACTGCCGGACTCATCTGTCTCAATCACAGCAGTCTTATGTTGCACATTAACTTTCGCCATTTGTTCAAACAGCGCCTCCATGCTGTCATCCATGCTGTCAGACTTCTCTGTCTTCACAACTGTAGTCTTCACTCAAGACATACACACTACACAGCTTTATTTCCACCGAAAATTCAGCCTTGCTGTGCAACCACTTTTTTTTTTTTTTTTTTTCCTTTGCAAAGTCTATTAGGGCTACTGTCTCTTTAAGACTGCTCCACAAACTTTTATTTTGCTGCTGCACATTCCACAGTCATTTTCACAACAAGTTCAGCTTTGCTGTGCATACATTTTCTCTCTGCAGACCCTATCAGGGCCACTGTCTCTCCAAGACTGCTCCAAACAGACGTTTCTGCTGACACACACTTTTTTTTTTTTTTTTTTTCTGTTGCTATTTCAATAGACTTCACCTTTAATGCTGTCTCTCGCCACTGTGCTGCATGCACACTCCAGCACTAACTGTACCAGGCCCTGCGCTGCCCGCATTCTCCACCAATTGTAGCCTTCCGGGGGGTTTCTGCTCTAAGATCGCTGTCTGGGTAGACAGAATGGCACGGAAACAGTTCATTCAGACAGCAGTTTGGTGAAAACTGGCCGCAACCAGTTTTATTAAAGTCCACAGCACACAGATAAAAACAAATCATAAACAGAAAACCTGGGCTTGTCTAGCCACTAAATTACACTTAGATAGATGGCCCTCTCTATCCGGGACCCAGACTCTACCAGTCTGTGCCCAAAACAACACATATCACATATGTTACCAGTATGGAGTTTCACAGACACTCCTCTTTATGTCCGAAGACAACTCCAATGTCCAGACTTGAGAGAGGTCACCTCCTATTCAGTCGCTATTCGCACGGATTCTCACTGCGACTACTCCTGTGTCCGGGGTACTTCCTGCACCCAGACTGAGATAGCTCACACTCTTAGAGACTGCTTCCTTGTGCCAGGACACCTCCCTGTGTCCGGGCTAAAGACAGCTCCCACACTCTTGGAGACACCTTCTGTGTCTGGACCCCTTGTCCAGACTGAATGAGCTCCCAGATTGTGTTTGCAGACACCTACTTCTGGCTTCCTAATCAACACCTGAGTGGATTCAGGTCTGAGCTGCAAGCGTGTACTGAATGGCAGGTGTAGTGACCTTTCTTTACCACCAGGTTTACAAAGCCACACATTTCGCTCATACCAGTCAGCAAGGTACTTAGGTGAAATATACACCTCATTCACCACATATTCCTTCACTGTCTCACAATATATATACTGTATATAAAAAACGTAAAGATGTTTATATAATATGATGCTGTGTATATAGTTTATAGTGTGGAGTCCACACTATATACACTGGCCCATCTCTATATTATATACACAGATCCATTCTATATTCCTTACCATTGTATATATTGTTGAGCTGTATGTGCTGTGTATACTTCTCCTGTCCTGTATACATGGTGTAGTTCTAAGTATCTGGTCTTATTATGTGTGTGTGTATATATCTATGTCTATATAATATATAATATATATATTATATAGACATATACTGTATATAATCACTCCGATAAGTTGTGAAAAAAGTGGCGGACTCTTTATTAGCCCATGTGGCAACGTTTCAGATCCATAACATAACCTTTCTCTACTGTGGAACTGAAATGTTGCCACATGGGCTAATAAAGAATCCACCGCTCCCCCGTTGGTTATGGGCCCCAGCACTTGCGATACTTACCTCTTCAAGCTCCTCCGCTGCAGCATCTTCTGACTGTGACGTTTCAGGTCAGAGGGTACAGTGACGTCACATCTGTGCTCCCTCTGCCTGAACAGTCACAGTGCAGAGAGCAGGAAGACGCCAACGTTGAGGAGTCCGGAGCAGAGCAGTGGCCAGCGAGAGGGGAGGATTTCATTATTTAAAAAAAAAATGTTTTGAGTAATATATGGGGTTCATTATATACTGTAGCATCATATGGGGCCCATCATACACTGGAGTATCATATGGGGCTCATTATATATGGAGCATTATATGGGGCCCATTATATACTGGAGCATCATATGGGGACCATTATATGTGGAGCATCATATGGGGCCCATTATATATGGAGCATCATATGGGGCTCATAATATATGGAGCATCATATGGGGCCCATTATATACTGGAGTATCATATGGGGCTCATTATATATGGAGCATTATATGGGGCCCATTATATACTGGAGCATCATATGGGGACCATTATATGTGGAGCATCATATGGGGCCCATTATATATGGAGCATCATATGGGGCTCATAATATATGGAGCATCATATGGGGCTCATTATATTTGGAGCCTCATATGGGGCCCATTATATATGAAGCATTATACGCGACCCATTCTGTTTGGAGTTTGGATCAATATATGGGGCCCATCATGTATTGTTTGGAGCATTATTTGGGGCCCATCATATTCTGTATGGGGCATTATATGGGGCCCATTCTGTATGGAGCAAGGTATGGGGCTCATTATACTGTATAGAGTATTATATGGGGCACATTATACCGTTTTGAGCATTATGTGGGGTTTCATTATACTATAAATATAAATATCAGCGGTGCTCTAGTGACTAGAGTTTAAGAGTGCTGCAAACAAGGGCACTACCACTAGAGAGTGCCAATGAAGATAAATGGATATATGAAACAATTAGTTTGCGCACATAAAAAACTCTCAAAAGACACAGCAAAATAAATATTAAAATAATAGGTGTATTAGATTAACAAAGTAAAAAACACTCCAAGAATAGTGATAAACATTCAAAAAATAAAATAAAATAAGAATTGCACTGGCCCAGTGGGAAAAGGTGATAAGGAAAGCCTAAAAGGGTAAGAGTTAGTTAGCCCCAACAAATAAACATACAATGACCAAAATAGCTTAGGGATATACAATATAATCACACTGCATGAAAGTCATAGATTGCGTGTTCCCAACATAAGGGCAGGGAATAAGGTATTGGTAGAAATCATCCAGGTTCCTCCAGTGAAGAAAAAAAATGCTGAAAAGGTATATTTTGAGAAAATATATGTAATGAAACTATCCCGGCCGGTGATAGTTCAATAATAGTAGTATCCAGTAAATAATGGAAGCGGATCTGCACAAGCAGGTGTTACCTTACGACCCCGATGGGTCTCCTATAAGAAAAAGTCCTCCTTCAGCTCCCCTCGTCCTGGAGCAAAAATCCGGGCAAGAACTACCTCAGCCTCCCGTGGCCTGATAAAAATCCTGGTGTCGATAGCTGGGAAACGATCTTCAAAGGTCTCCTTGGTCTGATCAGGACCGTCTGCTGGTAAAAGTAAAAGCAACAGATGAGCAGGACCTGCCGTGACAAGCTAGGTCACATGCCTCACCATATATGGAACGGTGAGTAATATCCAATTATCCACAATGTAAATGGAGATGTGGCTATTTGTAGACCTCCTATAGCCTCCAAGAAAGTCCAGTGCACGGCGGTATTCCAAAGTCTGCAGTATTGAAATCGGTATGCTTGCACTGCAAATGCAGACAGGACCTGCCGTGAGGTAGGAGCTCACGTGACCAAGCGTGGTGAGTTTCATTATACTGTTTGGAGCATTGGAGGGGGCTCATTATACTGCATGGAGCAATATATGGGGATCATTATTCTGTATGGAGCAATATATGGGGCATGTTATTCTGTAGGGAGCTCTATGTGGTGTCCATAATACTGTATGGAGGACTATACTGTCTGATTTATGACCTATTGTAGAATGTACAATAGATAATAATATATTTATTTTTATATAGCGCCAATATATTCCGCAACACTTTACAGTTTGCACACATTATAATCGCTGTCCCCGATAGGGCTCACAATCTCAATTCCCTATATCTTTGGAATGTGGAAGGAAACCAGAGAACCCGGAGGACACCCACGCAAACACGGGGAGAACATACAAACTCCTTGCAGATGTTGTCCTTGGTGGATTTGAACCCAGGACTCCAGCGCTGCAGTGCTAACCACTAAGCCACAGTGCTGCCACCGTGCGTACTCATGTAATGTAAGAAGTGAAATATTTGGCATCGTATACCTATATATTTCTCTGCTGTATCTGTGCATTATGAATTGTGGTATGTGTTAAAGCGGCCACTGAGAATTTCACCCTGGGCCCACAAAAACCTGGAGCCGGTCCTGTATGCACTGCACAGTATCACTTCTCCTGTCCTGTTGTTGAAGAGGCAACATTGGACTTTGGGAGGGTCAATATTGGTTTAGTATTTTCAATATTACAATGGCCAAATAAAAATAAAATATTGGAAAATCTGTTTAAATGGATTATCCCAAGTAATCCACTCTCCTCTGGAGAGGGGATAACTGTCCAATTGCTGGAGATCCGACTGCTGGGACCCCAATGTTCCTGAAAATCGGATCTCTGTAGAGCACCATGTAAATGCAGCTGTGGTCGATCATACGCACTGTGGCGCCATTCACATGTGGTACTTCAAATATCTCCTTTTAGGAGAGTGAGGGGCATGACAAAGTAAAGCAAAACTCACTTATCGGGGTGAGGAGTGTTATAGTTTGTGGGCTGGTGGGGTTTGTGTGGCAGGGCTGCTTTTTTGTCCCAGTCCAGCCCTGATAGTTATAGTGGAGTAAAGGAATGAATGACTGTTCAGGTGACAGCAAACGTATCTTTATGGGCAAATTAAGAAGATATATTATTCTCAGTACATGCAGAAAAATAAAACTGTTTTCACAAATTAACTATAAAAGCTGACAGCATGGCTTGGTTTAGCTTCAACCCTAACAGGATAGTTAGAATAAGTATAGGGAATGAAGACTTGAAAGAATTTAATGGTGCCCTGCAGACATATTTAAATGGTGTTTAAATTGAGATTAAAGTACAGCCCAAAATATGTTTACACTTTGTTTTATTATTTTACTGAAAACTAAGTTTTGTTCCTGAAGGAAGAGAACAAAAAGTCAAAGTTGAAAATTGTCTTATGAAGAATGCAAATCACAGGAAATAGTAGAAAATAATGTACATTTTCAACAGCTAGCTTTTGTTCTGTTTAACATAATAACTGTCTACTTGATATATATACATCCTCTTTTATCTGTTTTTCGGCACTATTTCAAAAAATAATATATTTATTGAAATTATTTTAACAGCCGGATGCAACAATCAAACTACTGTAGCATAACATCCTCCTAATTACTACTGTCTGAGAAAGCCAAGATATATTGTTAGTTCTGACAAATGAACGGATGACTAGAAATGAGCGAACCTTTCAAGGTTCGGTTCGGCTCGGCTAATGACCCAATGTTCGCCAAACAGTTCGATGAATATATTCGAACCCCATTGAATTCAGTGGGAGGCAAAGCCAAACACATAGACAACACCTTCAGGGGGGCCAAAAAGCTGCAGTTCAAATTTGGGGCAGACACCAGGAAAAATTGTGTCAAATTATCCAGAATACAAATAGCAAAATTATTAGTATTTATTATTATAGCCCCATTTATTCCATGGTGCTTTAGCCACTGATCGTGACATTAGCGCTGGCCAAAAGTGTCACTGCATTGACAGGGCAACTGCAGCAACTTATCCTGGAGGCGGCAGATCTACAAACTGTAATTTTGCAGCTCCCTATCACATCAGGTTTGGGGATCGTGACTCCCAGGCAACCCCTAGTGGAACCTAAGATCGCTTTTGCTGCCATGTTCTCTTGGGGGCATGACAAGTTTGTTGTTTTCAGGGAGGCCTGCAAACTATACTCTAAGTTACAACCGTTCTTAGGAACTCAGGAGCAACGAGTGGGGATAACAATCTCGCTCCTTCAGGGTGATCCCCAAGCATGGGAATTCTCTCTTTTGTCAGACTCCCAGTTGCTCCGGTCTTTGGAGGCATTTTTTCTGGCGCTTGGACATATATGCGATGAACCCAAACACATCTCCCTGGCTGAGTCCACACTACTTCAGCTTCAGCAGGGAGACCGGCCAGCGGAGGAGTATTGCTCCGAGTTTCGGAGGTGGTTCACTGACACTAAGTGAAATGACCCCACTCTCCGTAGGATGTCTTTACCTTATATGAGATTCCTGTTTCCCTTGGGGCGGCCATGTCTCTGGCTATCCGGGAGGATCACTATCTTCACCAGAGACATAAGGAGACACCCCAATGTGTGGAAGGTCCAGGACCAAAGGTGGGGTGAGTCGTTCTGTTAATCAAACTGTAGTTCGGCGCAAAGGGGAGTGTGTTTTTACTGTGGAAAAAGGGCAATTTTGTGGGTGCATCTCCTTTCCTACGTCACTCTAAACAGACGCCGGAAAACTAAGGAGCCTGGCATGTGGGGACAATAGCAACCCGGGTGTAAATATCTCTTCCTTGGATAGGATACAATTTTTTTTTACTGGTTAAAATTAATCTAGGCCAAAATAAGGTGGTTGTTTCTGCCTTTCTGGATAGTGAGGCAGGGTTTAGTTTTATCAACGCTAGGTTTGTCCAGGGCATCAAACAACATACACTATCCAGAAATAAACCCATAATCACTATCGACTCTGCACCCTTGAGACAGGGGTATTTCAGTCACGTCATCCAAGGGTTACATCTACAGTTAGGGGCCATGCACTCAGAAAGTTCTGCGCTCTCCTGAGGTTCATGGACTATATTTGCTCATGCTGCACAACACTGTGGTAGATTGGCAGACTCTGGAGCTGGTAAAGTGAAGCTAGTATTGTCACAGACACTATTTGGACACCTGGCTACCTTTGTTGATACCCAGTCTATGCCTAAATACCTGTCTGACTTTCGGGATGTGTTTTCAGAGCAAGGATGCGAAAAACTTCCTATCAATCATCCTTATGACTGCACTATTGATTTTGTTCCAGGGGCCGATACACTTCTGGTATCGCGACAGGTCCGTGGGTCTCGTTGAGTGCGCATGCGCACCTCCCACACTTGACTATGTGACTCTTCACTCGACTCCAGGTCCTTGTCCAGCGCGCATGCGCTTCCTCCTGAGCCTGACTACAGCCGCTCCATCTCTGACGTCTCTATGGTCCTGGAGGACCTGACCTGGAAGTTCCAGCACACTTTCCCTATATCAGGCTGCCTCTTCCTGTAGGCGGTGCCTGATTATTGTTGTGCTTCCTAGCTAGACCTGCTTGGTCCCTGCTTGGCTGCTCTCTGTATTCAGGTCCACTGCCTTGTACCCAGGCGTGCTTTCCAGCGCGCGCTCTGCCTTGCCTTATACCCATGCGTGCTTCCCAATGCGTGCTCTGCCTTGCTTTGTACCCAGGCGTGCTTCCCCCACACGCCCTGTTTTGCCTGTTACCAAAGCGTGCTCCTCGGCGCACGCTGTACGCGCTCCTGCCTCCTGCGTGCCCCCATGTACATGCCCTGCACTAAACTGTACCCTGCGTGCCCCGCGTACACGTCTTCCACTATCCTGTACTCTGTATGTTCCCATGTCCTCGCTTTGCACACTTCCGAATCCTGCATACTCCCGTCTTCACTTTGCTAACACGGTCTTTTCCGTCTTCTGTGAGCCGGCCACCTGGTTCCAGCAGTCATGGTACTTTACTCCCCTGTATCTGCCCCTGACGCTCCCTGTATAGGGTGTGGTGCTCACTAGGTCAGCTCCTCCGGGGTGGGTTGGTATCGCGACCCAGAGGGTCCACTCCTGGAGTCGTCACATAAAGGGTCATATCAGACCATCCTCATCTCCCATTGCTGCTGAGTTTTTCTTTGCAAAGAAGAAAGATGGGGGGGTTACGCCCCAATCTTGATTTCAGCTAACTCAATTAAATCATGGTCTGGGATCCGTATCCGCTCTCTCTCATCCCGGACCTCTTTAATCAGATCATAGGAGCAAAATGGTTTTCTAAACTGAATCTCAGGGGGGCGCATAACTTCATTTGTCTTAGAGAGGGAGATGAGTGGAAAACAGCCTTCAGTACGCCCGAGGGACACTATGAGATCCTTGCAATGCCATTTGGGTTGACTAATGCTCCCGCCGTCAATCTACACTTTGTAAATGACATCTTTAGTCACCTGGAAGGCAGATTTGTTGTAATCTATCTTGATGACATATTAATGTAGTAATTTACAAATACTCAGAGACAATAAATTATTTGTCAAAACAGAGAAATGTATGTTCTCGGTTGAGGAGATCCCTTTTCTAGGATATGGTTTATCGTCCACCAGTTTTCTCATAGATCCAGCGAAAGTCCGGACGGTACTGGATTGGGATAGTCTTAAAGATTTGAAGGTGTGTTTCTGGGTTTCACCAACTACGACCATAAGTTCATCAAAAACGTTTCGGTAGTGACCAAGCCTCTGACAGATATGACCAGGAAAGGGCAAACTTTTCCAAATGGTCCAGTCTGGTCAGGGAGGCATTTGATATCTTGAAGGAGTGTTTTGCATCTGCACCAATTCTCATACAGCCTGATGTCACTTAGCCATTTATTGTAGAGGTTGATGTATGTGAAGTGCGAGTGGGGCTGTATTGTCGCAGAGTGCATCTCCTGGTAAATGGCGTCCATGTGCATACTTTTCTTTAAAAAACTGGAGAGAAATCATGACATTGGTAACAGGGAACTTGTGCCAATCAAGTTGGCCTTTGAAAAGTGGCTCCATTTTCTGGAGGGAGCAGTTCATCCGGTTATGGTCATCACATATCATAAGAATCTTGTATATCTAGAGTCTGCGAAGCGTCTAACACCTAGACAGGCAAGATGGGCATTGTTCTTCACCAGGTTTAACTTTTTTGTTACACATAGGCAAGGGAACAAGAATATTAATGTGGATGCCTTATTTCATTGTTTTCCTTAGAGTGGAGATAATTGTGAACCAGTTCCTATACTACAATAAGGTGTGGTTATTGCATCTATATGCTCCAATCTTGAGAAAGAGGTTGTGGATGCCCAGTGGGATGCCTTTGCTGCCTGTCCATTAGGTAAACTGTACCTGTGAATCTCCATTTGAGAGTTTTTAGTGAGAATCATGATTCAGTGTTAGCCAGACATCCCAGTAATAAAGTCACTACAGACCTTCTTACTCAGCCTTTTTGGTGGTATGGGGTATATCAGGATGTTCGTATGTAGCCGCTTGCAGTGTCTATGTGCAATCTAAGACCTCTAAGATCTAAGACCTCTCGTACTCATCCATCTGGGTCTCTCTAACTATTGGCAATTCCCATTAGACCTTGGACTCATTTATCACTCAATTTTATAACTTATTAGCTGAGTAGCCGGGCGTTGCCCGGGCATAGTAACTAACTGTGGTTCGTTATGTCGGGGTCGTTACTACAAACCACTCGTCCTCCAGTCACTCCAAATTCAGACTATGAGCATGGGTCGACCAATCAAAGAATGAGTCAGACAAATAGCTGGTTCAAACTCAGAACAAGCTCAAAAGGCTACTGACATGTAGCAACCACAGCAAGTTCTACCTTTATTTCTGCAAGCATGAGATTATATACACAGGATGACAGGGTGGAGTAAAGGGCTGATGGGGGCAGGGTAAACTGTATATGTCTAGCATCTGGCCATCTCTGATTGGTTCACATTCCATAGGTCTTGTATCCAGGCAGACTGTGGTGACGTCATGTTCAGCTGATGTAACATTTCCTGGAACTGGAGATGCATTTCTCAGAAATAGGTGTTGGCCAATGCTAGCACCATCTTAGCTTAAGTTTCGTTTCTGATACAATACTCGACAAGGAAAACTTATTGTTTCAAAATAGTAGCAAAACACATATAAACATATAAAGGTAGAAAAATATATTTTACCTTGACAATCCCCCCTAAACACTAAGTTTTCCCTTAATATAGGTGGCCTTTGAGACTGTCCATGTGTGGGGAGAGGGGAGATGGATTTCTTCACCCAGTCATTTTAGAAGCTATCCCCTTATGGGATGCCCCCAAACAACTAGACCCTACTCTGACATACACATGGAGTTCTCCCATCTATCCCTAAACTAAATCTCTCATTTCCATCTGCATCTTGTCATAGGGGGTTTTGTCAGATTTGTCCAGTGGGGTATACTTTTCCATATCTTTTTGACTCGTATCATCACATAACAGGGATACAACCTCCTGATGAAGAAAAGTACCCGAGGGGGCGGTTGCGGTGGTTACAGCTTTCCTATACATAGGTATCACACAACATAAGATTATCAAACCCAGTATCAAAAGGCCCGTCACTACCAAACAGGCTTGTTGGAGAAATCCTTTGAGGCCTCCTAACCATCCTGAGAAGAAGGAGGTATCTACTCCTGCATTTTCCTTTACTTCCTGAGCCAGATTTTTAATCTTTGTAAGGGCCACTATAGTTTTTACCGTTGACTCCAGAATTCTGAGGGATATAAGTACAACATTCTTCCCCTATCATCCCACAGACTCCACCTTTTTCGGCTAGAATCATATCAATGGCCAGTCTATTTTGAAGAGTCATTCTTGTATTGGGGCCCAGTTCCTCAACTATACCCTGGAAAGCATCTCGACTAAAGTTGATAAATCTTTGCTCGGTGTAATATATATATAATTTATCCAATCTACATTGTAATTGATCTGTACAATTGGGATAAGGGAACGGAAACCCGCCAAGATCTGATTTTGAGCTTTGTATTCGTCTGGGACCCCCCTTGGAACTCCTATGGAATCTATATAAACTTTGGGATCCTCAGCATAACCGGTGTGCAGCTGACCCAGACTCCTTCTCTTCCTGGATATCAGTGGAGCTATATTCTCGGGGCTATGGTTGTCAGGGTCTTCCCAGGGCATAATCCTGAATTGCATTGCCAATTTTACCAAGGTACATTGCCCAGTCCAAGTCGTTGGGAGTTTGGACCTAAGTCGCCCATCCCCACAGAGCCAATACGTGTCATACATATATCTGGAATGGTTAGTCAGTAGGGCAGATTCCAAAGTCTCGTTGTTTTTACAAAAACCCTCCTCAAAGATACCCACAGGGGGGCCTGAAGAATTATCAGGGGAATAACAGGTATAGTCATTCCCAGTGACTACCACATCATCAGGGGTTGGAACCTTAATTTTACTGGCGACTAAGGGTATATAGTCAGGGCATGCACTACCATTGGACCCCTTCAGTAATCCCAGTAAACAAAGAGTAGTATTATGGTCAGCAGGAAAAGCATGAGTATACAGATGAGTGTTTGCAGCAGCACAGGCAACACATCCTATTGATATATTTTGAACTCTAACATTATATCTGACCCATTCCAGCCAAAGGTTCTTACGGGGGTTGACCTGAGTTTCTATGTAAAATACATCTTCCCACTTGAGCCCTGGGATTGGAAGTACTTCATTAACTATTTGTTGCAAAACTTTACCATCCTGGGGTGATGTCATGGTTGCTGTGTCTGGCCCTATCTGAGGGCTTATCCCACTTCCTTTCCTCTGGGAAATATCCTTAAGCTCAATTTGGCCCCTAACTCCTCCTCTCCCTAACCACGCACCTAACATATTTGCCAAGATCCCAGGGTTGAGGATTTTCTATGTTTAAATATAGCGGGAGACAGGTTGGGGTGCCCCCTGTCACTGGGGGAGGTATACACCCAGGAGAACTCATCTTCCCTTTCATCAGTGTCATTCTAACGAGCAGAGATCTGCCATTTATATCCTTTCTGTCCATTGCTTCCTTGGGTTTATACCCCAATCCTCCTCTGTGTTCCATCCCACATCTGACCAATAATAACAGTTTTTATTCCCTGGGCGGGTGACACAGAGATAAAATGTCCCTTTCCCCCAAGTCTGGTGCGCTGATCCCTTGAAATCATTTCTATCACAGTTGAATATTTGGCAGAAATCGAACTTAAAGATAACCACAGGGGTTGTAGTATTAACCCAGAAGGTGGGCATGCTGGCACTACTGGAGATCAGGATACAGCCCAAAAGGATATATATCAGAAACTTCATGACTGCTGATTAGTCTTGTCCTTTTTACAGTGGGAGGCGTGAATCCAGGTGTTCTTGCCCTCAAGCTTCAGGGCAGTAGGAGTGGTCAGGACCACAATGTAGGGACCCTCAAATCTGGGCTGGAGACAGTCTCTTCTCACAAACTTTTTCACGTACACAAGGTCACCAGGCGAGAAGTCGTGCACCGTGTCACCTGTAGATTCTGGGAGAGAAGCAGACACTGTAGAGTGGGTGTTAGTCAATTCTTTAGACAAAGCAATCACAAATTTTACCACTTTATCATTAATTTCTGACAGCTCCTGGTGCCTAATTTCTCCTATCTTGGGAGGGGCACCGAACAGGATCTCATAGGGGGTCAGCCCATGTTTGGCCTGGGGAGTGTTTCTAATATGATACAGCACTATGGGAAGTAGGTCAGGCCAGGGAAGGGGGTGATCTTGCGTCATTTTCAGAAGTTGGGTTTTGATTGTGGAGTTCATTCTCTCCACCTTGCCCGAGCTGGCTGGATGATATGGAGTATGGAGACCTAAGTCTGTTCCCAGCATGTTCCAGAGTTCCTTGTAAACACTTGCAGTGAAGGCTGGTCCTTGGTCTAACTCTATCACTTCAGGGATTCCAAATCTGCAGGCAACTTCAATGATCAGCTTTTTGGCTGTGGTTTTGGCAGTCATGTTGGTGACTGGGTAGGCTTCTGGCCAGGCAGAGAACATGTCTATAGCTACAAGGACATACTCATATTTTCCTGCCTTTGGCATCTGGATATGATCCACCTGTATTCTTTGCCAAGGGTAGTCTGGCTTGGCCAAATATTGGAGAGGGACTCGCTCAGTGGCTGTGGGATTACATGTGGCACAGACAGAACAGGATCTTGAGTATGCTGCTACTGCAGAGGAGATCCCAGGCGCGAAGTACAACTTCTTAATACAGGCCAGAGCCTGATTCTTTCCTCTGTGGGTAGGTCCATGGGCCCATGCGGCCACAGCTGAATACATACGTCTGGGCAGACAAGGTTTTCCGCTCACTTTATAGAAAGGAGGGTATGGGCCCGATGCAGTGGCCCCCGCTGCCTTCCATTGTTTGATTTCTTCAGCAGAGGTCATCTTCTGTTCCTCCTACAACTTCTCTTCAGGTGGTCTAATCAATTTGGGGTCCACATGTGAGTCCAAATGTTCCATCTCATCATCTTCGATCATCTGTTTTCTTCTCCTTCGTCCTTGGGGTCCAAGATGGGCTTGCATGGCCTGTTCCTTGGCTTTTGCTCTAGTGAGGGCCATTGCTATGGTCCGAGGAGCTTCTTCTGTTTCTTCCATCTCTTCCTGCCACTTTGGTGACACATTCTTCATGGCTGCAGCTTTGGCAGCCTGATCTGCCAAGTGATTTCCTCTGGCTTCCTTTGAGTCCAGTTTCCCATGTGCCTTGACCTTGATGACAGCAATTTGGACAGGTTCCTCCAGAGCTTTCATAAGGGCCTTGACCAATGAAGCATGTTTCACTGGTGTTCCAGCTGCTGTAATGAAGCCCCTTGACTTCCGCAAAAATCCAAAGTCTTGACAGATTCCATATCCATATCTTGAGTCTGTGTAGACATTGGCTGTTGTTCCTGCTGCAAAATGGCAGGCTTCTATCAGAGCCACGAGTTCAGCCTCTTGAGCAGACATGTGGGGTGGCAATGCCTCGGCCATGAGAACCTCAGTTTCTGTGGTAACAGCATATCCTGTGTGGAACTTGCCTTGAGCATCTGCAAAGCGGGAACCATCGGTCCATAGATGTAGTGCTGGATTTGGAAGTGGATGTGACACCATATTTTCTGGTGCGGAAGTTTCCAATCGCAAAACTTCTAAACAGTCATGTGGCCCTGTGCAGGGATACTCTTCTTCCTCCTTAGAAGGTGGAAGCAAAGTGGCAGGATTTATAGTGGTACATTTCTGGAACGTGATATTGGAAGGCAACAACAATGAACATCGAAGACGAAGGTGCCTTTGGTGCGTAAGGTGTCTGGGTGAGGTTTGTTGAAGGACAGCAGAGAGGTCATGGCCAGCTTGTATGACCAAATCATGTCCAAGAACAATGTCAGCAGACTTATCCAGTAAGGTATGGGCAGCATGCACTGCTTTGAGACATGTAGGTGCAGTACGAGCCACAGGGTCCAGGCGAGCTGAGTAGTAGCCTAGGGGCCTGTACTTTTCAGCATGTCTTTGAGCCAGGACTCCAGATGCGTGTCCCCCGGATTCAGACACGAAAAGGTGAAAGGATTGAGTGTAATCCGGGATGCCTAAGGCAGGAGCAGAGATGACACTCTCCTTGAGATGCTCAAAACACCGTTTCTGTTCTTCATAGACAGATAGTTCCGGGGCATTTCGCCAGTCTGGGCCTCCATTCTTGAGACAGTCATACAGGGGTTGCATGAGTCTGGAGGCATCAGGAATCCACTGTCTGCAGTAGGTGATGAGTCCAAGAAAGGTCTGCATGGCAGAATAAGTGTCAGGGTAGAAGATCTCCCTAACTGCCTGCTTCCTTTCTTCAGTTAAATGACGGGCTCCTTGTGAGATGCAGTGACCAAGGAAGACCACCTTAAGCTGACACCATTGTACTTTGTTTTTGGATACCTTGCAGTTGGCTGTACCAAGGAACATCAATAGAGACGTAGAGGCATCCTCTATATTCTCTTCAGTTCCACAGAGCAGAAGATCATCAACGTACTGTAACAAAGTGACTTCTGGGTTTTCTTGGATCCAGGGTTCTAGGACCAATTTCATAGCCTGAGTGAACTGGTTTGGTGAGTTCTGGGCTCCCTGTGGGGTCCTGGCCCATGTGAGCTGTGATCCTTGAAAGGTGAATGCAAAGAGGAATCTTGAGTCTTCGTGCAGAGGCACACTGAAGAAGTCATTTGCCAGGTCTATCACAGTGAACAAAGTAGCCGTAGTTGGTACTTGAGACAATAGAGTGTTTGGGTTAGGTACCACAGGGGTCTCCAGGATGGTGGCAGCATTGATTGCTCTGAGGTCCTGCACCAGGCGATACTTTGGAGGTTCTCCAGGTGCAGTCTTCTTCTTGACTGGGAACAGAGGTGTGTTACAGGGTGATACACACCTAATTAAAACTCCTGACTTTAGGAGGGAGGCAATCTGAACTCCCAGGCCCTGTTCCTGTGCCGCTTTGAGGGGATACTGTGGCAAACGGGGGTACTGGTGACCAGGCTTAAGATATACCTTGACAGGGGGCACTTTTAGTAGGCCCACATCTTCAGGACCACTTGACCATAGAGAGTCTGGAAACAGGGATGGATCCAGAAAGGCCTCATGCTGTATTGTCATCATCATCAGAGGAAAAGCTTTCAAGACACAACGATCTTCTGTCCCCTGCTGTGAATTGGGATCTTGCAAGAGGAGCTCCATACCCTGGTCTCCAAAGGTGATTGTTGCTTTTGTCGGGGTCAAAATGACAAACCACTCATCCTCCAGTCACTCCAAATTAGACTAAGAGCACGGGTCGACCGAGAATGAATCAGGCAATACGCTGGTTCAGACTTCAGAACGTGCCCTAAAGAAAATGGTGCTATTAGGCGGCCATCTCCAGTAAGCACTGAACTTTTTATTCACGTACATAAGATTACATACACAGAATATTGGGGTGGAGTAAAGGCGGGATTGAGGAGAAAGAGATAAGCTGAGTCATGTCCATATATGTATACATTCAGCATTTGGTCATCCTAATTGGTCCTTAGATCTTCTTCTAAGTCCTCCTTGATGTGTTGTCATCCTCAGTTTCGTTTCTTGAAGAAAGATTCTATTGTTCTCGTGTATCATGTGTTTCCTCAATTCTCCAAAGGTGGGGGCATTTCAGTAGATCCAGCTCAATTTAGTGTAATACAGTGATAGGACACAAGATGGAGACAAACACCAGCAGATACTAACATTATCTTAGTATTCTTTTAAGGAAAACTTCGTGTTTATAAAATACATATACATACTATGAATATGAAAGTATAAAAGTATAAAAGTATCAAAACACATATAAAATATGAAGGTAAAAAGATATATATTTTACCTTGACAATCCCCCCTAAACACTAAGTTTTTCCCTTAATATATGTGGCCTTCGAGACTGTCCATGTGTGGGGACAGGGGTAGTGGATTTCTTCGCTTGGTCATTTTAGAAGCTAGCCCCTTATGGACTGCCCCCAAACAACCAAGTCCCTACCAAACATACACATGGAGTTCTCCCACTATCCCTAAACTAAATCTCTCATTTCCATCTGTACTTTGTCATTGGGGGCTTTATCCAGTTTATCATGTGAGGTGTATTTTTCCATGTCACCATTGTCAGTGTCATCATGTAGCAGGGACACAACTTCCTGATGAAGGAAAGTACCTGAGGAGGCAGTTGCATTGGCCACAGCTTTCCTGTATAAAGGTATCACACAACATAGAATTGTCAATCCCAACACCAAAAGCCCTGCTACCACTAGACAGGCCTGTTGAAGAAATCCTTTGAGTCCTCCAAGCCATCCTGAGAAAAAGGAGGTATCTACCCCTGCATTGGTCTTTACCTCATCCGCTAAGCTCTTTATTTTTGTAAGAGCCACCATAGTTTTCCCATTAATTCCAGAATTCTGAGGAATATAAGTACAACATTCTTCCCCTATCATCCCACAAACTCCACCTTTCTCAGCTAGGATCATATCAATGACCAGCCTATTTTGAAGAGTCATTCTTGTGTTGGGACCCAGTTCCTCAACTATACCCTGGAAAGCATCTCGACTAAAATTGATAAATCTTTGCTCAGTGTAGTATATATAGTTTATCCAATCTACATTGTAATTGATCTGTATAGTTGGGATGATAGAACGGAAACCTGCCAGAATCTGATTTTGAGCTTTGTATTCGTCTGGGACCCCCCTAGGAACCCCTATAGAGTCTATGTAAACTTTGGGATCTTCAGCATACCCAGTGTGTAGCTGACCTAGGCTTCTTCTTTTCCGGGATATCATTGGAGTGGAGATTTCAAGGTTATGGTTGTCAGGGTCTTCCCAGGGTAAGATCCTAAACTGCATTGCTAATTTCACCAAAGTACATTGCCCAGTCCAAGTCGTTGGGAGTTTGGATCTAAGTCGCCCATCCCCACAGAGCCAATACGTGTCATATATATATCTGGAATGGTTTGTCAGTAAGGCAGACTCCAAGGTCTCATTGTTTTTACAAAAACCATCCTCAAAAATACCTACAGAGGGGCCTGAAGAATTATCAGGGGAATAACAGGTATAGTTATCCCTAGTCACAATCACATTGCGGGGGTTCGAACTTTAGCTGTGCTGGTGACTAAGGGTATATAGTCAGGGCATGCACTACCATCGGACCCCTTTAGTAGTCCCAGTAACAAAGGGTAATATTGTGGTTAGCAGGGAAAGCATGAGTATACAAGTGAGTGTTTGCAGCAGCACAGGCAACACATCCTACCGATATATTTTGAACTTTAACATTATATCTAACCCATTCAAGCCAGAGGTTCTTACGGGGATTGACTTGAGTCTCTATAGAAAAGACATCTTCCCATTTGAGCCCTGGGATTGGTAGTACTTCATTGACTACTTGTTGCAAAACTTTACCATTCTGGGGTGATGTCATGGTTGTTGTGTCTGGCCCTGTTTGAGGATTTATCCCACCTCCTTTCCTCTGGGCAATATCCTTAAACTCAATTCGGCACATGACTGTCCCCCTCCCTAACCATGCACCCAGCACATATTTACCAAGATCCCAGGGTTGAGGATTTTCTATATTTAAATATAGTGGAAGACAGGTTGGGGTGCCCCTTGCCACTGGAGGAGGTATACATCCAGGAGAACTCATCTCCCCTTTCGTCAGTGTCATCCTCTCAAGCAGAGATCTACCATTTTCATCTTTTCTGTCTATTGCTTCTTTGGGTTTATACCCCCAATCTTTCCCTGTGTTCCATCCCACATCTGACCAGTAATAACAATTCTCATTCCCAGGGCGGGTTACACAAATATAAAAAGTCCCTTTCCCCAAGTTTGGTGCCTTAATCCCCAGAATTGTTTTCTTCCATCACAATTAAATGTTTGGCAGAAGTCGAACTTAAAGGTAACCACAGGAGCTGTGGTATTAACCCAAAAGTTAACCCCAAAGGGAGGCATGCCGGCACTACTGGGGATCAGAGTACAGCCTAAAAGAATATGCAGCAGGAGCTTCATGACCGCTGGCTAGTCTTGTCCTTCTTGCAGTGGGAGGCGTGAATCCAGGTATTCTTGCCCTCGAGCTTCAGGGCAGTAGGGGTAGTCAGGATCACGATGAAGGGACCCTCGAATCTGGGCTGGAGGCAGTCTCTCCGCACAAACTTTTTCACGTACACGAGGTCACCAGGCAAGAAGTTGTGCACCGTGTCACCTGTAGATTCTGGGAGAGAAGCAGACACTGTAGAGTGCGTGTTAGTCAACTCTTTAGACAAAGCAATCACAAATTGTACCACTTTATCATTAGTTTCAGATAGCTCTTGGGGCCTAATGTCTCCTATCTTGGGAGGGGCCCCGAACAGGATCTCATGGGGGGTCAACCCGTGTTTGGCCTGAGGTGTGTGCCTAATGTGATACAGCACTATAGGTAAGAGGTCAGGCCAGGGGAGGGGGTGATCCTGGGTCATCTTCAAGAGTTGGGTTTTGATTGTGGAATTCATTCTCTCCACTTTGCCTGAGCTGGCTGGATGGTACGGAGTGTGTAGGCCCAAGTCTGTTCCTAGCATAGTCCACAGCTCCCTGTAGACACTTGCAGTGAAGGCTGGGCCTTGATCTGACTCTATCACTTCAGGAATTCCAAATCTGCAGGCAATCTCAGTGATCAGTTTCTTGGCTGTGGTTTTGGCAGTCATGTTGGTGACCGGATAGGCTTCTGGCCAGGCAGAGAACATGTCCACAGCTACTAGGACATATTCATATTTTCCTGCTTTTGGCATCTGGATATGGTCAACTTGTATTCTCTGCCAGGGTAATCTGGTTTAGCTAAATGCTGGAGAGAGACTCGTTCAGTGGCCGTTGGATTACAGGTGGCGCAAACAGAGCAGGACTTCGAGTATGCAGCCACGGCAGATGATATTCCAGGTGCAAAATACAACTTGTTGATGCATGCCAGAGCTTGATTTTTCCCCCTGTGCGTAGGTCCATGTGCCCACGCAGCCACTGCTGAATACATACGTCTGGGCAAACAAGTTTTTCCATGCACTTTGTAAAAGGGGAGAGATGCTCCTGATCTCAGGGCTCCCGCTGCTTTCCATTGCTTTATTTCTTCAATGGAGGTTTGTTTCTGTTCTTGCCACAATTTGACTTCAAGTGGTCTGGAAGGTCTGGAATTTTCATCTGGCGAGGGTTCTTCCAACATTATTTGCTTCCTTTCCTTTTTGTCTCTTGGCCTTCTCAGGGACGATTCCCGAAACTCCTGCATGGTTTCAAATTGGACTCTTTGGCCATTGCTCTGGTGATAGCCATCATTTGCGAATTCCCTTCAAATTTTCTCGTATCCTCCTGTTTCTCCTGCCACTTTGGTGACACATTCTCCATTGCTGCTGCTTTAGCTGCTTGGTCTGCCAAATGGTTTCCTCTTGCTTCTCTTGAACTTATTCCACCATGAGCCTTGACCTTAATGACAGCAATCTGAGTAGGCTCCTCCAAGGCTTCCATCAAAGCTTTGATCCAGGGAGCGTGTTTCACCGGTGTTCCAGCGGCTGTGATGAATCCCCTATTTCTCCATAGCAGTCCAAAATCATTAGCAATTCCATGTGCGTACCTTGAGTCTGTGTACACATTAACAGTGGTTCCAGTGGCTAGATGACAGGCCTCTATTAGGGCCACAAGCTCAGCTTCTTGTGCAGACATGGAAGGTGGTAGGGCTTCAGCCATAAGGACCTCTGTTTCCGTTGTAACAGCATATCCTGTGTGGAACTTGCCTTGAGCATCAGCAAACCGTGAACCATCAGTCCATAATCTCCATTTTGGGTCAGCCAGCGGACAGGACACCATATTTTCAGGTGCAGACGTGTCTTGTTCCAGAATTTTCAAACAGTCATGAGGTAGCATATTGGCATATTCATCTTCCTCTCCCCCCTCAGAAGGTGGAAGCAAAGTGGCAGGATTGATAGTAGTGCACCTTTGGAAGGTGACATTTGAAGGTAACAGCAGGGAACACTGGAGTCTGAGGTGCCTTTGATGAGTAAGGTGTCTGGGTGAAGTCTGTTGTAGGACAGCAGAAAGGTCATGGCCAGCTTGAATGACCAGATCATGTCCAAGGAACAACATCGGCGGACTTGTCCAGAAGGGTATGAGCAGCATGGACTGCCTTGAGACACGTCGGTGAAGTTCTGGCAACTGGGTCCAGACGTGCCGAGTAGTAGCCCAAAGGCCGGTACTTATCTTCATGATGTTGAGCCAAAACGCCAGATGCATGTCCCCCGGATTCGGACACGAAGAGGTGGAAGGGTTGAGTGTAATCCGGGATGCCTAAGGCAGGAGCAGAGATGACACTCTCCTTCAGTTTGCAGAAGCACTGTTTCTGTTGTTCATAGACATCTGGATCCGGGGCATTTCGCCAGTCTGGTCCTCCATTCTTGAGACTGTCATACAATGGTTGCATGAGTCTGGAGGCTTCAGGAATCCACTGTCTGCAGTAGGTGATGAGTCCAAGAAAGGTCTGCATAGCAGAGTAAGTTTCAGGGTAAGAGATTTCCCTTATTGCTTGCTTTCTTTCTTCAGTAAGATGGCGGGCTCCTTGTGAAATGCAATGTCCAAGAAAGACAACCTTAATCTGGCACCATTGAACTTTGTTCTTTGACACTTTACAATTGGCTGAGCAGAGGAACAGCAACAATGATGTAGAGGCCGGCAATATGGTTTCTTCTGTTCCACAAAGCAGCAGATCATCCACATACTGTAACAAGGTTACTTGAGGGTTTTCCTGTATCCAGGGCTCCAAAACAGTCTTCATTGATTGTGTGAACTGATTAGGAGAATTTTGACCTCCTTGCGGGGTTCTTGTCCATGTTAACTGTCCTCCTTGGAAAGTGAAGGCAAAAAGAAATCTTGAGTCTTCATGCAGAGGCACACTGAAGAAAGCGTTTGCCAAGTCAATCACAGTGAACATTGTGGCTGTAGGAGGTACGTTGGACAACAGAGTGTTGGGATTGGGCACCACAGGAGTCTCTAGGATGGTGGCTGCATTTACTGCTCTAAGGTCCTGTACCAACCGGTATCTTGGAGGTTCTCCTGGAGCAGTTTTCTTCTTGACAGGAAACAGTGGTGTGTTGCAAGGGGACACACATCTCACTAGAACTCCAGACTTCAGAAGAGAAGAAATTTGGACATCAAGACTGTGTTCTTGTGCAGCTTTGAGAGGGTACTGAGGTAAACGAGGATATTTATGTCCAGGCTTGAGATGTACCTTAACTGGAGGTACCCATAAAAGTCCAACATCTTCGGGTCCTTCTGACCACAGGCTGTCAGGAAATTGAGAGGGGTCCAAATATCCAAACGGATATGTTTCTGCTGTGACTTCAGGTATCCTAGGTTGTACAGTCATCATCATCAGAGGAAAGGCTTTTAGAATACATCTGTCTTCTGCCCCTTGCTGAGAATTGGGGTCTTGTAAGCAAAGTTCCATACCTTGTTCTCCAAAAATGATGGTGGCCTTCATCTTTTTCAAGAGATCTGCACCCAATAAATTGACAGGGCAGGTTTCAGAAACCAGGAACTTGGTCAATACTCCGTAAAAGGTCCTGCAGACACTGGGATAGTGAGGGGAGAAGCAGTTTGCTGACCCTCTACTCCAACACATGTGAGGGTTTCAGAAGACAAAGATACTGATGAAGGAAGATGTGCAGAAGAGATGACGGAAGTGGCCGCCCCAGTGTCCACTAAGAACTTCAAGGGTTGATTGTCCACCTGTAGGGTGACTGTCCCGCAAGCTGCAGATGGATGAGCAGCTGGGAAGGTGGACACTGGTTGGCCTCCCCGTCAGTATCGTGGGGGTGGCCTCTCATTATAGTCCTGACGTCTGTTATCGTGGCTGTCTCTAGAGCTAGGAACATTCCTGTAATTTCCACGACGTGGACAGTCTCTGAGAATATGATCTGGGCTGCCACACTCCCAGCACAACACACGTCCTTCAGGTCACGAGCTGGTCTTTTCCTCGTTGATTGGATCTTCCTCGCGCTCACTTCTTGTCTTCTTGGCGGAGGTGGAGGACCTCCTCCACTTCCTTCCACCAGCACCCATTTTATGCCTGACTGATTATTGGGAGGTGGGTAATCTTCTTGAGCTTGGTAAACCATAGACGGCACTGGTTTACTCTTTACTTTAAGTTTAGTGTCTTCTTTCCCATCTGTTGCTTCCTTTTCCGTTTCTGCAACGTTTTATGGAAGGCCTTGACAACAGTTATTGCATCATCAAAGGAGGAGGATAGAATATCAGGACGTACTTTAAGCACTTCCTCTCTCAATTTGTCCTGTAGACCTTGAATGAACGATTCCACTAAAAACTTCTTCTGAATCTTGACATGTACATTATAGCCCAGGTCTTCGTAACGCAGAAGCAGACGAGCAGAGTATTTTTCCACTGACTCATCAGGTTCTTGCTGAACATCTTGTACAGACCCTGTCTGGTCAATCAGTCTATCTTGGGCCCAAGCAGTCAATTGTTTGCAATATTCAATGCCTGATTCATAGGTGTTGAGTGATCCGACCTTGGTAGGATTCATAGCCTTTTCCATAGTAGATAGGAAGGGCTCGAAAGTTCTGAGGGAGGTGATGCCGGACAAGTCAGCCCAGGTGGCTCCATAGATACCCCTGGTTCGTTCCATACGCCGTGCGTAGTCCATAGGACTCTTGTCTGGATCTGGGAGTTTGGAGACCAAAGAATCAAGTTGTGTTGGTGTAAATGGCTGATATCTGATTTCTCCCAGAGGTCCAGGGACAATTTTGACAAGGGCTTCTGGTGTCTGACCTGGACTTGATTGGCCCTCAGCTTGAGTTGAAGGTATCAGGGGTATAGTCAGCCCAGGTCCCTGAGGCAGGTGAGGCATGATCGGAGTCATCAATTGGATAGCTATGGGCATTGCCTTCTGAACAGCAGGGCTTCGGAGGCAGACAATTCTGACAGAATCCAGATCATGGTCAATGGTACAGAGTCCGTCCTTCAGGGCTGAGACATGCTCCTGCATACAGAGACCAAGGGGGTATCCATAGGCACCTGAAGAAATGAGTGGTATTGATAGGGTCCGCCTGGGCATGTCACCTGTTCCTAACATGCCAGCATGGTGAAGTACTGAATGTATAGTGGCCCGGAGGGTGGTCCGTGACTCATCTGGGTTTAGGGGATCATGAACTGGACCTACTGCATGGATGATAATATCAGCGGGAAGGTCCCCTGCATGAGTAGTCAGAGTTTGTCCAGGTGACAAGGGACCATGAGTGTGTATATGAGCCATGCATTCCGCAGTAACAATGGGACCACCGGCTTGGGCTATCAGCAGAGCCAAGCCCCCTTTGTTGGAGCAGTTGGAGTTGGCAGGACTAACTATAGCACCAACCTGATGTGTCAGGATATCACCGTACCCTACGGACAATGTCACTGGATTTCCATTGTGGTCTGTGTAATGCTGTGAATGGCAGGGATACCAGTTTTCAAATACACCGGGAGCTGGGGGCCTGACCGGGGTTTCCGTGAATCTTACAGAGCGACTGTCCTCTCTAAGGATTTGTGAAGGAGAGGAAGGTGCTTTATTCCTGGAGTAGGGGGTGGAGTAAGCCCTAGGACCAGGGTTAACAATGGTGGTGGGGGAATGGAGGAGGGAAGAGAAGATACTGGTGCTGCTGGGGATAATGGTAGCTGTTGAGGGACCCACCCCTCTTCTATCTCCTGATCCTCCTCCCCTTCGTTGGATCCCGTAATATCACGGCGACGGCTTCTGATCATTGTCTGGAAAGCTGAAGATTTATGCATTGCAGCAATGGCCGGTTGGGGTGAGTGAAAGGGAACAATGGTGTTGCATCTGGTGCCATGCTGGGAGCTGTGGCCTGCACAGGTGCAGGCGGGGGCTGGTAGTAGGCCCCAGTTGGTGTCAGCAAGGGATATAGGCCTGACTGGGTGTGCTTGGGTGTCTCAAGATGGCCACCGGAGGGAAATGGGATGTCGGCCATTTCCGGGTATATCAAGATGGCTGCTGGGTGTGGGAAGATGGCTGCTGGGTGTGGGAAGATGGCTGCTGGGTGTGGGAAGATGGCTGCTGGGTGTGGGAGGGGCAATGGGCTGGGCATTACACCAGGAGCGACCCGCCCCACAAACACGGCAGGTCTCCGCCCAGGGCGGATTCTGTTCACCACACACATGACAGGTCCAACCTCCCTTTGTTCTGAGATCGGCACCATTATAGGGCGGTGGCTGAGGACTACTTGGCTCTATGACAGACATAATGGGCACAGCGGCCATCTTGGCTACTTCAACAAGATTATGTGCAGAACATTTTACATATCCAAACAAAGGCTCGGCATCTTCTGAACCTCCCTTTCCATCTATCTCCTTCCAACCTTCAGCTTTCAAATAATTTGCTACTCTCAAATGTGCTTGGGCTTGATACAAGAGCCCCTGATCTCTCAACTTTCCCTCATTCTGTGCGACAAAGTCTTTCCACACTGAAGGCTGAAGCCTGCCTGTACTCGGCAAGCTCATTATTTTATACAAACTCCTGACTTTCTTAACAGCCTTCTTGCCTCCACGTGATTCCATCAATTCAACCACTCCCAAAGCACCACCCTCTAACTTGTGGGTTTTGTTTGATTTAAACATGCGCATCATGATTTAACAGAGTGAAATGATCTGTCGCGACTCAGACCACCGGTGCCACTGGCAGGTTACCACCCGTCACCGTGGAGCCCCCGCTCTACACACTGACAAAACAGAAGAGGCCCTGCTCTATCCTGTCCTTTCCCTAACTGTGGGTGATAACTTTACAGCACAGTCCACCGTAACACCCTACACAGTACAGAGTTCCCGCTCCATGCACTGACACTGGGGATTCTCCTAATGAGGCTCCCCGTGTTGGACAAAGAGCCCCTGCTCAAATTTGTCACTTATTAGACTATCATGTGCGTCTTCTATCCCACTCAACACTTCAACAATCTAAAATTTGTCCCAACTCTATTCTAACAGTCACGGGAGGCAATTATCTACATAAAGGTACAGTGACCGGAGGAGGAGGAACGTGGTAATTCTCACGAGAACGTGCAGGAAGCAACGTCACTCGGTCAGACTTGCTGGTTCGTGGCGTGGGATCGCCTCTGGTCTCACCACTTAACCGGTCCCCCCTCCAGACCCAAATGGACAATACGACAGGACCAAACAGTGACTGACACACAGGCAAGTGGGACGCATATAAAATATATGATCTCAACTTACCGTGTTCGATGGAGGGTGATCAGTCCTCGAATTCAGTCACCGCGGGCACCACCGCAAAGTCCTCAGGATGGGTCCAGACAGGCGGCGATCCACGGCCCCACGTTGGGCGCCAATTGTCGGGGTCAAAATGACAAACCACTCATCCTCCAGTCACTCCAAATTAGACTAAGAGCACGGGTCGACCGAGAATGAATCAGGCAATACGCTGGTTCAGACTTCAGAACGTGCCCTAAAGAAAATGGTGCTATTAGGCGGCCATCTCCAGTAAGCACTGAACTTTTTATTCACGTACATAAGATTACATACACAGAATATTGGGGTGGAGTAAAGGCGGGATTGAGGAGAAAGAGATAAGCTGAGTCATGTCCATATATGTATACATTCAGCATTTGGTCATCCTAATTGGTCCTTAGATCTTCTTCTAAGTCCTCCTTGATGTGTTGTCATCCTCAGTTTCGTTTCTTGAAGAAAGATTCTATTGTTCTCGTGTATCATGTGTTTCCTCAATTCTCCAAAGGTGGGGGCATTTCAGTAGATCCAGCTCAATTTAGTGTAATACAGTGATAGGACACAAGATGGAGACAAACACCAGCAGATACTAACATTATCTTATTATTCTTTTAAGGAAAACTTCGTGTTTATAAAATACATATACATACTATGAATATGAAAGTATAAAAGTATAAAAGTATCAAAACACATATAAAATATGAAGGTAAAAAGATATATATTTTACCTTGACACTTTCATCCTTTCCAGTAAGTCAGCTCCAAGTAGATTAAAAGGACAGGTTTCGGAGACCAGAAACCTCGTAAGTACTCCAGTAAAGGGTCCTGCAGACACTGGAACAGTGAGAGGGGAAGCAGTCCGCTGGCCTTCTACTCCTACACATGTAAGAGTTTCAGAAGATAAGGATACTGATGAAGGAAGCTGTGTAGAGGAGATGATGGAAGTGGCCGCCCCAGTGTCCACTAGGAACTTCAGAGGTTGGTGGTCCACCTGTAAGGTGACTGTTCCACAGGCTGCAGAAGAATGTGTAGCCGGGAAGGTGGACACTGGTTGGCCTCCCCGTCATTGGCGTGGGGGTGGCCTTTCAGAGTAGTCATGTTGCCTGTTGTAGTTATGGTCTCCAGAGTTGTTTCTTCAACTGGAATTTGGACAATCCCTTCGAACATGGTTAGGGCTGCCACACTCCCAGCACAACATACGACCTTCAGGGTCCCTGGTTGATCTCCTGTCTCGGAGAGGAGGCCTTCTATCCTGCCGGTAATCCTGTCTTCTTTGCTGGGGTGGGGAGTCATCCCCAGTGCCCTGACCATTACCCACTTAATTCCTGGTTGATTCCTTGGTGACAGTGGTGGGCAACTTTCCTGTGCCTGGTAGACCATGGTGGGAGTGGTGGCAGTCTTTTTCTTGGGTTTGGCCTCCTTTTCTTGTTTCTGTTGGGCTTTTTGGAAGGCCTTGACAATGCTGATAGCATCCAAAAAGATGTCCTGAAGGCCATTGACAAAGGAGTAGACCAACAAAGTGGCTTGTGTTTTGATGTGGGGGCTATACCCCAGGTCCTCAAAGTGCATATTTAACCGGGCAGCATATTTTTCCACACTTTCATCTGTTTCCTGCTGCACATCTTGAATGGATCCGGCTTGATCAGACAGACGGTCCTGCGCCCAAGCCTTTAATTGATTAATATACTCGAGGCCAGATTCATAAGTGTTATGTGCGCCTGCCTTGGCTGGGTCCAATGCTTTTTCAATGGTGGGCAGAAAGTATTCTGTTGTTTTCACAGAGGTTATACTTGATAGATCCGTCCAGGTTGCCCCATAGGCCTTACGGGTTTGCTCCATGCGCCGTGCATACTGCATAGGATATTTGTCTGGATCTGGGAGCTTAGAAACCAGAGCATCTATTTGTGTAGGGCTGAAAGGCTGATACTTGACTCCTCCCATTGGTCCAGGGACAGTCCGTGAATCTGGAAGACGAGAGGCTTCCTCAGGCCCATATCCGGTGGCAACATGTTCAGGTGGCAAAGGAGCACTGTCCAATGGTCGGTTAGGCATATCCATGATGTTGGGCAAAACATGGGTCAACAATTGAGCAGCCAGGGTCATGGCCCTTTCCACAGCAGGATCATGAATGCAAACGATGCGGACAGAATCCAGTTCATGGTTAAGGGTCTGTAGGCCATCCCTTAGAGAAATCACATGTTCCTGCATACAAGGGCCAAGGGGGTATCCAAAGATACCAGAGGATATGAGTGGTATTGACAGAGTGCGTCTATTCATGTTTGGGGGGCCCAGTTTTCCTACATGGATAAGTATGGAACGGATAGCAGACCTGAGGATTAACCGGGACTCTTCTGAGTTTTTGGGGTCATAGACAGGACCCACCGCATGTATGATTAGATCTGCAGGTAGATCACCAGCGCTGGTCATCATGGTCTGCCCAGGCGGGAGTAGGCCATGAGTATGTACATGGTCATCACACAACCTGTCAACAAGGGGGCCTGCAGCCTGTATAATCTTACGGGCTAGACCATCTTCATTGGTAAGATGGGAATTTGCAGGATTGACTATGGCACCAACTTGGTGAGTTAGGATATTCCCATAGCCTATGGACAGGGTAACAGGCCGTCTGTTTGGTCCATGGTAGATATGCGAGTGACAGGGGTGCCAGTCCTCGGGCCCCACCGGGGGAAGCCCAGTAGAAGGAGGGACCGAGGGTACAGGCCTGCCTAGCTGTCTAGGATGTGGGGTGGATTCGTCCCATCTGACACTCGGAGAGGGGGATGTCTGGGGAGCTGGTGAAAGGATTGGAGGACCCGGGGGTCTCTCACTTGTGGGCCTCTGAGGGGGTCGGGGCCTACTTCGGAGAGTGGATGTGGGTGGTGGAGAGAGACGAGGAGGAGGTGTTAGGAGAGGAACCGCAGCCCAACCTTCCCCAGGTTCTGACCCCTCCGTATCTCTCATGCGTTCACGGAGCTCCCTCATGCGCTGTTGGAAAGGAGCAGACCGAATCAGGCTTTCAATATCCGGGGCAGGAGGGGCACCCACTGGGAACAGAGGTAGTGCAGCAGCTTCCGGATTAGGAACAGAGGCAGGGGCTGAAGAACCGAGCCCTGGGACAGGGGCCTCAGCGACGGGGGCTAAAACATTTTCCGGCTGTCCGGGTGGTTGGTAGTAGGTGCCGGAAGGCGTCAGAAGGGGATATAGGCCTGACTGGGTGGTTCCGGGTGTCCCAAGATGGCCGTTGGAGGAAGTGGGAGGGGTGCTGTCTGGGGGCGTCCCACTGTTGGGTATAGAAGGGGCATTGGGCTGGGCATTACATCGGGGGTGGCCCGCCCCACAGACGCGGCAGGTCTCCACCAAGAGCGGATTCTGTTCGCCACACACACAACAAGTCCATCCCCCTGGTGATTTTACGTCGGCACCATTATAGGGCGGTGGCTGGGGGCTTGGAACCGTGACAGGCATGAGGGGTGCAGCGGCCATTTTAGTTACATCAACAAAATCACATTCTGAACGTTTAATATATCCGAACAAAGGCTCGGAACCTTCTGAACCTCCTGCACCATCTACCTCTTTCCAGCCCTCGATTCTCAAATCATTTGCTACTCTAAGATGTGCCTGGGCTTGATGCAGGAGTCCCTCAGAGTCATCACCCAACTTTCCTTTCTTCTGTCCTACATAATCTTTCCACACTGAAGGCTGGAGTCTCCCTGTACTGGGCAGACCCATCATCTTATACAAACTCCTCACATTTTTGACAGCCTTCTTGCCTTCCCGTGACTCGACTAACTCACCAACTCCCAAAGCCCCACCCTCTAACTTATGAGGTCTCTCGAATTTAAACATGCGCATCATGATTTAACAGAGTGCAATGGTCTGTCGCGACTCAGACCACCGATGCCGCCGGCAGGTCACCACCCGTCAGCGTAGAGCCCTCCTCAACACGCTGATAAAACAGAAAGAACCTCCTCTATCTATCTCTTCCCTAACCGTGGATGGTGACTTTACAGCCCAGCTCACCGTAACACTCGAATATTCACAGCGGGATGTCTCCTAGTGAGATTCCCTGTTTTTTTAGACAAAGAGCCCTCCTCAATTTGTCACTAACTAGACCATCATGTGCGTCTTTTACCCCACTCGACACTTCAAAAATCTAAAATTTATCCCAACTATATTCTAACAGTCACGGGAGACAGCTATCTACATGAGGGTACAGTGACCGGAGGAGGAGGAAGTGGTATTCACACGAGCACACGCAGACACGCGACGTCACTCGGTCTTACTTGCTGGTTCGGAGCGTGGCGCGGGATCGCCCTCGGTCTCACCACTCGACTGGTCACCTACCCAGACCCAAATAAACAACACAGCAAGGCCAACAGTGACTGACACACAGGCAAGTGGGACGCATATAAAGTATATGATCTCAACTTACCGTGTTCAACGGAGGCTGCAGTCCTCACACTCAGTCACCGTGGGCACCACCGCGAGGTCCTCAGGACGGGTCCGGACGGGTGGCAATCCACTGGCCACGCCCCACGTTGGGCACCAATTGTCGGGGTCGTTACGACAAACCACTCGTCCTCCAGTCACTCCAAATTCAGACTATGAGCATGGGTCGACCAATCAAAGAATGAGTCAGACAAATAGCTGGTTCAAACTCAGAACAAGCTCAAAAGGCTACTGACATGTAGCAACCACAGCAAGTTCTACCTTTATTTCTGCAAGCATGAGATTATATACACAGGATGACAGGGTGGAGTAAAGGGCTGATGGGGGCAGGGTAAACTGTATATGTCTAGCATCTGGCCATCTCTGATTGGTTCCCATTCCATAGGTCTTGTATCCAGGCAGACTGTGGTGACGTCATGTTCAGCTGATGTAACATTTCCTGGAACTGGAGATGCATTTCTCAGAAATAGGTGTTGGCCAATGCTAGCACCATCTTAGCTTAAGTTTCGTTTCTGATGCAATACTCGACAAGGAAAACTTATTGTTTCAAAATAGTAGCAAAACACATATAAACATATAAAGGTAGAAAAATATATTTTACCTTGACAGTTATAACAAATTATAATGATTATATTGCACATAAAAACATTTCACATCATATATTCAACACTACAGATTTGCAACACAAATTAACTAAATGATTATCCAAGTATTGATAGTATTTTATTTTCAACTCATTCAAGAGCCTTTTGATAAACATTTTTGGTTTTTCCTTTCAGTGCTAAGATTAACAGATTTTTGCAGTTCCAACTCTTGAACAGGCCACGTAAATTTGACCATAAGAAAAGCATGGAGATTGCAAATCGATCCCTACTACTTTCAAGGACTGTCCCTGAGCCTTGTTAATGGACATTGCAAATGCCAGTCGAAGTGGAAACTGGAGGTGTTTAAAATCAAAAGACAGATCAGATGGAATGAGTGCAATTCTTGGAATGAAAATGTCCTCTCCTTTGGCACATGCTGTTGCTGAGCTGTGTATCTAATCCTATCCTGTGTGATACTGACTGCTGGGCTGTGTATCTAATCCTGTGTGATACCATCTGCTGAGCTGTGTATCTAATTCTGTCCTGTGTGATACCATCTACTGAGCCATGTTTCTAACCCTATCCTGTTTAATACTGTCTCTTGAGCCGTGTATCTTATCCTATCCTGTGTGATACTGTCTGCTGAGACGTGTATCTTATCCTATCCTGTGTGGTACTGTCTGCTGAGCCGTGTATCTAATCCTATCCTGTGTGATACAGTCTGCTAAGCTGTGTACCTAATCCTATCTTGTGTGATATAGTCTACTGAGCTGTGCATCTAATCCTATACAGTCATGGCCAAAAGTTTTGAGAATGACACAAATATTAATTTTTACAAGTCTACTGCTTCACTTTTTCTAATGGCAATTTGCATATACTCCAGAATGTTATAAAGAGTGATCAGCTTAACAGCAATTACTTGCAAAGTCAATATTTGGCTAGAAAATGAACTTTATCCCCCAAAACACATCTCAACATCATTGCAGCCCTGCCTTAAAATGACCAGCTAACCTCTTTTCAGTGATTGCTCCATTAACACAGGTGTGGGTGTTGATGAGGACATGGCTGGAGATCAATCTGTCATGATTAAGTAAGAATGACACCACTGGACACTTTAAAAGGAGGCTGGTGCTTGGCATCATTGTTTCTCTTCTGTTAACCATGGTTATCTCTAAAGAAACACGTGCAGTCATCATTGCAATGCACAAAAATGGCCTAACAGGGAAGCGTATCGCAGCTAGAAAGATTGCACCTCAGTCAACAATCTATCGCATCATCAAGAACTTCAAGGAGAGAGGTTCCATTGTTGCCAAAAAGGCTTCAGGGCGCCCAAGAAAGACCAGCAAGCGCCAGGACCGTCTCTTAAAAGTGTTTCAGCTGCGGGATCGGGCTACCAGCAGTGCAGAGCTTGCTCAGGAATGGCAGCAGGCAGGTGTGAGTGCATCTGCACGCACTGTGAGGCGGAGACTCTTGGAGCAAGGCCTGGTCTCAAGGAGGGCAGCAAAGAAGCCACTTCTCAACAGAAAAAACATCATGGACAGACTGATATTCTGCAAAAGATACAGGCAGTGGACTGCTGAGGACTGGGGTAAAGTTATTTTCTCTGAAGAATCCCTTTTCGATTGTTTGGGACATCAGGAAAACGCCTCATTCAGAGAAGACAAGGTGAGCGCTACCACCAGTCTTGTCTCATGCCAACTGTTAAGCATCCTGAAACCATTCATGTGTGGGGTTGCTTCTCAGCCAAGGGAATCGGCTCTCTCACAGTCTTGCCTAAAAACACAGCCATGAATAAAGAATGGTACCAGAATGTCCTCCAAGAGCAACTGCTCCCAACCCTCCAAGAGCAGTTTGGCGATCAACAATGCCTTTTCCAGCATGATGGAGCACCTTGCCATAAAGCAAAGGTGATAACTAAATGGCTCAGGGAACAAAACATAGAGATTTTGGGTCCATGGCCTGGAAACTCCCCAGATCTTAATCTCATTGAGAACTTGTGGTCAATCATCAAGAGACGGGTGGACAAACAAAAACCTAAAAATTCTGACAAAATGAAAGCATTGATTGTGCAAGAATGGACTGCTATCAGTCAGGATTTGGTCCAGAAGTTGATTGAGAGCATGCCAGGGAGAATTGCAGAGGTCCTGAAGAAGAAGGGTCAACACTGCAAATATTGACTTGCTACATTAACTCATTCTAACTGTCAATATAAGCTTTTGTTACTCATATCTTTGCAATTATATTTCTGTCTGTGATAAAAACATCTGTCAAACACACACATAAAAACCAGAGGGCAGCAGATCATGTGAAAATATAATATTTGTGTCATTCTCAAAACTTTTGGCCATGACTGTACTGTGTGATACAGTCTGCTAAGCTGTGTATCTAATCCTATCCTGTGTGTTACTGTCTGCTGACCTGTGTATCTAATCCTATCCTGTGTGATACTGACTGCTGAACCGTGTATCTAATCCTATCCTGTGTGTACTGTCTGCTGAGCAGTGTATCTACTCCTATCCTGTGTGATACAGTCTGCTGAGCTGTGTATATAATCCTATCTTGTGTGACAGTCTGCTGAGCTGTGTATCTAATCCTATCCTGTTTGTTACTGTCTGCTGACCTGTGTATCTAATCCTATCCTGTGTGATACTGACTGCTGAACTGTGTATCTAATCCTATCCTGTGTGATACTGTCTGCTGAGCAGTGTATCTAATCCTATTCTGTGTGATACTGACTGCTGACCTGTGTATCGAATCCTATTCTATGTGATACTGTTTGCTGAGCCATGTATCTAATCCTCTCCTGTGTGATACCGTCTGCTGAGCTGTGTATCTAATCCTATCCTGTGTGATACTGTCTGCTGAGCCGTTTATCTAATCCTATTCTATGTGATACTGTCTGCTGAGCCATGTATCTAATCCTATGTTACTGTCTGCTGAGCTGTGTATCTAATCCTCTCCTGAGTCATACTGTCTGCTGAGCCATGTATCTAATCCTATCCTGTGTGATACAGTCTGCTGAGCCGTGTATCTAATCCTATCCTGTGTGTTACAGTCTGCTGAGCCATGTATCTAATCCTCTTTTGTGATACTGTCTGCTGAGCCATTTATCTAATCCTATCCTGTGTGTTACTCTCTGCTGAGCCGTTTATCTAATCCTATCCTGTGTGTTACAGTCTGCTGAGCCATGTATCTAATCCTCTCCTGTGTGATATTGTCTGTTGAGCCGTGTATCTAATCCTATTCTGTGTGTTACTGTCTGCTGAGCCGTGTATCTAATCCTATCCTGTGTGTTACTGTCTGGTGAGCCATGTATCTAATCCTATTCTGTGTGATACTGTCTGCTGAGCCGTGTATCTAATCCTATCCTGTGTGACAGTCTGCTGAGCCACGTATCTAATCCTATCCTGTGTGATACAGTCTGCTGAGCCGTGTATGTAATCCTATCCTGTGTGACACTGGGTGTAAGGTTCTGTGTACATGTTCCTGAAACTCAGTTTGTTCGTCAGCCATTTTACTTTCTGTCTTGCTGCAGCTATCTTGCCCTCAGTCAATATGGAGTTTCCAGCTTGCATGTTCCCGCCCTGATTCTCTCCTTTTGCTTCTTAAGCAGCCACAGCTGAGCAATCAGTGCTTCAGAATCTAGCCTGCAGTGAACCAGAAATCTTAAGTTAAGGATTCCATCGTCTAAGTTGGGACATAAGTACATTGGACCCTATAAAATCAGTAAAATTATAAGTGCCGTTGCTTGTCGTCTTCAACTGCCCAGAACTATGAGAATCCACCCTGTCTTTCATGTATCCCTACTAAAGGCTGCGACACCCAATACGTTTCCTGGACGTTCTTCTCCTTGCCCTGACCCAGTGCTAGTCGATGGTCAGGAAGAATTTGTGGTGGAAAGGATTTTAGATTCCAGGTTGTATAGAAATCAGTTACAATATCTGATTAAATGGCAGGGCTACCCAGTGGAGGACAACTCATGGGAACCAGTCAATAACGTTAATGCTCCTCGCTTGCTCCGTCAGTTTCATCAGAGGTACCCACACAAGCCTGGTCTGAGGTCATCCGGAGGTTGTCCCTAAGGGGGGAGTAATGTAAGGTTCTGTGTACATGTTCCTGAAACTCAGTTTGTTCGTCAGCCATTTTACTTTCTGTCTTGCTGCAGCTATCTTGCCCTCAGTCAATATGGAGTTTCCAGCTTGCATGTTCCCGTCCTGATTCTCTCCTTTTGCTTCTTAAGCAGCCACAGCTGAGCAATCAGTGCTTCAGAATCTAGCCTGCAGTGAACCTGTGACCTGACTCCTGAAGCCTTGGACCTTGTACTCCAGCTATTCCTACTGAGGAACTCTGAAGCACTTGTGGACTCTGAACCCTGCTCTTTGAAAGACCCACGTTTGCATGGACTTACGGTAACAGAGAAGAAGATCCTGAACCTGTTGTGGAGAGTGATTGCTGAGCTTAGATTACTCTGGCCTGCTGTGTCTCCTGCTTCTGTGTCTGCAAACTGTGTGACTATTTTTGCCAACTTGTATGAAGTAATACAAGACTTTCTATATCAAACCTGTGTCTCATGTATTTTCATCGCACCCAAGCACAAGACGCTATATGAACTGTACTACACACATTACAAGATTCTGAAGCCAAACGTTAGTGTCTGCTGGGTCTGGAAAGGCTGTGTCTGCTGTAACTGTGGATATCGGATGTCCGGTTGTACTTTCTGTGATGACAGTGGTTGTGACTTCTCACAACCATTCCAGGTGAGCAATTCCCTTAAGTGTTTTTTTTCTGCAGTGTTACCACAGGTAAACACTATTGTTTTTTTTCTTTTCTCTTTTTTGTCTGCTGTAACTGTGGATATCAGATGTCCGGTTGAGCTTTCTGTGATGACAGTGGTTGTGACTTCTCACAACCATTCCAGGTGAGCAGTTCCCTTAATTTTTTTTTCTCTACAGTGTTACCACAGGTAAACACTATTGTTTTTTTTTTTTTTCTCTCCTCTTCTTCCAGTACTCCTGTCTTTAAAGATCTGGAAAATGGAGGCCCGCATAAAGGAACTTTGCGGAGTGACTGATTATATTCTGCAAATCTGCAAGGATATTAAGACCCGTTTTACAAACCTACAGGACCTCACTAATCACAATTTGCAAGTGTTTGGACAGACTGCCCAGGATTTGCGAGCCAGGATTGAGGTTCTAGAGGGGCGAGTCCAGGCTCCTGCCGTAGCCCCGAGTTCTGGGATTCCCAAGTTGCCCCCTTTTCGTTTTGGCGGTGAACGTGAGAAATTCAGGGGATTTATTAATCAATGCAATCTTTTTTTTTTCTGCACATGCTTCACAATTTCCCACTGAACGATCTAAGCTGCTTACTATAATTATGTTGCTTACCAACAAGGCTTTGATGTGGGCAAACCCTCTGATTGAGACTGAGGATGATTGTTTGAATCACCTTGATACTTTTATTTCAGCCATGGGGCAGGTGTTTGATGACCCCAATCGAGGTGCAACAGCTGAAGCAGCCATGTTAGCTTTGCGCCAAGGTAAGCACTCGGTAGCTGAATATGCCTTGGATTTCAGGAGATGGGCCCTTGATACCACCTGGGACAGTTCCGCCAAAAAATCTATTTTTCGAAAGGGGTTATCTCCACTGATTAAGGATGAACTTGCTCGTGCCGACCCTCCCACTGCGTTAGGTGACTTTATTAACTACTGCATCCGTATTGATACTCGTCTGACTGAACGCAGGCAAGAGAGATGGTTCGAAAGCAATCGCACTAACCTTTTCCTACCTTCCTCTCCAGCTAAGGAACCTTTGAGTAGGATTACACGGGAACCTGAACCTGAAACCATGCAGGTAGACTCTTTACAACGACGGGTTAGTGATGCACGCAAGGAACATCGTTTTAAGGAGAATCTATGTTTCTATTGTGGTAAGTCAGGGCACTTCATTATAGACTGCCCCAGCCGTTCTCGTAAGACTACTGCAGCACTCATTCACTGTGAGTGTTGCGAGAGGGGATCTGTCAGGTCCGAGCCTCAGGCTCCAGAGAGATCTGCAGCAACAGATCTTGATTTCTCAGACTTAAACTCCGTTACCTCTGAGGACGTTGACTATGTAAACGCTGCCATTTTTCAAGTTTCCTCAGCGGTGTCCCAGCTGAGTTGTAAGAAAAACAATTCTCATTGCTTTCTTTCCATCAAACTCTGGGTTGACTCAGCTTGGGTGTCTAGCTCTGCTATGATCGACTCAGGGGCAAGTGGAAATTTTATGGATGTCTCCTTTGCTCTGAAACAGGGGATACGTTCAGTGAAGAAGGCTACTCCAGTACAGATGGAAACTGTGGATGGCTCCCTGCTGACCTCTGGACCAGTGGATCAGGAAACAGAGCCTTTGAGGGTTCTTATGGGTAAAGATCATCAAGAGAAACTGTCCTTTATGCTTATCTCTTCTCCCCACTTTCCCATTATTCTAGGGCTACCATGGCTGCAGGCTCAGAATCCTACCATTAACTGGGAGACCAAGGAATTACACTTTCCAGAGAAACAGATGAGTCCAAAAGTTTCAGCTTGCTCTGTTCCTAAAGGAACCATGTCAGTCCCTGAACTACCAGCTGTATACCAGGACTATGTGGATTTATGTGACAAAAAGAACGCTGACCAGCTTCCTCCTCACCGTCCATATGATTGTCCAATTGAATTATTGCCTGGAGCAGAGATACCTTTTGGTAAGATCTACCCCCTGGCGGGGCCCGAGCTAAAGGCTTTAAAGGATTACATAGACGAAAATCTAGCCAAGGGCTTCATACGCCCCTCTTCATCTCCTGCAGGTGCACCCATCTTCTTTGTAAAGAAGAAAGATGGATCTCTGAGACCCTGCGTAGACTATAGGGAACTCAATAAGGTTACTATTAGAAACCGTTATCCATTGCCTTTAATCCCTGAGTTATTGGAGAGAGTGCGACATGCCAAAATTTTCTCTAAACTAGATCTTCGTGGGGCCTATAACTTAGTCCGTATTAGACCTGGGGATGAATGGAAGACTGCATTCAGGTCACGCTATGGACACTTTGAATATCTAGTTATGCCTTTTGGTCTGAGTACCGCCCCAGCCACTTTCCAACACTTGGTGAAGGACATCTTCAGGGATCTCCTAGATACATTCGTGGTGATTTATTTGGATGATATTCTAATTTTTTCTAACTCCACAGAGGAACATCATGGACATGTGAGAATGGTCTTGGAACGTCTAAGACAAAATCATCTTTACATCAAACTTGAAAAGTGTGAATTTCATAGGACCGAGATTCAATTTCTGGGGTATGTACTGTCTACACAAGGAATTAGTATGGATGGAAGCAAAACCCAAGCCATCAAGGATTGGCCAAGTCCTAGAAATGTGAAGGAGGTACAGCGCTTCATCGGGTTTGCCAACTTCTATAGACGTTTCATTAGAAATTTCTCTGAGGTATTGTCACCTATCACCCAACTTACCCGGAAAGAGTCTAGGTTCTCCTGGACTCCCCAAGCCCAGGAAGCATTTTCCCGTCTAAAAGATAAATTTACCACTGCACCTATCCTAGTACATCCCAACCCGAGCTTGCCTTCATAATAGAGGTGGATGCTTCAGACTGTGCCGTTGGAGCTATACTCTCTCAGAGAACAGGTGAGAAAAATGTCTTGCATCCCTGTGCCTTCTTTTCCCAGCAGTTGTCTTCGGCTGAGAGGAACTACGATGTGGGCAATAGAGAGTTGTTGGCCATTATTGCCGCCTTCAAAGAATGGAGACACCTTCTTCAGGGAGCTGCACAGCAAATAGTCGTCCTGACAGACCATCGTAACCTTGAATTTATCAGGTCGGCTAAGTGCCTGACTCCTCGCCAGGCTCGCTGGAATCTTTTCTTAAACCAATTTAATTTTATCATTTCTTATAGACCAGGATCGCGCAATGGAAAGGCTGATGCACTCTCTAGGATTTACTCAGCAGAGACACGTCCAATTACTTCTCCTAAGACTATTCTTCCTGACTCTAGATTCCTAGGAGTGATTCATAATCAAGACCTACTTAAGGACATCAAGGAAGCATACCATGCGGATTCCTTTTTGGCACAACCCCCAAGGGACGTAAGTCTTTTCTTTAAGAATGGTGTGTGGATTCAGGGACAACGCCTGTATATTCCTGAAACAGTCAGATTGAGAGTATTGCAACTCATTCACGATTCCAAGATAGCTGGGCATAGAGGAATTCTAAAGACACAGGAATTTCTTTCTCGTTTCTTTTGGTGGCCCACTTGCAGGAAGGATGTTTTAAACTATGTCACTTCATGTGAAGTCTGTGCAAGATGCAAAACACCTCGCTCCTCACCAACTGGTCTGTTACAGCCTCTTCCCACCCCGTCCCGCCCGTGGGGATCCATTTCTATGGACTTCATTGTGGAGTTACCAACCTCTCAAGGGAAGAACACCATTCTAGTGGTGGTTGACCGTCTAACAAAGGCAGCTCATTTTATCCCTTGTGTCGGCTTACCAACTGCAAAACAGACATCAGATTTGATGATTAAAGATGTGTTTCGCTTACATGGAGTACCGGATGAGGTTATTTCGGATCGAGGGGTGCAATTCACTTCTAGGTTTTGGCAAAATTTCTGTGCAGCATTGGACATTAAAGTAAACCTTTCTTCTGCTTTTCATCCCCAGACTAATGGACAGACCGAACGAACCAATCAAACCCTGGAGCAGTATCTCCGCTGCTTTATCTGCCACCTACAGGATGATTGGGTGGATCTACTTCCATTAGCTGAGTTCTCTTATAACAACTCTCAGAGTGCCTCCACTAAGCAGTCTCCTTTTTACTCTAATCTAGGTTATCATCCTAACATTCTACCACGATTTCCCATAGAAACGCCTTTACCAGCAGTGGCTGAAAGAATCACGTCTTTACAGAAGAATATGGATCTTCTAAAGGAGAATCTGGAATCGGCTCAGGAAAGGTACAAGAAAGCAGCAGATAAATTTCGTAAACCTGCACCAGCTTTCAAGGTAGGAGACTTGGTCTGGCTGTCAACCAGAAATCTTAAGTTAAGGATTCCATCGTCTAAGTTGGGACATAAGTACATTGGACCCTATAAAATCAGTAAAATTATAAGTGCCGTTGCTTGTCGTCTTCAACTGCCCAGAACTATGAGAATCCACCCTGTCTTTCATGTATCCCTACTAAAGGCTGCGACACCCAATACGTTTCCTGGACGTTCTTCTCCTTGCCCTGACCCAGTGCTAGTCGATGGTCAGGAAGAATTTGTGGTGGAAAGGATTTTAGATTCCAGGTTGTATAGAAATCAGTTACAATATCTGATTAAATGGCAGGTCTACCCAGTGGAGGACAACTCATGGGAACCAGTCAATAACGTTAATGCTCCTCGCTTGCTCCGTCAGTTTCATCAGAGGTACCCACACAAGCCTGGTCTGAGGTCATCCGGAGGTTGTCCCTAAGGGGGGAGTAATGTAAGGTTCTGTGTACATGTTCCTGAAACTCAGTTTGTTCGTCAGCCATTTTACTTTCTGTCTTGCTGCAGCTATCTTGCCCTCAGTCAATATGGAGTTTCCAGCTTGCATGTTCCCGTCCTGATTCTCTCCTTTTGCTTCTTAAGCAGCCACAGCTGAGCAATCAGTGCTTCAGAATCTAGCCTGCAGTGAACCTGTGACCTGACTCCTGAAGCCTTGGACCTTGTACTCCAGCTATTCCTACTGAGGAACTCTGAAGCACTTGTGGACTCTGAACCCTGCTCTTTGAAAGACCCACGTTTGCATGGACTTACGGTAACAGAGAAGAAGATCCTGAACCTGTTGTGGAGAGTGATTGCTGAGCTTAGATTACTCTGGCCTGCTGTGTCTCCTGCTTCTGTGTCTGCAAACTTTGTGACTATTTTTGCCAACTTGTATGAAGTAATACAAGACTTTCTATATCAAACCTGTGTCTCATGTATTTTCATCCCACCCAAGCACAAGACGCTATATGAACTGTACTACACACATTACACTGGGCTCCCACTGGGCACTTCCTGCAGTCTGTGTCAGAGGGTGGTCTGTGTCGGCATGGTAATAAATTGTATTATTTCCAGCTTTACAGAAGGACGATAACACCATAGAAATTATAAGAATAATAGGCCTCAGTTACCACAACTTTCTACAAGGAAAACTGTTGCTCATAGCAACCAATCACAGCTCAGCTTCTTTTAAACAGCTCTGGTGAAATGAAAGATGCTTAGTGATTGGGTGGGGCTATGTGGAGTGGGCGTGGCTGATACACACACACATACACTCATCTAATATATAATTACCAATAAACTCTGTCACAACTTCCGGCGCTTGTGTCGCTTCCACAATGCACGGGTATTCCGATATGGCAGCCGGGATTCATATCCAACGCAATAGCCGCGCGACACCGCTCATTGGCTGAGCCGCCCGCCAGCTGAGCCGATGAGTGGTGCCAAGCGGGATTCAAATCCCCGCCATAGCGCGTGGCACCGCTCGTAGCACCATTCCCCGCCATTCAAATCCCCCACCATAGCCACGGCACGCTCATTGGCTAAGCCGCCCGCCAGGCTCATTGGTTGAGCGGCGTCGCGCGGCTTTGGCAGGGGACTTGAATCCCAGGCCGCTCATTGGCTCAGCCTGCGGCAAATCCCCCGCCAAAGCCACACGTGCACCGCTCATTGGCTGAGCAGCTCGCCGGCTCAGCCAATGAGCGGCGTGGGAATCAAATCCCCCGCCGGCTGCAGATCGGGAGGAGGGAAGTGTATGGGCGGTGACTGTGTGCGTGTATGTGTGTATGTGCAGGGGTCTGCAAGGCTGTGTGGGGGTCTGCAGGCCTGTGAGTGTGTGTGTGTGTGTATGTATGTGTATGCAGGCATCGTCCGATGGGACTACAAGTCCCATCGGGCTATGCCTGCAGCACTGACAGTGAATGACACATTAGGCAATGATGGGACAGTAGTAGTCCCATCATCCGGCTAATGTGTTGAATGTAAAAAAAAAACCATACATTTCATACACATAACATATAACATGCAGTACATACATAACATACAACACAAAACATAGAGTACATACTTACCAATCACCTAATCTCCAAAGCCATCGATCTCCTGTAATAAAAATAAAATAATAAAACAACCTATACATTACCTTTCCGCCATAGTCCAGATAATAAGGAGTGTCTCACGATGATCTCTAGTGTAGAACACTGACATCGGTTGATGTCAGCGCTCTACACGGGCTCCGCTATACACTGACAGCGGAGGTAATCCTCCGCGGTGTGTATCCCTCCGCCGCCGGGAGAGGATGAGGTCACTTCCGTTCATTCTCTCATTGCCAATGCTGGGTGAGAAAATTCCCACGCAGCATTGCCATAAAGTGAGAGAATGAACTCAGGTAACCTCAGTGATGCACTGCAGGAGCCATTGTCTCCTGTCAGTGCATTACTGGGAGGCCCTACAGAGCAGTGACATCACCTGATGTCACTCTTCTATAGGGGAGATCATCGTGGGACATTTGTTATTAATTGGACTGCGTCGGCAGGGAGTATGCGGTTGGTTTATTTTTTTACTTTTTATTACAGGCGACCAAGGGCGTCGCTAGGATCTGGGCGTGCAATAAAAATATGAAAACCGTGTTGTGTTTTATTTCATTAAAATACTTTATTCTTATGTGTGTGTTTTTATTTAACCCTTTATTAATATAAGAATAATAATTGATAGGCATCTTATTGACGCCTCTCCATTATTAACCGGGCTTAATGTCACCTTACAATAGCAAGGTGACATTAACCTCTTATTACCCCATATCCCACTGCTACACATGAGTGGGAAGAGAGTGGCTAAGTGCCAGAATTGGGGAAACATACAGATGCGCCAATTCTGGGGCGGCTGGGTGCTGGTATTTTTAGCTAGGGGGCGCCAATATCCATGGCCCCTTCGTAGGCTATGAATATCAGCCCGCAGCTGTCTGTGTAGTCTTTCTGGGTAAAAATTATAGGGGGACCCCATGTCATTTTTTGGGGGGTCCCCCTAATTTAATAGCCAGTAAAGGCTAGCTGCGGGCTGCTATTCATAGCCTGAGAAGCTCCATGGGTATTAACCCCTTCCCAGCCTAGAAATATTGGCCTCAGCCATCGGCTTTCCCCCTCTGGCACAGAAAATTGCGCAAGTGCCCATGCCATTTTTTACCCATTTTTTTTTTAATTAACGCTATTGCGTAAACATTTTGTGCGTGTGTGTCATTACCTATTTATGTACCATTCTATCTATCTATCTATTATCTATCTATCTATCTATCTATCTATCTATCTATTATCTATCTATTTGTCTATCTGTGTGTGTAATGGGGCATTGGTTAGAAAAATGTAAAAGAGGAGGTTGGACAAGAAATGACATCACAAACCTTTTTTTTTTGTTAAATAACATATCTTTATTTAGCTTACAAAAACGCATACAAATCGGCATGAATAACGCATCAAAAACGCATCAAAAAATCACCTACGTTTTCTGCCAAGAGGTCCTGCTTTTGTGCAGAAAATTCAGCAGTCGAATCTGCAATGTGTGCACATACCCTCAAATCCCCCGCCAAAGCTGCGCGGCACCGCTCATTGGCTGAGCCGCCCCTGGCTGCGCGGCTTTGGCGGGGGATTCAAATCCCGCGTGGCACCGCTCATTGGCTCAGACGGCAGGGCGTGGATTTGAATCCCGCAACGCTCATTGGCTCAGCCGCGGGCAGCTCAGTCAATGAGCGGTGCCGCGCGGGATTTGAATCCCCGCCAAGGCTGGTGACCAATCAGCTGCTAGCGGTATTGGCGCCAGATTTGAATTCCGCTAGCAGCTGATGTGATTGGTCGCCTGCGGCTGGGTTGCCGATCTATCAGCTGTAAGGCTAGGTTCACATAGCGTTAATGCAGTCCGTTCAACGCATAGCGTTGACGGACTTCATTAACGCTACTGTCATTTTGTGATCGCGTTATGTGATCACGCTAGCACAGCATTGCTATCTGAGCTAGCAGTGACGGACCCCGAATGCTGCAGACAGCGTCCGAGGGTCCGTCACAGAATAACGGCACATCGCTAACGCATGGCGATTTCGGCATGCGTTAGGGTGCGCTACTGCTATTGCGGGCAATGGCGGCATTAACGCATCCGTTACATAGCGTTAGTGCCACTATGTGACGGATGCCGTCAGCGCATTGCCCGCAACGCAATGTGAACCCAGCCTTAGCAGTATTGCCGATCTCCCGGCGGTGTTAGCACCACTAAGGATACACAGATGTTCAATTCACCTCACTCCCATCGGGCCTATTTCTAGTTTTTATATATATATAGATATACTCATATTGGCAGGTAATACTGTAATTTTGGTGGTGATGGTAGACAGATTCAGTAAAATGTCACATTTTCTTGCTCTGCCCACTTGACCTAATGCCAAGACCTTGGTACAAATTTTCATCAGAGAGGTCTTAAAATTCCATAACTATATTGTTTCTGATTGGTTGGGTGCAGTTTACTTCCAAATTTTGGAGAGTATTTTGTACTCATTTGGGGATCCATTTGTCATTCTCTTAAGCATTTCACCCTCAGTCTAATGGGCAAACTAAATGGATAAACCAGAATCTTGAAACTTATCTTAGATGTTTTGTGTCTGAGAATCAGAAGGATTGGGCTATCTACTTTCCTCTAGCTGACTTGGCAGTAAATAATCGCTGTCATGAGTCTACGGGTAAGTCCCCGTTCTTCGAGGCATACGGTTTTCATCCTCAGTTCAGCTCATTTAATAGGAATCAAGAACCCTTGCTATACAGAAGTAATTAATGATGAAAACTATTCTTCAGGTATTGCTGAAGAACGGTTTTAGTCATCAATTATGTCTGTATGGCAAAGAGTTCTTGATAATTTAAGGAAGATGTGGTGCAGTTATAAGAGTGTAGCTGATCGGAGACGTTTGGTGGGTCGGGTACCTGGTGTTAGTGACTTGATGTGGTTTGTCCTCAAGGAACATTAATTTGAAGGCTCCCACTTCTGAGTCCCAGGTTCATCGGTGTTATGTTCTGCTACAAGCACTAAGGAAAGAAAGGAGATCTGTCCCTACGATAGAACTAAGCTAGATCCCTACGATGTAACGGGGAACCTGATCCTGCGATCAGACCCGCTAAAGTCCTCAGCTAGTCTGTACGAAGACCTATAGATGCGAGGAAGGGATCCCTACAAGAACTAGGGAATGGGAGAAAAATGGACACCTCCTAACAGAAGTTGTAGCAGTAAAAGACAAAAAAACAACATAGAACATAGAGGGCCGAAGACCAAGCAAAAACTGACTGAGTAAGGTAACAAAGCACCTGGCTAGCTTAAGAGTAGAAATTACAATGAAGTCCAGCAAAGCCAGAAGGGCGGAGCAGGATTTAATAGGCAAAAAAGGTCGTGTGACCAGCAAGATAGAAAAAACCTAACAGGAGAGTTCTAACAGTACCCCCCCTTCTAAGAGGATCCTCCGGATCCCCTAGGCCCAGGCTTATCCGGAAACCTTTTGTGAAATGCTCTGACAAGTCTGGATGCAGAAACATCATCCGCCCTCACCCATGAGTTATCCTCGGGTCCGAAACCCTTTCAAGTGACGAGATACTGCAAACTCCCTCTATACCGTCTAGAATTTAGGATGCGGGATATTTCATATTCCCCGTCCTCCACCACCGGGGGAACAGTGGCAGAGGCGTCTCCATCCGACACATCAGCTCTTTTCAATAGAGAAACATGAAACACCGTATTAATCTTCCAGGAGGTAGGAACCTCCAACCTAACAGCAGATTGGTTAACAACCTGAAGCATCTTAAAGGGCCCTACAAACTTGGGACCCAATTTTTTAGAAGGAATCTTCAACCGCAGATTTTTAGAGGACAACCAAACCATGTCACCAATAGCCAACAAAACCTCTTGCCGTTTCCTATCAAAGTACCTTTTAGATTTTCTGTTAGCTTCCTGAAGATTAACACGCACATACGTCCAAACTCTCTCCATATCACCAGAAAAATTCTCCTCTTCAGGCACGGCCGATACCAATTTGGAGAATGACCCAAACGACAGATGTCTCCCAGTACAACAAAAAAAAGGCGAACAACCAGCAGAAGAGGATGTATGGTTGCTAAGAGCAAATTCAGCAAGTGGCAGAAACTCAGACCACCCCTCTTGATTGTCTGCCACAAAACGCAAGAACTGCTCAACATCCTGGTTTTTCCTTTCTGTCTGGCCATTAGATTCAGGATGATATCCGGATGAAAACGACAAATGAACTCCCAACCTGTCACAAAAGGCGCACCAAAAACGAGCCACGAACTGAGGTCCCCTATCAGAAACAATGTCAGTAGGAACGCCATGTAGTCTGACAATTTCCTTGACAAAGGCCTTAGCGAGAGTCTTAGCGCAGGGCAGTTTGATGAAAGGAACCAAGTGACACATCTTGCTAAAACGGTCCATGACCACCCAGATGACAGTGAAACCTTCAGAGGGGGGAAGGTCAGTAATAAAGTCCATAGCCAAATGTGTCCAAGGTGCCCTAGGAACCTCCAGTGGGCAAAACAACCCAGCAGCAGGAGTATGTGAAGACTTAGATCTAGCACACACAGTACATTGACGCCCCCATTAATGACTTCCTTCTGCCATCCAGGCCACCAAAAAACTGCGACCCACAAGTCTCTTGGTCTCAGAGATTCCAGGATGACCTGCCAACCGAGACTCATTACACTCAACAAACAAATCTCTCCTAAAGGTCCCAGGCACAAACAACCTCCCATGGGGAGTGTTAGATGGGGCATTCTTCTGTGCTTTAAGAATCTCATCTTCCAACACAGAGTCCAAAGCAGCAATCACAACCTCTTCTTGTAAAATGTTCTCCTCCTCCTCAGCACCGACCATGGGAGAAAAGCTGCGAGACAAAGCATCAGCTTTAACATTCTTAGTATCTGGGATGTAAGTAACGGAAAAATTAAACCGCGAGAAAAACAGTGCCCACCTAGCCTGACGGGCATTCAAGCGTTTGGCAGCATCAAGATAGATCAGATTTTTATGATCAGTGAAAACCTGAACGGGAAATTCAGCACCTTCCAAGAGATGACGCCAGTGTTCAAATGCGAGTTTAATAGCCAACAATTCCCTATTACCAATATCGTAATTCAGTTCAGTCTCAGAAAATTTTTTTGAAAGAAAGGCACAGGGATGTACTCCATCCCTGTTTTCCTGAGACAACACCGCGCCGACCCCCACAGAAGAAGCATCAACCTCAACCAAAAACGGTTTAGTCACATCAGGCTGCATAAGGATGGAGTAGAGCTGAACCTCTCCTTTAGAAACACAAAAGCTTCAATGGCCTCAGTAGTCCACTGAACCGCATTAGCACCTCTCCTGGTGAGATCGGTCAGTGGTTTGACAATAATAGAAAAATTTTTAATGAATTTTCTATAATAATTGGCGAAACCCAAAAACCTCTGTAACGATTTCAAACCAATAGGCCTAGGCCATTCCTGCACAGCTTGAACTTTCACCGGGTCCATCTCAAAACCTTCGCTGGAGATAATGTAGCCCAAAAATCTAATTCTCTGTACAGCGAATTCACATTTCTCCAGCTTAGCAAAAAGCGAATTGTCAATCAATAACTGTAATACCTCACGAACGCTCCGCCAATGAGACTCCAGATCCGGCGAATAAATCAAAATGTCATCCAAATACACAACCACATTTTTGCTGATCAAAGGTCTAAGGATGTCATTAATAAGATTCTGAAAAAATGCAGGAGCATTGGTAAGGCCAAAAGGCATAACCAGATTCTCAAAATGACCCACAGGAGTGTTAAAAGCAGTCTTCCATTCGTCACCCTCCTTTATGCGCAACAAATTGTATGCCCCCCGAAGATCAATTTTAGAGAACCACTTGGCCCCCTCTAACTGGTTAAACAAATCAGGAATCAATGGCAGTGGGTAAGGATTGCGTACAGTAATTTTATTAATCTCACGAAAGTCCAGACAAGGACGTAAACCGCCGTCCTTTTTTTTAACAAAAAAAAATCCAACAGCCACAGGAGACTTGGAAGGCCTAATGTGACCGGCAGCCAAGCTTGTCTGTATGTATTCCTCCAAAGCCTTTCTCTCAGGAATAGTAAGATTAAATAAACGACTTTTAGGAAGAGTCGCTCCAGGGACAAATTCAATAGTACAATCATAGTCTCTATGGGGAGGTAAAATCTGCGATTCCTTCTCAGAAAAAACGTTCCAAAAATCCTGAATATGTACAGGTAGTTCCTCTTTATCCACAGCAGCAATACGCCCGTTACAACACTTGTCATAACACTTAGGGCTCCAGGACTTAATTTCATTGGTAGACCAATCCAGAACAGGATAGTGCAATTTTAACCAGGGTAACTCCAAAATTACCAGAGAAAGCAAATTATTCAATACTACCAAATCCAAATTCTCTTGGTGAACACCATTAATAGTGAGGGGAAATTTACAGACCTTGTGAGTAACATTCTTCAAGGGAGAGCCATCAACAGAAACCACGGCAATAGGGATGACAAACGTTTGGGTTTTAATTTAAGTTTTTCCAAGAATCCCCCATCAATCACATTCAGAGTAGAATCACAATCGACAAATACCCGAAATTCCATTAATTCTTCCTGAGCAGCAGTAGAGGCAGAAAGAAAGACACCCTTAGTGTTTAAACAAGCTATACGGGCGAAACTGACCTCTTTTTTTTTTTTCTTTGTTCATACGAAGCACACAGTTCTTAATGAAATGGTCAGATTTGCCGCAATAAAAGCACAAACCTTCAGAAAACCTGTGGTCTTTTTCCTGAGAGCGGGGGTGCCATCGCTTCAATCTCCATCGGTTCTCCAATGTCAGTAGAGACCCCCTCAAGACTTGGAGTTGACATGGCAGAGGATTTACTCTCATTAACCCTTGCATGCAGTCTCCTATCCACCCGTATATCTAATTGCATAGCCTCCTGCAAGTTACCAGGTATGGGATAAGCAATCAGCAAATCTTTAACTCTTTCACCTAGCCCTGCAAGAAACAAACTTTTCAAAGCTGAATCGTTCCACCCCACCTGAATAGACCACCGTCGGAAGTGAGTACAATATTTTTCCACATTACCTGATCCCTGCCTCAAACGTCTCAATTCTGTCTCAGCTGATGAGACACGATCAGGATCATCATACAATAACCCCAAAACAGAAAAAAAACTATCCACTGATCTAAAGCATGGATCACTAGGTTGCAGAGAAAAGGCCCATTCCTGAGGTTCTTTGCGCAAAAGAGACATTATGAACCCTATGCGCTGCGATTCATCACCAGAGGATCTGGGTCTCAAACGAAAATACAACAAGCAAGCATTTTTAAAAGAAAAAAAATCTTGTTGTTCACCAAAAAATAAATCAGGCAAACGTACCTTTGGCTCCACGAAATGTGCTCCAGAACAACTACTCACGTGTTGCTGGAGCTCGGCCACCTCCAGAGAGAGTCCCTGCAGGCGTTGAGCCAATTCCTGAACCGACACCATAATGGAAACTGGAAATCTTTCCTTAGAGATATTTTTTTTTTTGGTTGGACTTACTGTTATGTTCTGCTACAAGCACTAAGGAAAGAAAGGAGATCTGTCCCTATGATAGAACTAAGCTAGATCCCTACGATGTAACGGGGAACCTGATCCTGCGATCAGACCCGCTAAAGTCCTCAGCTATTCTGTATGAAGACCTATAGATGCGAGGAAGGGATCCCTACAAGAACTAGGGACTGGGAGAAAAATGGACACCTCCTAACAGAAGTTGTAGCAGTAAAAGACAAAAAAACAACATAGAACATAGAGGTCTGAAGACCAAGCAAAAACTGACTGAGTAAGGTAACAAAGCACCTGGCTAGCTTAAGAGTAGAAATTACAATGAAGTCCAGCAAAGCCAGGAGGGCGGAGCAGGATTAAATAGGCAAAAAAGGTCATGTGACCAGCAAGATAGAAAAAACCTAACAGGAGAGTTCTAACAATCGGTGCTTATACGATTGTGGCCTTCCTCAATCCTGTAGCATTCCACCTTGCTTTGCCGCCAACCTTTAGGATTAATAATGTATTTCATCGATCTCTATTAAAAAAATATATTACGTCCTCAGTATCATCACTGCAACCCCCATCTCCAGTATTTGTGGATGGAAATTTGGAATTTCAAATTGCTAAGATTGTTAATTTTTGCTTAGTTCGTTGGTCGCTTTACTATCTGGTACACTGAAAGAGTTATGGTCCTGAAGAGAGGATGTGGGTATCAGCATCTGACGTCTATGCGGCCAGGTTGACTTGGTCTTTTCACGCAGTATCCCCGGAGGTCACTCATAGAAGGAGTGGGTACTGTCACTGGTTTACTGTGACAGAGAGGAGCCATAAGATCGCAACTTCTGGTTTCTCCTACTCCTGCACTGATTAAAAGCACTTCACCTTCATATTAAACTGGATGGGTGAGGATACATTAGATGAGGGTAGATCTGGTCATGTAGCAGTATGGTGGAGCGAGGATTACTGCAGTTTGTACGCTTGTTGGAAGAGGTTGGTCTTCAGGTTCCTTGTGAAGGTTTCCACAGTAAGCGAGAGTGTGATATGTTGGAGTAGAGAGTTCCAGAGTAGGGAAGATGCATGGGAAAAATCTTGTGTGCGATTGTGGGAAGAGGAGATAAGAGGGCAGTAGAGAAGGAGATCTTGTGAGGATCGGAGGTTGCGTGCAGGTAAGTACCAGGAGACTTGTTCACAGATATATGTATGAGACAGGATTTGGATAGCTTTGTATGCCAAAGTTAGGGTTTTGAACTGATGTCTCAGGGCACTGTGAGCCAGTGCAGGTATTGATAGGGGGATGCCGGGGAATAGCGGGGTGACAGGTAGATTAGTTGGCCAGCAGATTTTAGGATAGATTGAAGGGGTGTGAGAGTTTTAGAAGGGAGGCAACATAGCAGGAGGTTGCAGTTGTCGAGGAGGTAGAGAATGAGGGCATACACTAGTGTTTTTGCAGATTCATGGTTGAGAAATGTGTAGATACGGACGATATTTTGGAGTTGGAGTCGGCAGGAAGTGGAAAGGAGTTGTACCTCAGGTTTGAAGGAGAGATCAGAGTCAAGCTTGCAGGACTGGGTAGAGTGGGAAGCCATTTACTTTGATGGATACTAGGTCAGTTGGGGGAGTTGAATGAGATGTTGGAAAGATGATGAATTTGGTTTTATCCATGTTAAGCTTTACAAATAAAACCGACAAAAATAGAATAAAATAACAAAAATAATGATAAATTATACACATAGCAGCTGTGTAACCCCAAACATATTCCAACCTCAAAAAGGAGAGCTTAATCAAAAAAGGGGGAGAAAAAGAATGAAAAATAAAGAATAAAATACACGAGAAATGGGCACAGTATATTAAAAAGAAGTGGCAACAGTCAATTGGACTCATAAAAATCTTGCAGATCCCCATTGTTCATTTAAACCTTTCGGTTTTATACTTTTTAATGTCTTAATCCATTTGCATTACACTTGAGACAATCGCTTGCATAGGATCCCTTTTCTGTTATTTAGATATAGACAGTCAATTCCTCTAAAGCGAATAGGGATGGGTCAAATTCCCTGAAAGGGTTTCAATTTTGCAATTGCTTCAGAGTCTTCATTGGATAATTTATCTGCTGGTTTGATGTATATGATTTGTTCAAGAATTCGTATTCTGAGTTCACGTGTGGTCATACCCACATAAAATAGCCCACAGGGGTAAATCGCAAGATAAATGACATAGGAAGTCCTATAATTGATAAAATGCACTGAATCTTGTGATTCCATACACTGTTGGAATCCGAAAATGAATCAGTTCTTTGGATGAATTTACACGCCTTCGCAATTGGTACAATCCTAACAACCTCATCTAGGACCTTTTGACAAAATAATAAATTTAACGGAGTCCTGTGATGGCTGTGTACCAACACGCCAAGTAATGTTTCACTCCGTTTTGCAATCAAACATGGTTTTCTGGCAAAAATACAGACAATGTTGGATCCTTTATTATGTTGTCCCAGAATTTAGATATATTTGAGGACATCTCATTACATCTCGAATAATAATTCGTAATGAATCTGACACCGTCTAAGGATTCCTGTTTTTTCTTTTTGGGATTATTAAAGTTTGTCTCTTCAGTTGCTTTGCATGTTGGTTAGCTGCATTCACATACTGTTGTTTGTATCCCCTTTGGAAAAATCTATGTTTTAAAGCCTTATCTTCATTTTCAAAATCTACGTCTTGGTCACAAATGCATCTAGCTCGGACGAACTGTCCTATTGGGATAGCTTGTATTACCTGTGACCACATTCACACTCGTTTTCATCCAATGGATTATAGCATATATTTTTTGATTACATCAATGGTAATCCCAAGAAATGAATTGTAGTTTGACTTATATGCGATTTCAATTTGATACCCCATTCATTACTATTGAGATATAATTAAAAAAGAGGTCCAAAATCTCTCTGGATCCCAGCAGAGTCATCAACTTGTTCAGCCAAAAGTTCTTCTAGCGCTTATAATGCTGCCAATTTCTCCTCTGTGGAAAAAGGATGATGCAATTGTTTATTTGAATTATATTTTTTGAGCAATAATTTGCATGCAAATAAAAACGAGTCCTTTATGGACACAAATTGTTCAAACTTAGAAGGGAGGCCATAGAACAGGAGGTTGCAATAGGTGAGGCAGGAGATGATGAGGGCATGCACTAGTGTTTTTGCAGATTCATGGTTGAGGAATGTGAGGATCCAGAAGTTATTTTTCAGTTGGAGTCAGCAGGAAGTGGAAAAGTCTTGGATCTCAGATTTGAAGGAGAGATCAGAGTAAAGCTTGCGGGACTGGGCAAAGTGGGCAGCCATTGACTTTGATGGATAGGTCAGTTGGAGTGGTTAAATCAGATGGTGGAAAGATGATTTTATCCATGTTAAGTTTTACTAATCTAGGAAAGAAGAAAAATGAAATAGCGGACAGACATTGTGGGATACTTGTCAGTAAGGAGGTGATATCAGGTCCAGAGAGGTTGATCTGTGTGTCATCAGCATACAGGTGATACTGAAAGCCGTGAAATTCTATGAGCTGTCCCAGGATGAAGGTATAGATGGAGAACAGTAGTCCTAGAACTGAACCTTGGTGGACATCGACAGATAGGGCGCGAGATGAGGAGATGGTGTGTCAGTGGGAGACACTGAATGTCCGATTTCTTAGGTATGAGGAGATCCAATATTGGGCCAAGTCTGTTTTTCCAGCAGATGAGAGAATTTGCAGTAAGAGGGAAGGTCCACTGTTTTGAAGGCAGATAACAGGTCCTTCAGGAGGAGGATAAAGTAGTGTCATTTGGATCTGGTGGTTAGTAGGTCGTGGGTGTCTTTAGTCAGGCCAGTTTCAGTGAAATGGTGCTGTCAGAAGCCAGATTGTAAGCGGTCAAAGAGGGAGCAGGAGGAGATGTGGGAGGACAGTTCAAAATGGACGTGTTGTTCCAGTAGTTTTGTGATATGGGGAAATAGCTATACACAAAGGATGGGTCAAGGGAGAGCTTTTTGAGGATGAGTGTGATCGAGGTATGTTTGAAACCTGAGGTGAGGTATCAGTTGTTAGTGACAGGTTAAGGAGTTGGTTAGGGTTGAGATGAAGACTGTAGTAAGGTTTGGAATGAGGTGGGATGGAATTGGGTCAAGTTCACAGGTGGTGAGGTGATTTTGGGAAAATAGTGGAAAGGTGATCTTTCATGATGTGGAGAAGATGGTTTTGGAGGAAGAGAGTTGACTATTTAGAGGGGCTGCAAGGACTTCGGGCGAAAGCTTTGCCTTATGTAGTCAATATTTTTCTTGAAGAATGAGGCAAAGTCTGCAGCTAAGAGGAGTGGAGAGGGAGGGGGAGCTGGGGTATGGAGGAGAGAATTTGAAACTACTGAATAGCTGTTTACGGTTGTACTACAGGGATGATATGAGAGATGAGAAGTACACTCCTCAGAAGTGGCACCCCAATTACCCTTGTTTTCCCCACGAATCACAACTCTACAATGGCCCAACTTACTGGGAGAAACCACACATGGGCAAGTCTGCAGAGCTGTTTACACATTCTATTCCATGGAAATCAGGGGTCTGCTCCAAAGATTCACAGACTCAAGTGGAGGAAAGCATCTGCACCGATGGGAAAAAAAATTTTCAGTTGGATCCAGGACCGGACAAAATAGGGTCTAAGCAGAATCCATACCCTCATCACCAGACCTTAGCCTCCAGGAGTGGAGGTGATCCTGATGAGACTCAGATTCCAAGGCACACGTGGACTGGACTGTACTGTGCAGTCAGAGCAGGAAAAAGAGGAGGGTGACTCTCAGGGCGAGGAGTGGGAGAACAGAAAGGATGATGAGGTTGTAGATCCCACTTGGTGTGAACCCAGAGGTACGTAGCTGAATAGCTCATAAGAGGAAGTGGAGGAAGAGGAAGACAAGTAAGTTACATTGCAGCTTCCAGCACAGACACTGAGTGATGCAACCATGACAAGTACAGCATTCTCAGCCACAACTCTAGATGTGGTAAGCAGTGGTCATGGATCTGCAATTCACAGGGTGGAAAGAGTTGGCTAGCCTGGCCCTTTTTTGAGACCAAAAAGAATGACCCAACTCACATTGTCTGCCAGCTTTATAAAAAACGACTGAGTAGCGGCAAAAAGATCAATAATTTGACTATTACATGCATGAACCGGCACATGTGCGATCAACATGTGTTGGTCTGGGAATCTCAATGTGCTAAAACGTGGACTAGAGGGCCTCTCCAACCACCGGGTGCCCCGTCAACCACATCTGCTGCTTATTTTCTCCTTCGTCACCATGCAAAGTGTTCTGCAGAACCCCCACTTGTTTACCCACTACAGTCTTGGTGAGTGAGAGCCCGTCAGTTGTTATGGAAGTGGACATGCCTGCTGTGTTTGACCGATCTCAGACACCGAGCACATCACATCTTTCTCAATCCACCATAACATCCCCGCCTGAACATCACTCACAGTACAGCAGTTTTTCGTGTTCTCCCTATTCCACTCTCTGTCAGCACAGCAGCCAGCCCAGGTTCGCGCAGTTGTGGTCATGTAAAAGATTGTTTCCTCATACACATGGAAAAGCTAAGAGCTTGAACTTTACCATCTCCAATCTAAAAATAATAATAATCTTTATATAGCGCAAACATATTCCGCAGCGATTTACAATTCAGCAGTTCATATAAAACAGTCATATATAACAAAGTTAATGATAATCCAATAATAAAAGCAAAAATAATGACAACTCTGCTGGTGGTGGTGGTGACACAAAGCACAGGTGCTTATTTATAATGATGGTTCAGCCATCTTTAGGAAATGAGGGGTAGATAATGGCTGCATGAGCTAGTCACCAGCCAATATTTGTTGTGGTTTTGCATGTAGTGGAGCTTGATGGTGAATTATGTTCATAGAAATAGAGCATGGGCTATATATAAAAAGGAGTTTGATTAGGGAATGTGATAGGCCGCCCTAAACAGATGTGTTTTTAGGGAGCGCCTAAAACTTGGTAAGTTGTGGTTAGTCCTAATTTCTTGGGGTAGAGAAGGGAAAGGGTGAGTTAACTAGGTAGGAGGTTGAACAGAGCCTTTGTTACCGTCTTTGTGTGTCTCAGAGGTTGAACGCTGTGAGAGGCCAAGGGAAGTGGTTAGAGACAGAAGCTGGGATCATGATGGGTAGATGGGGCTGTTTATGAGGATTTTAAAGTCTCCCAGGATAAGGGGTGGCAATTCTGAAGACATGAAGTACAGCTGCCAGGCAGAAAAGTGGTCAAGGAAGGGGGTGGGTGAGTGTGGGGGATTGTATACAACTGCTCTGAGGGAGAGGGGATGGAAGAGCTTGATGGTGTGGACCTCAAAAAAAGAATGGTATCCAAACAACCTGTATTTATTATTTATTTTTTTAAATATTGGTGATGGCAGTGAGTAGTGTGGGGGGGGGGCTGTTGTAGAGAAAGCAGTGATTGTACAGTGATAACTAATTTTGGCAACAGCCTGCGGAATCCTCGGTTGATTGTCCGGACGATAGGGAACAGCTGAGAGCTGTTCGCTCCAAAGATCATAGCTGGTGATTCTGCATGAAAACCTTGACAAATTGGTTATCCAATCTGTTGGCCACGGAAATTCAGTCTTTCTGCCTGGTTGATACAGATGGTTTCCAAAAGCTGATGACCATCGCAGTCCCCCAATACTAGTTGCCCAGTCGTCATTACTTCTCTCAGAAAAATGTGCCTGCGCAACACCAGCATGTCGCAGACAACAGCAACTGTTCCTTGAAAAAAATCTATGTCTGACGGTGCATTACAACACTACTGACACCTGGATGAGCAAGCATGGGCGTTACATCTTGCTGACTGGGCACGGGTGACTCTGGTGGCTGTGGGGGCAGGTGAGGAAGGGGCTGCTCCACAAGTCTTGGAATCTCCAAGTCTTGCAGAGCACTTGTGGATGGAGAACTAAACCACTACATACCAGAAGATCTAGAACTAAACTACTAGGCAACAGGGATTGGAATACTAAACTACTAAACACCTAAGGTTTGAGATCTAAACCACTACACACCAAGGGATGGTGAATTAAAACACTAGACACCAAGGTGTCACTAGACAGCAAATCTTGGAATTCCCAAACCTCTGTATCTAACACTTCCTCCAATGCTTCTGCCTCCTCCACCTCCTGTAGGGCCTCCACCTGACCCTTAACCTCTCCCTTAATGAGACACGCTTTCCAACAGTGCAGAGATAATCCCCCCAACTCCATACTGCACAGCCATAGCTCACAGCAATCAGGCAGTGTTTAAATTAATATGTCTTGGAGATCACGGACACACAGCTCAAGAGTTGTGGACAGCTATCCAGGCCGATTTTGAGCAATGGCTGTCTCCACTGAACCTGGAGTCAGGAAGGGCAGTGTGCGATAATGTTGCAAACCTGGTGGTGGACCTACCATGGGGCAACCTAACACACGTGCCTTGCATGTCTCACATCCTCAACCTGGTGGTACAGCAATTTCTACTCCACTATCCCAACCTGGATGCACTGCTGCAGAAAGCACAGTTGCTGTGTGCTCATTTCTGGCGCCACACCCCACTTGTCATCAACTTGAATAGCTACAGAGATCTTTCAGGCTACTGTTTCACCTGGTGATAAGTGCTGTGCCAACACAGTGGAATTCCACTCTGCACATGTTGCAGCAATTGTGACAGCACTGACGACCCTTGATAAAATATAACATTTTTCACAATCTGGCCCAATGCAGTAAGAATGTGTAGCAATTCACGCTTGCAGAGTGGGCACAGATAAAGGACCTCTGCACCCTTCTGCACAGTTTTGAAATGGCTACTAAGATGGTTAGCGCTGATATTGCCATCATCAGCATCACTATTCCGGTCATCTACATACTAGAGCACATATTGAATAGTATGTGGGAGGAGGTGGTGGTCCCAGAGTAAGAGGAGAAGCCAGAGGAGAATGTGGAAGTGATAACAATATCTCTAAGTTCTGGACTGTCATTGCACAGGTGGATGCCATGGGAGGGTGGATTACAGAGATCGAGAGGGGCTCATGGCAAGCTTGAGTGTTACTCCACCACTAACACACTATGTACTTGGACCTCATTGAAGCGTCCGATACATTGATCGCTTTCTTGATGCGTTAACTGCAACATGATTGTTGGGTGTATTGTTAGGATTAGAAATAGTGCTGTGTAAAGGGAAGCCCGCATGCTGACTTATTGAAACACGCTTGTAGACAATCTTAAGAGGGATTTTTCCCAAGACAGCAGTGAGGCACACAGTGTTCATTGCAGTTATATACTTCCAACCCCGGGAACATCGTGTTATCAATGCAAAATCATTAGCAGCAGCAGTGTAAGTGGCAGAGGCAGCATGGCGGCTTAGGGGTTAGCACTGCAGCCGTGAAGCACTGAGGTCCTGGGTTCCAACCCACCAAGGACAACAACTGCAAGGAGTTTGTATGTTCTCTTTTTGTACCCTACGGGTACACCGACTTCCTCCTGCACTCCAAAGACATACTGATAGGAAATTTAGATTGTGAGCGCCAATGGGGTCAGTGCCGATAATATCTGTGAAGAGATGTGTAATTAATGGAGCTAAAATAAAATAAAAAATAAAAAAAAGCAATTTCTGTGAGTCAATTCCCTCATTTTTAGACCAGCCCATGCACCAACAGAACAGAGTTCAGGTCTGATACATAGTGAACAACTGGAGAAGATGGTGCAGGAGTATCTCAAGCTCAATGTCAATGCCATCAGTGGAGGTTTAGACCCTTTTGCATTTTGGTCTTCAAAAATGGAAAATTGGACTGAACTTGTCTGTTATGCCTTGGAGGTTTTGTCATGCCCGGCAGCCAGCGTTCTCTCAGAACATGTCTTCAGTGCTGCTGGTGGTGTCCTGATGGATAAGTGCATCCAGCTGTCCACTCAAAGGGTAGATCGCCTAGCTTTCATCAAGATGAACAAGTCATGGATCTCTGATTACTTTTTTCCTCGGTGATGGTGTTGTTTTTAGTGTGCTGCATTGATCTTGCGTTATTGCAATCTGTCACACCTTTGTTGTGGCTTCTGTTCCTGCTGTTGCTACTGCTGCTGATGTTATTAACAATTTTATGAAATGTGGAGACTCCAAGTTGGGTCTCCACCTGGTGAGCCGCATGTAGTGGAAGTGTTTTCAATGCCCTATTATACTATTTCAATCTGGGGAAATTGATAATGTCTGTAAAGTATTGTGAAATTAATGGAGCTATACAAGTGAGTAAAATAAATAAAATAAATTGATGACATTTTAGCGATGTCTTCCCCTAATTTTTGAAAATGTTTGGACTCCAAGTTGGGTCTCCTTCATGAGTGTTGCCTGAATTTTGCAGGGCTCTCAGACCATCAAGCTTACAACTGTTACTCATCCATCAGTTACTTATCAATGTTTAATCTAGAAATGCTGGTGTCCAAGCCCTGTCTCAGGCCCTGTCCCATGCTGAAATGTGGCTTGCTGGCTGGGCCACACAATAAGCACAAAGGATTTATATACTGAAATGTAGCCTGCTTTCTGAAGCATGCTATTAGCACAAACAATTTATGTTGAGAAATATAGACTCCTGTTATGAATGTGTTAGAGATGGTTTCTGAGCAGAGGCTCCCTCTGGTGGTTACAGACAGTACTGAACCTTTCAGTGAGGAGTGGCAATCTGGGTTCACTGACTGGTCTGATATAAGGGAGGTTCCTCCCATGATGGTTGCCGGTGATCAATTGTTCTTGTCTCAATTGTGGTTCCTGGTTCATTTGGAAGTTTGCTGGAGTCTTGCCTGCATCTGCTGCTTTCAGATAAGATATTTTTTGCTTTTATTTTTGCATTGTTTTCTGCACTTTTGTGGAGGTCAGCCAGGTCCCCTCCTGGGGCCTGAGCTCCTCACAGTTTATCTGCAGCTACTGTTATTTGCTCATTTGCTTTTCCTGTTTTTTCAGCGGCTGCGGCTTGGTTTTTGTTTACACTGAGATCTGATGTAGTGGGTGGCGAGATCGTGTGATCTCAGTATTTTTGTAATCAGAATTGTTGGATTTTTGTTGTGTTTTCTGGGTTGCAGAAAGTAATCTCTCCTGTCCTATCCTATTTAGTCAGCTTGTGGCCCCAGCGTTTGCTCAGTCTATTTTCTGCCTATGTTTGTATTTTCATCTTGTCTAACCGCCATTATATGTTTGGGGGCTTCCTATTTTTTTGGGATCTGCTCCGGGGCAGATAGCTTTCATCTTTCTGCCTTTAGGTGTAGTTATCTCTCAGGCTGTGACGAGGCGTCTAGGATCAACGTAGGAACGCTCCACGGCTACCTCTAGTTGTGTCGTTAGTTTAGGAATCTGCAACCCATCAGTTACCAACATCTCAGGTGTTCGGCTGCCCTGCTGTTGTTCCTGTCCTCCTCAGCTACCGAAACATAACAGACTCCTGGTTGGAGCCAAACTAGTAGCACTAAATATTCATATACTAAAATGTGGCCTTGTTTTAGGACCACACTATAAGCACAATTGATTTATATTTTCAATTGTAGACTGCGGCCTGGACAAAAATGTTACCAGCACAAATTTTTTTCCTGCAGAAATGTGGCCTTGTTTCAGGACCACGGTATTAGCACAAAGAGTTTATATTTTCAAATGTGGGTTCCTGCCTGGCAAAAATATTACCAACACAAAATATTTTTATGCCAAAATGTGGCCTCATTTCAGGACCACGGCATTAGCATAAATAATTTGTATTTTCAAATGTGGTTTCCTGCCTGGCAAAAAATATTACAAGCACCGAATATTTTAATGCAGAAATGTGGCCTTGATTCAGGACCAATTTATTTGCACAAAGAATTTGGATTTTCAAATGTGGACTCCTGCCTGGCCAAATATATTACCAGCACAAAATATTTTTATGCAGAATTGTGGCCTTGTTTCAGGACCACGCTATTAGCACAAGCAAATTGAATTTTTAAATATTACTAGCACAAAATATTTTTCTGCACAAATGTGGCCTCCTTTCTGAAGCAGACTATTAGAACAAACAATTTAGATTCTGAAATGTGGACTCCTGGAGCAAAAATATGAGCACAGATTTAGTAGATACTGAAATGTTCCCTGCTTTCTTGGGCACACTATTAGAACAAACAATGTAGATTCTCCAATGTGGGCTCCTAGATCAAACAAAATATTGGCAGCACAAAAAGTTTTATGCTGAAATGTGCCCTGATGTCTCTGGACCACACAATGAGCAAAAACAATTGATCTTTTGAAAGGTTGATTTCACAGCCACACATGATCCTATGTATTTGAACTAGCTGACTGACAATCAACCGCTGTCACGCTGTCACTGTATACAGGAGGTCCGGGGTCTATGCTGACCCTAAGCTGGGGCCCTGACTAATCCCTCTACCTGGAGGTACTGTTGATGGTACAGAGGTCCAGGCCGCCAGCGTAACCCTATCTCCTGTGAATCCCTGACCCTCTGTAATCTAGTCCTGAGAAGGACCCTGATCACCACCACAGGGAACGGGAAGGTAAATGCCTACACACAGTATAAGACGAACGAGACAGTACAAGGGGTAAAATAAAAGACCACCTTGCATACAAAACTCACTCTACAACTACAGAGGGAACACCAACGGGTAAGGAGATAAATAATAAAGCGAGGAGGGGAGAAAACCACACCAGGTACTCTTCACTTCAGACTTCACAATACCACGATCCGCTCTGCTGGTCTGCATGAATGCTTTCACCGACACTTCCCTAGCAGACTGGCAGGTATTTGAAGGAATCTCATTAGTGCAGCATTAACTGCAGCTGGGCGAGGCTGGGCCTCGTCTAGCACAGAGAGAGGGAGAATTAACTCCCTCACTGCCGACAAACACCAAGCACCAAAAACTCAGCTGTGAGAAGTCAGGTTGTGTAATCGCGACGATCTTCGTGGCGACACACCCGTGACAGTGCCCCCCCTTCTACGAGGGGCCTCAGGGCCAGGTTTATCTGGTTGAGTTGTGTGGAAGGCCCGAAGTAATCGGTCTGCGTTAATATCCGACGCAGGAACCCACGTCCTCTCCTCAGGACCATACCCCCTCCAATGAACCAGGTACTGAAGGGACCGGCGATTCAGACGTGAATTGATGATTTTCGACACCTGAAACTCCAAGTTACCATTGACCACCACAGGAGGAGGAGGTAAAGGTGATGGTATCACCGGCGCCACATACCTCTTAAGCAACGATCTGTGGAACACATTGTGAATTTTAAACGTAGGGGGGAGGTCAAGACGGAATGCCACCGGATTAATTATAGAACTGATCCTGTATGGCCCGATGAACCTGGGACCCAGTTTCCAGACGGGAACCTTAAGTTTTATATTCTTGGTAGACAACCATACCCGATCGTTCACACTTAGGTCCGGACCAGACACTCTCCTCCTATCAGCCATACGTTTGTATCGGTTCCCCATAGTACTCAGATTATTCAGCACTCCTCTCCACACTGAAGCAAGTGACGACGAAAATCGTTCCTCCTCAGGAACCCCAGAAGAGCCCCCCCTATTGAAAGTACAAAACTGGGGGTGAAAACCATATGCCCCAAAAAACGGGGACTTAACAGTGGACTCGCTCCACCTATTGTTAAGAGCGAATTCCGCCAGAGGCAAGAAAGAAGCCCAGTCCTCCTGGTTCTCTGACACAAAACACCGGAGATATGTCTCCAAGCTCTGGTTCAGACGCTCTGTCTGACCATTGGTCTGCGGATGAAAAGCCGATGAAAATGACAACTGCATCCCCCGCCGTGTACAAAATGCCTTCCAGAATTTGGACACAAACTGAGACCCCCGATCCGACACCACATCGGAGGGTACCCCGTGAAGTCTCACAATCTCCCCAATGAACATCTGCGCAAGAGTTTTAGCATTAGGAAGAGCAGGAAGAGCGATAAAATGTGCCATCTTGCTGAACCTGTCCACTACAACGAGTATGACTGTTTTACCTGAAGACGGCGGGAGGTCCGTAATAAAGTCCATAGACAGATGAGTCCACGGACGCTCCGGGATCTTCAAAGGTAAGAGGGCCCCAGACGGACGGGTATGTGGGGTCTTAGAGCGCGCACAAACCCCACAGGATGCGACAAAAGTTACCACCTCCCTATGTAAGTTAGGCCACCAAAACCGGCGCGAGAGGAGATCCACAGTTGCTTTACTCCCTGGGTGTCCTGCCAAAGCTGAATTATGGTGTGCCTCGATTACCTTTTGTCTCAACTGATCTGGAACAAACAGTCTCCCTGGAGGTCCAACAGGGGCGTCCCCCTGAGCCTCCAATACCTCCTCCTCAAGCTCAGAGCATACTGCCGACACCACCACCCCCTCCTGAAGGATAGGAACCGGGTCATCCGTCTTCCCGGCCCCAGGGAAACTGCGAGATAAGGCATCCGCCTTTACATTTTTTGACCCAGGACGATATGTGACGACAAAATTAAACCTGGTAAAAAACAACGACCACCTAGCTTGTCTGGGATTCAGACGTTTTGCGGACTCTAAATATAGCAGGTTCTTGTGATCGGTAATAACGGTGACCGGGTGTACTGCCCCCTCCAAAAAATGACGCCACTCCTCAAAAGCTAACTTAATGGCCAAGAGTTCCCTATTGCCGACATCATAATTCCTCTCAGCGGACAACAATTTTTTAGAGAAGAAGGCGCACGGATGCCATTTACCAGGGGACGGACCTTGAGATAATACTGATCCCACCCCTACCTCAGAAGCGTCTACCTCCACAATGAACGGCTGTGACGCATCAGGTTGAATGAGTATGGGTGCCGAAGCAAAACATTTTTTCAAGGAGGAAAACGCTTGACAAGCCTTGTCAGACCACCTTGAAAAATCCGTCCCTTTTTTAGTCATGTCTGTGAGAGGTTTAACTATGGACGAGAAATTACGAATAAATTTCCGGTAGTAGTTAGCAAACCCCAGGAAACGTTGTAATGCCTTAAGATCCTCTGGCAGATCCCACTCAAGAACTGCCCGCACTTTCCCAGGGTCCATACGAAAACCGGATGCTGACACCAGGAATCCTAAAAACTGAAGTTCCTGTACGGCGAACACACACTTCTCCCATTTGGCGTACAGTTTATTATCCCGCAAGATCTGCAACACCTGCCTAACATGCTCCTGATGAGACACAAGATCCGGCGAGTAAATTAAGATGTCATCCAGATATATGACAACAAACTGTCCCACTAGGTGGCGAAAGATGTCATTAACAAAATGTTGAAACACCGCCGGGGCATTAGTCAGACCAAATGGCATGACAAGGTTCTCATAATGCCCCTCCGGAGTGTTAAACGCCGTCTTCCACTCATCCCCCTCCTTCATCCTAATCAGATTGTACGCCCCCCTGAGATCCAACTTAGAGAACCATTTGGCGTCCACGATCTGATTGAAGAGATCGGGAATAAGTGGGAGCGGATACGGATCTCGGACCATAATCCGATTAAGCTCACGGAAATCCAGGCAAGGGCGTAGGCCTCTATCTTTCTTCTTCACAAAGAAGAACCCCGCGGCCACCGGGAAGATGAAGGTCTAATATGCCCCTTAGCCAGACTCTCCGAAATATAATCCTTCATGGCCTGCCTCTCAGGACCAGAAAGGTTATACAACCTAGATTTCGGTAACTTGGCTTCAGGGAGCAATTTTACAGAACAGTCATACGCGCGATGAGGAGGTAGTTCTTGACACCCTTTCTCCGAAAATACATCCTCAAAGTCCACCAGAAATGGAGGTAAGGCCCTAGGCACGACCGCACCGATGACCGTGTTCATGCAGTTTTTATTACAGAATTCACTCCACTGGCTTATCTCTTTGGATTGCCAATTAATAACCGGGTTATACTTAGTTAACCAAGGAAGGCCCAACACTATAGGAGTGGGAAGACCCTCCAACACGTAACAAGACAACAGTTCTTTATGTATCGCCCCCACTCGAAGATCTATGTTATGCACGGCTTGCAAAAAACTACCTTGACCGAGAGGCCTGGCGTCGATCGAGAATATGGGGATGGGTTTAGCCAATACACTCAGTCGCATACCTTGAACCCGGGCAAACCGAGCAGCCACCAGATTAGCCCCGGCCCCACTATCCAGAAGAACAGATATCCTCTCAGTTCTCGTACCCACCACCTCCTCCGCCGGTACGAGAAATTGAGACGGACATGGGGACGAAATACATACTCCCAGATTGTCGTCCACCACACAACCTGGGATCAATATTTTTCCGGCGACTTCTCACTCTGCAAAGGACGGGATGGACACCCCCCAATAAAATGTCCCTTTCTCCCGCAGAAGAAACACCTTCCTGTCTTGCGGCGCACTGCCGATCCCCTCCTTTGGAATGATGTCCCTCCTAACTGCATAGGCTCCTCTGGACTGACCAGGGGAACCTCCATATAAGGGGCCCTAGTGGAAGGTGGAGTCATCACAGGGGGCGGAGTTACCCCGCACCTCTCCCGAAGCCGTCTGTCAATGCGAATAGCAAAGGCCATAGCGGCTTCCAGTGACGTGGTAGGGTCATACTGTGCCAACACAACCTTTAATTTGTCAGATAAACCTTGACAAAACTGGCTCCTAAGAGCCGGGTCATTCCACTGGGTGTCCGTGGCCCACCTACGGAACTCCGAACAGAATTCCTCCGCCGGACGATCTCCCTGTTGTATCTTACGTAACTTAGATTCAGCAAGGGAGACCCGATCCGGGTCATCATATACAAGACCCAGAGCTGCGAAAAACCTATCCACTGACTGGAGAGCCGGGGAGTCCGGGGAAGCGAGAACGCCCATGATTGGGGGTCCCCTTGTAGGAGCGAGATGACAATTCCCACCCTTTGATCTTCACTCCCCGATGACTGAGGTCGCAGCCGAAAGTACAATTTACATGCCTCCCGGAAAGCAAAAAATTTGTCCCGCCCTCCAGTGAACCTGTCAGGGAGAGCTACTTTAGGTTCAGGTCCGGCTTGCTCCAGGGGGTACAAAACCTTGGACTTAACGTCCGCCAGCTCCATGGACAAACTCTGCAACTGCCGAGCTAGACTGGCTACTGGATCCATGGTGGCTGGAGAGAATCTTTAGTATGGTCAGTGAAAATGTCACGCTGTCACTGTATACAGGAGGTCCGGGGTCTATGCTGACCCTAAGCTGGGGCCCTGACTAATCCCTCTACCTGGAGGTACTATTGATGGTACAGAGGTCCAGGCCGCCAGCGTAACCCTATCTCCTGTGAATCCCTGACCCTCTGTAATCTAGTCCTGAGAAGGACCCTGATCACCACCACAGGGAACGGGAAGGTAAATGCCTACACACAGTATAACATAGTAACATAGTAACATAGTTATTAAGGTTGAAGGAAGACTTTAAGTCCATCTAGTTCAACCCATATCCTATCATAACCTGCCCTAACATGTTGATCCAGAGGAAGGCAAAAAAAACCCAAGTGGCAAACAGTAAGCTTCACATTGGGGAAAAAAATTCCTTCCCGACTCCACATATGGCAATCAGACTAGCTCCCTGGATCAACGCTGTATCTAGGAAACTAGTGAATATAGCCTGTAATATTATACTTTTCAAGAAAGGCATCCAGTCCCCTCTTAAATTTTAGTAAGGAATCACTCATTACAACATTAGACGGCAGAGAGTTCCATAGTCTCACTGCTCTTACAGTAAAGAATCTGCATCTGTGATTATGGCTAAACCTTCTTTCCTCCAGACGTAGAGGATGCCCCCTCGTCCCCGTCACAGGTCTAAGAGTAAAAAGATCATTAGAAAGGTCTTTGTACTGTCCCCTCATATATTTGTACATTGTAATAAGATCACCCCTAAGCCTTCGTTTTTCCAAACTAAATAACCCCAAGTGTAATAACCTGTCTTGGTATTGCAGACCCCCCAGTTCTCTAATAACCTTGGTCGCTCTTCTCTGCACCCGCTCCAGTTCAGCTATGTCTTTCTTATACACCGGAGACCAGAACTGCACACAGTATTCTAAGTGTGGTCGCACCAGTGACTTGTATAAGACGAACGAGACAGTACAAGGGGTAAAATAAAAGACCACCTTGCATACAAAACTCACTCTACAACTACAGAGGGAACACCAACGGGTAAGGAGATAAATAATAAAGCGAGGAGGGGAGAAAACCACACCAGGTACTCTTCACTTCAGACTTCACAATACCACGATCCGCTCTGCTGGTCTGCATGAATGCTTTCACCGACACTTCCCTAGCAGACTGGCAGGTATTTGAAGGAATCTCATTAGTGCAGCATTAACTGCAGCTGGGCGAGGCTGGGCCTTGTCTAGCACAGAGAGAGGGAGAATTAACTCCCTCACTGCCGACAAACACCAAGCACCAAAAACTCAGCTGTGAGAAGTCAGGTTGTGTAATCGCGACGATCTTCGTGGCGACACACCCGTGACAACCGCCTGTTTAACTATTTGACTACCCCTCATCAAACACGTCTCCACCATTCATCATACAGCATCACTATTCTAGCCAAATTTCTATCAAAAGCATTAGTGTAACCAAGTTTGGCAGAATTTTGGCGATTTTTAGTAAAAATGATCAGGTGTCCGAGCAAAAATTCAAATGTGCAATGTTCGTGCCAAATTTGTGATTGGCAAACATTTTCCAAACAAGTTCGTTCATCTCTACTGATAATATCAGAATAAAGGAAAATGTTCATTTACAGTGCCTTGCGAAAGTATTCAGCCTCCTGGAACTTTTCAACCTTTTCCCACATATCATGCTTCAAACATAAAGATACCAAATGTAAATTTTTGGTGAAGAATCAACAACAAGTGAGACACAATTGTGAAGTTGAACAAAATTTATTGGTTATTTTAAATTTTTGTGGAAATACAAAAACTGAAAAGTGGGGTGTGCAATACTATACGGCCCTTTTAACTTAATACTTTGTTGCATCACCTTTTGCTGCGATTACAGCTGCAAGTCTCTTGGGGTATGTCTCTATCAGTTTTGTTCATCGAGAGACTGAAATTCTTGCCCATTCTTCCTTGGCAAACAGCTCGAGCTCAGTGAGGTTGGATGGAGATCGTTTGTGAACAGCAGTTTTCAGCTCTTTTCACAGATTCTCGATTGGATTCAGGTCTGGACTTTGACTTGGCCATTCTAACACCTGGATACGTTTATTTGTGAACCATTCCATTGTAGATTTTGCTTTATGTTTGGGATCATTGTCTTGTTGGAAGACAAATCTCCGTCCCAGTCTCAGGTATTTTGCAGACTCCAACAGGTTTTCTTCAAGAATGGTCCTGTATTTGGCTTCATCCATCTTCCCATCAATTTTAACCATCTTCCCTGGCCCTGCCAAAGAAAAGCAGGCCCAAACCATGATGCTGACACCACCATGTTTGACTGTGGGGATGGTGTGTTCAGGGTGATGAGTTGTGTTGCCTTTACGCCAAACTTTTTGTTTGGCATTGTTGCCAAAAAGGTCGATTTTGGTTTCATCTGACCAGAGCACCTTCTTCCACATGTTTGGCGTGTCTCCCAGGTGGCTTGTTGCAAACTTTAAACAACACTTTTTATGGATATCTTTGAGAAATGGCTTTCTTCTTGCCACTCTTCCATAAAGGCCAGATTTGTGCAATGTACGACTGATTGTTGTCCTATGGACAGACTGTCCCACTTCAGCTGTAGATTTCTGCAGTTCATCCAGAGTGATCATGGGCCTCTTGGCTGCACCTCTGATCAGTCTTCTCCTTGTTTGAGATGAAAGTTTAGAACAACGGCCGGGTCTTGGTAGATTTGCAGTGGTATGATACTCCTTCCATTTCAATATGATCGCTTGCATAGTGCTCCTTGGGATGTTTAAAGTTTTGGAAATCATTTTGTATCCAAATCCGGCTTTAAACTTCTCCACAACAGTATCACGGACCTGCCTGTTGTGTTCCTTGGTCTTCATGATGCTCTCTGTGCTTCAAACTGAACCCTGAGACTATCACAGAGAAGGTGCATTTATACAGAGACTTGATTACACACAGGTGGATTATATTTATCATCATTAGTCATTTAGGACAACATTGGATCAAATTTACATTTGGTATCTTTATGTTTGAAGCATGATATATGGGAAAATGTTGAAAAGTTCCAGGGGGCCAAATACTTTTGCAAGGCACTGTATTTTAGATGTCTTATCTTTGTGACGTATTTAGGAGTGACTAGTGAGGCATGTTGTGCTGGATGTCAAAGGGGCACAAGCAAGCCATTCTGCCCAAGCTAGGGAGCTTAGTACCCATAAAATTAAATTAGTAAAAGACCAAAATGTCTCCCCACATCTACAGCTAAAGACTCAAATGAACATTAATAATAAAGCAGCTATGAATACAGCTAGTTCTATCATTAGTTTGTTGCCTTGCAGCAATGGAATCTGGTGTTTAAATCTATCCAAGGCCTCGTCTGCACTAAATTTAGTAACAAAAATAATACATGAAAACAATATTTTTTTCCAGTACTCTAAATAAAAAAATACATCTGCATTATCATTCTATTTAGAGGGCGTGATTGGCATAAGAGGTTCACAGCAGAGACGCATTTTGGATGTTGGCATTAGATACCAGATACCCATTTGGTATGAATCTATGCACAGGCCTTATATTTACTAAAGATTTAGTCTGATCGTTATATTTGTTTTCAATATGTAATTGTATTGTGTTCTAAGTGCAGCTTGATGCTTAGTCTGTTTTTATCAAATTTCTCATGGGCTTTGTATTAAAAACTTGTTTATTAATTGCTAACAAACACACCCAGTTTGGTTGGGGTCTTTTTGGTGCAGTTATTCAGGATTCAACCATATAATGAAAGCATTGAAATGGATTCACACCCATACCATGATTAAGAGCCGGTTTCATTTTCAGGTTCGAAATGTGTAGAGTTTTTCTAAGCATGGCCTGGTTTTAAATTTGTGCAGGTTTTTTATACATTATTCTTTTAATGGAGCAATGAAGCAAATAAATATTTTATTTGGTGACTGAGTGTTGAACAGAAATCATTATTTTTCTATATGTATTAGGCCACGTTCACATTTTCAGTATTTGGACAGTATTTTACATTAGTATTTGTAAGCCAAAAATTAATACCCCTCATTCTTTTTACCTCCAATTCTCATAAGACAACTGGTACTTTTTTTTTGGTACGGGTTGCCATGTGAGAATTGGAGTCTTGGGCCCCGTGCACATGTTGAGTATTTGGTGAGTTTTTACTTCAGTATTTGTAAGCCAAAGCCAGGAGTGGGCAAACAATGCAGACATGGTGCACGTTTTTCTATTTTACTTTTTCTCTTGGAAACTTTGCAGCTGCCTGAAAATGACTTTAGTGATGATTTTCCCTTTATTGTTTTCATTAAATTTGTTTGTGTGAATTTATATGCATACAGAAAAAAGCAGAAAAAAATACTTAAAAAGTTTTTGTAGTTTAGTTTGTAAGCTCCAATGGGGATACGCACTACTATGAGTAATGGCAATCAAGCCATGGTAACTTCTGTTTTTTGCCAATGCAGCACTCCTCCTAACCCTATCCATCCACACTATAGGCTGTGTAGAAACTGCAACAGTAACCCATGCGTTCTTGGCATCAGTGAAGGTCTGACTACTGGGACAAAATATAAAATATGCATAAAATTTTTTTATAAACTCCCTTAATTAGAAAACATTTTTTAATTTCATTCAATAGGTTTTGGTCATTAACAAAATGAATTAAGAAAAAAAATTACTCCCATTAATTCTACTCAATAAAAAGAGAGACTATACATTTTCCCAGCAGCTGAAAGGTTTATTTACCAGCCTGCCTTATTACATAGTTTTATTTAAACCACTTACATCCTTCAGAGACATAACCTCTTTTCTAAACCTTTCTCTCTGCGCTTCAATAAATATATCTCGCAAGCTCTATAATGTTTTATATGTGCACTATGTTCTTTATTACATTCTTTTATTACTAACAGCACAGTTAAAGGAAGGACAGGTCTCCGTGGCAGTATTCAAAATGACTTAGGTCAAATACGTTCCATATACAAAATATAATGTACAAGATCATATCTATATTCATGTACATTTCATGAATTATCAGAATACTTTTTATTTTATGAAGCAGTTTTTTTAAAAAAAATTATATAGTGACGTGAAAAATTGAATGAAAAATATTAACATTTCTTTAAAAATATATTAAGCATATCTAGGGTTTCAGCTCTCTGTAGCCACTTTTCTCCAGTACAAATGAATAATACGAACAGTCCTTTCTTCAGACATAATGAAAAAAAGTAAACGTAGCAGTCTCAGCAATCTTGGTATTATCAGCTCAAGCTGTTTAGACATGTTCACCAAACAAACATCTTTGTTCCTCCCTAGCCCTAACTCCAATTTGCTAAACTAACCCAGCTTTTATTATTAGGCTTTTAAGCTGTGGGCTGGATTATGGGAACAATCTTTCCCACAGACACTCTTTTGGTTGCTCCTCAATCCCGGACCCCAAATCAAATCAAATGAAAACTCCCTCATTAACCTAGTGTTACTGGAACAGACTTCACATTACCGATGCCAACCACCTTGGTGACATCTATCTGCCATCCATGACTTTACCTTCTGCTTTCTTACACATAACAACTTGATTTAAACAATAGGTTATTTTAGATTACATGTTTTGTTTAAGGTATTTTGAGATCGGAAAATCTGCCTATTTTTCCAGGAACAGTCTAATTCTTGTTCTCAGGGTGTTTTAGAATTTTATTGTATACTCTCAGACATTAGCCCTGAAGAAGATTTCATTAGATATATAGAAACAAACATTAAATGGGCTAAATGCCCTTTTTAAAACAAAATTGTCTATCAAATTCATTGCCTTTAATGACTTCAGAATCTTTTTTGACTACTATGAGAACAAATGAATAAAAAAATTAACAGTTCAAAGTAGAAATCAGAAAAAATGGAACACCCCACATATAATATATTGCAATTCTATTTGCTTTGTTTCATTAAAAAAAAAATTAAAACCAATCCTCAAACCAGTTCCTCAGTAAATATAATGAAACAACTAATCTAACATTTAAACTCCAAAATCTCCTCCATCTTTTATGGAACACTGGTTCTATATGGTCTAATAACATAAATACAAACTTACTTGACTACAAAACTTAAATCTTCTCCTTTAAAGTTAGATAGGGATCCACCTCTATCTTTGGCAACCTGTGTGCTACAAACAATGGGCATTTTTCTTTTGGACGCTAGTCTCAAACTTAATCTGAAGGGGGTTGTACACTATTGGACAGCCCCTTATTAATGACCTTATGGTGCTGCTTTAATTAGAAGAAATGTAAAACTTCGTTTTTTTGTATGGCACCACACCTTTCCAGAGCTGTGCCTCTTTACATAAACAGTGTCACATGATCCCAGCAGCCAGTAAGTTGTTACGAAAGAATCAAAGCAAATTTAATTTCTGTGAATTGAATGCCCCTTATTATGATCTGTGGTCTCTCTGACCCCACAGCTTAATAACGTTAAAGAGGAAGTAAAAGAATACTCACCTCAATGCTCACCTCTCTGGCTGTGCCGCTGCTCACTGTATACCGTCTTGTCTTTGGGGCCTCTTCTTATTGTCACTGAGGACTGAAATTCTGAGTCTCTTCACGTGATGTCATTCTTATGACATACATCCACAGGGATGTCCCAGGCTTGGTCGCGACCAGAAGTCCTAGTCTAGCACCAGTCATGAGGTTTCAGTGGCCACCTTAGGTAAGAAGACAGCGAGCAGCAGGGGTGGATGAAGAGGTGAGTGGTGAGGGGAGTATTAGTTTATTTTTATTGCTTTCTAACATTTTGACAGCTTTCTATGTTTCAGCAAAATGGTGTAAGCTGGCCACTATTTTGTCGATTTCCCATAGAGCAAAATTTCCCAAAATCTTGGGAATACTAATATTCTAGAAAATAAGAATTTTTGTAAAAATTTTAGTATAATTCAATTCCACTCAAAAAAATAAAAATCACCGATCTTTGAGTGATATTGATTGGCTACAGCTTTCACATTTCCTTCACAGTGGAAGACACACTATTTTTCCACTTAAACATAATTGTAAACACTGCAGTAAATCAGCAGCAAATCAACTGCAGCAGTGTCATGCACACGGATCATGGACCCACTGCACCACTGGCCAGTCTTACCCTGAAAGGGCATGGCTAAGCAGCTACCTGATTTTTGCTAGAGATCATGATGGTGGAGATAGGCTTGAGCTGCAGGTAGCTGCCAGGTAAAACTCCAAGGGCAGTACTCGACACTGGGGCAGCTGACGACAAAGATAAGGATCGCAGTCACTGGCAGGACAGGATACTAAATTACAGGTAGACTAGATGATGGAACCTATTCACACAACACAGATTCTTGGGTCACAAGACAGAAAGTTCAGACAGAGCAGATTCTGAAACACTAGACAGAACGGACATTGGTGCTGGTAGGTATTGCTGGAGCAGTTTAAGGTTCAGCTACCACCAATGTGGTTTCAGTTTCAGGTACCACTGGAGCTGTTTCAGGTTTAGCCACCACTGGCGGTTTCAGGTTCAACTACTGCCAGAGCGGTTTCAGGTTCAGGTAGTGCTGGAATGGTTTCAGGTTCAGTCAGCAAGGTTAACTAGAGCAGGTACCTGGAAACAAACCAGTTGCACCAACACTAACTAGCCAAAGGGGAGGTATTACGTGAGCAGGCCCAGAGAAGTCGGAACCCACCGAAAAGGAAGAAAACACCGCAGAGCGGCCAGGACAATGAGTATGTTGGCATCCCTGCCAGGAGGAGGGCGTGGGACGGCTCAGGGAATTACAGGCAGTCATGTGACATTGTTTATATTAGGAGACCATTGGACAGGAGCAGACATGACAGAAGAGCAAGAACAATACAGTTCTGTGAAAAAGTGTTTTCCCCCTTCCTGATTTCCTATTCTTTTGCATGTTTGTTAAATGTTTCAGATCACCAAAGTTAAATGTTAGACAAAGATAACACATAAGTAAATTAAAAAGCAGTTTTTAAATGAAGGTCTGTATTTTAACCCATTCATGCCCGAAGGTATTCTTGGTTTTTCGTTTTTTGCTACCCTTCTTCCCAGAGCCATAACTTTTTTATTTTTCCATTAATATGGCCATGTGAGGGCTTTTTTTTTTGCGGGACGAGATATACTTTTCAATGACACCATAGGTTTTAACATATCGTGTCCTGGAAAACAGGAAAAAATTCAAAGTGAGGTGAAATTGCAAAAAAAGTGCAATCCCACAGTTGTTTTTTGTTTTGCTTTTATACTAGGTTCACTAAATGCTAAAACTGACCTGCTGTAATGATTCTCCAGGTCATTACAAGTTCATAAATACCAAACATGTCTAGGTTCTTTTTTATCTAAGGGGTGAAAAAAAATTCCTAAATTTGTTTTAAAAAAAATGTGTCATTTTCCGATACCCGTAGCGGCTCCATTTTTCGTGATCTCGGGTCGGGTGAGAACTTATTTTTTGCAGGTCGAGCTGACATTTTTATTGATATCATTTTGGTGCAGATACGATCTTTTGCTCACCCGTTATTTCATCATAATGCAATGTCATGGCGACCAAAAACGTAATTTTGTCGTTTTGACTTTTTTCTCGCTACACCGTTTAGCGATCAGGTTAATCCTTTTTCTAATTGATAGATCTGGCGATTCTGAATGCAGCGATACCAAATATGTGTATGTGACCTGAACTTTTATTTTTATATATCTTTAAAAACATTTTTTTCACTTTTGGTATGCTTCAACATTCTTCATGGGAGACTAGAAACTGCCATAATCCGATCGGCTCTGCTACATACAGGCAATGATCAGATCGCCTGCATGTAGCAGAAGACCTCACTTGCTATGAGCACCAACCACCAGGTGGCACTCATAGCAATCCGGCAGTGACAACCATAGAGGTCTACAGGAGAACTCTGGTTGTCATGCCAACCCATCAGTGACCCGCGATCACGTGATGGGGGTCACCGATGGGCAGATTTCTGGCATGATTGCCAGAAATTATTATTATTCATTTTTATAGCGCCATTTATTCCATGGCGCTTTACATGTGAAAAAAGGGGGCATACATAGACAAGTACAATAAACATGAGCAATACAAGGCACACACAAGTACAGAAGGAGAAAGGACCCTGCCCACGAGGGCTCACAGTCTACAGGGGATGGGTGAGGATACACCAGGAGAGGGAAGAGATAGTCGTGCGCAAAAACACTAGTGCACACCCTTATCATCTCCCGCCTCGACTACTGCAACCTCCTACACTCTGCCCTCCCCTCTAGCACTCTGGCCCTACTCCAATCCATCCTACACTCTGCTGACCGACTAATCCACCTTATTCCCCAGCCTCTCCCCTATGCCAAGCCTTTTACTGGCTTCCTATTGTCCAGAGGCTCCAGTTCAAAACCCTACCTATGACCTACAAAGCCATCCACAACCTTTCTCCTCCATACATCTGTTACATGATCTCCCGATATTTACCTACACGCAATCTTCGATCCTCTCAAGATCTCCTTCTCTACTCCCTTCTTATCTCTTCTTCACACAACAGCATACAAGACTTCTCCTGTGTTTCCCCCATACTCTGGAACTCTCTACCCCAACACATCAGACTTCCCCTACCACGGAAACCTTCAAAAAGAACCTGAAAACCCACCTCTTCTGACAAGCCTACAACCTGCAGTGATCCTCAGTCTACTGAACCGCCGAAAGACCAACTCCACTCTCTCTTAGTGTATCCTCACCCATCCCCTGTAGACTGTGAGCCCTCGCGGGCAGGGTCCTCTCTCCTTCTGTACTTGTGTGTGCCTTGTTTTGCTCATATTTGCCCCTTTCACATGTAAAGCGTCATGGAATAAATGGCGCTATAAAAATGTATAATAATAATAATAATAACAATGGCGGAAAAATCACCGTACAAACTAGAAAAATATTTAGACTTGAGAGTCCTCAGTGGTTGATACCTTTAAATTCCGTACAAACTAGAAAATCTGCCATAATGTCATATTTATTATAAAATTATTTCCATTATTTTTTTTGTTTTGCATAACATTGCACTACGGGCTTTAGTGATAATTACCATCTCCAGAGGACTCCACATATTCAGATATAAATACAACTGATTTTAATGTGTAACATTAACACATTTAAGAAAATCTGTTAGCCTTTGTAATCCATGAAAAATGTGAGATACAAGCATTTTATTAATACTGTAATCTGCATACATATGTTTGTGGTGACTTCATATGCAAATATATTATGCCACAGCATCTGCTTCTTTGTAATGATTACAATGACTCTACAGTTGTACCATTTACTATTGAAGATAGATAGAAGGTTTTGGTTTTCTGTTCAACTTCCCCAATGAATAACACCATATTTTACTTCTACTTATAAAAAAAATAAGAAATATGGAAAGGTGAAAATAGTATAAGAATATGGAAAGGTGAAAATAGTATACCGTAATTAACAAAACACTGATATTTTCTTTTATGTTGTGCATACCTTACATTTAACACTAATTTCTCAATATACAATACAAATGTTTAAGAAATGTATTGTGTCCTGAATGAACACAGCAAATAATACAATGTTTCATCATTTTCCTGGAAAGAATTGCATTCTTCTGTTAGGATAAATCAAAAGGAAGGCAAAAAGAATTAACAGATGAACCTTTCTCTTTTCAGTTTGCGATGCCTGTTTACTAAATGTCAATGCATTCTGCAGTCAAGGATAATGAAGAAACGTGCAAGAGAGCAATAAGGAAGAAACACGTCTCGCATATAATGTACAGTCATGGCCAAAAGTTTTGAGAATGACACAAATATTAATTTTTACAAAGTCTACTGCTTCACTTTTTCTAATGGCAATTTGCATATACTCCAGAATGTTATAAAGAGTGATCAGCTTAACAGCAATTACTTGCAAAGTCAATATTTGGCTAGAAAATGAACTTTATCCCCGAAAACACATTTCAACATCATTGCAGTCCTGCCTTAAAAGGACCAGCTAACCTCTTTTCAGTGATTGCTCCATTAACACAGGTGTGGGTGTTGATGAGGACATGGCTGGAGATCAATCTGTCATGATTAAGTAAGAATGACACCACTGGACACTTTAAAAGGAGGCTGGTGCTTGGCATCATTGTTTCTCTTCTGTTAACCATGGTTATCTCTAAAGAAACACGTGCAGTCATCATTGCAATGCACAAAAATGGCCTAACAGGGAAGAGTATCGCAGCTAGAAAGATTGCACCTCAGTCAACAATCTATCGCATCATCAAGAACTTCAAGGAGAGAGGTTCCATTGTTGCCAAAAAGGCTTCAGGGTGCCCAAGAAAGACCAGCAAGTGCCAGGACCATCTCTTAAGTGTTTCAGCGGTGGGATCGGGCTACCAGCAGTGCAGAGCTTGCTCAGGAATGGCAGCAGGCAGGTGTGAGTGCATCTGCCTGCACTGTGAGGCGGAGACTCTTGGAGCAAGGCCTGGTCTCAAGGAGGGCAGCAAAGAAGCCACTTCTCTCCAGAAAAAAAACATCATGGACAGACTGATATTCTGCAAAAGGTACAGGCAGTGGACTGCTGAGGACTGGGGTAAAGTTATTTTCTCTGATGAATCCCCTTTTCGATTGTTTGGGACATCAGGAAAACGCCTCATTCGGAGAAGACAAGGTGAGCGCTACCACCAGTCTTGTCTCATGACAACTGTTAAGCATCCTGAAACCATTCATGTGTGGGGTTGCTTCTCAGCCAAGGGAATTGGCTCTCTCACAGTCTTGCCTAAAAACACAGCCATGAATAAAGAATGGTACCAGAATGTCCTCCAAGAGCAACTTCTCCTAACCCTCCAAGAGCAGTTTGGCGATCAACAATGCCTTTTCCAGCATGATGGAGCACCTTGCCATAAAGCAAAGGTGATAACTAAATGGCTCAGGGAACAAAACATAGAGATTTTGGGTCCATGGCCTGGAAACTCCCCAGATCTTAATCCCATTGAGAACTTGTGGTCAATCATCAAGAGATGGGTGGACAAACAAAAACCTAAAAATTCTGACAAAATGAAAGCATCGATTGTGCAAGAATGGACTGCTATCAGTCAGGATTTGGTCCAGAAGTTGATTGAGAGCATGCCAGGGAGAATTGCAGAGGTCCTGAAGAAGAAGGGTCAACACTGCAAATATTGACTTGCTGCATTAACTCATTCTAACTGTCAATATAAGCTTTTGTTACTCATATGTTTGCAATTATTATATTTCTGTCTGTGATAAAAACATCTGTCAAACACACATAAAAACCAGAGGGCAGCAGATCATGTGAAAATATAATATTTGTGTCATTCTCAAAACTTTTGGCCATGACTGTACAGCAAATGAAGATGTATTTAAGGTAGAAGAATGAAAAAAACAACTAAAATTATCCCAAACTCTATGTGTAAAAAAAATATTTGTACTCCCTGATACAACACGGTGTCAACACAGTAATAATATTCACATATTTTACATGCTGATGAAATGTGTCAAACTGGTATTTCCCTTTACCAACACAGGCACTTAGTATGATTTGACCACCTTGGAGACTTAGGGGTATCTATTTATTTATCAATTCATGTAATATGTATCTATGCAAATAATAAAATGAATGGCTCTTTAATAAGTTAATTTATAAATTATTTATCTTTAACAGAATTATGTTTGGAGACAGCTGTGGATAGGGAGGTCTTTACTGGCATGTGATAGCTTGCTATGGGGATTTGCCTTTTTAGTTCTACTCCTGACACTTATTATTTAATTGGGTAGCATTCGCCACTGAGACCTTCACTTAGGAAAACTTTGTTTCTTAATGGCTTCTTGGCAATTATTGTCAAAACTGAGATGAGGTGAAAAGGTGGCCCTCTCTGTTGAAGGCTTTAGTAACTAATATGAGATTAATTATTTGGGTGGACCATGTTTGCCTTTACCACTTCTATATGTGGTTAATATAGAGGGTTCAGGTTGCAGAAGCATAACGTTACCCCATTAAATATTTTGCCCAGAGATCTGAATTCAGTCATGCCTTTGGTGTACATCATACATTCTAGAATGGGTGACATGACTTTTTCCAATATTTCGGTGCTAGTGTTGAGCGATACGATACTGCAAATATCGGATATCGGCCGATATTAGCTCTATCGGCCTTTCGATTCCGAATACCGATATTTTCGTCATATCGGATACTGGAATCGGGATTGTCACTGTCATTGTCAGTGTCCGTCGGTCGGGTCTGTCACTGTCAGTGTCCGTCGGTCGGGTCTGTCAGGAGTCAGCGGCACTTACCTGGCAGAAGATCTCCGGCGGTCACGGCCTGGACTGCTTCATGGCCGCCATCCTCTTCTCCCCGGCGGTCACATGCAGTTTCTCGCGATAACTGCAGTGACTGCTGGGTAATCCCGGCCGTAAAGCAGTCAGTCCGATGACGTCACCGCCGGGGAAGCAGGTAATCAGCTGTGCTGCGTCGCGATGACAGGCTCTGCCTGTCATTGCGATGTAGCAGAGCTGGATCGTCGTGGGACACTCGTTACTATGGACTGCGTCGGACAGGTGGTATACTGTTGGTTTTTTTTTTTCTTTTTTTACAGGAGATCGATGGCGTCGCAGGAATGAGAGTACAATAAAAGAAATGAAAACTGTGTTGTCTCTTTTATTTCATTAAAAGACTTTTTTCTTGCTGTGTCTTTTTTTTAAACATTTAATAACTTTGGGATTAATAATGGATCGGTGTCTTATTGACACCTCTCCATTATTAACCGGGCTTATTGTCACCTTGCAATCAACGGTGACATTAACCCCTTATTACCCCACTTGCCACCGCTACAGGGCAGTGGGAAGAGCCGGGTAAAGTGCCACAATTGGCACATCTTTTGATGCGCCAAATGTGGGGCTGCTGTAGCCTGGTATTATCAGGCTGTTGAGGGCCAAAATCCATGGGCCTTGACAGTCTTTTAATACCAGGCCGCAGCAGTCTGCATTTTACTTGGCTGGTTAACAAAAATAGGGGGACCCCTACGCCGTTTTTTTTTCGAGGGGATCCCCTATTTTTGTTAACCAGCCAAGCTAAGCAGACTGCTGTGGCCTGGTATTATCAGGCTTGCAAGGTCCATGGATATTGGATCCTTACCAGCCTGAAAAACCAGGCCTCAGCGGTCTGCTTCATCTGGCTGGTTAACAAAAATAGGGGGACCCCACGCCAATTTTTTCGAGGGGATCCCCTATTTTTGTTAATCAGCCAAGATATGCAGACTGCTGTGGCCTGGTATTATCAGGCTGGCAAGGTCCATGGATCTTGGCTCCTTAAGAGCCTGAAAATCCAGGCCTCAGCGGTCTGCTTCATCTGGCTGGTTAACAAAAATAGGGGGACCCCACGCCATTTTTTTTTCGAAGGGAACCCCTATTTTTGTTAATCAGTTCCCTCTGACGTCACTGATGGTGTCCCTGGCTGACCTGAAGTGAAAGTGGAAAGCAATCAATTAAGCTTTCCACTTCCTCTCCTGTCAGCCAGGAGAGGAGCTCATTCATTTGGGGGTTTACTGTGAGGCTGCAGCATTAGCTGCGGTCCCTGCAGTAAACATTAACCCTTTCTGAAGGATTACACCGTGGGACCTGACTGTGCATGGGATAGGTAAGAATAATTTTGCTTTATTATTTTATTTTTATTACAGGAAATGGTTTTAGCAGGTAAATAAAATATGGTCAAAAACTGTGTGATTATTTCATTAAACTTCTTTTTTATTAAAGTGTGTGTGTTTGATTTTTCTTTCATACAATAGGATTAATAATTGATAGTTGTCTAATTGACAGCTCTCAATTATTAACCTGGCTTAAAGTGACCTTTCAATTGCAAGGTCATTTTAACCCCTTATTAACCCATTCGCCACCGCTACAGGGCAATGGGAATAGACGGGCAAAGTGCCAGAAAGGGCGAATCTAATTATAGATTTGTCTTTTCTGGGGTGTCTGGGGGCAGATGTTAGTAGCCAGGGGGGGCCAAAAATAATGGTCCCTCTCTGGGCTATTATTATCTGCCCCCATTAGCTGGCTTTGTCTGTCTGGTTGCGAAAATAGGGCGGGAGCCCACGCATTTTTTTTAAACAGTTTTACACCTCATATATATATATATATATATACATGTCATTGAATTTGTGACACATATATATATATTTATATTTATAGTTCATACACTTCTACATAGTATAATAGCCGCTAATTCAATTGCCGGCTTTTGTGAAAATGCAGAACCCGACATGAAATGACACTTGGTGTACATAGGGTTAACCATGTCTTTTCATGTCCTTTGCTATCTGATTTGCACAAACAATTACATCAGTCTATGTGTGCAAAATTTCACACCTGTAGGGGTTAATTAAAGGTGTAAATTCGTAGCTAAAAAGTCCGTTTTTTTTACAACGAATTTACACCTTTAATTAACCCCTACAGGTGTGAAATTTTGCACACGTAGACTGATGTAATTGTTTGTGCAAATCAGATTGCAAACGACATGAAAAGACATGGTTAACCCTATGTACACCAAGTGTCATTTCATGTCGGGTGCTTCTGTCTTTTCACAGAAGCCGGCTTTACCCGGCAATTGAATCAGAGGATATTTTACTATGTAGAAGTGTATAAACTATACATATATGTATATATATATGTCACAATGACATGTATATATATATATATATATGTATTCTATGTGTGTATATTTAGTGTTTACAAGGAAATAAAGGTTTTTTTTAGCTGCGATTTTTTGTTCCCATAGACTTACATTGGACTTCCGGTATCGGAATCGGATATCGACGATATTTAGTGATATCGGCGATACCATTTCGATACGATATTTTTAGATATCGAGCAGTATCGCTCAACACTATTCGGTGCTGATTCTCCAGGGACCTCTGTCACATGACATTCTCTGAGAATTAGAGACAAGCTTTATACAACAAAATGATTAGTGAATATTTATTGACTTCATCAGCAATTTGCGAATGAGGTATTATTCGATCAAAACCAGGGGCATTCCTGATTCTAATGTTTTTAACTTGATTTGTAGTGGTGGCCACTTATTGAAAACAGCAAAATCTTTACTCTATAATGCAATATTAATACTGCGTATTTAATACTGTATAGTCAGATCCTCTTTAATATTGTTTGCCCAAAGCCTTTTCCCCATTATCTAGACAGCTATATGGAGCTGCTAATTAAAGATCAAAAGTAACAATTTAATTATCCAGTGGAATAAATAACTCATTGAATTCACCTTGTCATGTTCGCATTACTCTAGGAGTTGGTTTATTTATGCACATGTGAACTTAGCTTCTGAATTACACAGTTAATATATCACCTTTTCTCAGCAATTTGTTTCTCCATTATAAAACTAATTTCTTTCAAAGCACTAATGATTCATGCCAGCGCTGCACACCACACCTCTACTTTATTCATTTATTAACATTACTCTGGTGCAGTTAAAGGCAAATTAACTTAAAATAACAATATTCTATTTACTTGGTGGCAAATTGACTTCCTATTACAATTCTGGATGCTTTAATGATTGCGAGCACAGAAAAAAAGCTTTCAACATGTTTCTTGTTCTACTAATATTTAGTGATGGGCGAGCACTAAAATGCTCGGGTGCTCAATGGAAGTATTGGAATACTTGGGTACTCGGACAGAACAATGAGCAGAATGTAAGTCTATGGGAGACCCAAGCATTCTTACAGCAATCCCCCGGGGGTCCGTTTAAGGTATAAAAACGTCTGAAAATGATGGAAACACTGCTCAAATGACATGGGAACATCATGGCAACTGCCCCTGGAAGCATTTCTGACTCCTGGTCACAGCTCTAAGCAATGTTGTCAGAGTTTCAGGCCCTTTTTGCAGGCGCACCAAAAAACCTACAAAAACCTACAAAAAAGAAACCAAAATAGATTTTGCTGGGAAATATGTTAAGTAACATCCTTTCCAGGTTTATAACTTTTATCTAAGCCAAGATAATTAACCCAAAACAAAAATGTTCCTTCACCACTTGGGCTATGTTCACACACAGCGTTTTTGAGGCGTTTTACAACTTTAGCATTGCTTTCAACCAATACAAATGCATTCACTGGGAAATGTCATTGTAACATTTAACAACCCTAACTGGCCATGTGGTGTGTGACACATAAGCAGACACATCTTGTTTCTTTTATGAAGGAGGGACTCTTAAAGTCACAGAGTATATTTTTACAGGGGTATCAGGCAGCATTAATCTTCTTAAAGGTCCATTATTAAACAGTGGGTTTCCTATACTGTTATTGCCTATGCAGTGAGTGGATGGGCTGCCAATTACGATGCACCCCAATACCACTTTCATGAGAGGTACAGGAGGGCTTCCTGAAAAAATGTTGCATTGAATGCAAGGTCTGGCTTGCCCCAAAGTTACATACACACCAATAAGCTTTTCAAGCCACGTACTGGATGGGCACAGGAAAATCCACTTCACATTATTCATTTTGTACTCCCACACAGTTTTCTTATGCATTGACTGCAAGGCCTGCCCTGCTACAAAGTCATATGCACCCCAATATGCCTTTGAACCCAGGTACTGGATAGGCACAGGAAATTCCACTTCACATTATTAATTTTGTACTCCCATTCTGTTTTCTTATGCATTGAATGCAAGGCCTGCCATGCTATCAATTCATATGCACCCTAATAATCCCAATCTCCCCTTGGAAGAAACATGGAGGAGGGCCTCATAAAAAAGTCCCATTAAAAAGGAGCGGGTCTCCTAGACTTGGAATGCCCATACACTAGGTGTATGAGCTGGCAAACATTTTCCCCTGTGGGGTACCACCCACCCTTGTAAGGAATTCGACACAGCACGGAACACGTTAACCCTGGTGATCTAGTGGCGGTGGATGATGAGCCGTGGAGGAAGGCCTGATTAAAAACTATGCCCAATTTAACGAGCGGGTCTCCTAGACATGGAATGCCCATACTCGGTCTGGCAAACATTTCCCCCAGGGGTAGATATCAACATAGTGTGTACATTTTTTTTTTAGGGGCATCATAAACAACGAATCGTTGGAAGAAGTGATCAGGAAAAGGGGCATGGTGATGACAGTAATGGGAAAGTGCATGATTAATAATAACAGCAGTGGCTATGGGAGGTATGAGATCTAGGATACAGCCTACAATGAATCTTAATTTAGCCACCATCAATTACCAGATTAGGTTTCATGCCCGTCAGAAGATCGGTGTAACAGATGTGCGTGTGAGACTCGGCCTAAGAAATGCCCGTCCAAAAATATGTTGCCAAACACACATTTGTCTGTATAAAGGGCAAAGTGCAACATGTTCATGAGATGCTGAATTACAGAAAGCAAATCAGTATCAGTGGAAAACCAAACAAACTGATGGATGCTCGTGAAACACTAAGTTTAAAGAGGAGTGCACCGTCCGTAACTATAAACACACCCGTGGCACAAGCTTCTTAATCTTTACCCATACATATTACCAATTAGATCCAAATGTCCCAGTTGAAAATTATTTGTCATAGTGTAATGAACAATGTTAAAGGAATGCCACTAAACGTACATAGCCACGACCCTTGGAAACACCAGATTTCCTCTTTACAAGATATGGACAATGATGGTATTGATGACAACTTTGAAATTTACCACATCCACACCAAAAAGATGAAGATCACAGCTGCAAAAAATGTTCAAAAAAGGCCGTGAATGTCTGGAAAATCATTTTCTCTAGGGCTAAGTTACCCTCTTACTAACGTGGTAATACTACTGTCTTCCTCTGTTGTGCGTGCAAGCCAATCCCCTGTCCATGGTTCATGCAAAGATGCCTCCTGCCCTGCATCTGTAGTTGCACACAAACTCAACTAGCATCATTAACAATGACGTCCACGTCCTTGTCCCAACGCAGCATTCAGTTGTCCATACCCAGTCCTTGGATCGCAAGCGGAAATACGCAGCCAACGCCACAGTACTAAATTCACACATTTCTCGTCTGTTTGGGATGAAAATGTTGCATTTTAGGCTAATGACGGAAGCTTTCCGCAACCTGATGGCGGTGAATGTAACAAGGTACTCGGTCCCCACACACCACTATTTCTACCGGTCTGCCGTAACGACATTACACAAGCAAGCACATGTTCCACAACATTACCCGGGCCCTCAATAATGTTGTTACAGGGATAGTGCACCTTACCACGGACATGTGGACAAGTGCTTGTGGTCAGGGATGGTACAGCTCACTGAGGGCACAATGGGTTAACATAGTGGAAGCCGGGACCCACGCCAACCTTGGTATGGTGCACATCCTCCCAACTCCTAGTATTGCGGGCCCTACGTCAATATTGGATGCCCCAACAGTCTACAGCTCCTGCACCTCCTCCTCCTTCTCCTCTTCAGCCTTCATCTCCAAAAGTAGCACATAAGTCAAACTCTGGAAGCACTGCCTCATCAAAGCGGCAAAAGGCTGTGCTGTAGCTAATATACTTAGGTGACAAAATGCACAATAATGAAGAGTTGTGGACAACTCTAAAACAGCAGGCAGATTGGAGGCCGACACCGCTGAACCCACAGCCAGGCATGGTTGTGTGTGACTATGGCTGAAACCTGGTGGCTGCTCTTTGACGAGGTGAGCTCAGACACGTGCCATGCCTGGCAAATGCGCTTAACCTCATTGGTCAACGTTTTCTGAAAAGCGACACGGAGCTGCCAGATCTGCTAGGTAAAGTACAACGCTCTGCGGACCCATTTTAGAAAGTCAGCTACAGCTTCATCTGCACTTGCCGTGCTTCAACAGCGCTTGCAGCTTCTGGCTCATCGACTGGTGTGTGATGTCCCCAGGTATTGGAACTCTGCACTGCATATGTTGGAAAGGATTTGTGAGCAGAAGAGTTCAGACAAGGTAAGACGGTCACAAAGGAGCGCCAGCCAAGCGTAGCTTTGGGTGATATAATGCAGCTCCAGCCGGGTGCCTCAGATGAGGAATAGAGGTGCAGAGTTGGATGAAACCCGGTCTGCAGGAGCGCAAAAACAGGGGCTAAATTAATAAACAATCTTCTTTTATTAAAACCACAACGCGTTTCAACAGGTAATTCTGTCTTCCTCAGGTGGCACCTGAGGAAGACAGAATTACCTGTTGAAACGCGTTGTGGTTTTAATAAAAGAAGATTGTTTATTAATTTAGCCCCTGTTTTTGCACTCCTGCAGACCGGGTTTCATCCAACTTTGTGAGCAGAAGAGGGCATTTTGTGACTAGTCTACCAGCATCAACAACGTTGTCGTTATTCAGTTCTGACTTCACACATAAGATCTCAGGAGTGGGCATGGATGTCAGACATATGTACCATCCTCCAAAACTTTGAGTAATCCAGCAAGATGGTGAGCGTAAATGACGCCATCATTAACGTCGCCATCCTGCTTCTCTGTATTCTAATCCGTATATTTATAGTTACAGTATATATATAGCGCAAACATATTTACAGTATAACATTTTGAAAAACAACAGTCCTAAGTATCAAGGATAACAATAATACAATAATTAAACCAAAATAAAACGACCTTGCTCGTGACAGCTTACAATCTACACAAAGTAACAACAATAACAACAATTAAACCCAAAAAAAAACAATCCTGCTCGGGATAACTTAAAATCTACAATGAGGTGGGGGAAATAAAATCTACAGGGGTGTATTTACAATAATGTATTTACAATTATATTACTCAGGTTAGTTGAAAGTCGAGGAGGCCTGAGGACAAGTAGGAGGAGGAAAGCATGGTCAGTCGTCCTCGAAGTGCAGACACGGAAGTATTGACTGTTAGCAGTCTTGCACGCATGGCTGAGTTTATGTTCCGCTGCCTTTCCTGTCACCCTCACATTCTCAAAATATTGGGTGACAGGCAATACTGATTGGTGACACTTCTAGACCCACGCTACCAGGAGAACTTTCTCTCTTATTCCAGAGGCAGACAGGTGTAATAAAATGTTGGAGGGCCAGAGGGCCCTTCTTGCAAAATTATTAAAAAAATTCCCATATGAAAACGCTAGCAGCAGAGTTCACAGTTTGTTGGCCAAGCAAGGAGTACAGGTGAGACACAATTCCAGCAGAGGCAGTGGAACACTGGCAAAGTTCAGGGAGAGTTTTCTCAGACCCTCCCATCGCCCTGGCCCTGAGGCACGGTGGACTCTCTCAAGGAGTGAAAAGTTTGTAAAAATGCTGAGGGAGTAATGTTATGATATGGTAGCCGAGGAGGACAGTAACAAAAATAGCCAAGGCAGCCAGTCACCCAGAGAGGCTGGTAACTAATGGATTGCAGACCCCTAAACTAACCGCACAACTAGAAGCAGCCGTGGGACGTACCTACGTTGACCTAGACGCCTCGACACAGCCGGAGAGTTAGCTAAGCCTAAAGATAGAAAGGGGAAAGCTAACTGCCCAGGAGAAGCGCCCCAAAGAAAAAGGTAGCCCCCACACATATATTGGCGGTGAGACAAGATGAAATACAAACGCAGGCAGAAAATAGAGTAAGCAAACACTGGGGCCCAAAACTGTCTAGAAAGGACAGGACAGGAAAGAATACTTTTTGCAATCCAACAAAACCCTGGGAAAAATTCCAACACTTCTGATTCCAAAAAAAACACTGAGACCAAACGATATCTCCAGCTATATCAGACCTCTGGTGTGAACAGGTAGTTACTGAAATAACAGGGACTGAACAAATGAACAGAGATAACTGAGAAACAGAGACCAGCGCAGGCCCCAGCAGGGGAACCCAGCTGACCTCACTAAGAAGGCAGAAAAACAAAACTTAACAAAGAAACGAGCAGAAAATAGCTTATCTGAAAGTTGCAGGAGCCCGCAGCAGCTGACTTCCAAACTGGACCAGGAAGAGAAAACTAATCACCGGCGAGGATCATGGGAAAGTTACTCCCTTAAATCTCCCTAGTCATCACTCCCAGATCGTCCGCAGCTGGATCCTCAGCTGAAGGGCCTCTGTCAGTCAAGACCGCTTCATTAATATCAACAGCCACCAGAGAAAGCCCCAACTCAGAATCCATAGCATTCACAACAGTACCCCCCCTTGAGGAGGGGTCACCGAACCCTCACCTGCGCCACCAGGCCCACCAGGCCAATCAGGGTGAGCTCGGTAAAAGGCGCGAACCAATCTCTCCGCATGAATGTCAGAAGCAAACACCCAAGAATTGTCCCCCTGACCATAACCTTTCCACTTAACCAAGTACTGGAGTCTCAGACTAGCCAGACGAGAATCCAATATCTTCTCTACTTCGTAGTCCAAATAGGCCTCAACCAAAACAGGCTCAGGGGGTGCAGCCATAGGAACCACTGGCTCAACAAACCTTTTCAATAAAGATTTGTGGCAGACGTTGTGAATCTTAAACGTCCCTGGAAGAGCCAAACGGAAGGAAACGGGATTAAGAATTTCCAAGATCTTATAAGCTCCAATAAACCTTGGCTTAAATTTTGGAGATGCAACCTTCATAGGGATATTTCTTGAGGACAACCAAACCATGTCACCCACTTTAAACCGAGGACCATCAGTCCTATGCCGGTTGGCAAACTATTGGGCCCTCTCCTGAGAGAGAGACAGCTTATCCACTACTTAATCCCAAATCTACTGCATTCTCTCCACCATAGAGTTAACACCCGGACAGACAGAAGCCTCCACCTGCCCCGAAGAAAATGGAGGATGAAACCCAAAATTGCAGAAAAAAGGGGACATCAAAGTGGCAGAACTAGCCCTATTATTTAGAGCAAATTCAGCCATAGGCAAAAAAGAGACTCAGTCATCTTGATCAGCAGACACAAAACATCTCAAATAAGTTTCCAAGGTCTGGTTTGTTCTGTCAGTCTGCCCATTGGTCTGAGGGTGAAACGCAGAGGAGAAAGACAGCTGAACACCCAGTTTAGAACAAAATGTCCTCCAAAATCAGGAAACAAATTGGACTCCTCTGTCAGACACAATGTTCTCTGAAATGCCGTGCAACCGAACTACCTGCTGAAAAAACAAGGGCACCAACTCGGAAGAGGATGGCAACTTCGACAGTGGCACAAGATGGATCATCTTGGAAAACCTATCACAGATCACCCAGATAACGGTCATTCTCTGAGAGACAGGGAGGTCGGAAATAAAATCCATAGAGATATTGGTACATGGCCTCCTGGGCACAGGCAATGGCATTAATAATCCACTAGCGTGAGAGCAAGGTTTGGACCGAGAACAAGTCCCTTAGGACTGAACAAAGTTCCTGACATCACGAGATAAAGTAGGCCACCAAAAGGACCAACTCATCAAATCTCTAGTACCAAAAATACCGGGATGACCAGCCAACGCAGAGCAATGAACTTCAGACATAACTTTTTCTCTCCATTGGTCTGGGACATACAATTTCCCCGCAGGGCAACGTTCAGGTTTATTCCCCTGAAATTGCACCAGGGCCAGTCTCAAATCGGGTGAGATAGCGGAAAGAACGACACCCTCCTAAAGAATGGCAGTAGGCTCAGTCACATCAAGAGAATCCGCAAGGAAACTCCTAGAGAGGTCATCCGCCTTAACATTCTTATTACCCGGGAGAAAGGAGACCACAAAGTTAAAACGCGTGAAAAACAAGGCCCACCTGGCCTGTCTAAGATTCAATCGCTTGGCTGATTCGAGATAAATCAAGTTTTTGTGGTCAGTGAGGACCACAACTTGATGTTTGGCTCCCTCTAACCAATGTCTCCACTCTACGAACGCCCACTTCATAGCCAATAATTTCCGATTCCCCACATCATAATTACGTTCAGCTGGGGAAAACTTTCAGGAGAAGAAGGCACAAGGGTTAATCTAAGAGTTACAGGATCCCATTGGGCCAAACGGCTCCTGCCTCAATCTCAGAAGCATTTATTTCCACCTGAAATGGGAGAGAAACATCAGGTTGCCGCAGAACCAGAGCAGAAGTGAATCTCCGCTTAAGCTCCTGAAAAGCCGAAACTGCCTCTGGAGACCAATTTACCACATCAGAGTGCTTTTTGGTCAAATCAGTCAATAGTTTCACAATACCAGAAAAATTACTTATAAATTTACGGTAAAAATGAGCAAAACCCAAAAATCTCTGAAGAGCCTTCAAAGAATTGGGCTGAACCCAATCAGAAATGGCCTGAACCTTGACTGGGTACATTTCAATAGCAGACCGAGACAAAATGAATCCCAAAAACGAAACCTTCTGTACGCCGAAGAGACATTTTGATCCCTTTACATACAAAGCATTTTCTCTCAAAATACGGAACACCATCCGAACATGCTCCACATGAGAATCCCAATCATTAGAAAAAATCAAAATATCGTCCAACTAGACGATCAGAAACTTATCCACAAGATCCCGGAAATATCGTTCATGAAAGATTGGAACACAGAAGGGGCATTAGTGAGCCCAAAAGGCATCACTAGGTACTCAAAATACCCCTCAGGGGTATTAAACGCCGTCTTCCATTCATCCCCGTGCTTAATGCGAATAAGATTATACGCCCCCCTAAGGTCAAGCTTGGTAAACCAACTAGCACCTTTCACTAAACACATCAGAATAATCAGCCAAATAGCCGGGGATCTCCTGAGGCTGGGGAGAGGTAGAAAACACAGGAGTGTCCCCATGAACACATTGACAACCACAACTGGCCACAGACACAGACTTCCAATCCAAAACAGGATTATGAGTCTGCAACCAAGGAAAACCCAGCACAATAATGTCATGTAAATTATGTAACACCAAAAATTTACAATTCTCTTGATGGTCCGGGGCTACCCGCATTATCACCTGGGTCCAAAACTGGGGTTTATTCTCCGCCAAAGGGGTTGAATCAATGCCCAGCAAAGGAATAGGAGTCCGCAGGGGTACCATGGGAAACCCACAACGTTTGGCAAAGTCGAAATCCATCAGGTTCAGGGCTGCTCCTGAATCGACAAAAGCCTGAGCAGAAAATGTGGACAAGGAGCAGATCAAGGTAACAGTCAAGAGAAATTTAGACTGTACATTGCCCAAAACAAATGAGCGCAAAAAGCATTTTCCCCGTTTAGGGCAGACGAAAATAGCATGAGAAGCATCTCCACAATAAAAACACAACTTATTACGCTTCCGAAATTCTCGACGCTGATCCCCAGAAACAACCCCATCACACTGCATGGGCTCAGGGGCCTGTTCGAAAGGTAACACCACCTCTCGCAGTTTTACGTTCACGCAAACATCGGTCAATTTGAATGGCTAATGACAGAATCGTTGAGCCCTGAGGGAACAGGAAATCCCACCATAACATCCTTTACGGTCTCTGCCAGCCCTTTCCGAAAAAGAGCCGCCAGTGTATCATCGTTCCATTTAGTAAGAACTGCCCATTTTCAAAATTTCTCGCAATATAACTCTGCAGTTTCCTGACCCTGGTTCAATGCCAACAAAGTTTTCTCAGCTTGATCAATCACATTAGGTTCATCGTACAATAATCCCAGAGCTTGAAAAAACAGATCAACATTAGCCAACACAGGATCCCCAGGTGTCAGTGAAAACACCCAATCCTGGGGGTCGCCGCGCAACAGGGAGATGACAATTTTAACCTGCTGCACCGAGTTCACTAAGGAGTTAGGTTTCAAGGTAAAAAACAATTTACAATCATTCTTAAAGTTCAAGAAATTATACCGATCCCCAAAAAATAAATCAGGAATAGGGATCTAAGATTCTACAGCAGACAACCGAGTGAGATAGGTAGAAAAACTGCGAACTTCAGCAGCAAGCTGCTCAACACGATCGGACAAATGCTTAATTTCCAATGAAGAAAAAGTCCTCCTACGGCCCCCAAAGAAAAAGAGGAAAAAATATAAAAAAAATTCTGATAACTTTTTTTTTACTATTCTTTCCTTCTTTTGAGTACCCTAGAATAACGGTGATTCTATTATGATATGGTAGCCGATGAGGACAGTAACAAAAATAGCCAAGGCAGCCAGACACCCAGAGAGGCTGGTAGCTAATGAATTGCAGACACCTAAACTAACCGCTCAACTAGAAGCAGCCGTGGGACGTACCTACGTTGACCTAGACGCCTCGACACAGCCGGAGAGTTAACTAAGCCTAAAGATAGAAAGGGGAAAGCTAACTGCCCCGGAGAAGCGCCCCAAAGAAAAAGGTAGCCCCCACACATATATTGGCGGTGAGACAAGATGAAATACAAACGCAGGCAGAAAATAGAATAAGCAAATGCTGGGGCCCAAAACTGTCTAGAAATGACAGGACAGAAAAGAATACTTTCTGCAATCCAACAAAACCCTAGGAAAAATTCCAACACTTCTTGATTCCAAAAAAGTCCCTGAGACCAAACGATCTCTCCAGCTATATCAGACCTCTGGTGTGAACAGGTAGCTACCCCGCAGCCACTGAAATAACAGGGACTGAACAAATGAACAGAGATAACTTCACTAAGAAGGCAGAAAAACAAAAGAAAACAAAACAAAGAAACGAGCAGAAAATAGCTTATCTGAAAGTTGCAGGAGTCCACAGCAGCTGACTTCCAAACTGGACCAGGAAGAGAAAGCTAATCACCGGCGAGGATCATGGGAAAGTTACTCCCTTAAATCTCCCTAGTCATCACTCCCAGATCGTCCGCAGCTGGATCCTCAGCTGAAGGGCCTCTGTCAGTCAAGACCGCTTCATTAATATCAACAGCCACCAAAGGGAGCCCCAACTCAGAATCCATAGCATTCACAACAGAGTAACTTGCTAAACGCACCAATGTCCTCTCTCATTCCTCTGTGCCTTATAATTATTGGTTATCCACGCTGAACACGTGGCATGACCTGGCTCTCTGTACTGCGCACGTGCACTGTACTCACACGGCGCCTCGCTAAATGGCAGTACCGCTTTTAGTGGCGGGAGCCAACGGGAACAGTCCTTTGCAGCGCCAGCGCTCTAAGGACGGAGCACGCTAATCAGCCTCCTATGTGCTGCTTGTCCGCGCCAAAAATCTATGCTGTCGTGCCCGCTTTGTGTCAAGCTAGCCCCCTGCCTGTAGGACAACCGGGTCTGTCTGTCTGCTGCAGTTTGCCGCAGCGTCTGCACTTCGGGTGCGTAGTGCACTGCCTCCGTTCTTGCTCACACGCTCACAGCTGGGGACTCACTCATGATTTTCATTTTTTTACCCACACCTTCCGCACAGGTTCCCTGTCTAAACACGTCCCCTCTTCATGGGTAATGGGACCTGTCCATTCCCCTATTCCTTCCCCCGGGAAGCAGGGGACGCAGCCTTGACAGTTCTGGACCCGGCTCAGCACAGGTACCCGCAGCCCGGTCATCCTGAATCCGTACATATATGGCCAATCAGTTCTTTAATGCAAGCATCATAGAAGGCATTTTCTTCCAATTTTAGAGAGAAAATTGTACATTACATCCAGAACAGTGTCACTTTGAAGGTCTTTGTGTCTCATGTCATTCCACATCATGACACTAGTAGTCGCATACTTCCAATTTTCGGTGGAAAATCATTTCCCCAGTGATAGGTTGTGTATGTTCTGACTTATTATCACCCAAATGATGTTACATAATTATTCATACCTATTTGCTTCACAATATATCCATCTTTTTTTAAGGCTTCCGAATATAATGTTGTAAAAGGGAAAACAAGTTGGTTATGGTGATGTGTGTTTAAACTCAAATGTGAAAATAATTGTCATCTTTACTTTTTCTCCATTCCGTGTGCAGCTAACCCACCTCATTGATCTTATTGATTTTCTTGGGCAAGAAACCAACAGCTCCATCAATACCACGTGCTTTTCCAATTAATTCATCATGCTTGTTAAGTAGAGGTGAGATTAGGGATCTAGATAACATCTCGGGACTGTAGTCAACATGACACTGCCATGACCCACTGGGGTTTAGCTAACAAATCCACATAGTGCACTGCAGAACAGAGTTGTCAGAAAAGCAATAACATGTTGGATGGATTGTCAAGTTAAAATACCCATATAGTATTATTATAATTATTGTTTAGTTATATAGCGCCATTTATTCCATGGTGCTGTACATGAGAAGGGGTTACATACAAAGTAATAGATATCATTCACAGCTAACAAATTAAAATGACAGACTGGTACAGAGGGGAGAGTACCTTGTCCTTGCGGACTTACATTCTGCGGGATAATGGGGAAGAGACAGAAGTTCGGGGGTGCTGCACCTCAGTTGGTGGAGAGGCGGCATCTCGGGTGGTGGTGTACAAGTCACATCTACCACGCTCTCCAATTGACACCTCTTGAAATGCAGCCAAAATGTCACAATCTCTAGCTTCTGTTATAGAAAATGCAGGGGCTCCTTTTTGACATTCTTCCATTCATGATTTCATCTAGAACATTTCACCTTCGATATCCAGAGACAGAGTACAACACCGCCCAAGCGTTCACCCTCTGCTCCTCAGACTTTCTATCTGCGCAGTGACAGACTCTAGGCAGAAGATGATGATGGTGGTAGTAGTTGGAGCATTTAAGACAGTCATGAAGCAGCCATAACAACTTGAAACAGAAGTATTTTTACCTAGATACCACACTGTTCAATATTTGGGCTGTAGTTTTACCCATAAATATTGTAGAGAACTAGGGTAACAGAGAGCAAATACAGTGGAATGTAGGCCTGAATTGACATAATTTAGGGTCCACAAATACAACAGATGTCTGACAGCGATACCAGACTGTTAAATATGTGGCCTGAATTTTTAATTTTAAAAAAGTCTTTAAAAGAAAAACAGACTCGGGAAGACCTAACAGTTGGACTGGCAACTTCCATCATGTTGGTTTTATGGGGAATGGTTGCCCGACTTCTGTCTGCAACCACCACACGATTTCTTCCTGCCTGAAGGGTGATATGCCTCCCTCCCTCTGTGTGCTGCTGTCCTCACTCTGCATGTCCTCCTGCCAGGTTGGGTCAGTTACTATATCATCCACCACCTCATCTTCCACTTCCGCACCCTGGTCCTACTACTGACTTTCTGTCAAATGTGTCTCATCATCGTCCACTCTTTGGACGGTGTCTGCTCAAATATTTGTGCATCGCTACATGGAATCTCATCTTGCCCCGCTTCAAGTGGACGGGGCGAGAGGCCCCAATATATAAATGGAAAAGTGAACAGCTCTTCAGAGTGTCCAAGTGTGTGATCAGTTGTCTCAGGGCACTCAGCATGGGGGGAGGAAGGAGCATCAAGGTAAGGAATATGCGGGCCAGATTCACGACTACTCAGACTTGACCGTGTGTAAGACAGGGTGCTGGTGGTGGTGGCCATGTAACTGGAAATATTATCCGCTATCCAACTAACAACCTTTTCACACTGCTCTGACTTCAAAGTGATGTCTTACTGTGATCCCCTAGGACCTTGGAAACTAAGGTCCAGAGAGAAGATGTAGGTGTTTTTGTTGGCCCAATTTCAGCTTGCCCACAGCCACTGCCTCGGCATGCACCATGGCCACTTCCCTGTCCCTTGCCACATGCCTTACAAATGGCTGAATTGGGAGCAAACTTGTATGTGATAAGTGTGCGGGAAAACCACACTTTAAATACAGTTATATGAAAAAGTTTGGGCACCCCTAAAAATCTTAAACTTAATGTTTTATAAAAATTGGTGTTTTTGCAACAGCTATTTCAGTTTGATATATCTAATAAATATTGGACACAGTAATGTTTCTGCCTTGAAATGAGGTTTATTGTACTAACAGAAAATGTGCAATCTGCATCCAAACAAAATTTGACAGGTGCATAAGTATGGGCACCTCACCAGAAAAGTGACATTAATATTTAGTAGATCCTCCTTTTGCAAAAATAACAGCCTCTAGTCGCTTCCTGTAGCTTTTAAGCTAAGTTCACACGTTGCGGAATTGCCTCGGAAATTTCCGCGGCAATCCCGCACTTATCCCGCGGGAAATACGCACTTTTTTTGTATGCATATTCCCGCCAGAATAATAGCGTTTTGCAAGCGTAATTAGCTTGCAGAATGCTAGCGTTTTCCTAGCGATCTGTAGCATCGCTTGGAAAACTGATTGACAGGTTGGTCACACGAGTCAAACATAGTGTTTGACACGTGTGACCAACTTTTTACTATTGATGCCGCCTATGTCGCATCAATAGTAAAAAGATCTAATGTAAAAATTATAAAAAAAAATAATAAATATTGATATATAATAATAATGATATTCTCACCTTCCGGCGGCCCCCGCAGCCTTCCCGCCTTCAGCGACGCTCCCGGCAACTCCCGGTCCCAAGGATGCATTGCGACAAATCACCCCGATGACGTAGCAGCACGCGAGACCGCTACGTCATCTGGGTGATTCTCGCAAAGGACTCTTGGGACCGGGAGTTGCCGGGAGCGTCGCTGAAGGCGGGAAGGCTGCGGGGGCCGCCAGAAGGTGAGAATATCATTATTTATTATTTTAATTATTGTTTTACCAGGGATATGGTACCCAGGGCCTGGAGGAGAGTCTCCTCTCCTCCAGACCCTGGGTACCACCGCACATGAACCGCTTACATTCCGCAAAATTAATGAACATGTTGCTATTTTTTCCGCGAAGCATTTTTTTCGCGGAAAAAAAACGCAACATGTGGCCAAAATATGCGGAATCAATTAACATGTATAGGATGCTTAATGCTTGCGTTTTTTTCGCGTTTTTACAGCGGAAAATCGCGGAAAAAACGCGAAAAAAACGCAAATATTCCTGAACGTGTGCACTTAGCCTTAATGAGTTCCTGGATCCTGGATGAAGGTATTTTTGACCATTCCTCTTTACAAAACAATTCCAGTTCAGTTAAGTTTGATGGTCGCCGAGCATGGACAGCCCTCTTCAAATGATCCCACAGATGTTCAATGATATTCAGGTCTGGGGACTGGGATGGCCATTCCAGAACATTGTAATTGTTCCTCTGCATGAATGCCTGAGTAGATTTGGAGCGGTGTTTTGGATCATTGTCTTGCTGAAAGATCCATCCCCTGCGTAACTTCAACTTTGTCACTGATTCTTGAACATTATTGTCAAGAATCTGCTGATACTGAGTGGAATCCATGCGTCCCTCAACTTTAACAAGATTCCCGGTGCCGGCATTGGCCACACAGCCCCAAAGCATGATGGAACCTCCACCAAATTTTACTGTGGGTAGCAAGTGTTTTTCTTGGAATGCTGTGTTTTTTTGACGCCTGCATAACGCCTTTTTGTATGACCAAACAACTCAATCTTGGTTTCATCAGTCCACAGGACCTTCTTCCAAAAAGAAATTGGCTTCTCCAAATGTGCTTTTGCATACCTCAGCCGACTCTGTTTGTGGCGTGCTTGCAGAAACGGCTTCTTTCGCATCACTCTCCCATAGAGCTTCTACTTGTGCAAAGTGCGTTGTATAGTTGACCGATGCACAGTGACACCATGTGCAGCAAGTTGATGCTGCAGCTCTCTGGAGGTGGTCTGAGGATTGTCCTTGACTGATCTCACCATTCTTCTTCTCTGCCTTTCTGATGTTTTTCTTGGCCTGCCACTTCTGGCCTTAACAAGAACTATCCCTGTGTTCTTCCATTTCCTTACTATGTTCCTCACAGTGGAAACTGACAGGTTAAATCTCTGAGACAGCTTTTTGTATCCTTCCCCTGAACAACTATGTTGAATAATCTTTGTTTTCAGATCATTTGACAGTTGTTTTGAGGAGCCCATGATGCCACTCTTCAGAGGAGATTCAAACAGGAGAACAACTTGCAAGTGGCCACTTTAAGTAGCTTTTCTCATGATTGCATACACCTGGCTATGAAGTTCAAAGCTCAATGAGGTTACGAAACCAAAAAAAGTGCTTTAGTAAGTCAGGAAAAAGTAGGTAGGAGTATTTAAAACAAGAAAATGATAAGGGTGGCCGTACTTATGCACCTGTAAAATGTTGTTTGAATGCAGATTGCACATGTTCTGCTAGTACAATAAACCTCATTTCAAGGCAGAAACATTACTGTGTCTAATAGTTATTAGAAATATCAAACTAAAATAGCTGTTGCAAAAACACCAATTTTTATCAAACATTAAGCTTAAGATTAATAGGGGTGCCCAAACATTTTTTATATAACTGTATGTGGACTGTAGTTACAAATGTTTTTTTGCTTAGCCAATTGGTACCACTAAGTACCGTAACAGACAGCAAAAACACTAGAATAGGTAGGCCTACAATGCCCAAATTTGTAACACACGGATGTATGATGCGTGTCACAGATATGCCACACTGTAAACTATGTCGGCTGTTTTATTTAAAAAAGAAACATAGTGCTGTATATAACTTGAGTAACAGGAAAGCACAGGAATAGCGGCCTGAAATGCACCAATTTGCAGCACACGGATGTATGAGGCGTGTTACAGATATACCACACTGTAAAATATGTGGACTGTTTTATTTACAAAAGCAACATAGTGCTGTATATAACTTGAGTAACAGACAGGAAAGCACAGAAAAAGCAGCCTAAAATGCACCAATTTGGAGCACACGGATGGATGAGGTGTTTCACAGATATACCACACTGTAAAATGTGGGTTGTTTTTATTTAAAAAAGCAACACAATGCTGTATATAACTTGAGTAACAGACAAGAAAGCACAGGACTACAGGCCTAAAACGCACCAATTTGGAGCACGTGGATGTATGAGACGTGTCACAGATATACCACACTGTAAAATATCTGGCCTGCTTTTTTAACAAAGCAACATAGTGCTGTACATAACTAGAGTGCCCATTTTAGGCCAGTTTTCAAATTTTTCCTGTGTGTCAAACTTGGAGCACACAGATATATGAGCTGGCAAGGAGATACCACACTGACAATTCTGTGGCCTGTTTTATTTCTTTTGCAGGCTAAATAGTGCTGTATAACTAGAGTGACACACAGGAAAAAAATTGAAAACCAGCCTAAAATGGCCAAACTTGGAGCACGCAGATATATGAGCTGGCATGGAGATGCCACACTGACAATTCTGTGGCCTGTTTTTTTTATTTCTTTTGTAGACTAAATAGTGCTGTATATAACTACAGTGACACACAGGAAAAGAATTGAAAACTGGCCAAACTTGGAGCACGCAGATATATGAGCTGGCATGGAGATGCCACACTGACAATTCTGTGGCCTGTTTTTTATTTCTTTTGTAGGCTAAATAGTGCTGTATATAACTACAGTGACGCACAGGAAAAAATTTGAAAACCGGACTAAAATGGGCAAACTTGGAGCATGCAGATATATGAACTGGCACGTAGATACCACACTGACAAATATGTGGCCTATATTTTTTGCTTTTTTAGACTACATAGTGCTGTATATAACTAGAGTGACACACAGGAAAAAATTTGAAAACCAGACTAAAATGGCCAAACTTGGAGCATGCACAGATATGAGCTGGCATGGAGATACCACATTGACAAATCTGTGGCCTGAATTCTTTGCTTTTGTTGGCTAAATAGTGCTGTATAGAGTTGAGCGAAACAGGTCGGTCAGATTCAAAAATCGACGACTTTCGCCAAAGTCGGGATTCGCCGAGCGAAAACCGACCATAGCGTGAGATCGGCCATGCGGTCGTCGACCCAAGCGCTAAAGTCGGTTTTCCCATAATGCTTGCAGGCGCCTTTTCTCAGTCAATGAGCAAGCACGTACACTTTGGGCAACGAGATGACATGGGCAGCGGCCACCACCATCTTAGAGAAGGGCATTGCAGTGATTGGCTTGCTTTGTGTGGCGTCACAGTGGCTATAAAAGTCCTGACCGCTGTCCGCAATTTTACTTCTGCCGATCTTAGCATAGGGAGAGGTTGATAATGCTGTTTCTCAGTAGGGAGAGAGTTAGGCAGGAAAAAAAGTTGTTCTGTGCTTGTGATGATAGCAATTGTGCTGTACAGTTAGTGTGCAGTGACAGGGGAGGATTTTCTTGTGTACAGCAGCGCTGGTTATTAGGCTGCCTGCCAGTGACAGGAGAGGATTTTCTTGTGTGCAGCAGCAGAGCTGGTTAATAGGCTGCCTGCTAGCTGTATTGCTGTATGCACACTGCTGTGCAGACTGCTTTTTACACAGCACTAATACTTTTATTCTTTTTTTCTGCACAGTTACCGAGAGTTCATTTTCTCCCACACCGTATAGAGCTGTACGCTCCTCACACACTACCGTTTACCGGCTGATATCACGGACAAATACATGCTGACTATCTGTGTGTGATTCTTGAAATAAATACGGAGATTTACAATTACCCCTAAACTGTATACAGCTGTACGCTTGTGATACAGTACCCTTTTTCTGCTTTTAATATTCTGGTCTAATCCATACTGAGCCTGTGAGCGTCTGTGTCTGACTCCGGAAATATATACAGAGATTTACAATACCCCTACACTGTAAACACCTGGTATCTTCTGATACATTACCCTTCTTCTGCTTTTTATATTCATGTCTAATCCATATTGAGACTGTGAGCGTCTGTGTGTTACTCCGGAAATGTATACGGAGATTTAAAATTACCCCAACACTGTATACACCTGGTATCTTCTGATACATTACCCTTTTACTGCTTTTTATATTCTGGTCTAATCCATACTGAGCCTGTGAGCATCTGCGTGTTACTCCAGAAATATATACGGAGATTTAAAATTTCCCCAACACTGTATACAGCTGTACGCTTCAGATACAGTACCCTTTTTCTGCTTTTTATATCTAGTCTAATCCATACTGAGCCTGTGAGCGTCTGTGTGTTACTCCAGAAATATATGCGGATATTTAAAATTTCCCCAACACTGTATACAGCTGTACGCTTCAGATACAGTACCCTTTTTTGCTTTTTATATTCTGGTCTAATCCATACTAAGCCTGTGAGTGTCTGTGTGTTACTCTGGAAATATATACGGAGATTTAAAATTACCTCAACACTGTATACAGCTGTACGCTTCTGATACATTACCCTTTTTCTGCTTTTTTTATTCTGGTGTAATCCATACTGAGCCTGTGAGTGTCTGTGTCTGACTCTGGAAATATATACGGAGATTTAAAATTATCCCTAACCTGTATACAGCTGTACGCTTCTGATACATTACCTTCTTTTTGCTCTTTACATTCTGGTCTAATGAATACTGAGCCTGTGGGCGTCTGTGTGTTACTCCGGAAATACATACGGAGATTTAAAATTACCCCAACACTGTATACAGCTGTACGCTTCTGATACATTACTCTTTTTCTGCTTTTTATATTCTGGTGTAATCTATACTGAGCCTGTGAGAGTCTGTGTCTGACTCTGGAAATATATACGGAGATTTAAAATTTCCCCAACACTGTATACAGCTGTATGCTTCTGATACATTACCCTTTTTCTGCTTTTTATATTCTGGTCTAATCCATACTGAGCCTGTGAGCGTCTGTGTGAAACTCCTGAAATAAATACGGAGATTTACAATTACCCCTACACTGTATACACCTGTTATCTTCTGATACATTACCCTTTTTCTTCTTTTTATATTCTGTGTAATCCATACTGAGCCTGTGAGAGTCTGTCTATCTCTGGAAATATATGCGGAGCTTTACAATTATCCCTAGACTGTATACAGCTGTACACTTCTGATACATTACTCTTTTTTGCTTTCTAGATTCTGGTCTAATCCGTAATGAGCCTGAGAGCGTCTGTGTGTGACTCTGGAAATATATACAGAGATTTAAAATTTTCCCCTTCATCGTATACAGTTGTATGCTTCTGATACAGTACCATATATCTGCTGGTATTTTGGGTACTTTTTCATAAACATGAAGAAGTATGGTGGAAGAGGCCACGGACGTGGATTTGGGGGGGTCAGCTGGTACTAATGGTGGTGGTGGTGGTGCATCTGCTGGTAGTGCCAAAAGCACAATAGCACCTAAGGCAGGAGGTGTTGAGCCTGCGTAATTGTCTGGCTCCAGAAGGCCTGGAAGGCTCCCTTTACTGGGAGTAGGTAAACCGCTTTTAAAGCCGGAGCATCAGGAACAGGTTTTGTCTTACATTGCCGAAACAGCCTCCAGCTCTATCGCCTCCTCTTCTGAAGTTTCAAAAAATGCAAGCACTGAGCCATCAGTGCAGGCTTCTGTTCAGGAACAACACCTTTCCTTGTATCCTTCACCCCATCAAAAGTGAAGGATGCAGCAGGCCACACTTCTGTTTACTCCATGGAGCTTTTTTCACATACCATGCCTGGGTTATCAAGTCAAATCCTGAATTTCCCAGTACAACATCAATCTGACATGGAGTGCACTGATGCACAGCCACTGCTAGATGATTCTGCTGGTACATTCACCCAGAGCACTACATTGCCCTCGCAGTCTACTGAGCCAGAATCTGACCCTGATGAAACTCAGGTGCCCCTTCCTGCATACTATATCACCTTACACAGTGACACAGAGGAAGGTGCAGATGAAATTGAAGAGGAGGTGATGGATGACCCAGTTGTTGACCCGGATTGGCATCCATTGGGGGAAGAGGGTGCAGCTGGCAATAGCTCAGAAGAGGAGAAAGATCCGCAGCAGGCATCGACATTGCACCAGCGGTTATCTGGCAGGCCCGTAGCTGTTAAAAATCTGTTTAAAAAGCAAAAAAGAGTTGCAGGACAGCTTGGCCAGATGGTCAAATTAGCACAGCGTGCAAGCCCTGAAAATTTATACCATAGTAGGAAGAGTGCAGTGTGGCACTTTTTTAACCAAAATCCTATTGACGAGGCAAAGGTTATCTGTAAGAAGTGCGAAAGGACCTTTAGCCAAGGGAAAAATCTCAGAAATCTGAATACCAGTTGCATTCTTAGACATTTAATCACCATGCACTTGCAAGCATGGATGGACTACAAAACCTCAGGTAGCACATGTGCACCTGCTCCGAATGAAGGTAGCCAGCAACGCTCCATCGCTTCCCCCACTGTAAGCCCACCGGTTAGTACACCACCAGCAAGAAATGTTGAGGTGTCGTCGCAAGGCCAAAGCAGTCAGGGAATCACAATGTAATTGCAACGAAAGACTGAATCTAGGCCATCACCACCACCACCATCACCATCTCCAACCCCCTCTCAGTCTGTCATGTCCACCGCTAGTTCCTCCATATGTAGCTCTCAAGTCCAGCTCACCCTAGCAGACACTCTGAGTAGGATAAGAAAGTACTCATCCTCTCATCCGCGTACACTGGCTTTGAACGACTACATTGCCAAACTAATCTCATTAGAGATGAAGCCATTCCGTTTGGTTGAAAGCGCAGCGTTCCGAGAGCTCATGACCTACGCTGTCCCACGCTATGATCTACCCAGTCGGCACTTCTTTTCTAGAAAAGCCATCCCTGCCCTCCACCTGCATGTGAAAGACTGCATTGTCCATGCACTCAAACAATCAGTGAGTGGAATGGTGCACCTCACAACAGATGCATGGGCCAGTAGGCATGGCCAGGGCCGTTCCGTGTCCATCACTGCGCACTGCGTTAATGTGGTGGATGCAGGGTCCACAGGTGACAGTGGCGGTGGGACAGTGCTGCCTAGCCCACGGTATAGGCAACAGTTGGCTGTAGGTGTTCGACCCTCCTCCTCCTCCAGAAGCGAAAGCTCGTCGACAGAGCGTAGTCGCACGAGCACTCCATCCGCAGCTGCCAGTGTTGCATACGAGGTGTCCCACTATTGAACAGCTAGTGGTAAGCATCAGCAGGCTGATTTAAAGATGATGTCTTTGGGCGACAACAGACACACCGCGGAGGTACTGACCGACTACTTGCAGCGAGAAACTGAGTCATGGCTGGGCAGTCTACATCTTGAGCCAGGCTCACACCTTAAACCTGGTGGTGCAGTGTTTCCTAAATAATTATCCGGAGTTAACAGCCCTGCTCCATAAGGTGTGAAGACTCTGCTCGCACATCCATCGCTTGCCCGAAGACTCCAGTCATATGCAGAGGCTGCAGCGATCGCTCCACCTCCCCAAGCACCGCCTAATCATAGACGTTGCAACAAGGTGGAACTCCATCATGCTCATGGTTGAGAGGCTGTGCGAACAGAGGCAGGCTGTAATGCATTTGTGGGAAGATACACGGGCAGGCAGTTTGAGGGCAGACATCGAGTTGTTGGGTGTGCAGTGGTCAAAGCTGAAAGACCTCTGTAAAGTCCTTCAGTGTTTTGAGGAATGCACATGGCTGGTAAGCGCAGATGACGACATCATAAGCATGATCATCCCACTTATGAGTCTGCTCATGCAAACTTTGACGCACATTAAGGATCAGGCGTCTGCAGCGGAGGAGGAGGAAGAGGAGGAGGAGGAGGGAAGCCTTGATGACAGTCAGCCATTGTCTGCTCAGGGAATTGTCCTGGACGAGGTGGAGGAAGAAGAGGAGGAGGATGAGGGTGATGATTATTTTGGGGAGGAGGATGCTTCTCAGGGGGCAAGAGAAAATGTTGGCTTACCAAGGTCATGTACAGGGTTTGTGCGTGACTGGAGGGATATGGATTTGGCAGAAAGTGCTCCTAAACCCACCACTGGCAGTGCATCATTGACACCTGGAACATTGACCCACATGTGTGATAATGTCTTGCGTATCCTAAAAAGGGACCCCCGCATTGCCAAAATTATGAAGGATGACGACTACTGGTTGGCCAGCACCCTCGATCAACGCTATAAAGGCAAATTACAGAACATCATGCCAAAAGAGAACCTAGAGCTAATATTGGTGATCAAACAAGCAACTCTGGTAAACCGTTTGTTAGAGGCATTCCCAGCACACAGTTCTACCACGAGCCGTACTGGGCCAAATGGAAGAGGTGTTCGTGGTGCACACAGCCAAAGTGGCGTTGGAGACAGGGGTTTCATGACCATGTTGTGGACTGATTTCTCGAGTAATGCTCACACGACTGTTAATAATGAATCGATTTCAACAGACAGGAGACAGCAGTTGTCAACTATGGTTCAAAATTACCTCTCCTCCCCTATCGATATTCTCCCTCACAGTTCATTCCCCTTTGATTACTGGGCCTGTAAACTGGACACCTGGCCTGAATTGGCACAATATGTCTTACAGGAGCTCGCTTGCCCTGCTGGTAGTGTGCTATCAGAAAGAGTCTTCAGTGCAGCTGGATTAATCCTGACAGAAAGAAGGACCCGGCTGTCGACCCAAAATGTTGGTGATCTCACCTTCATTAAAATTAACCATGCCTGGGTTTCAAAGGATTTGTACCACCTTCCCCTGATGACACATAGGTTGCCAGCAAAATGGATCGCTTTGTCCTCCTCTTCCTCTGACTTCTCCAATTCCTACATTTGCAGCAGCTGAACGTCCAGCCTACACCTCAACATATGCCAGTTTTTCCACCTCCCTAACTGGGCTGTACCCCCCCTGGGCCGGCATCAGCACCTGGCGCACCTGGGCAAGTGCCGGGGCCCTGAGCAGGTGGGGGGGCCCACTCGTGGGCGACGGCACTGGCACAGGGCCCCTCATAGTACGCTGGTGTCTCTGACGGTGGGGGCCCACTCGTCGTCATACACACCAGCGTACTATGAGGGCCCTGTGCCAGTGCCATCACCAACAAGTGGGCCTCCCCTGCTTGCTCAGGGCCCCAGCACTTGCAATACTTACCTCTACCTGCTCCACCGCTATGACGTCTTCTGCGTTTCCTGACAGTGACATTCAGGTCAAAGAGCGCGATGATGTCACGTCTGTACGCCCTCTGCCTGAACAGTCCAAGTGCAGAGAGTTGGAAGATGGTGACACTGAGGAGTCCAGAGTAGAGCAGTGCCCAGCGAGGAGAGGTATTTCATTTTTTTTAATGTTTGGAGCAATATTTGGGAAGCATTATACACTGGAGAATTATATATGGGGCCCAGCATACACTTGAGCATCATAGATAGGGCCCATCATACACTGGAGCATTATAAATGTGGCCCATCCTACACTGGAGCATCATATACGGTGCCCATTATACACTGGAGCATTATAAATGGGGCCCATTATATATGGAGCATTATATAGGCCCATCATACACTGGAGCATTATAAATGGGGCCCATCATACACTGGAGCATCATATACGGGCCCATTACACACTGGAGCATTATAAATGGGGCCCATTATATATGGAGCATTATATAGGCCCATCATATACTGGAGCATTATAAATGGGGCCCATCATACACTGGAGTATCATATGCGGGGCCATTATACACTGGAGCATTATAGATGGGGCCCATTATATATGGAGCATTATATAGGCCCATCATACACTGGAGCATCATATTTGAGGCCCATTATACACTGGAGCATTATAAATGGGGCCCATCATACACTGGAGCATCATATACGGGGCCCATTATACACTGGAGCATTATAAATGGGGCCCATTATATATGGAGCATTATATAGGCCCATCATACACTGGAACATCATATACGAGGCCCATTATACACTGGAGCATTATAAATGGGGCCCATCATACACTGGAGCATCATCCATGGGGCCCATCATATACTGAAGCGTCATATGGTGTTCATTATTTATGGGGCATCATATAGGGTATGGAGCATCATATGGAGCACATACAATACGATACACTTTATTGATCCCGGGGGGAAATTACAGTATTACAGCAGCAATACAAACAGCAGTACATAAAATATTAGGACACAAATCTTGCACAGGTATACCAACATTACATAATAAATAAAAGTGTGTAGTTCAGGTGTATATAAACAATGTTAATTGACATTAGTACACCAGCCATCAGTCATTATTTTTTACCACCCTTAGGAAATTATTATACATCCCCATAGCAGTAGGTACAAACGATTTCCTGAATTTCTACTTCTTGCACCTTAATAGGATTAGACGGCTGCTGAATGTGCTCTTCTGCTTCAAGAACAGCTCGTATAGGGGGTGTGTATTAATGTTCATTATAGCCCTACACTTCTTCTGAATTCTATCCTCCAATACCTCCTCAAAAGAGTCAAGATGGAGGCCAACAGCTGCACTTGCCTTCTTGATAAGTTTGTTGAGCTTATTAGCGTCAGCTACTCGCATACTACTGCCCCAGCAAATGATAGCAAAAAAGATGGCGCTTGCTACAACGGACTGGTAGAACATCTCCAGCATTTTACTGCACACATTGAACGACCTGAGCTTCCGCAGAAAGTACAGTCTGCTCATTCCCTTCTTGTAAACGTTTTCTGTATGACACCTCCAATCGAGTTAACTGTCAAGGTGAATCCCCAAATATTTGTAGCCCTCAACAATCTCAACCTCCTGGCCAGCAATGGTGATCGGTAGGTAATCCTCCTTTTTCCTTCTATAACTCACCACCATCTCCTTGGTTTTCTTTACATTTAGTTCTAGACAGTTAGTCTGACACCAATCCACAAAGTCAGAAACCACCCTTCTATATTCCTCCTCCCCCCGACCCCCACAATGCCCCCTATAATCTCGGAGTCATCTGAGAATTTTTGGAGGTGACAAAAATCAGATTTATACTGAAAGTCAGCTGTATACAATGAGAAGAGGAAGGGTGACAGCACTGTACCCTGAGGGGCTCCAACACTGCTCCGCACACTGCCAGTACCACCTCCCCCATCCTTACAAACTGCGGCCTGTCTGTCAGGTAGTCACTTATCCAGCTCACCATCCCCTCATCTACCGTCATATCAGTCAACTTATTATGTAGTAAGAGCGGCTGTAGGGTATTGAAAGCACTAGAGAAGTCAAAGAACATGGCGCGCACTGCAGTTCCATCATTGTCCAAGAACGAATGCATTGTATGTAGCAGAGACGCTACAGCATCATCCACCCCCAATCTCTACTGGTACGCAAACTGCAGGGTGTCAGTGTAGGCCCTCACCCTCGGGCACAAGTAGGCGAGTATTATTCTCTCCAAGGACTTCATAGCATGCGATGTTAAGGTCACTGGACGATAGTCTTGTAGGGAAGTTGGAAAAGTGGTCTTAGGAACCGGCACCAGGCAGGTGGTCTTCCACAGTTCTGGTACCCCCTGTGATTGAAGGCTCCAGTTAAACAGGTGCTGGAAGACAGTACACAGTTGGTTTGCACATGCTCTGAGGACACGTGGGCTGAGGCCATCAGGCCCAGCTGCTTTGCCAATAACAAGTCTGCTAAACTGTCTTCTCACATTGCTTTGGGAGACAGTGAAAGCAGGCAGCTTATCCCCCAATGTCAATGCTGCAGATCTTTTCCCGGATCCATCCCCCATTTCTGATGACACTGTGCTTGTGTTGGTGAATCTGTTGAAAAACTCATTCATTTCATTAGCCCAGGGCAGATCCACTTCCCCATGCTCCGACTTTGCCTTAAACCCAGTTAGCTGTTTCATGCCCGACCACACCTCCATATGGGGCCTATTCTGTATGGAGCATTATATGTAGCCCATTCTGTATGGAGCAATATATGGGGCCCATCATATACTGTATGGAACTTTATATGTGACTCATTATACTGTGTGGAGCAATATGTGGGGCTCATTATACTCGTTGGGGACCATCCTATTCTGTATGGCACATTATATGGGGACCATCAAATACTGTAGCATTATGTGGAGCTCATCATATACTGTATGGAACTTTATATGTGACCAATTATGTATGGAGCAATATATGGGGCTCATTATTCTGAATGGCGCACTATGTGGTGCCCATAATACTGTATGGAGGACTATATTGTCCGCTTTTTGAGCTATTGTAGAATTTAAAATAGATATCAGTCATGTAATGTAAGAAGTGAAGTATTTGGCATTGTACTATACCTATATTTCTCTGCCGTATCGGAGCATCATGAATTGTAGTATGTGTCAAAGGGGCCCACTGACACTCTTTCGCCTGGGGCACACAAAAACCTGGAGCCAGCCCTACCCCCCCACAACTTTAGCCAAATAATCCCCAGTTTTCAATTCGTAACTATTATTATAAAGTAAATGAAGGTTGCCAAGCTTAAGTAGTAAGAATTGATGTCGTTGGCATTGAAATGGGCACTGTAGGTGTGTTTATTGTCCTCCACTCCCTGCCGACTTTGCTTCCCCATTGACTTGCATTGGGTTTCGTGTTTCAGTCGGACCTCCGTCTTTTCGCGATAGTCGGCAGATTTCGTTCGACTCGACTTTTGAGAAATTCGGGTTTCACAAAACCCGACTCGACCCTAAAAAAGGCAAAGTCGCTCATCTCTAGTGCTGTATATAACTAGAGTGACACACAGGAAAAAAATTGAAAACCGGCCAAACTTGGAGCACGCAGATATATGAGCTGGCACGGAGATACCACACTGACAATTCTGTGGCCTGTTTTGTTTTGCTTTTGTAGGCTAAATAGTGCTGTATATAACTACAGTGACACACAGGAAAAAATTTGGAAACCGGCCTAAAATGGGCAAACTTGGAGAATGCAGATATATGAGCTGGCACGGAGAAACCACACTGACAATTCTGTGGCCTGTTTTTTTTGTTTTGTAGGCTAAATAGTGCTGTATATAACTAGAGTGACACACAGGAAAAAAATTGAAAACCAGCCTAAAATGGCCAAACTTGGAGCATGCAGATATATGAGCTGGCACGGAGATACCACACTGACAAATCTGTGGCCTGTATTTTTTGCTTTTGTTGGCTAAATAGTGCTGTATATAACTAGAGTGACACACAGGAAAAAAATTGAAAATCTGCCTAAAATGGGAAAACTTGGAGCATGCAGATATATGAGCTGGCATGGAGATACCACACTGACAATTTTGTGGCCTGTTTTTTTGCTTTTGTAGGCTAATAGTGCTGTATAGAACTAGAGTGACACACAGGAAAAAAATTGAAAACCGGCCTAAAATTGCCAAACTTGGAGCACGCAGATATATGAGCTGGCACAGAGATACCACACTGACAAATCTGTGGTCTGTATTTTTTGCTTTTGTTGGCTAAATAGTGCTGTAAATAACTAGAGTGTCACACAGGTAAACAATGGAAAACAGGCCTAAAATGGTCAAACTTGGAGCACGCAGATATATGAGCTGGCACTGAGATACCACACTGACAAATCTGTGGCCTGTATTTTTTGCTTTTTTTGGCTAAATAGTGCTGCATACATACCGTAATTTTCAGACTATAAGACACACTTTTTCCTCAAAAAAATTGTGAGGAAAAAGGGCGTGCGTCTTATAGTCCAAACGCAGGCTTACAGGGGGTTGCGGCAGAGGTGTGGCGATGTTGAGGTGTGGTAGGCGGTACGGCGTGCACCTGAGCAGGGTCCCTTCTCAGGTGAGGTGACACCATGGCACGCTATCCACAAAGAGCAGCAAAGCCGGGTGAATCACGGGTTTCTTGTTGGCAGCAGCCATCTTCCTGGGGCCGCGCATATGCAGATTGAGTTCTCTGCTTCCCGGGCTTCATTAAAATGGCCGCTGGAGGCCACGCGTGCGAAGATAGAGATCACGGCGACCATTTTCCTGAAGCCGAGTTCACAGATTGAGAGCTCGGCTTCAGGAAACAGGCCACCGCAATCTCATCTCCACACGCGTTGCCTCCCGCCATCATTTTCCTGAAGCCCCAGGAAGCAGAGAACTCAATCTGCGCACGTGCGGCCTCATGAAGATGGCCGCCACCACCGAAAAACCTTGATTAACCCGGCTTTGCTGCTCGGCTTGGACACCGAGCCGTGGCGTCACTTCACCTGAGGAAAGGACCCTGTATCAGCATCACTGCACCTCTGCCACACCACTGCCACAACCCACAGTGGACACCAGGCCGCAGCGTCGCCCACCTTAGCAGGAAGGGACCCTGCTTAGGTGCACTCCCCACAGCCCACACCGAACATCAGCACCGCCGACACCGGACCTGACTTATCCTGAGGAAGGCACCATGCCTCCTGTGACCCTGCTGTACCACCATCAGCCCTCAGGTAAGATACCTTAAATTTGGACAATAAGACGGATGCCCATCTTATAAAAATCTTTTTTTCAGCTATTTTCACCCCAAAATTTGGGGTGTGTCTTATGGCCCTGTGGGTCTTATAGTTCAAAAAATACGGTAAACAGTGACACATAGCAAAAAAATGGAATTTAGTGCTAAAATGAACAAAATCCTTAGCAGACGGATGAATGAGGCGTGTCACAGATATACCGCACTGTAAAATATGTGGCCTGTATGTATTTTTTGGGGGTTCAGCTAAATGGTGTCAAGAAATTTTGTAAGGCACTCAAAGAAAAATTCTACTCTACCGTACCACATAAAACTTAAATATTTCTCTGCGCACTCAAAAGTGATTTTTGGGACCCCTTTAAAATTGCTGGATTTTCACGTTGTGCTAGGAAAAGGATCTGGCTGTATTGTGCACTGTCAAAAGCAAATGGAGAAAAAAAGGGGCTCTGCATTGCTTTGTAATAAAATAAGCTCTATTAACCTGGCCAAAAATGTTTTCCAAGCCAATTAGACCTGGGGCTAGGTATATACGGTCAATATAGCCTATAGGTAGCAACAGCAGCACCAGCAGACAGGAAGGGATTGGACTCTCTTGATGTCTGCAATGATATGTATGTACACACATACATACAGTACCTGCAGGCCTTGCACTGATATGTATAGAGTGACGTTCAATCCCCTGCCTACCTAACACTGGAACCTATATACTCCGGAATTATTCCTTAGAAGGACTGTTGGTTTAGCTGCATTTGAGCACTTTAGGATGGTAGACCCCACACTGATTAAGAGATCCCCAAATCTGACCCTATCTTGGCAGCAGCTCTCCCTACACTATCTAAATCTGGAGCTGAATGTGCCGGGCAGGGCAGCGTCCTGTCTCTTATACCCCTGATGATGCTGTGCGGCCGTCCAATCACTGCACGACCAAAACAAAGATGGCTACGGCATTTTATTGCCTGGCAGACAATCCCTGCTTCGTGATTGGGTCTGTAAAGTTCGCCAAAAATGCTGGGTGGAGACCCGAGTTCCCGCTGAGTAATCCTGGAAATGTTCGGTGCTCGTCGAGTACACTGAGTACCGTGATACTCGGGTGAGTAACGAGTAGTGACGAGCACGTTCGCTCATCACTACTAATATTAGTAAGTATGCTCTGCTGTTTTCTCTACTATAAATAAATGCTGCTCATGTGCAGTCACCTCATTGTTCATTGTGGATGCAGGACTGGGATTTTAGAGGTAAAGTGACTCTGCTCAATAGTTCACATAGGATACACTGAGACTGCTGTGTAACTCCCATAAAATACATTGAGACTACTGTGCACATCACATAGGATACACTGAGACACTGCTTGATACACAACATAGAAAACAATTAAACTCTACTGTATAAATTATACAGGATCACAATGACACTATGCATTACATAGGATACGCTGAGACTCGGTTGTGTGAAGACCCTCATACTGTGTGTCTTCAAGAGTACGCAGCCGTGGGGGAGCTGTAAGGGGGCAGCTGTCCAGCCCTGGAGCGTGCAGCCGCCGCTATGTGCAATGCACACTGAAACAGGACCTGGCAGAGCACGTGACCATGGAGGGAGTGACCGGAGGCAGAGCCAACCCACGAGAGAGAGAGAAGGCAACACATAGAGTCAGGGGCGGAGTCAGGAAAGCCGAGATCAGTAACTGGAGAATAGTTCAGGAGCCGAAGGATAAGACAGAACAATAGTAAAGGACGAGCCGAAGTTAGAAGACAGATGGGGGCTCAGTAACCAGGGAAACAGATGAAGAACATAGTAACATAGTTATTAAAGTTGAAGGAAGATTAAGTCCATCTAGTTCAACCCATATCCTATCCTAACCTGCCCTGACATGTTGATCCAGAGGAAGGCAAAAAAAAACCAAGTGGCAAACAGTAAGCTTCACACTGGGGAAAAAAATTCCTTCCCGACTCCACATACGGCAATCAGACTAGCTCCCTGGATCAACGCTGTATCTAGTAAACTAGTGAATATAGAATGTAATATTATACTTTTCAAGAAAGGCATCCAGTCCCTTCTTAAATTTTAGTAAGGAATCACTCATTACAACATTAGACGGCAGAGAGTTCCATAGTCTCACTGCTCTTACAGTAAAGAATCTGCGTCTGTGATTATGGCTAAACCTTCTTTCCTCCAGACGTAGAGGATGCCCCCTTGTCCCCGTCACAGGTCTAAGAGTAAAAAGATCATTAGAAAGGTCTTTGTACTGTCCCCTCATATATTTATACATTGTAATAAGATCACCCCTAAGCCTTCGTTTTTCCAAACTAAATAACCCCAAGTGTAATAACCTGTCTTGGTATTGCAGACCCCCCAGTTCTCTAATAACCTTGGTCGCTCTTCTCTGCACCCGCTCCAGTTCAGCTATGTCTTTCTTATACACCGAAGAAGAAGTCAGGGAGCAAGCCAAGGGTCGAGATCAGAGAGTAATTAGCAGTACAGAATCACGAGACAGAAACAGAACAAAGGTCAAGCCGAGTAAATACACGGGTACAAGCACACAGAGGAGCAAACGGTATACACTGACAAAGAGCCTGGGTCGAAGTAGGACTAAATATCCCTCCCCAAACAAAAGAGAGGCCATATAAAGTTAACCCTGAAAGACCCAGGATGGGAAAAGAAACCCCGTCCTGAATCATGACAGTACCCCCCTCTCAATGGGGGGCCACTGGACCCCCAGGCTTCCCAGGATACCTGGCATGAAATGCCTGGACCAAACGATCAGCATGTACGGAATGAGACGGAACCCACGAACGATCCTCCGGGCCATACCCCTTCCAGTGGACAAGAAACTGCAAAGTACGACGAACCCACCGAGAATCCACAATGCATCCCACCTCGTATTCCATGTGGCTGTCTACCAAGACCGGAGCAGCAGGAGACAAAGTATCCTCTTCTACTGCCCCCAATGGTTTCAAAAGGGCTTCATGGAAAACATTGTTGATCTTGAAAGAGGATGGGAGCCGTAACCTAAAAGCTACAGGTTTGATAATCTCAATAATTTCATATGGGCCAATAAACTTAGGACCCAGTTTAGCAGAGGGAACCTTAAGTTTAATGTTCTGAGTGGACAACCACACCTCTCCTACCCGGAAGATAGGACAAGAAACTCGCTTTTTACCTGCAAAAAACTTGCACCTTCTTTGAGCTTTAGCAATATCTTGCTGGAACTCTGACCATAACTCCCCCAAGCGCTGCACCGCCCCATCAGCCCCAGGACAGCCGGAGTCCAAGTGTGAGAACTCCCCGAAATGCGGACTAAACCAATAGTTGGTGAGAAAAGGGGACATACCAGTGGGCTGACTTACACGATTGTTAAACGCAAACTCAGCCAGAGGCAAAGCATCACACCAATTATCCTGTCTGGTAGAGGACAAATAACACAGAATTTGTTCCAAGGATTGATTCGCACGTTCCGTCTGACCATTAGACTCCGGGTAATATGTGGAAGAGAAGGACAGAGTAACTTCTAATCTTTTACAAAATGCCCTCCAAAACTTTGAGACAAACTGAACGCCTCGGTCGGACACCACATTCAATGACACACCTTGAAAACTGACCACATATTGCACAAACAACCTGGATAAGGTCTCCACGGAGAGCAAAGCAGACAAAGGTACAAAATAAGCTTGCTTATGAACCTGTCCACCACCACCCACACAACAGTATTACCCCTGGAAGGAGGGAGATTGGTGATAAATTCCATGGACAGGTGAGTCCATGGTCTATCAGAAATTGGCAAAGGCACCAATTCCCGGGCCAGCTGGCTATGAGAGCTCTTGATACGAGCACAAACCCCACATGCAGACACAAACTTTCTGAAGTCAGAAACAAGTGAGGGCCACCAAAAAATCCTTGCCACAGCCCCATGGGTAGCTGAGATCCCAGGATGTCCACTTAAAAACAACTCATGGAACTCGTGAATAAGCCTGATGCGCAACTGTACAGAAACCAATAGTCTACCATCTGGCTTAGACCTAGGCGCGAGCGACTGGGCCTCAAGAATCTCCCATTCTAACTCAGATGAAATATCAGCCACTACAACCCCAGGTTGAAGAATGGATGATGGAGGCTCGGGAGGGCAAACCGGATCCAAACTCCGGGACAATGCATCGGCCTTAACTTTTTAGACACGGGATGAAACGTAATAGAAAACTGAAACCGGGATAAGAAAAGCGACTACCTAGCCTGCCTGGGAGTTAACCTTTTGGCATGCTCACTAAGTTTTTATAATCGGTAAGCACAGTAATGGGATGAGCCGCACCCTCCAAAAAATGCCTCCATTCTTCAAAAGCCAACTTAACCGCAAGAAGCTCTCGATTGCCCACATCATAGTTTCTCTCGGCAGGCGAGAACTTCTTGGAAAAGAAGGTTCAAGGTCTTAAATTGGTCAGAGTGGCAGGTCCCTGTGACAACACCGTTTCCACCTCCACCTCAGAAGCATCAACTTCTACAATAAAGGGTCTGGATGGATCAGGTTGGACCAGAATCGGAGCAGACATAAAACACTTCTTTAATGACAAAAAATACACCACGGTGGATGTTGACCAATTTTTGACATCAGTTCCCTTTTGTGTAAGATCTGTAAGGGGCTTAGCCACTTGCGAAAATCCCCTGATAAATTTTCGGTAATAATTTGTAAACCCCAAAAAGCGTTGCAAACCTTTCAAATCTCTAGGCTGAACTCAATCAACGATAGCCTGGACCTTCTTCAGATCCATGCGAAAACCCTCCTTAGACACAATAAACCCCAAAAATGACAATTCCTGAACAAAAATTGAACATTTTTCCAACTTAGCACAAAGTTGATTCTCCCTGAGTCTTTGGAGAACCGTACGCAATTGACCCAGATGGGCTTGTCTATCAGAGGAATAATTCTAAATATCATCAAGATATATAACCACAAAGCGACAGATAAGGTCAGAAAACACAAAATTTATAAAAGTTTGAAAGACGGCTGGGGCATTTGTCAAACCGAAGGGCATAACAAGATTCTCAAACAGACCTTTGGATGTGAGAAATGCTGTCTTCCACTCGTCCCACTCTTGAACCTGAATCAAGTATAGGCCCCCGGAAAATCCAATTTAGAAAACCATTTGGCCCTGGACAACTAGTTACACAGATCAGGAATGAGAGGAAGCGGGTATGTGTTTCTCACAGTGATTTTGTTAAGTTCCCGAAAGTCGAGTCAAGGGCGCAAGCCACCATATTTTTTTTTACAAAAAAGAACCAGGCTGCCACAGGAGAAACAGATGGGCAGATACGTCCCTTACGAAGACTCTCGAGATATACTCCTTCATGGCAACCCGCTAAGGACCCGAAACATTTAACAAATGGCCTTCGGCAATTTGGCACCCGGAATCAGGTCAATGGCGCAATCAAAAGGACGATGTGGTGGCAAAACTTCAGCCTTCCTTTCAGAGAACACATCTTCGAAATCCTTTAGGTATTCCGAAATACCCTCCAGACCGACAGATGATACAGACACAGAATTAAAACATTCATTCACACAGTTTGACCCCCATTGAACAACCTCTCTGGACTTCCAAATGATAATAGGATTATGACGTTGCAACCAGGGAAAGCCCAGAACCAACCCCACTGGAAGATTGTCCAAAACAAAACAAGTTATATGCTCCATATGTACAGGGCCCACCTTGAGAATGAACACCTCAGACACATAAGTGATCCCCAACTCGGTGAGAGGAGTGGAGTCAGTGGCCACCACTTTTAATGGAGTATCAAGCCTAACTGTCCCTATCTTACAGTGAGTCACCAAGTTCGAGTCAATAAGGTTAATGGCTGAACCATAATCCACAAAACTGATGCAAGGAATAGACTGTCGTCCACCCCAAGCTCCACCTGAAGCAGCATTTTATAAACTAAGGAAAAATGTACCAGAGGGTCTGGGCACCTCCTCGACAGTTACCAAGACCTAGGCGTTTCCTGACACCTTGGAGGACGGAGGGCAAGAAGGGCAGTCTTTTCTCCAGTTTCCCTGGGACTCACAGTAGAAGCAGAGTTGGTTCTCCTTGCGACGCCTTCTTTCCTTCTCCTTAAAAGAAACAGCTCCCACCTCCTTGGGTTCAACAGTTGAAGAGGAGTCATCTTTAAAGGGGAACAGGGGGGCCTTTCATTGCACCACTCCCCTGGTACCGAGTCTGCAGTCAATGCAGATGGCCTGTGTCATAGCCTCCTCGATAGAGTCCATGGAGGATGCAAGGCCAAAGCGTCCTTTAAGTGCTCGGATAGTCCTCTGCGGAACAATCCCCTGAGAGCCGAATCATTCCAAGTCACCTCTGAGGCCCAATGCCTAAACTCAGAACAATACCACTTGGCTGAGTGCTTCCCCTGAGAGAGACTCATAACCGTGTCCTCAGCCAGTCGCACACGATCAGGTTCATCATAGATTTGCCCAAGGGCCTCGAAGAACCCATCCACAGACATTCAGAAGCGGTAGGAGAAAGAGCAAAAGCCCAAGCCTTCCTTAACAGAGAAAGGATGACCCCCCACCCTTTGCCCTCATCCCCTGAAGAACGAGGTCACAGGGAAAACAACAACTTACACCCCTCTTTAAAGGCCCGAAACTTTTTTTGATCCCGAGAGAAGGTATCAGGTAGCTTAACCAGTTGGTTCAGGAGGAAATAAAGAGACATCCGTAACCCCACCATCTTTAGCACCAGAGAGAGGTGCACTCCTAACGGTCTTAACCATAACTGCTATCTCTCTCTGTACTTGCTGATGGGACTGAGCCAGAGCTCTATGCTCTACGGACAAGTTTTGCATCATCTGAGTTAAATTAGAAACTTGCTCTGATAGAGCACGGAGAGGGTCCATTATTCTCTTTACACGAGATAACTTAGTGCCCCAAAAAAAGAAAAATATACAGTCATTGATAATGTGACGACACACAGACTGTGTGTTTTTAAGAGTACGCACCCGAGGGAGAGCCGTAGGGGGCAACCGTCCAGCCCAGGAGCATGCAGCCGCCGCTATGTGCAATGCACACTGAAACAGGACCTGGAGGGGCCGTGAGCATGGAGGGAGTGACCGGAGGTGGAGCCAACCCACGAGAGACAGCAACATACGGGACCGGGGGCGGAGTCAGGAAAGCAAAGGTCAGTAACCGGAGAGTAGTTCAGGAGCTGAAGGATAAGATAGGAGAATAGTAAAGGATGAGCCGAAGTCAGAAGCCAGATGGGGATGCAGTAACCAGGGAAACAGACAAAGGGGAAGTCAGGGGGCAAGCCAAGGGTCGAGAGCAGAGAGTGCTATATGTACATTAGAATGTCCCTTATTTTTTTACTTCAATTTTTTTTAACACATACCCTTTTATTTTTTTTGTCTAATGTCAAAACACTCGAAAATCAAATTTCAGGACATTTGGTTATGTTAATCCATGACGAGTTGCATTGCAACATATTGGTACATGCATACTTAGGAGTGTATGCTCTTACGCTTCCCGACGCATATCTCATATTTATCTGTTGTTTTCGGTTTTGTCACAGCACTGTTGCAAAGCATCCTGAGCTTGGGATTCCTTCCCTATCCCTAAAGCTAGGGGCACCATAGCTATCCCAGCTCCCCAGATTACTTCTGATGGTGAAAACGTCAGGGCCACACGCCTTGCTAACCTCCTAAATCAGCCCTTATCTGTCACCTCCCCCAAAAATTCTCAGACTCAAGAGGAGGAAAGTATCTGCACCGATGCCTAAAATTTTTTTCGGTTGGATCCGGGGCCAGATGAAGTAGGGTCCTTGGGAGAAACCAGACCCTCATCACCAGACGTTAACCCCCGGGAGTGTAAGCGATCCTGATGAGACTCAGATACCTGAGGCATACTCAGACTGTACTGTGCTGTCAAAGCAGGAAGAGGAGGAGGTTACATTGTGGCCTCCCACACAGACACAGAGGTAAAACAACCAAGACAAGCACTGCATCCTCAGCCACAACTCTGAGCAGTCACATGTCTGCAGCGGTTGCAGGTCTGCAATTCGCATGGGCCTTTTTTGAGACAGAAAAGGATGAGCAAACTCACGTTATCTGCCAACTGTGCAAAAAAAGACTCAGTAAAGGCAAACATTCCAATAATTTGACTACTGCAGCACATACGCGATCAAGGTCTGTTAGTCTGGGAAGTTCACAGCGCAAAAATCGCCAACAATCGGCCATCCCATCAACCACATCTACTGCTTCTTCCTTCTCTGTCACCATGACAAGTGTTCTCATACAGACCCTCCACTTATTTACCCACTGCAGTCGTGGTGAATGAGAGCCCGTCAGCTGTTATGGAAGTGGACATGCCTGCTGTTTTTGATTGATATCAGACACTGAGCACATCACATCTTTCTCAATCCACCATAACATCTCCGCCTGCACCTCATTTACAGTCCAGCAGTTTGTCATGCTCAACGTACTCCACCCTCTCGCAGCACGGCAGCCAGCCCTTGGTCCCACAATTGTGGTCACATAAAAGATTGCTTCCAAAAGCTAAGAGCATGCCAAAGTTAAGAGCTTGAACTTCACCATCTCCAATCTGGCCACAGAAATGCTGCCTTTTCACCTGGGTATACAGACACTTTCCGAAAGCTGATGGCCATTGTAGTTCCTCAGTACCAGTTGCCAAGTCGAACTTTCTTCTCTAATAAAGATGTGCCTGTGCTACACCAACATGTCGCAGACAACATCACCCATTCCTTGAAAAAATCTATGTCTGCCAGGGTGCATTTCACCACTGACACCTGGATGAGCAAGCATGGGCAGGGGCATTACATCTAGGTGATTGGGCACTGGGTGACTTTGGTGGCTGTGGGGGCAGGTGAGGAAGGGTCTGCTCCACAAGTCTTTGAATCCCTAATGCAGGGCCTTTGGGGATGGAGAACTAAACCATTACACACCAGAAGATGGAGTACTAAACTACTAGACAACAAGGGTTGGAGAACTGAACTACTAAACACCTAGGGTTGGATAACTAAACCACTACACACGAGAAGGTGGAGAAATGAACTACTAGACAACAGGGGTTGGAGAACTAAATTACTAAACACCTAGGTCTGGAGAAATAAACCGCTACACATCAGGGGTTAGAGAACTAAACTACTACACACCAAGGGATGTTGAACTAAAACATTAGACATCAAGGTGTAACTAGACACCAAGCCTTGGAATATCCAAGGCTTGTGGGACAAACCTCAGTATCTAACACTTCCTCAACTGCTTCTGCCTCTTTCACCTCCGCTAGGACCTCCACCTTCACCTTCAATCTCTCAATTAATGAGACACATCTTCCATCAGTGCAGAGAGAATCCCCCCACCTCTGTAGTGCGCAGCCAGGACTCACAGCTATCAAGCAGTGTTTAAATTAATATGCCTTGGAGACTGAAGTCACACAAGTCAAGAGTTGTGTACAGCTATCCAGGTCAAGTTTGAGAGATGCTGTCTCCACTGAACCTGGAGTCAGGGCAGGCAGTGCGATAAAGGTGCAAACCTGGTGGTGGCCCTATGCTGGAGCAACCTAACACATGTGCCTTGCATGGCTCACATCCTCAACCTGGTGGTACAACAATTTCTCCGCTACTATCCTGGCCTGAATGCACTGCTGCAGAAAACACAGTTGCTGTGTGCTCACTTCCACTGTTCGTACCCTGCAGGTCGTTGGCTTGCATCTCTACAAAGGTCTTTCGGGCTACTGTTTAACCAGTTTATATTCAATGTGTGGAATTCCACTCTGCACATGTTGCAGCGATTGTGGAAGCAGTGATGAGCCCTGATGCAGTATGTAATTTTACATAGCTTAGGCCAACTTAGTACGGACGTGGTGCAAATCATGGTTGCAGAGTGGGCACAGATAAAGGACCTCTGCACCTTTCTGCAGAGTTTTGAAATGGCTACTAAGATGGTTAGCGCTGATGATATGATCAACAGCATCACTATTCTGGTTATCTAAATGCTGGGGCACACTTTGAATAGTCTGTGAGAAGAGGTGGTGGTCCCAGAGGAAGAGGATGAAGCAGATTTCAATGAGGAAGGTATAACAATAGCTCTAAGTTCTGGACTGTCCTTGCACAGGAGAGTGCCATGGGAGGGTTGATTATAGCAATCAAGGGAGCTCATGGTACCAGACAAACTGTTAGTGAAGGTGCTGGAGCTGAGGAACAAATGGAGGAGAATGAAGATGATAAGATGATGGGCACGCAACAGTCAGGAGATGAAGAGGATAATGATCCCGTCTCTGTTGTCTTTGGTTGACGGGAGGAGATGGAGGAAGCAAGCTTGATTGTTACCCCACCACCAACACACCATAGACTTGGACCTTATGTACACACCCGAAACATGAACGCCTTCTTGCTGAACTATCTGTAACATAACATGATGCCCACATTGTTAGGATTAGAAATAGTGCTGATTACTGGGTTGCCACTCTGTTAGATCCATGGTACAAGAGTAAATTTCTCCAGATGCTTCCCCCCTGGAAACGGACAAGCGCATGCTGGAGTATCATTACATACTTGTAGTCTTTCTTAAGAGTGGTTTTCCTCAAGACAGCAGTGAGGCACACAGTGTTCATGCCAGTTATAGACTTCCAATTCTGGGAACATCGGGTCGTCAATGCAAAATCATTAGCATCAGCAGTGTAAGCGGTAGAAGCAATTTCTGTGATTCGTTTCACAAATTTTTTAGACCACCCCTTGCACCAGCAGAACAGAGTACAAGTCTGACACATAATGAACAACTGTAGAGGATGATGCAGGAGTATGTCGAGCTTCCATCAGGAAGGGGTTTGGATCCTTTTGCATTTTGTTTTCAAAAATGGACGAGTGGCCTAAACTCACCTGTCATGCCTTGGAGGTTTGCAACGCTGCTGGTGGTGTCCTGATGGATAAGCGTACACAGATGTCCCCTGAAAGTGTAGACTGACTAACTTTTATCAATATGAACAAGTCATAGATCTCCAATGACTTTTGCACCCCAGTCACAGACTGGACAGACTAGGTGATGGTGTAGTTTTTAGTATTCTGCATTGATCTCGTGGTATTGCAGTCTGTAACACCTTTGTCGAGGCTTCTGTGTCTGCTGTTGCTACTGCTGGTGATGTTACTATCAATTTTTTGAAATGCGGAGACTCCAAGTTGTGTCTCCATCTGGTGGGTTGCCTGTAGTGGAAGGGGTGTCAGAGCCTCATTTTACTATTTCTACTCTAGGGAAATTAATGCCACTTTAGAGGTGTCTGTCCTTAATTTTTGGAAATGTTTGGTCTCCAAGTTGGGTCTCCTTCATGTGTGTTGCCTGTAGCAGTTAGACTCCCATATCAGCAGACCTGCACTTACTTTCAGTCAACTACCTGTGTTTCTATCCTTAAATTTTTCTACCAATAGTAGTCTACAAAAATTATGTTTGTGCCACCGGCGTCTGGCTGAACAGATAAGCAGTTTGAGCAGTTGCATGAGGAATCAGGGCTCCCAGCACAGCATGCCTACACCGATCCCTCACCTCTTAATTTCAATTTAAATTCAAAGCTGTAAATGCTGTCCCAGATCCTGCTTATAAATGGTCCATGCCTGACTGCTACTGTTACATTAGAAAATTTCTACTGTGGTCAATTGATGCCACTTTTCCTGGTGTCTGCCCCTAATTTCTGGAAATGTTTGGACTCCAAGTTGGGCCTCCTTAAAGTGGGCTGTCTGGATTTTGCAGGGCCCTCGGAGCACCAGGCCTACACCTGTCACTCATCCACCTGTTACTGATCAATGTTTAAGCTAAAAATTGCAGTTAGCCCTGTCCCATGCATCCATGCTGTGCAATTATACTATTTGTACTCTGGGTCTGTTGGGCGGCTGGAGAGTAGTGATGCGGGTGAAAACAAGGGGAATTGGGGTGCCACCTCTGAGGACTGTACTGTGTGTGATGTTAAGGTGGAGGAAGAGGAGGAGAGGCCACTTCATGCTGTGCTTGCCATACACTGGAGCACATGTTATTTCTGGCCCTCATCTACAAGGCGTACCACTGTGTGGCTGCCAAAGAGAGGGAGTCGAGTAGTCAATCCAGAAGCAGGAGTTATCAGTTGTCTTTGGCTAGTATGAGCCGGTGTTTTTTCAGTAGAGCTTTCAGTAACATTACCACCTACCCAACATACACCTCGAACACCAAACATATTCCCCCTTCTACCATGACCTCATTTTTTCTCCACTCATGTAGGATATACCCTTCTCCTCTTTTAACCAGCTGTTTCAAAACCATAGGCCTACATCTATCAGTCACCTGTTAGTTAATTAATAATCTGAATTTATTTGCTGAGATAGTGTGGCTGGACCACAGAATTAGCACAAAAGATTTAGATGCTGAAATGTGGACTCCTGGATGGACAACACAATTAGCACAAAGGATTTAGATGCTGAAATGTATACTGCTGGCTGGACTACACAATTTGCACTAAGGATTTAGATTCTGAAATGTGGACTCCTGGCTGGACTGCACTATTAGCACAAACAATTTAGTTTTTGAAATTTGGACTACTGGATGGCTAGACCACACTATTAGCATAAAGGATTTGGTTTCTGAAGTGTGGCCTGGTGTCTGGACCACATTATTAGCAGAAAACATTTAGATTCAGAAATGGGGCCTTGTGTCTGGACCACACTATTAGCACAAACTATTTAGATTCTGAAGTGTGGACTCCTGGCTGCACCACACTATTTGAACAAACAATTTAGATTCTTCATTGTGGACTCTCCTGGCTACACCACTCTGTTAGCACAAATGATTTAGTTGCTGGAAGGTCTATTTGACATAGGATCCTATCTAGCTGAAGTAGCTGACAATAAACTGTCTAGCTAACTATCTGACTACTTGCAGCAGCAGGAACAGCCTCTCTGCGCTGTTACACTGACAAAATGGTGCAAAAACAACATGTCTACTATTTATATGGAGAGGGACATATGACTTCGGCAGCCAGTGACAAAAGCCTTTGTGTCTGGATGTTGTGGATGGTTCCTGGGCCCTGATTGGCTGCTGGAATCTCCACACATTAAGTTATTTAAAAAAAAAAAAAACAGTCTGCCACTCCTCTGACCTCAGCCCACCACCTCCCCTCATCAAACACATCCCCCTTCCACTCTTCTCACAGCACCACTATCCTAGCCAAAATCCTAACAAAAGAATTAGTGGAAACTTGATAATATTGTCCGAATTTTGCCGATTTTGAGGAAAATGCTCAGGAATCCGAACACGAATCTGAATATGCAATGTTCGTGCCGACTTTGAGATTGGCAAACATGTTCTGAACAAGTTTGATTGTCTCTAATCGCCACTCAGCTCTCAGTTCAGACTATCCCAGAAAGACAAGGCAGCACTGCTTTACGTGAAATGGTTTATTGTTACATGCTATGTTAATTCATGGCTTCAATGCGTTTCTGCAGTAAAAGCACCTTACCAATATTTATGCTTTCTACAATCGATGAAGGTTTATGAATATGTGGAGGAAAACATCTCAAAAGAAGCTTTACAGAAGTTTTGCCAGCATTTATGGTATTTAACTGACAAAGCAGCTGTCTTGTTACTGTTTGTCGATGAAGTTGACCAAGAAATAAAATCGAGAATTTTGACAAAGTTAAACAACAAAAATATATCGGCCCCTGGGAAACAATACATGCCATCGAAGAAAGAATTTTGTGATACATTGTATGGTAAGTTTATTGATATATTCACCTACCACTTTCATGCTAACCATTTTTTCTTTTATTTCAGAGAAAAACATTAATGATTTTATATCAATCAAGATTAAGGATTTGCTCTCTCGTCTCAAGATTGAGGATAATGTTCTTCAAGAGGATCTTTCTTCATGGGAGACTAATGCCTCATTTTTGAAAAGACAAAAATAGTGTATTGTCCTGTAAAGCAGTGAACAATACAGCTGAAAGGGCTGAAAAAGTTAAAACAAGACTTTCATAGTCTAATTGCTGAAGAAGAGGAACAAAAACAATTTGCTACGTTGTGTACAAGAACACAGAAAGTTTTACTCTGACCGCAAGAAAAACCTTAAAAAGAAAATATGTCAATTAATTATTACTAGTATATTAAGATATTATTTTTTTAAAGTATGTATTTCTTTATTTAACGTAAATTAATAAATAACAGACAATTTCAATGAATTCTTGCTTTTTTTCCCTAACTACATGAAATGTGAAATCATAGATTTATGACTTCATACTAGTTTCTATGAAGTAACTTTGACATCAAAACGGCACAGGTTAACATTTTCCTACGAGGGTAATGTTTTATAAACAAGTGTTTAGGACTAAATTGAAAAAATATAGAGGGTATCGGATTTCTTAAAAATAAATATTTGCCTCATATAAGGGACACCCTAAAGTACAAAAGATAGAATATAATGAGACTGTTGTACACATTACATAGGATACACTAAGACTGCTGTGTACATCTCATAGGATTCAATGAGACTGCTGTATACGTGACATGAATAAACTGATATTCTGCTAGATAGCTTACATAGAAAATAGAAAACAATGAAACTCTACTGTATAAATCACACAAGATTACATAAAATACACTGAGACTCTGTTGTTATTAGGTATTGTGGTTCTGTGCTCCTGCCTGGGACTGGATCGGGTCTGGTGCTATGCTTCTCCGGTTGCAAGCGCAGCAATTGTCCTGCTGTCCCCGAGAGGTTACACTGTCAGCCTTCCCCAGTCATCAGGAAGGGGTCTGTTCACCTTATTCCTCCCTTTCCCTATATTCCTACCTATTTTGGTGAGTGTTTTGTATGACAGAGGTTTTCAGTTACCCCTGTCTGTTTTGTGTCTTCTTTCCCTTACATTTCTGTCCCATGCCTCATGGGATGGAGAAGGGGACAGATAAGGGTCTAACAGATGGTTCTGTGGGCATGGGTTACCTGACAGGTTCCTTTTAAGTTTTAGAATATATAAAACATGCCACACTGCTTTGCTGTTTCTTTTCCACCTGTTCATTTTAAATATGACTATGAACAATACTGTGAAATTACAACAGAACTCAAACCATTAATTTCTAAAACATTTCCTCCCTTAGATATTAACTCCATAGATTTAGGAACAATACCTTATAGTAGGCCTGCAATATACAAGTACATACATTTTTAATATTAATTATGCATTGTCTCATTAATGGTACATTTTGCTATGTGTAAAACAGAACATGAATTTCATTGTACTCAAAGATGTAGTAACTGTATAATGTGTCATAAGATTAATTATTAACTAAACGCTTTTCCATGAACTTGAGGCTTGATTGGTTGGTTTCATATCTGTCATTGGTAAAGCAAAGATTAAGTTTTATTTGTATTGCAAAATTAATTTGTTTCTTGAACATGATTGATGCTTTAGCCCACATACCTGGCACCAAGAAGTGCTTTTCTTTGTTTCGAGCAAACTAAACGTGATACGTGTGTGGGTTACATTATCAGATTGGGTGGAGTTGGCACATTACCATCGCAGGTTTCAACCAAGCCTGCTTCATTTGGAGTCTGTTCGAGTATTCATCCGCTCGAAGCCTTCCGAAGACCACCTACGTCACGATGTTTTGTGGTGGCTATGTAAGTTTTATAACTCTATTGATAACATACATTGGAATAACATGGGTTTTACGTATAGATCTAAGTATATTGGTGACTGTCATCGCCATATATTTGTGAATGTTATTATCATGCTTTAGTTATATATACTGTATATTATTATTTGCCCTATTTGATAAGCCGAAAATAAATTTTAGAGATTATTGGTATTTGGGGTAAAAAAAGAGACAATTTAAGTACGGCTCATGTTCTGACTACTATATTTTTGCGACAAACATTTTGTGTTATACGCTTCTGACAAAATTGTTTGTTTTACTAGTGATTTTTTTTGTAATATAATATCAGATTTCTTTTCCTTTTGGTTTATGTTCATTCAGTTTTATGATTATGACCTTTGACTGAGATCACTGAATCTTAACAAAATCCATAAATGAGAATGAAGATGGCACACTTTTTTATCTGGTGACTTAAATATACCCATATGGAATATTTTACTCAAGCCACACTATATCTTATTGTTGGTATTGAGGTATGCATTATTATATGCAGTAATTTTATGATATGATGAATTATCGATTTCCACTTATGTGGCTGTTCCTATATTTCACAGTAAGATATGTTTTCATTAAACACTTTTAGCACGCCAGTAATGAAACAACACAGTACAATATACTGCACATACATCAGAGGCGGATATAGACAGCAAAGGACCCCAGATTAAAGAAAAGGAACGTGGACTCCTGTCTAATTTTTCATCAGAAGGGAATCTTTTGTCTTTTGTCATCATTTAATGCATATCCTAGGGAAATATAGCATACCGCTCTGGTAAACTCATTCTGTCTATCTATAGCTGCAGATAAGTAGAGCTCGCCGCATGCACAGTAGATTTATATGGCTCCCTCTCGTGATGACTACAGCTAACCATAATGCTCTCTTTATGACTTTACGTACAGAATCCAAGCATTGCAAGCTCCAACTCGTACAGAGATAATTTATGATATAGGCAAATCATTTTATATCAATTTTATTATAAGGAACATGACAACTGAAATGTGCTGCCCGATCCACAGGTAGCATGTATCCAATGATTACAGCCTTGCATGTTTGCCTCTGAATCGATGCAGCATTTCATAAAAAAACATGGCTCAAAAGCATTAAATGCAAACACTGCATACAGTGAAAAGTGGTTTTATGTAAGAAACATACTGTAATTCTTGGTGTGATTATTACCATGGTCAAGGGCATGAGAAATTAAATATAGACGCAGACTACTGCACGAGCTATGAAGGACCTGGTACAAACATATTCAAGAGAACTGGAGGTTTTGCCCATTGCAACTGCATTTATTTTTGGGCTTCCATTAGAAAACAATAGCTAATATTTAGTTGTTATAGGTAACAGCTTTGTCTTCACTACTTGTCATATATGAGGCCAAATTTGATTGTGATGCTAAGGACTACAGACCCTTCCTACAATGCACAGTCATAAAAAAACACATCTCGAGTCTAAGGTCGAATTCAGACATCCATGTATCCTGATGGTCTGAGTACTGACTCTGATGCATGTACTGGCTGCGGCTCTCCTGACATGAACCGGACAGCCTCAAAGGCATAGATAAGGCAGTCAAGTTTGGGTCAGGAGACCCTCGGCCAGTCCATGCATCACGGTCTGTATGCAGACCGTCGGGATAAACGGATGTCTGAATTCGACCTTACAGAGAATCTGGTTCTGTTCTATCCATAGCTAGCAAAATCTTTTCTAACTTAAATAATAATAAAACTTTGTTGCCAAATCGACTTTATATGATAAATTCCGTATATGTTATACAGGTTGCTAGTGAAAGCAAACATTGCTCCCAGCAAAGCCTACAAGCTAATCATGTGTACAGTCTACAGGGATTTCTTATCAGGAGCTGCAGTATTTTCCACGTTGTGTATTTTTTGTCATTGCCTCAATATTGTAATTAAAAGCTGCGATGTAAAACGGGCTACTTAATTTCAGGCTTCTGTGCACACATATTGTATGTTGGTTCACTCAAACACTGGACTGTGTTGGAGGATTTTGGAAAATAGCAGAAATTGTATTTTAGGGATTGCTTTTAAGGAAAAGTACCAACGATTAAGGGAAAAAAAATCTGTGTCTCAAGCCACAGTCAGCCATATCACTAGCATATTGTAAGGTAAACGGAGCATTAATGGGCTTGGTCACCAACAAAAGTTGACTTTGTGATAAGCTTCTTCTGCAAACAAGTCACAATTTACAGGGACATTCAGTGTGCTATATTACATGCTACATAATTGCCTAGCTATTCAATATTTTCTCCAAATAAATTCATGTAACTATGCTAATGTTAGGAAAATGTCACTAAATACCATGTAGGCAGTTGTTTCCTGCTATTTTTGCCCTAAGACTAAAAAAAACTGGGAATTAACAAATATTGGAATGAACAAGTTACAGATGAAGCAGCCGCCAGTGTAATGGCCTTGGCGCTATACTCTATTAAAAGTAGGGTACACAATCTGTGGTTGTGGGGCAGGCCACATATGGCCCTCTCTGCCATTCTATATGTGCCCCCAACAATCTGGCCAAAGAAATGCTTGCCTGTGTGTGGCTAATTGCTTGTAGTTTCCATAGAAAAAAGAGGGTCTCCACACAGACATTGTGGTGTCCCAATAAATGTTAGGAGAATGGGATCCATTAACCCCTCCATGTCAGTCGAGACAGATATATACAGGTGGCCAACTAGAGTTGTGGCTTTATATGTTGTAATTTATACCATTTACATTTGCAATAGGATAGCTATATTTATGCATGATCTTCCCCTCTCCTAAGTCCTAACTAAGGGTAAAGGGGACTCTCATTTTTCCTATAGGAGAAGATCCCACTTTCTTGTCTGCTATTTACCAGACATATGTTTCTGTAATGATGGAAATGTCTCCGATGGTAATATCCTTATAACTTTTATTGCATCCTTAGGGAGTGATTCAACATGGCAATGTGGCCCTCGGGTCAGAAAAGGTTGTGTATCCCTGATTTTAAGTGACAATAGTGTAGCGGATCTATCGGGTGCTGTAGTACACTACAGCTATTGTCGTCGTGTGTACAGCCCTCAAATTGCTAGCTACTACATATGTAACTAGTGAATATATTAACATTAACAGCCGAAGAGCTCCGTAAAGGGTTTCCCAAGCGTTTTATCCCATCCCATATTACATGGAGAGATGTATGAACATCATACATGGGTACTATTCTATTTTATGGGAACACTATTTTTATACTCACTTGGTATCAGGCATTTGTCTTACCAATCTGATTGCCCAATGTGCAGTCGTGCCTCAATGGCAGATTTCATATTAGGTGGACAAGTACAACTAACTCTTTTAAGGCCCATATTAGCCTGTGCTCTGTGCTGTGCATGAACTAAACACAATTGCACACGTTAGATGGGGTCCCAGTATTTTAACCCTTTAGCAAGCAAGAAATTATCCCCTACTGTCTGCCTGATCCAGATTTCATAAATCGTATCCTTTTAACAAATAATGCTGTGCAGATGGATAAATAATAGGTTTGTCATATAGTATTTCAATTGTTTCATTGTTTTCCATTCTCTAAATGCAGCCAGCAATGTTAACCATAGACATTTCCATTCCTTCTACCAGGACTATGTCATTGACAGGGTTGGACTGGCCATCTGGCAATTCTGGCAAATACCTGTCTGGTTGTGGGCCGCCTTGTCTGCTATGTTGTTAACAGAATCAGTGTTCTCAAGACACCCATACTGTTAAGAGTTATGACGGAGTTATCATTAGAAATATTGGTCTTGTAGTAAATCTTGCTTTCCTCTATGCAGGTTAATATTAGTAATATATCCCATCTGGTGCTCGGGGACAACATGGGCCTGTGTGATTTCAAATTTCAGCCCCAGTCCATACCTGGTCATTTAAACACAAAAGGCAGCACTCTGTCGCGCCATAGCATGTAAATATGAAATCTGAATTGCATTACTGCATTAGAAATATAAAAAAATTGAGAAAGCTTAGCGCATAAAATGGCCAATTTAAGTGTACCTGGAAGTCACGTTAAGGCGATTCTCATTTTCCAGGACCTAAACCTAATGCCAATCCTCGCTTAGACTAAAGTCTTCATCTGTATGGGAACCTATGAATCCTATCTTTAGACTGAAATCTATATCTCTGTGGAGGGGTAGTGGCCCTGCTGTGATTAAAAACGCCTGCGGCTAAGGCCTCTTTCACACTTCCGTTGTGTGACGTCCGCCCATCCGTGAAAATGGCGGATCCGTCAGAAAATTAAAAAAACGGATGCAAAACTGGTCAGTTTACTGACGGATCCGCCAAGAAGATTTCACCCGGAAATGATGAAAATTTCGTTCCGGAAATGCAAGTCCGAGAGAGAGAGAGAGAGAGAGAGAGAGAGAGAGAGTCTATGGGAAAAAAAACGGATCCGCCAAAAAAAAATGGCGGATCCGTTTTTTTCACATTTTGACGGATTTTGACTGACGTCGCACGACTGAAGTGTCAAAGAGGCCTAAGAGTCGGAGTGCTCAGTCAGAAGGCTAATGAATACAAATTTAAAAAAAAACTGACTGTCACATCCAAACATAAACCAAGTGTGAACAGGTGCTTAACCTAGAGTCACCAACTCATATACATTCAAACAAAAAAGGCAGCACTCTGCAGCACCATAGCATGTAAATATGAAATATGAATTGCATCACTGCATTATAAATATGAAAAATTGAGAAAGCTTAGCGCATAAAATGGCCAATTTAAGTGTACCCGGAAGCCACGTTAAGGCTGTTTCTAATGCAGAAATGCAATTCATTTTTCATATTTGCATGCTATGGCACTACAGAGTGCTGCCTTTTTTGTTTGAGTGTATATGAGCTGGTGACTCTAGGTTAAGCACCTGTTCACACTTAGTTTATGTTTGGATGTGACATTCAGTTTTTTTAAATTCGTACCTGGTCATTGACATGTATAATCTCTATTACTATTTTGCTTCTTTCACGAATATAATATACAAGAAAAAATGTTCCTGAACATAGATAAAACGAAAACTTCCATTGCTTACTGGAAAATGATGCACAATGGATATAGGTTTTATATTACATAATGACATTTGCTAACTTGTGGCTGAATGCATGTTTCATGCTACCCAATCCTCTCCATATTATTAGTCCACAGAGCTCTACTTGTATAGCTCTAATAATCCCCATATAAATAAGGTTTACAATAAAGTAAGAAAAATATTTTTGAAAGCTGACAAATTATTTCTATGGAAAGTAGCCACATTTTAATGGGAAATTATGATTTTTCATTCAATGTACTCTGTGTTTTAGAGGCCCTATTACAGATTTTTTATAACCATTACATGCCTAATATCAAAGTATTTTTGGTATCTTTTGATGCAGAGACACCAAATAGGGGTTAATTGTGACCTTTTATACAGGTAAAATATTACATAAAAAATCCTATGCGTTTTGAACTTATAAATATGTACGGTTCTTAACCATGACTAAGACTGTACATATTTCTAAGTTCAAAATATGTAGGATTTATGAAACATTTTACTTGTATAAAAGGGGGTCACAATTAACCACCTCCCAATGCAGGACATAACAGTATATGAAACGGGCTCAGAAGTCGAGCCTACACTATACCCTGCAGATGCCAGCTGTGTTAAAGAGCTTGTACCTGTAACAGTGGTGAGTGTAGCTAGTCGCTTAAGAGTTGTTTTAATTTTTATTTTATAAATCAAAAGCACACATGAAAATAAGCAGCTTTGTAATGTATCTTATCAGAGAAATCTGCTTCCATGTTTTCCAGAACTGATTAATTATTCTCAAATTCTTAGTTCTGGGGTAAAATCTGTATTTAGTGAAGACAGACTTTTACATTACTGAGATAGGAGATAGAATCTTATAAAAAAAAACAGCTTACATGTAAAAGAGGAAGAAGGAGGAAGTTGGAGTTCTGCCTCTAGCCCCTCACCCATCATCCAGTTCTCTTCATAGAATCTTACCATAACCATTAGAGAAATAGAATTCAAAAGTAAAGAAATTAGTGTATATATTTTTATTAAATACAAACATGTTTAAAATGAAAATTGAATGATTAAAAATAAAGCCATGATATAGATAGATTTATTATAACCATGTAAAGTAAATTATAAACTTCAAATGCACAAAACGTACAGTGCCTGTGCCAGTGCAAAAGAAGGGTGTAATGCGATGTCAAATAGGGATAATCACATGAGGGCCACAAGTAAAAGTGCATATAGCATAAATTGATGCCACATAGATAAAGTGCTTAGTGCAATAAACAGACGTGATAAATATATCATGAAGTAATAGATATGATTATAAGCAGGGTCCATATTAGGGACAGGCAGATCAGGCAGCCGCCTAGGGCCCCCTCTCCTCCAGGGGCCCCCAGCCAGGGGAGTGCCGCTAATTACAACACACCACAAGGCCGCTACGGGGACCCTGAGTAAGAGGTGCCCAATGCCTCACGCCCTTCCCCCAGCATCGCACATTCAACTTATAGTTGAAAGCACTGATTGAGAAGAGAACATTGCATGATACACCCTCTCCCATCACTCCCGCTCTGCCTCTGACTCAGCATGTGCCATGAGTGGAGCTGATGAGATGCTTTGCAGAAGCCAGAGCAGCAGGGGAACGAGGAGGAGAGGTAAGTATTATGTGTGTGTGTCTGCTGCATGATACTGTGTGTGGGGTTACAGCACTATACTATGTTGTGTGTGTTTGCTGCACTATACTGTGTGTTGGGGGACTGCACTATACAGTATGTGGAGGGCTGCATTATACTGTATGGGAGGGGGCTGCACTATACTGTGTATGTGGGGGTCTGCATTACACTGTGTGTGGGGAGGCAGCGCTGTACTGTGCGTGTGTTTGTGGGGGCTGAATTATACTGTGTGTGGGGCTGCATTATACTCTGAGGGGGCTGCTTTATACTCTGAGGGGACTGCATTATACTGTGTGGGGCTGCATTATACTCTGAGGGGGCTGCTTTATACTCTGGGTGCTGCATTATACTGTGTGTGTGGGGGGCTGCATTATACTCTGAGGGGGCTGCATTATACTCTGAGGGGGCTGCATTATACTTGGGAAGGCTGCATTATACTCTGAGGAGGCTACGTTATACTCTGAAGGAGCTGCATTATACTCTGAGGGGGCTGCATTATACTCTTGAGAGGGCTGCATTATACTCTGAGAGGGCTGCATTATACTCTGAGGGGGGCTGAATTATACTCTATCAAGGACCATGGGGACTGCATTTTACTATATGTACTATATGGGACCTGCATTATACTGAATCAAGGACTATCTGTACCAATCATTCTTCCTCAGCCAGAGTAACGGTGGGTGCACATGGTCAGTAAACGATGTGGGTTGGATGCTGCATACTTGTGCAGAGTCCAGATGTTACAGCATAGTGGATGGGATTTCAAGAAATCCCATGCCCACTATATGTATACAGACACCCACGGCTAACCTGCGGAGATGGACATGCAGGGCATCTCTCCAAACTGCAGCATGTCTATTTATCTTGTGGAGACGCGAGCCTCCGCAAGATAAATTTCACCCATAGAATGTATTGGACGCTGTGATACGGTTCACGGTTCAGTGATCACATGTGGATTCACCGGTGTTAAATAGCCGGCAGCACTTTGGACGCAGCGGACATTTGGAGCTCCACTTTAAACTTTTGCCTAGGGCCCCACTTTGTATAAAACCGGCCCTAATTATAAGAATCCCATTAAAAAAAATTCCTGTGTCCCTCTGATGGCTTCAGCAGCAACTGCCATCTCCTATCTCAGTAATGTAAAAACCTATGCTTACTGAATACAGATTTTTTTCCTGGAAATTGAGATTTTTGATAATGAAAGTTCTGGCAGAAAAAGAAGCAAATTTATCTGATAAGATATATTACAAAGTTTCTTATTTTCATCCTATTAATAAAGTTAAAAATTTAAATGACGGTTACTATTTAAATGCTGTTGTCAATTAATGTCAGTGGAATTTAAGGGAATCTGTCAATAGGATTAACCCTCCAAAGCCGTCTATATGGGCATGAAGGACACAGGAAGTTGAATAAAATGATACTTTGCTATCTATAACCTTCCAGAGAATAATTTACATTTTTCTTATTTGTGAATGAACTATTCCAAGCGATGGGCCGGACACGTATCTGCATGAGAATTTGCCTCCAGAACTTGTTTTTAACCTCTTCAGCCCAAGCCTGGTTTAACCTTCATGACCAGGCCAAATTTTACAATTCTGACGGGTGTCACTTTATGTGGTAATAGATCTGGAACACTTCAACTGATCATGATAACAATTGGGCCCTCGCGATGATGTTTGCGGGGGTGCCGATCGGAGTGCAGAGGGGGCTCCCTTCTCCTGCATGCCTGCTAAATTCTGCGATCGCAAGTAATGGCAGTATTTAGGGGGTTAAGTGCCAGGAGCCATGCGAGCACCACTCCTGCATCAAGTGCCAAGTGTCAGCTGTCAGAATCAGCCGACACCTGGTGGCGATCACGTGGGCACAGTTTCTGTGCGCGCAAAATCACCTGGACGTATCCATATTTCCAAGGTCGGTAAGTACATAGCGACCTGGACACTTGGATATGTCTAATGTTGGGAAGGGGTTAATAAAAGGGAGCGTTACCAGTGTGAGACAAGTAACTAACACAGAACAGGACAACTGAACTTTGTCTTCTTGCAAATACATTTTCTGCAGCTCCCACAGCTCTGATGTATTGCAACCCTGTCTGCCTGTGAGTTGGAAGCGAAAGCTGAGAGGAACCTGCAGATGTGTCAGGTATAATAATAAACAGCACTGCAGTTAGATCAGGAGAGCAGATAGCGGCCATTACACATCACATTGGTAACTGTTATGTTATGGTAGCTGAGGAGGGCAGGAGCAAAAAAACGCAAAGGCAGCCAAACAAAAGAGAGGTTGGTATCTAATAGGTTGCAGACCCCTAAACTAACCGCACAACTAGAAGCAGCCGTGGGACGTTCTTACGGTGCCCTAGACTCCTCGTCACAGCTGGAGAGTTTAGCTACCCCTGTAGATGGAAAGAAGAAAGCTAACTGCCCCGGAGTAGAGCCCCAAAGTATTAGGAAGCCCCCAAACATATAATGGCGGTTAGACAAGAGGAAAACACAAACACAGACAGAAAACAGAATGAGCAAATGCTGGGCCCAAAACTGTCTAGATAGGATAGTACAGGAGAGAATACTGTCTGCAACCCAACAAAACCCTAGGAAAAATTCCAACACTTCTGATTCCAAAATTGCTGAGAACACACGGTCTAGACCACCTATATCAGATCTCTGGTGTGGGCACGTAGCTACCCAGCAGTAAAATATCACAAGAACTGAGCAAATGAACAAATACAAACAGCGAACAGAGACCAGGCCAAGCCCCCCAAAGGGGACCCGGCTGAAGTCAAAAAACAATGCAGCAAATAAGCAAGGAAAATCAAACCACAGTAAAAAAAAATGAAAGTGACTTGTCTGAATGCAAGCAGGAGACAGCAGAAAAGCAAGCTGAATTCCAACCTAAACCAGGAAGAACAATTGATCACTGGCAAGAACCATGGGAGGTCAGCTCACTTATATCAGGTCAGTCCGTACCACCTGATAACCAATCGTCAGTTGCAGGTGGTGAATTTTTGCTGTTCAATATAGGTTCAATACCCTCAGCAACCACCAGAGGGAGCTTCAACTCCCAAGTCATCTCCAAAACATTGAGGAAGGGTCACCGAACCCTCACGTGTGCCACCAGGCCAATCAGGATGAGCTCGGTGATAGGCACCTATATACCTTTAAAGAGAGAAATCAGACAAACTGAAAATTTTGCAGTGGTCTCTTAATTTTTGCCAGAGCTGTATCTATCTATCTATCTATCTATATATATCTATATATATATATCTATATATATATAGATATATATATATAGATATATATATATACATATATGTGTGTGTGTTTTGAAGAATATTCCCATGGAAAACGATGTGTAAATGACAAAAAATTGCTATATGTAAAAGCTCATGTTAAAATCGCATTGCAATCGGATAGCACAGCATTCTGATGTAAATCGGATGCTAGGTGTGAAAAATCGGATTGTACTCGCATAAAAAACACATGACACTCGCATGACACTTGCATTACACTCGTCCGACTCTCCTGCATCAAAATCGGACCGATTTTAAAATCGTTAGTGTGTCCCTAGCCTTAGGCCGGGGTCACACTTGCGAGTGCAATGCGAGAAACTTGCGCGAGTGTCTCATCTCAACACCCGGCACTGCCGCCGGCACTCGGACCGGAGCATTCAGCTGCAGAGAAATACATGCAGCCGCACAATCCGGTCCCAATTACCGTTTTATGGTATGCAAGTGTCAGGTACAGGCAGGTACGTGGGGTGCAGTGACACGCAGGAGGCAGATCAAGAGTTAACAGGGGGATTTATTACAGGGATACTCCTCACAGGGAGGTAGTAATTGGGGAACGGTTGGCAAAGGTTAAACAGCAAACAAGTGTTCAATAAACGCTGGCACTTATCCGTCAGTTGCTCTCAGGGGATCACGGCGAACAGGATCCGCGATGGCGTTGGGTAAAGACTCTGGACTCTGGCCTGGTCCCGGAGGAACGTGAGACACTGGCTCTGGACCGTTGCGATGTATCCTGACTCTGCTGGAGGTGTTTGGAAGGTCCCAGTGTGAAGTCTCAGCGTAGAGGAAGCTGAAGGCCCTGGAGTGCCAGAGCCATGAGGCACGGGAGAGCCGGGAGGGAGTCAGCCAACTAGGAGTCTGTTCCCTGGTCCGGTCCACAACAAGTACCGCCTGCAGACTGTGGCACAGTGTGGGATGTCCCTGAAGTGTCTGGGGTTGAAGCAGTAACCATCACAGGCTGTAAACAGTCTGATTGCATGTGTCTGTAGATCCGGCCGTCCGGCCTGGCTTGCGATGCTCAGGTGAGGAGAGAGACTAAACTTCCTCTTGCTGCGTGCTCTGTCTTCCCGCCAAAAGCCATGTTTTTCCACGCTCTGCCCCTTTTATATCTGATCCGCCCCCTGCCGTCAGGTGCAAATGTCGGTCCAGGCTAGAAAACCTTCCCCCCGACAACAAAGGTGTCAGTCTCAACAGTTTTGTCCCAGATATCAGAGGAGTGTCATGACCGGGTCCATCTCCCTACACTCCCCCACCCCTTTTACTCACCATTCCATGGGCAAGTGTTTTGGTAATAAGGGTGGACAGTTTTTTCCCCCTTCCTGAACAGTCTGCCGCCATACAAATAGGTCCTGGTTATACCGTTTGGGGGATTTTCCAGCTGTGGTTCGCTCGTAGCTTCGCAAGTCAGAGGGAGTAGTGAAGTCCTCTAGAGTAGTCAAGTCAGGCTGCATAAGGTTGTGTAAAGATTAGTGTTGAGCATTCCGATACCGCAAGTATCGGGTATCGGCCGATATTCGCTGTATCGGAATTCCGATACTTAGTTCGGATATTTTTCCTATATCGTATACCGGAATCGGAAGTTCCCATAATTCTTTGAGAGGCACTGTAATTTTAGTCAGACAATGAGGAATCCTACGAAGTGTGGCCACATCCTGTACTGCTGCGGTCATGTTAACTAATGGCATGGCTGTGATTGGCTGCTGAAATGATGTCAGAATGCACTATAAAAGGCGCCGCCGCCATTTTAGCGTCACTGTGCTGTGAACTCAGTTAGGGACAGAACGCTGCTCTGCTGACTCTGAGGGACAGTTAGAGATTGCGATTTTGTGTACTGTGCTTTAGGCAGGCTATTTTACCAACCGCTGTGTAAAGCTTCCTTTTGCCTTGCAGTGTTGTTTTAACAGCTCTGTGCAAGGTGTGTGTGTGAGAGTGCAGGTGACGCTGCAGTTTGCTCTGCATCCACCGCTGTTTGTAGGCATCTGCACGTGTCACTCACTGACTCTTTTTTTTATTTTATTTTGTGGAATTGGTGCAGCTCCATTCAATTGAAATTAACAGTGATCTATTAGAGTGACGCGCTTCCATCCGTATACAATACATTGGTTGCAAACACTATAGAAGTACAGAAAGGGGCCTTTCACAGATAGTGAACAGTTGTGTGCAGTGTTCACTGTAGTCTGTGAGCTTTTCATTTTTTGAGTGCAGATTACGCTCCAGTTAGTTCTTCAACCACTGCTGGTTGTAGTCTGCTGAGCGTGTGTCACTGCCTCATCCTTCACATTTTTCTCAAATTGGTGCTGCTCCATTATATTTGAAAAAAATCTAATCTATTAGTGTGACGCGCTTCCATCTGTATACAATACATTGGTTGCAAACACTATAGAAGTACAGAAAGGGGCCTTTCACAGATAGTGAACAGTTGTGTGCAGTGTTCACTGTAGTCTGTGAGCTTTTCATTTTTTGAGTGCAGATTACGCTCCAGTTAGTTCTTCAACCACTGCTGGTTGTAGTCTGCTGAGCGTGTGTCACTGCCTCATCCTTCACATTTTTCTCAAATTGGTGCTGCTCCATTATATTTGAAAAAAATCTAATCTATTAGTGTGACGCGCTTCCATCCATATACAATACATTGGTTGCAAACACTATAGAAGTACAGAAAGGGGCCTTTCACAGATAGTGAACAGTTGTGTGCAGTGTTCACTGTAGTCTGTGAGCTTTTCATTTTTTGAGTGCAGATTACGCTCCAGTTAGTTCTTCAACCACTGCTGGTTGTAGTCTGCTGAGCGTGTGTCACTGCCTCATCCTTCACATTTTTCTCAAATTGGTGCTGCTCCATTATATTTGAAAAAAATCTAATCTATTAGTGTGACGCGCTTCCATCCGTATACAATACATTGGTTGCAAACACTATAGAAGTACAGAAAGGGGCCTTTCACAGCTACTGAACAGTTGTCTGCAGTGTTCACTGCAGTCTGTGAGCTTTTCATTTTTTGAGTGCAGATTACGCTCCAGTTAGTTCTTCAACCACTGCTGGTTGTAGTCTGCTGAGCGTGTGTCACTGCCTCATCCTTCACATTTTTCTCAAATTGGTGCTGCTCCATTATATTTGAAAAAAATCTAATCTATTAGTGTGACGCGCTTCCATCCGTATACAATACATTGGTTGCAAACACTATAGAAGTACAGAAAGGGGCCTTTCACAGCTACTGAACAGTTGTCTGCAGTGTTCACTGCAGTCTCTGAGGAATAACCACACTTAGGCCTTATAACTTTTCTGACTTTCTTTATCAATCTACCAAGATGAAGAAGGCAGGGAGTATAAGGCACGTGGTCGTGGCCGTGGAGTTTCAGCAGGGAGAGGACGTGGGGATTCTGTGGCTGTTGCCGCACCCAGTGACACAGCATCCACCAGTTTTCCCCATGAGCGTTCATTTATGCGCACTTTTGTAGGAGCTCGGCGTACCCCCCTGCTGCGGGAAGAACAAATTGAAGCCGTTGTTGGTTGGATGGCAGCCAATGCATCGACTTCAATTGCTTCCACCTCCTCTCAGGACCACAGCACTGTTGAACAAACATCTGTCTCTTCACCGCCTGCCAAATTGCCCAGGCATTCAGAGAGCTCTGTAAAGGAGCCAGCTGAGTCTCTGCTTCTGTTCTCAGAATCTGTTGGCTTGCAAACAGGGGCCCAGCCAAGCAGCATTCTGGAATGTGAAGAAGAGGCAGTATGCAGTGATGCGCAACAGCTGTGTCTCTCTGAATGTGAAGAGGCGGGTGAGCCAGTGCCGATGGTCAGCACACCGCAGAACGCATCTGATGATTATGAGACTCAGGTGCCAGTTTCTGTTGAGCATGGTGCTGGCCAGACCACCCAACAGCAGCAGGTGTTGGAAAAGGGTAGTGGAGATGATGAGGTCCAAGACCCAACATGGCGTGAGGAACAGGAAGGTGGTGGTAGCAGCTCTGAGGAAGAGATTGCCCCAACGGTCCAAACAGTAGGGAGAGGTAGGCTGCAGACTCGGTTGCCTGTAGCCTCCAGTTTGGCACCCGTTCGTAGCAGTTCTCTTCCAACAGCCAAAATGGGCGCTCCCAGGACTTGCACTGCGTGGTCCTTTTTTGACACACTTGCAGATGATATTTGCTATGTCAAATGCAAGCTGTGTAATCAAAAAGTAAAAAGAGGTAAAAGTGTCAGTAACCTTAATACCACAAATATGTGGAAACATGTGCGGTCAAAGCACGTGGTTCAGTTACAAAGACACACTGGAGATGTAGGCCAACCTACAGCAGCACCTACATCTTCAGCTCGTGTTGGAGCCTCTTCCTCCAGCTCACACACAGCTGGTTCGGCTTCCTCACAGGATCGCCATGGAAGAACCTCTGTCACTGTTGTCCAGAGACCCAGTGTTATTCCACCCACAGCTGCAAGTTCCCTGTCATCCTCACACTCCCAGGCCACAAAACAGCCATCGGTAGCACAGGCATGGGATAAAAGACGGCCATACTCGGCAAACCATCCACGAGCACAGGCTCTGAATGCTGGCATTGCAAAACTCCTGTCCCTTGAAATGCTGTCATTCAGGCTGGTGGAGACTGACAGTTTCCGTAACTTAATGGCATTGGCAGTCCCACAATACAATGTGCCCAGCCGATTTTATTTCAGCAGGCAAGCCGTCCCTGGTCTGCAAAAGCATGTTGAGGGAAAAATTAAACATGCGCTACTAAACGCCGTCAGTAGCAAGGTCCACCTGACCACCGATGCGTGGACCAGTACCCATGGCCAGGACGATACCTTTCCCTCACTGCCCATTGGGTCAATGTTGTGGAGCCGGGTACAGATCTTGCGAGTGGCGCTGTACGTGTTCTGCCAACTCCAAGGATTGCAGGAATCCAGTCTGTCCACATTGACTCCTCCTCCTACTCCAGTTCCTCAGAATCATCGCTGCAGGAGCCGTCACGGTCTACCTCCACATGGACCCGTGAACGCTTACCTGTTGCGACCGATATGAGCACAGTCGTGGCCAAACGTCAACAGGCCGTCCTGAAATTAATTCCCATGGGGAATCGAAGCCACACAGCGCAGGAGCTCTGGAATGCCATCAAGCAGGAGAGCGACGTGTGGTTTTTGCCAGCGAATCTCCAGCCAGGCTTGGTAGTGTGTGACAGTGGCCGAAATCTGGTGGCAGCTCTGGGCCTTGGCAACCTCACTCACATACCATGTCTGGCACATGTGCTCAACTTGGTCATGCAGAGTTTTTTGAGGGACTATCCGGATCTTGATGCACTGCTGCACAAGGTCCGCCTAGAGTGCGCTCACTTGCGACGTTCCAGCATGGCCAGATCGCGCATTGCAGCTCTGCAACACAGATTTCGCCTTCCTGAACATCGCATCATATGTGACGTACCCAGCAGGTGGAATTCCACGTTACATATGTTGGAGCGGTTGTGTGAGCAGCAGCCAGCAGTAATGGAGTATCAGCTGCATCAGGCGCAATCAACTCGCAATTTGCGCCGTTCACACTTCACCACTACTGAGTGGGCCTCTATGAAGGACATCTGCCACGTTTTGCGTGCGTTTGATGAGTCAACGCGGATGGCGAGTGCAGATGATGCACTAGTCAGCCTGACTGTGCCCCTTATCTGCCTGCTTCAAAAAACACTGCAAGCACTAAGGGATGAGGTTTTGGAAGAGGTGGAGGATGAGGAGTCACAAATTCCATCACCTTCTGGACAGTCAGCGCAACGTGGTTCCTCACAAAGGGCTGGGCAGGGCTCACTTTGTGAGGAGGATGAGGAGGAGTCAATGGAGGAGGAAGACATCGCTCCAGAGGGAGGTACACAACGCTCTAGTCAGTATGTAGAGCGAGGGTGGGGTGATGCAGAGCAGGCAGAGATGACGCCTCTTGCAGGGGACAGCGTTTCTTGGCCAGTTGGGAGTCTGCAGCACATGGTTGATTTCATGCTGCAGTGCCTGAGAAACGACCGCCGCATCGCCCACATTCTCACCACGTCTGATTATTGGGTGTACACCCTCCTAGACCCTCGCTACCGGGACAACTTACAAAGCCTCATCACACCGTTGAACCGGGAGCGTAAAATGCGGGAGTACCAAGACACACTGGTGCAATCCATAATGTTCTCCATTCCAGCCCAGAGCACTGCTGCTGCTACTGCTTTACAAAGCAGCTCTGTGCGTCGAGGCAGTGGAGACAGCTCTGCAACAAGAGGGAGCACAAGCAGCGCCTCTGCACAGGGCAAGACCAGTATGTTCCAAATGTGGCGAAGCTTTGTGGCAGCGCCACAAATGTCTACACCATCCGAGACGGCTCCAGTCAGCAGGAGGCAACGTTTCCGTAAGATGGTGACAGACTACATGTCTTTCCCTCTCAGTGTACTCCCAGATGGCTCTTCCCCATTCAAGTTTTGGGTCTCTAAGCTGGATACATGGCCAGAGCTTAGCCAGTATGCATTGGAGGTGCTGGCTTGCCCTGCTGCCAGTGTATTATCGGAGCGCGTCTTTAGTGCTGCAGGTGGTGTACTAACAGACCGTCGCATGCGACTATCCTCCGATAATGTAGACCGGCTTACTTTTCTGAAAATGAACAAGGCATGGATCTCGCCAGAATTTGTCTGTCCGTTTTCAGATTAAATAACTGGTTCGCAACGTTATCCATGTCTCCTGTTATGTTCATCTTTCTACCACCTGAACTCTACTCCCTGGGCTACAACACTGCCAGTTGCTGCTCAGAAGTGTCATGTCCACAGACCAATACACAAACTATAGTGTTAGTGGGGTTCAGTAACGCCAGCTGTTCCCCTACTGTGTGGCCGGCAAGAAGTCTCCTGTTCCCTACACATGCACCGAAAAACCCATGTGGAACATGCTCCAAATAGGGAAGAGCCGTCACCCTGATTGTTATGCTTAAAACAGGAAATTGTGAAGTTTTCCAGGCCTAGAATGATAATTTTTTATAACAAATATGGACAAATAATAATTTGTCATCACAGCGCATATCTGCACATGTCTATTAGAAATGGTAACAAAAACTAAAACATAGTGTTCACTTTTTGAAATTAATGCATAAAAGTACATTTCATACTTATCAATTAATGCTTTTTAAGGAACTTTATCTGTACCTGTAAGATAATGCAGTCAATGGATGTACGAATCATAAAATCCTCATCATCATCATCACAAGTTTTATTTATGACAGACATTATAAAATACACATACTGATGCCAACTGTAACTTCACACACCATATATGAAATGGCCAGCATCTAAACCTGGTAATAATGTGCAATAATAAATTATTACATCTAGAAAGTGCATCATGCATACTGACAATAGGTAGTTATACCTGCAAGTGCTGTTGAAACATGCACAACAGATATAAATTAATAATGGTATATAGGTATCACAGTGCATAGTTACTCATGGACAATGTCGATGTAATACTGTACCTCAATAAAGTCAGCGTCAACCATTATGCTTGTTAGTCTTGTAGATTGTTAAAGAGGGAACGTGCTTTTTTTGTTGGTCATAGGTGGAGTATTAGACAGTAAGTGATTACTGCTGTCTTATTTTTGGCGTCCCTAGGGCACAATAACGCTGCGTAACGTCACATTTTATAGAGTCATCTAATTGACACACGCTACCCTACCCTACGCGTGACAGTAGGAAGGTAGTGTTGACGGATAAAGCCTTGCGCAACCAGACATGCTTTTACCCTCTTCAACACTGTACAAGCAAAAAATGCATGATTGCAGCCGCAAACTTTATTGACGTACAGTATAACATCGCCATTACCCATCAGAGGCTGTCCACTGTCTGATACAGACATAGAATATACCTTTGCTATCCGTAGCCTTTGTTTCACCTACACTTGCAGGCACACACTTACATTGTGACAATGCATAATGTTTTTTTAAATGGTTATTTTTTATCGTACATTATTGCGTCATCACATTGATGAGTCCATGCTGGACATGTCATACATGCTGTACAAAGTAACGATTTTATTAACTTAAATAATTGAAATGTCTGTGACTGTCACATATAAATTGCAATGATGATGATGAGTGACTATTACAAAATCCATTGTCTTCACTATGTTATGGTTTAACATAGCGTTCATTAAGCATTATTCATAAATACAAAAATGGACTTTTATTCTTAAATTTACAACACTATATTTTGTAACCAATTTTTTGGGTGGTGTGTTGTTCCATTTCTTGTTGGCATGTGCATATATGCGTTTATATTTGCAGGGTCTTTATTTTTATTCTTGAAGTTAGGAAACATGTGTATCTTCGTACCGTGTTAGCCAGTAGATAGACAAATATTTAGACTTGAGAGTCCGCAGTGGTTGATACCTTTTAATGGATAACTGAAAAGATGGTAACAAATTGCAAGCTTTCGAGGCTACTCACGTCTCTTCATCAGGCAAAGACTAAAACAAAAAATGAAGCATCACATATTTCTATACACAACAGGACACAGGAATAGTGCAATAGGTAAGACAAGTAAGTCACGTGTAGCAGAACTGTCATTATGACAGAGGGATGAACATAAATATTGGAACAGTTCCTAGATAAGGATAGAAAGTTTTATTGCCCTCTGATTGGGGTCTGGTTTTCTGTTTTCATGCCCCTGGAAGGGCAGAGACGCAGATTCCTTAATTGATATAGAATGACATAAATCCCTGTGATCTATTCATTCCATCACTAAGAGTGTCAAAGGTCATGATGAGCTTATATTCTGAACCTTTGTATCTTTCTCATATTTGAAGTTATATTTTAATACCAGTAATTCCATATCCATCATGCTATGACCGGGCATACAAAAGAGTTTTGCCACAGGTAAATCCATTATTTTTTCTCTTATTGTGTGGCACTGATAATTCATCCTTGTTCTCATTTTTTGGCCGGTCTCCCCTCACTTGTCCCTCCTTCACTTGTCTTACCTATTCCTGTGTCCTGTTGTGTGTAGAAATATGTGATTCTTCATTTTTTGTTTTAGTCTTAGCCTGATGAAGAGACCTGAGTAGTCTCGAAAGCTTGGAATTTGTTACCATCTTTTCAGTTAGCCATTAAACGGTATCAACCACTGAGGACTCTCAAGTCTAAATATTTTTCTATTCTTGGAATTGAAATTCATCATTTTATTGTCCTAGTAAAACTTCATTTATTCTTGTTTGAAGTACATACATTTGCAATGGCCACGTAACAAGGCAATAACTCAATATTTTATGCCTACACCCTCCTTGACCCTGGGCTTCAACACCGCCAGTTGCTGCTCAGAAGTGTTAGATGCACAGATGAAAACTATCGCTGATGTGTTTGTGGGGTTCAGTAACGCCTGCTGTTCCCCTGCTGTGTGTCTGGCAAAAATTACTGCTGCTAACTACAACTTCAACTTCAAACATCTCATACAAGGCCTCTGCCTACACCCTCCTTGACCCTGGGCTTCAACACCGCCAGTTGCTGCTCAGAAGTGTTAGATGCACAGATGAAAACAATCGCTGATGTGTTTGTGGGGTTCAGTAACGCCTGCTGTTCCCCTGCTGTGTGTCTGGCAAAAATTACTGCTAGCTACCTACACATGGTGAAAAAAGCATGACATGTCAAAGTGTCTAGTGCTACACATAGATATGAGGCTACACCCTGATTTCTAAGCTGTAAACATTTGAAACGTCAGCTTTAAAACCATAAAATGATTAGTCTTTGTCACAAATCTGTAACAAAATAATTGTGACATATTATTTCAGATATGCACATGTCGAAAACAAATGTTAACACAAAAGCCTACTTATGCTATAGGATACTGATGGTCAACCTTGTCACTTCATAGCTTAGACAAATCCAACTCACATCATGACTCAAATGCTGCAATGTTGGAAGAGCATAATGTGGGTTGAACTTTGACAACAGCTGCAGTGCGAAGGTTAGACTTCAGTGTTCTTGGCTTTTAAATAAAAGCATACAAGTAAATATAATAATCCAATGTTGATTAAGGGACGTGATGTACACCTGTAATATTGTGCAAACAATGCATGTAGGAATAGTCCTCTTCAACATTACTTATATTTGTGTCATTTTAAAAAATACATATTTAATTAGAAAGTTAACAGCCCATATCATAAAGGTCCTTCATGTAAACATGATAATCGCTAACAAAAATCATGCATTACCTTGTTAAAGTCAATAGTGCATAGTCACAATAGCAAAATATATACCTGTAAGTGGTGCTGAAAGAACGACAACTGATAGAATAGGTGAATGATATCTATTTATCAGACTGAATAGCGACACCTGTACAATGTCGATATAATACTGTACCTTAACAAAACAGCTGTGTCACACCTCACACTCGTTTTTCTTGTAGCTTGTTATGTAATAGGGCACATGCGTGTATGTTTCATCATAGGTGCATGTTTACTGAGTAAAGCAGTCATGACAACGCCTTTGTGTTGTCGGTACGCTTGCGATGATGAACGATGCGCACCGTGAATGTTAGTCTGCGTCATAAGACGCACAGACGCTCCAATACCCAACGCGTCACAGCAGGAAGCCAGTCTGTGCGTCCAAACAAAGGCGCAACCATACATGCACGTAACCTTTTATAAAGCTATATAAAAAAAAGGATGTAGTAGTAACGCACACTTTATTGAGGTACAGTATTACATCGCCATTCAACATCTGTGGCTATGCAGTCTCATCTATATATACCTTATTTATCCGTTGTCATGCTTGCAATTCCACAGTCAGGCATAAATAGCTGTTTTGACTATGCACTTTTTAAAGTTTTTGTTTGTTAATATAAATGATTGGCACATATTATCAGTAATACATGATGGAAATTTTAGATATTTTTAAAAACTTTTTAGTGATATTATTCACCAAATGTAAACTTTTATGAATGTCAAAGATAACTTGTAATGCTGATTATGTTTTTAAGTCAGCCATTCATTGTCTACACAATAGAAATGGTGTACATACTGTTACTTAGCCATCATTAATGGATTCTGATATGTACTTGTATGCTTTTATTTTAAACCGTATAGCAGATTATTTAACCTATTTTAATTGTGGTTTGCATTGCTTTTCAACATGTTAATGTATGCGTTTATGTTTGTAAATTATTAATTTACATATATTTTTTTAAGTAAAATCATCATCTTATGGTACTAAAGGTTATATTTCTCTTGTTTGGAGTATAGACATTTTTAATTGACACGTAACAAGGAAAATACTTGATCTAGTATTTAAACATCCTCCTTGACCCTGGGCTCCAACACCGCCAGATGTTGCTCGGAAGTGCTGTTAGCACAGTCAACACTTGCTCCTGTGTTACTGGGGTTCAGTAATGTCAGCTGTTCCCCTGCTGTGTGTACGGCAAACAGTCCTGCTGCCTCCACCCTGTTGTCTTCTCATGCCTGGGCTACAACACCGCCAGTTGTTGCTCGGAAGTGCTGTTAGCACAGTGAACACTTGCTCCTGTGTTATTGGGGTTCAGTAATGTCAGCTGTTCCCCTGCTGTGTGTACGGCAAACAGTCCTGCTGCCTCCACCCTGTTGTCTTCTCATGCCTGGGCTACAACACCGCCAGTTGTTGCTCGGAAGTGCTGTTAGCACAGTGAACACTTGCTCCTGTGTTATTGGGGTTCAGTAATGTCAGCTGTTCCCCTGCTGTGTGAACGGCAAAAAGTCCTGCTGCCTCCACCCTGTTGTCTTCTCATGCCTGGGCTACAACACCGCCAGTTGTTGCTCTGAAGTGCTGTTAGCACAGTGAACACTTGCTCCTGTGTTATTGGGGTTCAGTAATGTCAGCTGTTCCCCTGCTGTGTGAACGGCAAAAAGTCCTGCTGCCTCCACCCTGTTGTTTTCTCATCCCTGGGCTACAACACCACCAGTTGTTGCTCGGAAGTGCTGTTAGCACAGTCAACACTTGCTCCTGTGTTACTGGGGTTCAGTAATGTCAGCTGTTCCCCTGCTGTGTGTATGGCAAACAGTCCTGCTGCCTCCACCCTGTTGTCTTCTCATGCCTGGGCTACAACACCGCCAGTTGTTGCTCGGAAGTGCTGTTAGCACAGTGAACACTTGCTCCTGTGTTATTGGGGTTCAGTAATGTCAGCTGTTCCCCTGCTGTGTGTACGGCAAACAGTCCTGCTGCCTCCACCCTGTTGTCTTCTCATGCCTGGGCTACAACACCGCCAGTTGTTGCTCGGAAGTGCTGTTAGCACAGTGAACACTTGCTCCTGTGTTATTGGGGTTCAGTAATGTCAGCTGTTCCCCTGCTGTGTGAACGGCAAAAAGTCCTGCTGCCTCCACCCTGTTCTCTTCTCATCCCTGGGCTCCAACACCGACAGTTGTTGCTCGGAAGTGTCATTGGCACGGGTACTCACTCCTGCCCAGACTGGTTACAGCACGCCATCTGTTTCCTGTCAGTGTAAACGTCACTTAGCCTTCAATAAGTTGTCCTGTCGTGTTGCGGTCGGGTTAGCCGACTCTATGGTGCCTGGAGTTTAGGTGCTTCCTAGGTGTGCTGCGGGATATGCAAATAAAGGCTGTTTCCGTTGTGACAATAGGACAATCATCCACTGTAGTACTGTGGGATTCGGTAACTGCGGCCGGCTCGCGGCCTGTCAACTTAAATTTCCATGGGTACCTTCTGCTACCCGTCCGGGTTCCAGTACCGTCAGCTGGTTCTCCGCAGTGCCTTTGGCCTAGGTGCCTCCATCTCGGTATCCGAGTTCCATCAACGTCTGCTGGTCCTTGGTAGTGCTTTGGAGCACAGGTACCGCCTGCTTAGTAACCGTGTCCCAGTAACGTCAGCTGGTCCTCGGTTGTGCCATTGGCTCTTTTCCTTCTGCTGCCCCTCCGGGTTCCAGCACAGTCAGCTGGTCCTCGTCACTTGCATTGGCTCTTGTACCTTCTGCTACCCGTCCGGGTTCCAGTACCGTCAGCTGGTTCTCCGCAGTGCCTTTGGCCTAGGTGCCTCCATCTCGGTATCCGAGTTCCAGCAACGTCTGCTGGTCCATGGTAGTGCTTTGGAGCACAAGTACCTCCTGCTTAGTAACCGTGTCCCAGTAACGTCAACTGGTCCTCGGTTGTGCCATTGGCTCTTTTCCTTCTGCTGCCCCTCCGGGTTCCAGCACAGTCAGCTGGTCCTCATCACTTGCATTGGCTCTTGTACCTTCTGCTACCCGTCCGGGTTCCAGTACCGTCAGCTGGTTCTCCGCAGTGCCTTTGGCCTAGGTGCCTCCATCTCGGTATCCGAGTTCCAGCAACGTCTGCTGGTCCTTGGTAGTGCTTTGGAGCACAGGTACCTCCTGCTTAGTAACCGTGTCCCAGTAACGTCAGCTGGTCCTCGGTTGTGCCATTGGCTCTTTTCCTTCTGCTGCCCCTCCGGGTTCCAGCACAGTCAGCTGGTCCTCGTTACTTGCATTGGCTCTTGTACCTTGTGCTACATTTACAAATTGAAGATTTTTTCAATGTTTTTTTGGGAAATCACTCTGGATCTCCAACAATGAAGACGACGACCCTGATGACCACCCCGAAGAAGATGACCACCACAAGGACGACGAGCATCAAGCCAACCAGCCTAAACACCATCACAAAGAAGAAATAAAAGATTACCAAACAGGACTAAGAAGGTTAAGACAAACTACAAGATACAGAACAAGAGACTTAAGAACAATAAGCAGAAGATCAAAAAGCAGAAGAACATGAAGTATAAGACCAAAATGAAGAGCAAAATATATGCTCTAAATTATAAGCAGAAGAAGACTAAGCAGTGTATGGGGGTGAGTCCGTTCCTCCTCGTGGTGCCCCTGGAAAATGCCTGCTGCTGCAGGCTAAACTGAACACGGACAAATACTGTTGTAATTTAAATCTTTTGTGACAGCAAGAACGGAAGGATGAAAAATTCATACTTTGACAGATTACAAGTACAGGAATCTCTGTCCAAAATAAGAATATGAAATGAAGAAGATGAAGTAGAATAAGATAAGAATAATAGTTAATAAGAAGAATTGATAAGTAACAAAAAGATGAATAGCAAGAAGTTTAAGAAGATAAAGAAGGTGAAGATGAAGAATAATTTGATGAAAAAGATGATGCTGCTGAAGATTATTAAGGAGAAAGTGTGTCAAAAGTTAAAAAGGTGAAGAGCATGGAAGTTGTGAAATATACATATTTGCCAAAATAGAAAAAACGTTAACAACATTGTCAATTTCTTCGTCAATCCGAACATCTTTAAAAAAAATATATATTTATGCTATTCCATTTGATTGGGTTAAACATCTATGCCTTTAATGTCTCCTCAACCTTCCCCAATACATTCTACATTACTCTTTGTTGTTTTCCTTCATGTACAATTAACCAACAAGGCAAGAATGGTTTTTTTTTTAATTCCGATATTTTGTTCCCATAGACTTACATTGGATTTCCGGTATCGGTATCGGGTATCGCCAATATTTTTTGGGTATCGGCGATACGATTCCGATACTTTTGGATATCGGAAAGTATCGCTCAACTCTAGTAAAGATGTGTCATCTCCTGCTGAAGAACTTTCTTCCAGGACTTCAGGGGCTTGTCCCTCTGGCAGTTGCTCGGAGTCATCTTCTTCTTCATCCTCTATTATAACTGGTGGAGATATTTCCGGAGTCTCAGGAACCTCTTTTTGTGGAGCAGGGTTTTCTGACCGACTCGAGTACCAAGTCCCTCCTCACCTTCTGGTTAAATTTCATACATAGGATCTTCAGGGCTGATTTGCCATTTTACCTGATATGGATTTGCTTTCCATCGGTTCTCTAACTTGTCCCGAGGATCTTTCTCGCATACTAACACACGGTCTCCAATTTGGAGATCAGTTCCCTGCAGCGGAGTTCATTCTTCATGTTCCGAGGAGTCTGTGGTCTCCCATCCAGACCCAGCCGAGGTAGATGCTGCTCAGCTTTGCCCTCGATCCCAACGCTTAGCCAATACTCGAGAGGCACAAGTAGTTTCTTGAGTCTTTGTTCATAGTGGCCTTAAACCTAGGTTACAGAACAGGAAAAGGCTGTTATAAGCCTAAGTCCAGAAATGCCTGCACTGAGCATGTCCGTGACATGGCGAACCGTGATTGGTGGTTAATGTCAGCTGATTCTCTGACTTGACATCGCCTGATTGGTCACGGATGACATCATCGGTGATGCGATTGATGAGATGGCTGGGGGCGGAGCTTAGCCCTTAAATAGCTTGTCTGTCAGCGGCGCGGCGTGGTCAGATCATACTATAGGTCAGTGATGGCTAACCTTGGCACTCCAGCTGTTGTAAAACTACAACTCCCAGCATGCCCTTGCAACCTGCAGCAGTTGAGGCATGCTGGGAGCTGTAGTTCTCCAACAGCTGGAGTGCCAAGGTTCGCCATCACTGCTATAGGTAGTGCTCATGTGTGACGTACCAGAATCTGGGCTCCACATGCTCTCTAGCTTCCACTCTCTGAGACCTGCCAATGCCAGAGTCAGCTCAGCTAATTAGCCCAGGTCCTTCAGGCAGGTTAATTAATGCTATGCAGGTAGCGATTGTAGTGCAGTCTGTCTCTGTCAAAGGGGTAGCTATACACCTCAAGCAGACTGTGGGGCGCGTATCCTGTGCATCGCTTGCTAACGAAAGGAGAGTTGCTCAGTCCGGTGGCACACCGGCTGGCAGCACGTACGCCTGGCGTGAGTCGCACGCACTTCCTAATATCTGGCAAGTGGCTTCTGTGCTATTAACAGGGCTACATCTATGCCAGCCTGCAGCACATGGTACAGAGCTAATATCTGGCAAGTAGCTTCTGTGCTGTTAACAGGGCTACGTCTACGCCAGTCTTCAGCACATCTCCTGCTGGGCTGAAGATGTAGGAGGATATGTTGAAGACTGAGTTGGGGGACTTACCTGTGATCTTGTTGTCACCCGTTCTGTGGTGTTTACGGGCAGCCCTCCGAGTCGGTCTCCTCCTGCAGTAAGGGTGTTGTACCTTGTTGCCTGTCGTTTCGATAAAAAAAACGGTTTTGGGAGATATCACCGTTGGACCTGTCGCTGTCCGTACTGTAAGAGCCTGTTCGTCTTGGGTTGTAGTTTCCTCGCCAGAAGCCTGTATTGGTTGAATCGTTTTTGCAAACAAAGGTGGACACCCCAGTCTGTGGGTAGTTCTCCTCTGGGTCCAACTCCAGCTCTGTGATTTATTTTCCTGTATGGCCAAACAGCAGGATGTATGGTGTATAGCCGGTGGTTCGGTGTACCCGATTACTGTACACCCAAACTAATTTGGATACATATTCAGGCCATCTGGCTTTTCAATCTTCTTCCAGAGTCCTCAGCATTTGTATCAGTATCCGATTGAACCACTCAGACACTCCATTACCCTGTGGGTGATACGGTGTAGTGCATGACTTTTCGATTTGGTACATTCGGTGCAGCTCCTCCATTACCTTTCGTAGGAAGCAGGCTCCTTGATCCGAATGAATATGCCTTGGACAACCGTAGACCTGAATGAAGTTCTTGCAAATGGCATGAGCAGCGGATTCTGTGGTCTGGTCTCGAGATGGGGTCATAACGGTTAAATTCGTGAAGTGGTCTACCATTATCAAGCAACGTTCGTACCCTTGATGGGCCGGCCCGGTTGTCAAATAATCTATCGTTAGCAGCTCTAGGGGAGCAGATGTTACTATCGCCTGGACGGAAGCCCTCTGTTCTTGTGGTTTTGCTAACTCACATGTTCTGCAGAGCCGACACGTTTCCTCTACTACATTTTTAGTTGTGGATGATAAATAAGTCTTTGCAGCCATTGAAAAGTTTTTTCTTGTCCAAACTGTGCTCTCCGCTGATGTGCTTCGGTAGCAACTTTTAGCAGTAGTGTCTCCGGAATTATTACCTGCCAGGTTGTCCCCAACTCTTTTTGTAACTGGACTTTCTGGTATAATAATCCATTCTTCATCTGAAGGCGTTTCCACTGCCGAAGAATCTGTAGGGTGCCCGGAGAGAGGTCATTCCTTTGTTCTTGACTGGGTAGTTGCCTTAACATCACCCATTGTCTCATTAGGGCACACTCTGTGTCCTCCTGTTGTAACCAGACCCACTCGTCATGTGTTCGGCCCAGCATTTCCTTCGGGGCCTGCACTTGGGCTTGCTCTTGTGTAGCTTCCACCATCCTGGCAGTACTCTGGAACTTGGGAATTTCATCATCTTCCAGCTCCTCATCTCTGCTGTGACATGGTTGAGCATATTTTATCTGTGATCATGCATCTGCGTGCGTATTCTCGACCCCTCTTTTGCAAGTGATTTTATACCAAAATTTAGCCATCCGGGCCACCCATCGTTGTTCCAAGGCCCCCAACTTTGCATTTTCCAGGTGGGCCAGTGGGTTGTTGTCCAAGAAATCAGATTCGGATAAGTACTCCTCGAATCTCTCCATCATATCCCACACCAACACCAGAAGCTCAAGCTTAAAGGAACTGTAGTTGTCCGGATTTCGTTCGGAATCATGAAGGGATCGACTTGCATACGCACCCTCTCTCTTATCCATCCTGTATCTGTGACAGCACAGCCCCTAGCCCGTGCAGGCTACCATCGGTGTGGAGAATAAACGGTTCAGAGAAATCCGCATAGGGCTTCCGTTAGTGCCCTCTTCAGATTCTGCAAGGCGTCCTCTTGACGTTGCCCCCACAGGATGGTTCGGTTCTTTGCGCCTGAGGGCACTCCCTTTAAAAGCTTCAGCAAAGGGTTCACCACATGGGCTCGTACGTCTTTTACCGTCTCCGGTGTGGGCCAGTCCCATATTACAGCAATTTTCTCCCGAGATGGTTTTACTCCTTCAGCAGAGACTACGTGGCCTAAGTATTCAATTTGGGTACGGAATAAATTACATTTTTGTGATTTCACTTTTAGTCCATGCTTTTGGAGGCGACTTAACACCTGTTCTAGTCTCTGTAGATGGTCTTAGAAGGAAGTGGCATAAACTATAATGTCATCCAGATAGATGAGCGTGGCCTCAAAGTTTAAATCGCCCAGTCATTTTTCCATCAGCCGTTGAAATGTTCCTGGCGCAGTGGCCAACCAGAATAGCATCCTATTAAATTCATACAGTCCCATTGGAAGTATAAAGGCAGTCTTGGGCCTGTCCTGTTCTGACATCAGCATTTGCCAGTATCTGCTAGCCAGGTCCAAGGTTGAAAAAAAATTTGGCCTTCCCCAATGCAACAGATATGCATCTTTTACTGTGCAGGCGTTGAGTTTGCGATAATCTACACAAAAACGCAGCGTGACATCTTTTTTCTTCACCACTACTATCGGGGCAGCCCATGGGCTTTGGCTCGCTCTAATTACGCCCTTCTGCAACATTTGGTCCAACATACTTTTTACCTCTTGGTACATTTGTGGAGGTATTTGACGTTCACTTATGGGCACCGCACTCCCCATTGGTATTTTGTGGGTAATGGCGGTGGTGTAGCCAAATTCATCTTCATGATGAGTGAAGACATCCCGGTACCACCCCAGTAAGGCCTCCACCTGTGGGACTTGTGCCGGAGTAAGGTCAGACAGCTCAGCCCACATCCACTCTAGTATCTGTCACCCCTACTGAAGATGCTGCAGCTCTGACACCAAAGAAGAGTCCACCTCCACTGTCCACGGATCTTCCTGCTTTACCGTCAGCTGTAAAGCCTGAGGAGGAGTTACTTCTTCAGGCATGCCCATAATCTGAGCCACTTCACTCCTAGGGGCAATTTTAATGTACTGTGCTCCTAGGTTGATCCAGCATACAGGGACCATTCTATCCCAGACTATGGCTAGGGAGCAGGCTACAAGGATCCCTGACGGTAGTTGTTCAGAAATAGAAGGGTCAACTTGAATCTCCACCCCTTTAAGTGGTAAACAGGCCCGGACAGGCAGGGTCAGCATGGTCTGCTCCGGTGGCAGAACAAGTTTGGTCGAAGAGGGGACAATCACTCTCCCTAGCGTTCTTCAGTCACTGGTGGACACTTGAGCTTGAGCCATGCGAATCAACTGCTGGAATGCTCTCCTTTGTCGGGTGTGCGGATTCCACTGCTTCAGGACTGCATCTGAGGACTCACTGACAAGGAAGTTGCCGAAATCTTTTAAGACATTCATCCCCAGCGTAACGGCATGTCTACTATTTTCTTCACCATGGGTCAATACCACAACTTTCGGTCCCAATTCCTTGCTACAGAGGGTTATATGCATCCACGCCACTCCTGTGACTGGAATGGGCAAGTGATTGGCAGCAGTCAGCTTTATTACCGGGTCCCATGCGGGCCGCATTACTTTGGGAAAATGTCTCCGGAAATAAGCCTCCGGCATCGTAGTCGCCTGGGAGCCCATATCCACAAGGCAACGTACGGCTCGAGCATCTATTTCAGCCCAAACCAGAGGACACACTGAGACTAAATTTGTGGGACTTTCACTACTCCCTCGTAACTGTTCAGGCCCCAAGCGACGTCCCCCAGGCTCAGAGCCTTTTAGTTTAACGGACAACAGGGTTGAGGCCTCCCCCAACGTGGACACTCACTACTTATGTGTCCAAGCTCCCCACAATTAAAGCAAGTAAGGGGTCTCTGCCTACGGAACATTCTGGACTCCTGTTGTACGTCCAGGTCACTTCTGTCCCCAGTCGGATTCAAATTGCCCCCAGCATTCTTTACCTCGGCCAACTCCCCCTAATGTCTTGAAGCTCTTTCCGCAATTCTTCTACACATTGGGGTTCGGAGATCTGGCTTACGGTCACCTCATTACTCTGGACCTTCCCTATCGGAACTGTCACCCCTTGTTCCTGCACTCGCATATGGGCTTCACTCCCTATCTCAGAGAAGGTCAGGCAGGGGTTCACCCTCAGGCACTCCCATAGTGCCTGTTTTGTCAATACGTCCCGCAGGCTTGTCACCAACTGGTCCTGCAGCATCACGTCCGTAGGTCCTACACCTATGCCGTTATTTCTAATGATTGGCAGTAACTCCTGCAGGGCATTCATGTACTGTTTCACAGTCTCCTCCCTCTGCATTCGACTGAACAACCGCATCCATAGTTCCCCTACATCCGTGGGGTCCCCGTGGGTCTCCTCCAAAATTTTCAAAACCTTATTAAAGGAATCCTGTTCCCTGGGGGCTCGTAGCATAACCAAGTCCCTGACCTCTCCATCCAGCGCCATAATGGCCACCTCGACTTCCAATGCAGGGGTCATGGGATGCATTCTCAGCATCCCCCTCATGAGTTCAGTCCAGCTCCATAATATGATATTGTTCCCCACAAATTTAGGAAGATTATTCAACATTGCCCCCAGGGAAATGCTGGACCTGGGGCCGACCCCACCTATTTGATCTGCCGCCTCCATGCTGCTCGACTGCATCCTGCTGACTATGCCAAGTGTAAGATACAGGCAGGTACGTGGGATGCAGTGACACGCAGGAGGCAGATCAAGAGTTAAAAGGGGGATTTATTACAGGGATACTCCATGCAAGGAGTTAGTAATTGGGGAACGGTTGGCAAAAGTTAAACAGCAAACAAGGATTCAATAAACGTTGGCACTTATCAGTCAGTTGCTCTCAGGGGATCACGGCGAACAGGATCCGCGATGGCGTTGGAAACGATGGCTAAAGACTCTGGCGTGGTTCCAGAGGAACGTGAGACATTGGCTCCGGACCGTTGTGACGTATCCTGACTCTCCTGGAGGTGTTTGGAAGGTCCCGGTGCGAACTCTCAGCGTAGGGGAAGCTGAAGGCCCTGGAGTGCCAGGGCCACGAGACACGAGAGAGCCCGGGAGGGAGTCAGCCAACTCCAAGTCTGTTCCCAGGTCCGGTCCACAACAAGTACCACCTGCAGACCGCGGCACAGTGCAGGATGTCCCTGAAGTGTCAGGGGTTGAAGCGGTAACGGTCACAGGCTGGAAACAGTCTGACTGCGTGTGTCTGGAGATCCAGCCATCCGGCTTGCAGGAGCTCAGGTGACGAGAGAGACTTAACTTCCTCCTGCTGCGTGCCCTGTCTTCCCGCCAAAAGCCCTGCTTTCCCGCACTCTGCCCTTTCTATATCTGATCCGCCCCCTGCAGTCAGGTGCAAAAGTCGGTCCAGGCTAGAAAACCTTCCCCCGGCAACAAAGGTGTCAGTCTCAACAGTTCTGGCCCAGATATTAGAGGAGTGTCACAGACTTGGTCCATCTCCCTACACAAAAACGGCTCGAGTATCATAAGTGATTTAGATCTGATTTTCTTCAGTATTTCGTCAGTGTTAGTTTTAACCAACAGTGTTTCATCAGTGATTTTAACATTTGAAAAAATAAATTTCAAAGCTTCTCCTGCCCTCTGCAATGCTAAAAACAGACAGCACACAAACTATACATGTAAAGCATCTGTGTGTTGTCCATGATTATTATAGACCCATAGACCTGTGTGTGTTTGTTCTGTAACTCAGATTAATAATAGACATATTTACGTGATTTTATTTGATGACATATAATTCTCAAAAAACACAGACATGTAAATAGCCCAAAGACTGTAATTGGTACTTGATCTATCGATGAAAAATATGGATGTCTGAATGAGACCTTAGTGAAATAAAAACTAAAGTGTAGTAACTTTCCAATCTATTTTATTTTTGAATTTGGCCTTTCCCAAGATAAAAGGAAAATACATTACATGGGGAACGCTTCTTTTGTCTTAGACTGGGTTCAGAAGACAATTGTTAAAATTGAGTCAGTATGTTTGCAAGCGTCTGGTTCCATGTGCAGGTCAGCGTGCCCATTCACATCCCAGACAGATGCCTGCTATTTCATGCACTGTTTTGGTCAGAATATCAGGCCAGAAAAGTGCATGCTGCGATTTATTTCTACTTGTACCACAAATTGCTTATGTGCACCTGCACATTAGTTAATATTGGTCAGTGTCTGGCATATGCAGCCCATTGTGTCCATGAACATAACACACTTATCTGAACAAGCCCTTACACTGCCCATCCAGCTTCCTCTATATACTGTGCTTTGCTCAGTCTTATCCGTATTCAGGCAGGGTACATACTGTGAAGAATAATGTATGTAATAGCGTAACCGAAGCACAGCACATATTGTCATATTGCGTTAATTATTTCATTGTGTAGAACGGGATTATAATGGCATAAGTGTTCGATGTCACAATGCGAGTTACTCACTAATACGGAGGTAAATGTGACAATACAATTACCGCTCTCAGTATGCTGGGAATTACCTGTGATTGGTAAAATATAGTTTACGCAATAGAGGCAAATGTCGCTCTGACTGCTATGCTCCACTGCACCTTTGTATTTGCACTTTTAAAATGTTTTCCATTATTCTAGTAAATTGCATGTACACCTATCTTTGGCTTTTACACTCCGATGTGTTTTGTGTAAAGGTCAGTAATAAGTAAAATAATGAATACTCATCGGTCCATCTGTCCAACAAATAAAGAGGCAACATGGTATATATTACAGTGAAGGATTTGCCAAACATTTTGTATTTTGAACCCACTTACAGTACAGACCAAAAGTTTGGACACACCTTCTCATTCAAAGATTTTTTCTGACTATGAAAATTGTAGAATCACACTGAACGCATCAAAACTATGAACAATTCATAGTTTTGATGCCTTCAGTGTGATTCTACAATTTTCATAGCCATGAAAATACAGAAAAATCTTTGAATGAGAAGGTGTGTCCAAACTTTTGGTCTGTACTGTATATTAAATGTTTGACTACTTTATCTTAATTTTGACAAATGTGTTGGAGACATGAATTGTGGCAGTCATTAATATACAAGCATTGCACATTCTTCTGCCGCACATGTTAATTCACCTTCTCTCACAGGCGGCACAGATCTCCTGTCCTCAAAATGATGGAGAAGGATATGAGCAAGGTTGTTTGTACAGCTGCTGCTGCCCTAGACACCAAGTGTGAATACATCCCACAAGTCTGGGACAAGGTGAATGGAGTAGTGTCTGCAAACACATGGGCATGCCTGTAGATTTGAAAATCTGCACCACGCTTTGAAAGCAACTATTTTTTTTGTGGTGTATGTGAATGGGGTTTTATAAAAATTAATTGTCAAGTACTGTAAATTGTTGGAGATTTTCGGTGTAAAATTAGTCCAAAAATCCATAACAAATCTGCCACATCTGAATATATTCATAAATTGTTGGGCAATGATCACACCGTGGATTCTCCAGTGGAAAAATCTTATGGGTATATGCAGTAGAACCAGGAAGAAATCCAAAGCTGTTGCTTGGATTTTACCTGAGGATCAACAGTGTGACCTGCATGGGGTCAGCAGGTGGATTAACACCACTTAATATTAACTACCTGGTTCCACATGGAAGCCTATCACACTGGAAAAATTGGGAGACAGAGTGTGGGTGGATTTCACACAGCCTTTGGTGCAAATCTACATGAAAGTTTCATTATACCCCAAAACACATCTATGACACCTTTCTACATCTGTATAATCTGCTAATTCTTTTTAGATTTTGGCTTTGTTATAAAATTTAAAATGCATTCACAACAAATTCAAAACTAGAAATTTATCAGCACGCTTGTGTGTCAATATATATAAATATATATATATATATTTATACACTCTGCACATATATATATGTACACATTACACACTGCACATTGTTATACACGCACACTATATACCAGTATATGTATATATCGTAGGGAGTCACGCTCTCATGTAGGCATTAGGTAGTGTTCACACAGGCACTGGATTCTTCTGTTAAAACAATGTGATGTTTAGTTCCACAGGTTGCATTGCACCAAACAGCATCATAACCATAAACCCTAGCCTTGTCCAAACACTACCTAAACAACACAGACCCTGGCTACTCATACACAGCCGAGCTACTCCTACTCCCAATCTGGTCAAACATAACAGCCTTCATCCATAGCAACCAGTGATACTTGCAGTTTGGTGCACATGACCTGAGCATTTTCATCTCAGAGAAATATTCTGGCTTGTCTCTGTCTTCAGCTCCAACAGAAATCCGTTGGGGCAACTTCACCCCAGTTGACTGACTTAGATGAACACCTAGACTGTTTATATCCAGAGCTAGCCAGGTGCAAATAATCAATGCCAGCATAGATAGAATGTAACCCTAGCCTACCCGGCATTGTTACAATATATAGGTACTTTTCACATTGAAATTGCATTGAATATGACAGGATTGATAAACATGTTAATAATATGAAAGTTCTAAAGAAATGTAAACAACATTTTCAATGGGTTAATTGATGTTTGTCTGAGGAAAGTTTTGCTACATTGAATGCACTTGGGCACACAGCTAATCAAGATCCACTGCCGGCAGCTCTCTTTGCAATTGCTGACCAGTGACATCACAGATGTGCTCAATAGGAGACAAGTCTGGAGACAGTCAAGGACATGGTAGCAAGTTTAGCCAAAATAATCTACTTACAGTAGCACAAACAATATGTGGTCTTTTCATTTTGAAAAGGCGTCGAAATGGAAACAGAGAAATACTTCCACAGGTTATAGTCTTTATTCCAGGTACACTAAGGCTGTGGTTCCACGGTCCGGAACCACAGCGCTTTGGACGGAGCGGAAATTCCGCACCGCCCAAAGCCCCGCCCCCTTTCTGACGCGCGCTCTTTCCGGATGTGTTCCGGACACCTCCGGAACACATCCGGAAAGAACGCAGGGCTGCATAGCCCTGTGTTATTTACCTTGTGGCGATGCAGCGTCGCCGCAAGACGCTAGGACATGCTGCGGTCTGAAAAGACGCGCCGCATGTCCGGAAACGCAGGTCTTCCTCCTGCGTATTTTTACGCATAGTGGAGATGGGATTTCTTGAAATCCCCTCCACTATACTGTAACATCTGGACGCTGCGTGTTTGGCGCTGCGCCAACGCACAGCACCAAACACGCAGCAAATCCGGAGTGTTTCCTTATCGTGGAAACATACCCCAACAGATCCATCATTTCATTGATTTGGTTAAGGCACCAGTAGTATGAGAATTTTTTCCAAAGTGTCCCTGCACCATTATTCAACACAACAACACTAGGCTTCATGTTGCTCATGCTATTGTGAGCAGCCTGCATGAGCTAAACATGCTATGAGGTTCTGCAGCATCTATTGACTTATCTCCCATTGACAACATCTGGGACATTAGATGGCTGGCTGCTATTCCATGCAGTTTATGTTCTTCTATAGTCCGATGCCCATCTGGATGAGCAGTGAGCAATCAAGAGAAACATTTGGTGCTGGGCATTGCTGAGGGAATAATGATTAAGCAAAAAATAAAAAAAGGAATTTAATTAAAATAAAATATATAATTATTTAAAAAAAAAAATTTTTTAATCTGCTTTTTTATTTTTCGCTCAATTGTTCTTCCTGCGCCCGGCACCAGCCATACACCGATCAGTCACAAAAGATGGGGGCCATTTTAATGTTCTATTTTGATTATCTTCCTAAACAAAACAAGTGCGAATTGATAATTCAAGATAGTCAGTAATATTTGTATGATGACATTTCTCCATCTATTTTTTTCTATTATCTATTACCCTTAATGACCTCTCACTGTTTATTACCTATAGTGTAAAAGAGGTAATTGCTTGGTAAAATGATTTTATTACTTAGGCTATCCTAATTATTTTTACTTTGACATCACAAATAGGGATTTATATCCATATCATTTATAGATAAATAATTCTTGCATTATAGTAGAAAGATATAGACAAACTAATCCTTCCTTCATTAGCAAACGTATATACATACAGTCATGGCCGAAAGTGTTAGGACAGTTGAAATCGTTCCAGAAAAGGAAGTACTTCTCCCAAGAAATTATTGCAATTATGTGTTTTACTATTCACATGTTTATTCCCATTGTATGTAATGGAGCAACACAAAAAAACTGAGGAAAACAGGGAAATTGGACATAATTTCACACAAAACTCCAAAATTAGTCCAGACTCCAGACAAAATTGTTGGCACCCTCCACTTAATATTTGGTTGTACTCCCTTTGAAATAAATAACTGCAATCAATCACTTTCTATAACTATCATCAATCTTCTTACACCTCTCAACTGGAATTTTTCACCACTCTTCTTTTGCAAACTGCTCCATGACTCTCATATTTGAAGGGTGCCTTCTCCCAACAGCAATTTTATGATCTTTCCATAAGTTTTCAATGGGATTTAAATGTGAACTCATTACTGGCCATTTCAGAACTCTCCAGCGTTTGTTTCCATCCATTTCTGGGTGCATCTTGAAGTATGTAGCTTTCTGACACTGGGCACTACATTGGTACCAAAATTTATTGTTAATCATCAGATTTCATGATGCTTTGCACACAGTAAAAACACTTAGTGCCAGAGGTAGAAAAACAACTACCAAACCTTTTTAAACCTCCACCATATTTGACTGTAGGTACTGTGTTCTTTTCTTTGTAGTCCTCATTCTGCTTTCAGTGAACAGTAGAATGATGTGCTTTACTAAAGAAGCTCAATCTTGGTCTCATCTGTCCACAAGATCCTTTCCCTGAAGGACTTTGGCTTACTCACATACATTTTTGCATTCTGTGCAAGTCGGGGTGTGGCCTCACCCTCTTGAGCTGTAAATTACATTTAAAAGCCTCCACAGGCTGGTGTCATTAGGAGGAGACCTGGTCCTTTTGTCTGCCCTTATTCACACATTGAGGTCTACTATGACACATGGTAAGGTTTTTAATATTAGACAGTGTAGGACCATCTCGATCAGGTTCACTCTATCAACAGTGAGATGGCTTTCATGCTATTTTTGATCAAAAACAGTATTACTAAGAACCCTGTGTTATTTAAACACACTTTTGCTTTTTACTTATTTAGTTATAACAGGGTTTTTGTTTATTTTGCTACTTGTAGATTTTTTCAATGCTTTCAGTAAACAGCAGAATGATGTGCTTTACTAAAGAAGTTCAATCTTGGTCTCATCTATCCACAAGATGCTTTCCAAGAAGGACTTTGGCTTACTCACATACATTTTGGCAAATTGCAGTCTAGCTTTTTTATGTCTCTGTATCAGCAGTGGGGTCCTCCTGGGTCTCATTCCATAACATTTCATTTCATTCAAATGTTCGCACTCACACTGATTCACCCTAAGTCTGGACAGATTTGAATTTCTTTGGAACTTGATTGGGGATGCTTATCCACCATTTGGACTAACCTGCATTGCAACATTTTATCAATTTTTTTCTGCCTTCCACATCCAGGAAGATTAGCTACAGTTCCATGAGTTGTAAACTTCTTGATTATGTTGTGCACCGTATACAAAGAAACATCAAGATCTCTGGAGATGGACTTGGAACCTTGAGATTGTTATTTTTCAACAATTTTGGTGCACTAGTCCCAAGACAGTTCTCATCTCCTCTTTCTGTTATCCATGCTCAGTGTGCTAAATACTGACACAGAATGCAAAGATTAAGTCAACTTCCCCCATTTTTATCTGGTTTCAAGTGTGAATTTCATATTGTTACTTGCCACAGGTGAGTTTGAATGAGCATCACATGCTTGAAACAAAGTTGTTTAACCACAGTTTTAGAAAGGTGCCAATAATTTTGCCCAGACCATTTTGGAGGTTTTGTGCAAAATTATATAAAAAATTTTTTTTTCTATTTTTTTTTGTGTTGCTCCAATGCGCACAACGGAGACAAACATGTATATAACAAAATATGTGCAATTGCAATAATTCTCTGGAGAAATAATTCATTTTCTGGAGCAATTTCAAGGTTGCCAACACTTTTGGCCATGACTGTATATGTTACATAGCAATCCAATGTCTTGATTTTATTTTACTACATATAGATCTGATTTTGTTTCTGAATTTATTTTTCTAACTTTAAAAAAATAAAATTTGTGTTTATTTTCATTGAAAAAAGCTGTAGTAAATTTACTAATATCCAGAAATATTTCTTCAGAGAGGGCTATGTCATACATAGTCTAGAGTCTAGACCAAGGCCAGAATAGGACCTAACCATGTCCTAACCTAATCACATCAGTCTGCACTTGTGTATATATATATATATATATATATATATATATATATATATATATACAGGCTCAAATACTGACTGAGAGGCCGGTTTAGGCAGTGTTTAATATGTCTTATTGCTAATACAAAAGTTCAGGACAAAATTTTCACTATATAGTGTACCTAATGTGTAACTTATCCCATTCTGGTCATATTGATAGCTTATAAGGACAAGGACATCTTTATTTTGTTGTAACATTTGCTGCTTTGCTGGTATGAGAGTTACTATTTCTCTTTCAAGTGTAATTGGTTAAGCATATCCCAAAAGAAAATCTTGCTACAGAGCTGAAGTGCAACAAACATCTCAATGTTTGCTTCACTATGTATTTTCTTTTTTTTTTTCTTTTATGAAATCCTGATATTCAACCGTGTAATTATTTATATTTTGACAATTCAGCAGGTTCAGGGGACAGTGTTCCCAAACCCCAACTGTGATCCCATGATAGATGCACAACTGATTGGAGGGGCTCTACAAGGATTTGGTAGGTATTATATTGTAATTATGAAATATATGTGTTATGTACCTATAGAAATAGTTTATCATTTATTAAATGTGTATGTTGTCCAAAGTATGAAGAATTATACATCTTTTAAACCCAAAACTGACACATATTGGTACAACACATACACACACAAACACATATAAACACTAGAGATGGGCTAACCCAAACAGTAAAGTTCGGTGTCCGCACCGAACACGGGCATGGACACCGAACATGGACTTCACCAGGAAGTCCGTGTTACTGTTCGGGTTTGGCTGCCCGAACACCGGGTGTGCATGACATCGCGGCAAACACCACTTCTGATTGGCGGTGAAATCGTTCCTGGGTTCAGCTCAGGGGGGGCAAGACATCTGACATCTTTTGACAGCGTGGGAACCGCGGCTCTCTGATCAGCAGGGCTGATTTCATTGCTGATCAGGAGCAGTGTTTGGTAATCAAATCAAAACTTTTTGTAACTGTTCTGCCGAACTCCCTGGACCTGAACATCCAGGTGTCCGCCCATCTCTAATAAACACACAAAACCAACATAATAAAAGTGCAGGCCCTGGATTCCCAGCATGTCACACATAAATTAACCCAATAAGTTCCCTGTCTTGTGGTTGTGACATTCCAAATGCAAGAAACAGTGAGCCATCAAGACTTGGCTACAAAAATGTTATGCTTTGTTATTTCCGCAGTTAAGGCTAGAGAATTTCAATACTGTATTATCAAAATGTATATACTCGTACTAGGAGAGTCAAAACAGGTCACCAACTTTAACCTATTTGCACATTGTGGCATAACAGTATGTAGCAGTGAGTAGTTTTTTGCAGCAAACTGCTGTAATATTACGAAAAAAATGAAGGTGTGAACATACGAGCAGTACAAAAAAATCACTCAGGGGCTCCTGCTGTATTGTACAGCTGACAGCCTTCTCCAGCAGCTGATGTCAGAGATTTGTTATTTAACCGCGGGACCTAAATTGTTTTACAGCTGGAGGGGGTTCCCTCTGTATCCTATCCAATTCTTTGTGACATGAGTGCAATTTATTATTAAAGGGAAATAAAGAATAATGTCTGAACTGCTATTTTTTTATCCCTTCTCTTAAAAAGATAGTTAAAAAGTTGTAAAAACCCAAAATAGCCCCAATGAAAACTACAACTCATCCTCAAAGACCTCCTACAACAACTCTGGAAAAATAAACAGTGACAGATCTTCAAATGGAGTAACAAAAAAAAAAAACGTGATGCAAAATCAGTAAAACATCTAAAACTCATCAATTTGGTATCAACAATGTCACTATTTGAAACTAAAATAATAATTTTCTGTGTTAATAAAAGTTATTCAATACATGATATACAGTATAAATACATCAAAATGGTCAATAAAAATACAACTGATACTCCAAAACAAGCCTTAATGCTGCTATGTCAACAGTGAAATAAAAAGGTATGACCCTTGGAATATCGAGGTGAAAAAAATAAAAAATCATTTATGGCCCAAATTAGACCACATACTTAAACAGGTACTTTGGATTGGTTATCAGTATCAGATATGACACCCTTCACTCCCAACGTTCTATTGATTGCCACTGTCCGGATGTAGATACCTGGAACAGCACAGCTCCAGACACTGTGTAGTGGACTCGCTCTGGTACTGCAATTCAGTGTCCAGTACTCCGGAACAGTCACTACACCGTGGATAGAGATGTCCTGTTCCAGTTCTGTACACTGTGTACATTCGACCGCTTGTTGCATAAAATGAACTGTACCCAAATAAAACTAGCCTCTGTAGTCATCTAGGCAATTCTCTTACGGTCATTGGTTTTAGTAAATTTGGCTGAAACATTAGCATAGACTTTGACCCCTTTACTGTCATCAAGAATACCAAATCTAATACAGAAAAAAAGACCCTCTGATGCTTTAAGGTTAGATATTGTAATTAAAGAATCAGTAACATAAAGGCGAATTTAAAGCCTCCATTTCAGTCCCTACTTCACTTCATCAGCACAAGATGCCTATCATTAATGTCTCTGAAATGAGTGCTTTAATTGTTTCTGGTGTTTAGAGCACTTTTTGATAATCGATTATTTTAAGCACTTTAGCAACTGTTCCACACAACACTCCATCTACAAGGAATTTAATAGAGTTTAATTGCTAGGCACTGTATGCTAAAGGCACAAACCGTTGCTCATCTGAGATACATTCAGTTTATAGTTTAAATGATGCATCTACATTGAATTTTAATCGGGTATATACGAATGCTAGGCAGAGTTATAGGCAATTATAAATTTAGACATCTCATTAGCAATTTATTCTCAGCACAGATCAAAAGTTGTAAGCTATAAATTAACCAGCTATTCTTTTATGCAAAGATAAATGTGTACGTACAGTGTATACTAAATTTACTGCAACACAATCTGTCTGCACTGCATAAACTATCCTGCATGCACAGCACTCTGAATCATCATTGTAAATGGCAGAAGAAGAGACATTTTGTTACTAACCTGCTCCTTAGACTCTAGCAATTTAGAGAACGACTTTGTTTCTTTCAAAGTTTCACTATATCGATTTGATCAAAGAAAAACACTATAGGCTGTCCCATAAATCAATAAAATTGATGCTTCGTTATGTTACAATTACGCACTTAATCTCCTACAAGTAAAGAAATGTAAATTGCATTTTACTGAATAATTCACTATGGGGCTATCTGCTTTAAAGGGAATGTCTCATAAAAAGAAACTACTATTTTAAATCAAGCTTTTATGTTAAACATATTTTTTAAAAATTGTATTGGTTTTTTTTTGTATTATTATTTTTTATACAGTAACGGTCAAAAGGAGATATGCTGCAAAGAAAGAATGCTTTAAAAAATACAAGTGTTAAAAGTTTATTTTCATCAATTAATAAAATGTAAGGTGAATAAACAAAAGAAAAATCTAAATCAAATCAATATTTTGTGGGATTATACGTCACATTTAAAAGAGCATAAATCTTCTAGACACACTTGCTCAATATCAGTGATTTTTTTTAGGATTATAGTATACAGTTAAACCATACAGCTAATTATGATCATCATTTTCATACGTAGACTAAAACATAGTCATTAACTGAAGCAGCAATAGCTGTGTAGGAGGCTGAAGACTCGGTAAAAAAAACAGGTTAACTCTGCTACAAGGGTGATGTTGTGGAAGACAGTTTCAAGTCACAGGTCATACACCATGGTAAGACGTAGCACAGCTCAGACACATGGTAATCATACTACAGTAGTGACCAAAAGTTTAAAATTTTGTTGAAATGTGTGATTACTTCGGTCTGGTTGTTATGATGCCATTTTCCTGGTGATGAATTGAAATTGCATGAAGTTGTCATCATGCAAGACCTTAATTTTACCCAAAATGCTGTAGAATATAAATATGGTCATTGAACTGACTGCCAAAAGTTTTGAATATAGTATTTATTGATCACAACATAGAGCGTAATTCATTGTTACAATTCCATAACTTAGTATTTTGTAGCATAACCTCTTGCTTTAATTACTGCACTACACTGACGGGGCAGTGACTTGACTGAAACTCGACTGAAACTCGTACATTCAAACCTCTTGCTCTCAGCCGTAGTTTGGCAACTCACTTTGACTTCATATTCTTGGTTCATTTCGCATGAAATCTGTACAGCACTTTTATGGACATCAGACACTGACTTTTTCTTAATAATGTGTTTAACTTTGGACAAATAATAAGCTTCCTGACATCTGGTGATAAATTCGGTTTTGTCTTTGCTATGTTTTAACTTAACAACACACCAACAAAAAAAAAAAAATTTAGGAAAAATTTGACTATACATAGCAAAGTATGTGAAACATTTGGCTGAGCAAATGTTGAAAATTAACACATAAAGGGATAAAACAATGTCAAACACAATTTTCATCCTTAGGCCGGCGTCACACTGGCGACAGAATCGGACGACTGCAATGCGATGAAAAATCGCATTGCAGTCGGATCTATGTTGATCTATGGAGCAGCTCCCAGTATCAGATTTTTTGTGGTCCGTTTTAAACGTCCGTGTACAATCGCAGCATGCTGCGATTGTCACCGATTGTGGGTCGACTATCGCCAATGCAAGTCTATAGGAGCGATGAAAAATCGGATTACAAACGGACCGCACGTGTGACTTGCGATGAAATCGCATCGGTGTCCTTTAGAAAAGCCAGCAATTCATCCCCGGCTATACTGTAAAATCACACTGACAGATTTAATAAAAAATAGAAAGAATAGATATACACACATAGAATACATATATATATATATATATATATATATATATAGTGTTGAGCGATACGATAATGCAAATATCGGCTATCGGCCGATATTAGCTCTATCGGCCTTTCGATAATTAGTTTCGATATTTTCGTCATATCGGATACCGGAATCGGATTTGTCACTGTCACTGTCAGTGTCCGTCGGTCGGGTCTGTCACTGTCAGTGTCCATCGGTCGGGTCTGTCAGGAGTCAGCGGCACTTACCTGGCAGAAGATCTCCGGCAGTCACATCCCGGACTGCTTAATGGCAACCATCCTCTTCTCCCCGGCGGTCACATGCAGTTTCTCGCGATAACTGCAGTGACTGCTGGGTAATCCCGGCCGTAAAGCAGTCAGTCCGATGACGTCACCGCCGGGGAAGCAGGTAATCAGCTGTGCTGCGTCGCGATGACAGGCTCTGCCTGTCATTGCGATGTAGCAGAGCTGGATCGTCGTGGGACAATCATTACTATGGACTGCGTCGGACAGGTGGTATACTGTTGGTTTGTTTTTTTTCTTTTTTTACAGGAGATCGATGGCGTCGCAGGAATGAGAGTACAATAAAAGAAATGAAAACTGTGTTGTCTCTTTTATTTCATTAAAATACTTTTTTCTTGCTTTGTCTTTTTTTTATGCATTTAATAACTTTGGGATTAATAATGGATCGGTGTCTTATTGACGCCTCTCCATTATTAACCGGGCTTATTGTCACCGTGCAATCAACGGTGACATTAACCCCTTATTGCCCCGCTTGCCACCGCTACAGGGCAAGTGGGAAGAGCCGGGTAATGTGCCACAATTGGCACATCTTTTGATGCGCCAAATGTGGGACTGCTGTAGCCTGGTATTATCAGGCTGTTGAGGGCCAAAATCCATGGGCCTTGACAGTCTTTTACTACCAGGCCACAGCAGTCTGCATTTTACTTGGCTGGTTAACAAAAATAGGGGGACCCTACGCCGTTTTTTTTTCGAGGGGATCCCCTATTTTTGTTAACCAGCCAAGCTAAGCAGACTGCTGTGGCCTGGTATTATCAGGCTTGCAAGGTCCATGGATATTGGATCCTTACCAGCCTGAAAAACCAGGCCTCAGCGGTCTGCTTCATCTGGCTGGTTAACAAAAATAGGGGGGACCCACGCCAATTTTTTTCGAGGGGATCCCCTATTTTTGTTAATCAGCCAAGATATGCAGACTGCTGTGGCCTGGTATTATCAGGCTGGCAAGGTCCATGGATCTTGGCTCCTTAACAGCCTGAAAATCCAGGCCTCAGCAGTCTGCTTCATCTGGCTGGTTAACAAAAATAGGGGGGACCCCACGCCATTTTTTTTTCAAAGGGAACCCCTATTTTTGTTAACCAGTTCCCTCTGACATCACTGATTGTGTCCCTGGCTGACCTGAAGTGAAAGTGGAAAGCAATCAATTAAGCTTTCCACTTCCTCTCCTGTCAGCCAGGAGAGGAACTCATTCATTTGGGGGTTTACTGTGAGGCTGCAGCATTAGCTGCGGTCCCTGCAGTAAACATTAACCCTTTCTGAAGGATTACACCGTGGGACCTGACTGTGCATCGGATTGGTAAGAATAATTTTGCTTTATTTTTTTTATTTTTATTACAGGAAATGGTTTTAGCAGGAAAATAAAATATGGTCAAAAAACTGTGTGATTATTTCATTAAACTTCTTTTTTATTAAAGTGTGTGTGTTTGATTTTTCTTTCATACAATAGGATTAATAATTGATAGTTGTCTAAATGACAGCTCTCAATTATTAACCTGGCATAAAGTGACCTTTCAATTGCAAGGTCATTTTAACCCCTTATTAACCCATTCGCCACCGCTACAGGGCAATGGGAATAGACGGGCAAAGTGCCAGAAAGGGCAAATCTAATTAGAGATTTGCCCTTTCTGGGGTGTCTGGGGGCAGATGTTAGTAGCCGGGGGGGGCCAAAAATAATGGTCCCTCTCTGGGCTATTATTATCTGCCCCCACTCACTGGCTTTGTCTGTCTGGTTGCGAAAATAGGGCGGGAGCCCACGCATTTTTTTTCAGCAATTTTACACCTCATATATATATATATACATGTCATTAAATTTGTGACACATATATATATATTATATTTATATTTATAGTTCATACACTTCTACATAGTATAATAGCCGCTAATTCAATTGCCGGCTTTTGTGAAAATGCAGAACCCGACATGAAATGACACTTGGTTTACATAGAGTTAACCATGTCTTTTCATGTAGTTTGATATCTGATTTGCACAAACAATTACATGAGTGTAAGTGTGCAAAATTTCACACCTGTAGGGGTTAATTAAAGGTGTAAATTCGTAGCAAAAAAGTCCGGTTTTTTTACAACGAATTTACACCTTTAATTAACCCCTACAGGTGTGAAATTTTGCACACATAGACTGATGTAATTGTTTGTGCAAATCAGATTGCAAACGACATGAAAAGACATGGTTAACCCTATGTACACCAAGTGTCATTTCATGTCGGGTGCTTCTGTCTTTTCACAGAAGCCGGCTTTACCCGGCAATTGAATCAGAGGATATTTTACTATGTAGAAGTGTATAAACTATACATATATGTATATATATGTCACAATGACATGTATATATATATATATATGTATTCTATGTGTGTATATTTAGTGTTTACAAGGAAATAAAGGTTTTTTTTAGTTTCGATATTTTGTTCCCATAGACTTACATGGGACTTCCGCTATCGAAATCGGATATCGACGATATTTAGTGATATCGGCGATACAATTTCGATACGATATTTTTAGATATCGAGCAATATCGCTCAACACTATATATATATATATATATATATGTAATTGTGACATGTATATATATATATATATATATATATTTATATTTCCTAGACTTCTACATACTGTAATAGCCGCAAATTCAATTGCCGGCTTCTGTGAAATCACAGAAGCCGACATGAAATGATACATTGTTTCCACACAGTTAACCATGTCATTTCCTGTATTTTGATATTTGTTTAGAACTTACAATTACATGAGTGTATTTGTGCAAAATTTCAGACATGTAGGGGTTAATTAAAGGTGTAATTTCGTTGAAAAAAAATGCGTGGGCTCCCGCTGTATTTTCTCCACCAGACAGACAAAGCAAAGCGAGTGGGGGCAGATAATAACAGCCTAGGGAGGGTACATTTTTTGTGCCCCCCTGGCTACTAACATCTGCCCCCAGACACCCCAGAAAGGGCAAATCTATAATTAGATTCGCCCTTTCTGGCACTTTGCCCGTCTATTCCCATTGCCCTGTAGCGGTGGCGAATGGGTTAATAATCTCACCTTACTGTCACCTTAGTATTGAAAGGTGACCTTAAGGCAGGTTAATAATTGAGAGCTGTCAATTAGACAACTATCAATTATTAATCCTATTGTATGAAAGAAAAATCAAACACACACAGTTTAATAAAAAAGAAGTTTAATTAAATAATCACACAGTTTTTGACCATATTTTATTTTCCTGCTAAAACCATTTCCTGTAATAAAAATAAAATAAAAAAGCAAAATTATACTTACCAATCCGATGTACAGTCAGGTCCCACGGTGTAATCCATCAGAAAGGGTTAAGAGGTTACAGTTAGCAGGGAGATAATTCTGTCTACTAGCTCTAACCCCATGAATGAATAAGTTCCTCTCCCAGCGAAAGTAGAGGAATAGATTCATGAATGGAGCTTAATTGATTTATTGGCAATTTAACTTTAGTGACCTGACCTAAAGGGAAAGTGGACACAATCAATTAAGCTTCATTCATGAAACACATCCTCTCCTGTCGCCAGGAGAGGAACTTATTCAATCAGGAGCTTTGAGCTGAGCATGCAGGATTACTTGCACTGCTTGGCTCAAAGCTAATTAACCCTTTGTGAAGGATTACAGCGTGGGACGTGACAGATCAGCGGAATAGGTAAGAATAATGTTTTTTTATTTTTTTATCTTTATTTTAGGAGATCAATGGCTTCGCACGGATTAAGTGTAAAATAAAATATGGTCAAAAAAATGTGTTTTTATTTCATTAAAATTAATTTTTATTAATGTGTCTGTGTTTTTTTAATTTACTTCAATAGGATTAATAATTGATAGTTGTCTAATTGACAGCTCTCAATTATTAACCTGCCTTAAGGTCACCTTTCAATACTAAGGTGACAGTAAGGTGAGATTATTAACCCATTCGCCACCGCTACAGGGCAATGGGAATAGACGGGCAAAGTGCCAGAAAGGGCGAATCTAATTATAGATTTGCCCTTTCTGGGGTGTCTGGGGGCAGATGTTAGTAGCCAGGGGGGGCACAAAAAATGTACCCTCCCTAGGCTGTTATTATCTGCCCCCACTCACTTTGCTTTGTCTGTCTGGTGGAGAAAATACAGCGGGAGCCCACGCATTTTTTTTCAACAAAATTACACCTTAAATTAACCCCTACATGTCTGAAATTTTGCACAAATACACTCATGTAATTGTAAGTTCTAAACAAATATCAAAATACAGGAAATGACATGGTTAACTGTGTGGAAACAATGTATCATTTCATGTCGGCTTCTGTGATTTCACAGAAGCCGGCAATTGAATTAGCGGCTATAACAGTATGTAGAAGTCTAGGAACTATAAATATATGTATATGTACATGTCACAATGACATGTATATATATATATATATATATATATATGTGTTCTATGTGTATATATCTATTCTTTTTTTTGTGATTGAAATACTATTCTTTTGGATCCATTATATGTCAGTTTTGCAAGCCTGCGAGAAAATCTCGCAAGTCGGATGAAAATCGGATGTTACAAGGTACACACACATGCGACTAAATCGCATCTTTGAAGGAAAATCGGATGCCAGAAGGATGTGTGATGTTTGCATTTTGATCCGACAATCGACCGTCTAAAACGGACCGATTTTTTGTCGTTGTGTGTGACGCCGGCCTTATAGCTGAAAATCATTTGCTTCTGGTTTACTAAAATCACCATGAAAATAGCATCACAACAACCAGACAGTAGTAATCACACTTTTTAAAGAAATGCAAAACATTTGGTCACTACTTTACAACAGTAATGTCTCTCCCAGGAAAAAAATTCAAAGCAGACTGTGGTTTCAAATGTGCTGTTCAAGCTCTTTTGAAGAAATACCAATCAATGAGCAACGCTGATGACCAAAGATGCAATGGTTGTTCAAGAAAACTTAGTGCAGCAGATCAGCAGATGAAAAACACCTTATGTTTACTTCCCATAGCAGAAAATGTCCAGCTGAGAACTGCCAGAGACCAGTGGAATCCAGCTGCACCCATGTTCTCTTCAAAGAAGTCCAGCCAATAGTGGTCTACAGGGAAGAACTTCACCTAAAAAGCCATACCTTCATCATAGAAAAAAGGCCAAGCTTCTAAACTATGCACAAAAACATAGGAACTTTGATGCAGAAAAATGGCAGTAAGTAGAGTTGAGCGAAACAGGTTGGCCAGATTCATAAGTTGCCGACTTTTGCCAAAGTCGGGTTTCGCAGACCGAAACCCGACCATAGCGTGAAGTCAGCCATGCGGTTGGCAAAACGAGTGCCAAAGTCGGATTTCCCAGAATGCTTGCAGGTGCCTTTTTTTCAGCCAATGAGCAAGGGCGTACACTGTGGGCAACGAGATGACATGTGCAGCGTACACCACCATCGTAGAGGGCATTGCAGTGATTGGCTTGCTTTGGGGGGCGTCATAGTGTCTATAAAAGCCCTGACCGCCGACCTCATTTTACTTCTGCCGATCTGAACAGTAGGGAGAGGTTGCTGTTTATCAGTAGAGAGAGAGTTAGGGCTGGAAAGAGAAGTTCTTATGTGCTTGTGCTGATAGCAATTGTGCTCTACAGTTAGTGTGCTGTGACAGGGGAGGATTTTTTTGTGTGCAGCAGCGCTGGTTATTAGGCTGCCTGATAGCTGTATTGTTGTGTGTACACTGCTGTGCAGACTGCTTTTAACACAGCACTAATACTTTTATTTATTTTTTCTGCACAGTTACAGACCGTTCATTTTTTCCCACACCATATAGAGCTGTACGCTTCTCACACACTACCGTGTACCGGCTGATATCATGGACAAATACATGCTGACTATCTGTATGTGACTCTGGAAATATATAGGGAGATTTTCCCCTACACCGTATACAGCTGTGCGCTCCTCATACAGTACCGTATATCTGCTGTTTGTATTACGGTCAAATCCATACCGAGTGAGCGTCTGTGTGTGACTCCGGCGATTTAAATTTTTCCCTACACCGTATACAGCTATACGCTCCTCATACAGTACCATATATCTGCTGGTATTTTTGGTACATTTTCCCAAACATGAGGAAGTATGGTGGAAGAGACCGTGGACGTGGGCGGGGGGGGGCCAGCTGGTACTGATGGTGGTGGTGGTGCATCTGCTGGTAGTGCCAAAAGCACAATAGCACCTAAGGCAGGAGGTGTTGAGCCTGCATCATCGTCCGGCTCCAGAAGGCCTGGAAGGCTCCCTTTTCTGGGAGTAGGTAAACCGCTTTTAAAGCCCGAGCATCAGGAATAGGTTTTGGCTTACATTGCAGGAACAGCCTCCAGCTCTATCGTTTCCTCTTCTGAAGTTTCAAAAACTGCATGCAGTCTGAGTTGTCAGTGCAGGCTCCTGGTAAGGAACAACACCTTTCCTTGTGTCCTTCACCCCCACCAAAAGTGATTACTCACTGGAGCTCTTTTCACATACCATGTGTCTGGCTGTCTTGTATGCTGCAATATATCCTAATGGTATGCACTCCATTCATTGAAAGCAAACAGCTGAATGGTACAATCCCCACCTCTGCTGACTGTCTTGTATGCTGCAATATATCCTAATGGTATGCACTCCATTAATTGAAAGCAAACAGCTGAATGGTACAATCCCCACCTCTGCTGGCTGTCTTGTATGCTGCAATATATCCTAATGGTATGCACTCCATATTTCTGCTTGCTGTCATTCGCTGCTTTACCATCTTGCTACATTTTTTAATGTGCCTGCTAAAGCATTGATATAATTCATATATTGCACTGTATTTAATACTTACTGTTTTATATCCGTGTGACTGGGGCCTCTCTAGATCTTATCAGGTGGAAGGTGCTATAACATATAGATGAAGCCAGGTCTAGTGCCTTTGATGATCTAACCACCCCCTAGTGTGCTGGCCCCAGCTGCCAAATTATCCCAAACCAGCTCCCACAATCCATCACTCCTGTCCCTGTAGTGTGGGCTATATATTTAGGAGTAGTCTAAGGGGCGCACACAGTGTGGTGCGCACGCATCCCAGAAAGCAAAGCATCACAGAAGATAAGCATCATGTGAATGGCAGTTTCCTGGTTCTCTTCCTATCTTTCTGACTACTCCTTCAGTGTTTTGTTCTCTGGCTCCACGTCATCTCCTCTTCCTCTTGCTGTCGGTGTACCCCAGGGCTCAGTCCTTGGCCCCCTTCTCTTGTCTCTCTACACTGCCCCAATTGGACAGACCATCAGCATATTTGGCTTTCAGTACCATCTTTATGCTGATGACACACAACTATACACGTCATCCCCCGACCTTATCCCCGCTGTACTACAGAACGCCACCGACTGTCTGTCCGCAGTCTCCAACATTATGTCCGCTCTCTACCTGAAACTCAACCACTCCAAAACTGAACTTCTTCTGCTCCCGCTGTCTACTAACCTCCCTAAATTTGACATTTCCCTCTCCGTGGGCGGCTGTTATGTTTCGGTAACTGAGGAGAAATGGCAAAAAATAGCAAAAGCGGTAATACATCAGAGAGGCTGGAACCTATTGGATTGCAGTAACCTGAACTAACCACACAACTAGAGGTAGCCGTGGAGCGTTCCTACGTTGATCCTAGACGCCTCATCACAGCTTGAGAGATAACTACACCTAAAGGCAGAAAGATGAAAGCTATCTGCCTCGGAGCAGATCCACAAAGAAAATAGGAAGTCCCCAAACATGTAATGGCGGTTAGACAAGAAGAAAGCACGGACACAGACAGAAAATAGAATGAGCAAACGCTGGGGCCCAATCTGTCTAGACAGAAAAGTACAGGAAAGAATTCTGACTGCAATCCAACAAAAACCCTAACAAAAATACCAACACTTCTGATTGCCAAAAAAACTGAGATCACACGACCTCTTCCACCTAAATCAGATCTCTGGTGTAACAAAACGCTATTCAACAAATTAAAAGTAACAAAAGAGCAAAGCAAAAGTGCAGACACAAACGGAGCACAATTGCAGCGCCAGACCCCCAAAAGGGACAGGCTGCAGCAAACCAGCAGAGAAAATCAAACAGAGAAAAAAAAACAGCAAACACTTATCTGAAGGAGAGCAGGAATCTAGCAGTGCTTCAAGCAAGACCAGAAGAACAATTGATAACCGGCAAGGTTGCTGGGAAATCAGGCCACTTATATCCTACCATTCAGCGCCAGCTGAAGGCAATTCATTAATCAGTTCATTACCCTCAGCAACCATCGGAGGGAACCCCAGCTCAGAAGCCGCCTCCAGCATATTCACAACAGGCGGCACCATAATAACACCCCGGCAGCAGGCTCGCTGTCAGGGTGTTATGTTTGACACCAAACTCTCCTTCACCTCCCATATACAATCTCTTGCCCGCACTTGCCGCCTACACCTAAAGAACATCTCTAGAATCCACCCTTTTCTCACCATGGAAACAACAAAAACCCTCACTGTAGCATTGATCCACTCTCTTCTAGACTACTGCAATGCTCTATTACTTGGCCTCCCCATTACTCGACTATCCCCTCTCCAGTCCATCCTTAATGCAGCAGCCAGGGTCATCCAACTGGCTAATCGGTACTCAGACGCGTCCGCTCTTCACCAGTCCTTACATTGGCTGCCCATTCCTTATAGGATCCAATTCAAAGTACTTGTTCTCACCCACAAGCTCTCCACAGTGCAGCACACCCCTACATCTCCTCCCTCATTTCCATCTATCGGCTTAACCTACTGCTGCGCTCTGCAAACGACTTTCGACTAACTTCTGCACTAATCTATACCTCCCACTCCCGACTCCATGACTTCTCCCGCGCTGCGCCAATTCTCTGGAATGCTCTACCTCAAGAAATTAGGACTATCCACAATTCGCATGGTTTCAGGTGCTCCCTCAAAACACATTTGCTCAGAGCGGCCTATCACGTTCACTAATCAAAGTCATTCTATGTGTAAGCGTGTGTGTAGCCCATTCACTATCTCCATCCATCCCTCACAACCTCAAGATGGCTGGACAATCATTGCAAAAATACACCATTGTATATACACACCTGTACTTTGTATCTCCCCCATCTCATTGTAGATTGTAAGCTCTCACGAGCAGGGTCATCTTATCGTGCTTTAACCCCTCTCTGACATTAGACGTACTATCCCGTCATGAAACCCGTGCCAATCTGACCATGGACGGGATAGTACGTCATAGGCGATTAGCTGCGCTCCCGCCGGGTGTCAGCTGATTATCACAGGATCGCTCCCGGCACATTAACCCCTGGCACACCGCGATCAGACAAGATCGCGGTGTACTGGGGGCACAGGGAAGCATCGCGCAGGGAGGGGGCTCCCTGCGCGCCCCCCTGAGACCCTCAGACCAGCGCGATGTGATCGCGCTATTCTGAGGGCTTCCTCCCAACCAGGACCCGGATCCAAGATGGCGCCGGGGTCCTGGAGGGAGGCGGCTTCCTCAGTGCCTGCTGAGAGCAGACACTGAGAAGCCTGCAGCTATGCCTGTGCGATCGCTGGTGTGACAGAGTGCTGTGCACACTGTCACACCAACGATCTGATAAAATACAGTGATGTCCCACCCTGGGACAAAGTAAAAAAGTAAAAAAAGTAAAAATAAACATGTTTAAAAAAAAAATCCAAAATAAATAAAAAAAAAAAAAATATTCCCCAATAAATTCATTTCTTCCTGTAAATAAAAAGAACAAAACAATAAAAGTACACATATTTGGTATCGCTGCATCCGTAACGACCCCCCCTATAAAACTGTCCCACTAGTTAACCCCTTTAACCCCTTAAAAAAAAAAAAACAAAGCAAAAAATAAATGCTTTATCATCATACCGCCGAACAAAAAGTGGAATAACACGCGATCAAAAAGACCGATATAAATAAACATGGAACCGCTGAAAATGTCATCTTGTCCCGCAAAAAAAGAGCCACCATACAGCGTCATCAGCGAAAAAGTAAAAAAGTTATAGCTCGCAGAATAAAGCGATGCAAAAAAAATTATTTTTCATATAAAATTGTTTTTATTCTATAAAAGCGCCAAAACATAAAAAAATGATATAAATGAGGTATTGCCATAATCGTACTGACCCGAAGAATAAAACTGCTTTATCAATTTTACCACAAGCGGAACGATAAAAACGCCTCCCCCAAAAGAAATTCATGAATTGCTGATTTTTGTTCATTCTAACCTCCCAAAAATCGAAATAAAAAGCGATCAAAAAATGTCTCGTGCTCAAAAATGGTACCAATAAAAACGTCAACTCGTACCGCAAAAAATAAGACCTCACATGACTCTGTGGGCCAAAATATGCAAAAATTATAGCTCTCAAAATGTGGTGATGCAAAAAACTATTTTTTGCAATAAAAAGCGTCTTTTAGCGTGACAGCTGCCAATCATAAAAACCCGCTATAAATGGTAAATCAAACCCCCTTTATCACCCCCTTAGTTAGGGAAAAATAATAAAATAAAAAAAATGTATTTATTTCCATTTTCCCATTAGGGTTAGAGCTGAGGCTAAAGTTAGGGTTAGGGTTGGCACTAAAGTTAGGATTAGGGTTAGGGTTGGGATTATGGGTGTGTTAGGGTTAGGTTTGTGGCTAGGGTTGGGACTAGGGTTAGGGGTGTGTTGGGGTTAGGGTTGGAGTTAGAATTGGGGGGTTTCCGCTGTTTAGGCACATCATGGGCTCTCCAAATGTGACATGGCGTCTGATCTCAATTCCAGCCAATTCTGCGTTGAAAAAGTCAAACGGTGCTCCTTCACTTCTGAGCTCTGCCATGCGTCCAAACAGTAGTTTATTCCCACATATGGGGTATCAGCGTACTCTGGACCCCAAGCGTTATTGTGCAATTTGTCCTATTTCTTCTGTTACCCTTGGGAAAATAAAAAACTGGGGGCGAAAATATCATTTTTGTAAAAAAAAAAATGATTTTTTTTTTGTTTTTACGGCTGTACATTATAAACTTCTGTGAAGCACTTGGGGCTTCATAGCGCTCACCACACATCTAGATAAGTTCCTTGTGGGGTCTATTTTCCAAAATGGGGTCACTTGTTGGGGATTTCCACTGTTTAGGCGCATCAGGGGCTCTCCAAATGCGACATGACGCCCCCAGACCATTCCATCAAAGTCTGCAATCCAAAACGTCACTACTTCCCTTCCGAGCCCCAACGTATACCCATACAGTAGTTTTCGCCCACATATTGGGTATCAGCGTACTCAGCACAAAATGGACAACAACTTTTGGGTTCCAATTTCTTCTGTTACCCTTGTGAAAATAAAATATTGGGGGCGAAAAAATCATTTTTGTAAAAAAAAAAAAGATTTTTTATTTTACGGCTGTACGTTATAAACTTTAGTGAAACACTTGGGGGTTCAAAGTTCTCACCACACATCTAGATAAGTTCCTTGAGGGGTCTAGTTTCCAAAATGGTGTCATTTATGGAGGTTTCCACTGTTTAGGCAGATCAGGAGCTCTCCAAACACGACATGGCGTCCAGCCAATTCTGCGTTGAAAAAGTCAGACGGTGCTCCTTCCCTTCCAAACTCTGCCATGCACCCAAACAGTGGTTTACTCCCACATATAGGGTATCAGCGCACTCAGGATAAATTGCACAATAACTTTTGGAGTCTCGTTACCCTTGGAAAAATAAAAATTGGGATGAAAAGATCATTTTTGTGGAAAAAATATGATTTTTAAATTTTACGGCTCTACGTTATAAACTTGTGTGAAGCACTTGGGGGTTCAAATTGCTCACCAAAGATCTAGATAAGTTCCTTAGGGGGTCTAGTTTCCCAAATGGGGTCATTTGTGGGGGGTTTCCACTGTTTAGGCACATCAGGGGCTCTCCAAATGCAACATGGCATCCAATCTCAATTCCAGCGAATTTTGGTTGGAAAAAGTCAAATGGTGCTCCTTCCCTTCCGAGCTCTGCCGTGCGCCCAAACAGTGGTTTTCCCCCACATATTAGGTATTGGCGTACTCAGAAGAAATTGCATAACAACCTTATCTGTCCATTTTCTCCTTTTACCCTTGTGAAAATAAAAAAAAAGTTTGTAAAAGATCATTTTTGTGGCTAAAAAGTTAAATATTCATTTTTTCCTTCCACGTTGCTTTAGTTCCTGTGAAGCACCTGAAGGGTTAATAAACTTCTTGAATGTGGTTTTGAGTACCTTGAGGGGTACAGTTTTTAGAATGGTGTCACTTTTGGGTATTTTCTGCCATATAGACCCCTCAAAGTGACTTCAAATGTGAGGTGGTCCCTAAAAAAAATGGCTTTGTAAATTTTGCTGTAAAAATGAGAAATCGCTGGTCAACTTTTAACCCTTATAACTTCCTAACAAAAAAAAATTTTGCTTCCAAAATTGTGCTGATGTAAAGTAGACATGTGGAAAATGTTATTTCTTAACTATTTTGTGTGATATATTTCTCTGTTTTAAGAGAATAAAAATTCAAAGTTTGAAAATTGCAAAATTTTAAAAATTTTCGCCATATTTGCATTTTTTTTCAAAAATAAACGCAAGTTATATCGAAGAAATTTTACTGCTAACATGAAGTACAATATGTCACGAGAAAACAATCTCAGAATCGCGAATATCCGTTGAAGCGTTCCAGAGTTATAACCTCATAAAGAGACAGTGGTCAGAATTGTAAAAATTGGCCCGGTCATTAACGTGCAAACCACCCTTGGGGTGAAGGGGTTAATTATTGTGTTAACGTTGGTACTTATGACTTCTGTTTTGAAACTGTTATACTGTAAAGCACTGCAGAATATGTTGGCGCTATATAGATAAAGATTATTATTATTATTATTATACCATGCCTAAGTTATCAAGTGAAATCCTGAATTCCCCAGTCCAAGATGAATATGACATGGAGTGCACTGATGCACAGCCAGTGCTATATGATTCTGCTGGTACATTCATCCAGAGCACTGCATTGCCCTCGCAGTCTACTAAGCCAGATTCTGACCCTGATGAAACTCAGGTGCCCCTTCCCGCATACTATACCATCTTACACGGTGACACAGAGGAAGGTGCAGATGAAATTGAAGAGGAGGTGACGGATGACCCTGTTGTTGACCGGATTGGCATCCATTGGGGAAGAGGGTGCCGCTGGCAATAGCACAAAAGAGGAGGAGGATCCGCAGCATGCATCGACATTGCAGCTGCGGTTATTTGGCAGGCCCGTAGCTGTCCAAAAACGTGTTAAAAAAACAAAAAGGGTTGCAGGACAGCTTGGCCAGATGGTCAAATTAGCACAGCGTGCAAGCCCTGAAAATTTTTCCCATTGTAGGAAGAGTGCAGTGTGGCATTTTTTGACCAAAATCCTATTGATGAGGCAAAGGTTATCTGTAAGAAGTGCGAAAGGACCTTTAGCCGAGGGAAAAATCTCCGAAATTTGAATACCAGTTGCTTGCTTAGACATGTAAACACCATGCACTTGCAAGCGTGGATGGACTACAAAACCTCAGGTAGCACACGTGCACCTGCTCCGACTGAAGGTAGCCAGCAAAGCTACATCGCTTCCCCCACTGTAAGCCCACCGGTTAGCACACCACCAGCAAGAAATAATGAGGTGTCGTCGCAAGGCCAAAGCAGTCAGGGAATCACAATGTTTTTCCAATGAAAGACTGCATCTATGCCATCACCACCACCACCACCATCACAACCACCAACCCACTCTCAGTCCGCCATGTCCACTGCTAGTTCCACCATATGCAGCTCTCAAGTCACCCTACCAGACACTCTGAGTAGGACAAGAAAGTACTCATCTTCTCATCCGCGTACACTGGCTTTGAATGCCTACATTGCCAAACTGATCTCATTAGAGATGATGCCCTTCCGTTTGATTGAAAGTGCAGCGCTCCGAGAGCTCATGGCCTACGCTGTCCTACACTATGACCTACCCAGTCGGCACTTCTTTTCTAGAAAAGCCATCCCTGCCCTCCACCTGCATGTGAAAGACTGCATTGCCCATGCACTCAAACAATCAGTGAGTGGAAAGGTGCACCTCACAACAGATGAATGGACCAGTAGGCATGGCCAGCGCCGGTACGTGTCCATCACTGCGCACTGGGTGCATGTGGTGGGTGCAGGGTCGACAGGGGACAGCGGTGGTGGGACAGTGCTGCCTAGCCCACGGTATAGGCAACAGTTGGCTGTAGACGTTCGACTCTCCTCCTCCTCCAGAAGCTAAAGCTTGTCGACAGAGTGCAGTCACACGAGCACTCCATCCGCAGCTGCTAGTTTTGCACACGAGGTGCCCCACTATCGAACAGCTAGTGGTAAGCGTCAGCAGGCTGTTTTAAAGATGATGTCTTTGGGCGACAACAGACACACCGCGGAGGTACTGGCAGACTACTTGCAGCGAGAAAATGAGTTATGACTGGGCAGTCTACATTTTGAGCCAGGCAAGGTAATCAATGATAAATTACGTAATTTTGTGGCGGCCACAGCACTGGCAAAACTCAGACACATACCTTGCCTGGCTCACACCTTGGACCTGGTGGTGCAGTGCTTCATAAATAATTATCCAGAGTTAACAGCCCTGCTCCATAAGGTGGGAAGACTGTGCTCGCACATCCGTCGTTCGCACGTAGACTCCAGCCGTATGCAGAGGCTGCAGCGATCGCTCCACCTCCCCAAGCAATGCCTAATCATAGACGTTGCAACAAGGTGGAACTCCACCATGCACATGCTTGAGAGGCTGTGCGAATAGAGGCAGGCTGTAATGCATTTGTGGGAGAATACACGGGCAGGCAGTTTGAGGGCAGACATGGAGTTGTCAGGTGTGCAGTGGTCAAAGCTGAAAGACCTCTGTAAAGTCCTTCAGTGTTTTGAGGAATGCACACGGCTGGTAAGCGCAGACGACGCCATCGTAAGCATGAGCATCCCACTTATGTGTTGTGACTAGGCTGGAAATGAGTTCTGAGCAGAAGCTCCCTCTGGTGGTTACAAACGGTACTGGACTGTCCAGTGAAGATTGTGAGGATTGGGAATCAGGTGTTACTGACTGGTCTTATATAAGGGAGTCGCCTTCCCATCAGGGTTGCCGGTGATCAATTGTTCTGGTCTCAATCCTTGATTCCTGTTTCCTTGGTAGCCTGCTGTGTCGTGTCTGAATCTCCTGCTAACAGATAAGACATTTTCTTCTTTTTGTTTTTGTGCTTCATTTTTGCATTTTGTCCTGCACTTCTGTGGGGGCCTTCAGGGTCCCCTCTGGGGGCTTTTGCCTCTCAGTTCAGTTCAGCCACTGGTGTTTGTACTTTTGCTTTTTCCAGTTTTTTCAGTGGCTGCTGTTCTGTTTTTGGTTACACCAGAGAACTAATTTAGGTGGTTGAGGTCGTGTGATCTCAGGTGTTTTTGAAATTAGTAGAGTTGGTGCTTTCAGGGTTTTTTGGGATTGCAGTAAGTGCCCTTCCTATCCTTTTCTATTTAGTAAGTTTGGGCCCCAACGTTTGCTCATACTATTTTCTGTCTGTGTCAGTATTTCTTCTTGTCTAACCGCCATTACATGTTTGTGGGGCTTTCTATGTTCTTTGGGGATCTGCTCCGGGGCAGATAGCTTTCCTCTTTCTATCTTTAGGTGTAGTTAGTTTCTCAGGCTGTGACGAGGCGTCTAGGACCAACGTAGGAACGCTCCACGGCTGCCTCTGGTTGTGGTGGTTAGTCAGGGTACTGCAATCTCATAATTTCCAACTGCTCTGGTGTATTTCCTTTTTTGCCTGCTCTCCTCAGCTACCAAATCATAACAGTATCACCGGCCTAAACTGAAAATTATATGGTACTCACAGAAGGGAAAAATATTGTGGAAAGAAAAAAAAAGTTGTCAGAGTTGTCAGAGATTTTTTTTTTTTTTTTTTCTGTTTGTTGCATTTTTTTTTTCCCTCTGTATCTCTGGGTGCTGAGGAGGATTTTTTATTTTTTTTTCTCTCAATGGAGTTTGCACAGTTGTCTGGCCGTGTGGATCAGCTTGCCACTGAAGTTCGGAGTATTGCTACCTATCTTGCTAGGTTGCCTGTTGTGGAACCTAGGATTCCCATGCCAGATTTGTTTTTAGGGGATCGAGCTAAGTTTCTGAATTTCAAAAATAACTGTAAATTGTTTTTTGCCTTAAAATCTAAGTCCTCAGGGAACGCAGCGCAGTAGGTTCAAATTGTCATCTCTCTCCTGCGCGGCGACCCTCAGGATTGGGCTTTTTCCCTGACACCTGGGGATCCTGTTTTGAGTGATGTTGATGCGTTTTTTCAGGCTTTGGGGTTATTGTACGATGAGCCTAATGTCACTGATCAAGCTGAAAAAACTTTGTTGGCATTAAGTCAGGGGCTTGAGGATGCTGAGTTATACTGTCAGAGATTCCGTAGGTGGGCAGTCCTGACCAAATGGAATGACGACGCTTTGGCAGCTCTTTTTCGGAAGGGACTGTCAGATAATGTAAAGGATGTTATGGTGGGATTCCCTGTTCCCTCTGGTCTCAATGATTCTATGTCATTAGTGATTCAAATTGACAGACGTTTGCGTGAGCGGAGAAGTATGCGTGGAATAATGTTGCCTTGTGAACCTGCTTCTGAATCCATGCAGTGTGATAGAGTGGTTTCTGGGGCACAGCGTCATGAATTTCGAAAGCGCAATGGGTTATGTTTCTACTGTGGTGATGCCTCTCATGCTATTTCTATCTGCCCTAAGAGGGGAAGACGTTTTGCTCGCTCAGTTGTCTTGGGTAGTGTTCAGACTAAGTTTTTATTAACTGTTACCCTGATATGCTCTCTGTCCTCATTTTCTGCTCAGGCTTTTGTTGATTCTGGAGCAGCTATTAACCTGATGGATTTTGATTTTGCTAAACGTTGTGGGTTTCCCTTGATACCCCTATGGAAGTCTATTCCCCTACTGGGGATCGATTCTACCCCTTTGGCTGAGAATAAACCTCAGTTCTCTACTCAGGTGATAATGAGGGTAGAACCTGATCATCAGGAGAGTTGCAAATTTTTGGTTCTGTATAATCTGCATGACATTATCGTACTGGGTTTCCCTTGCTTACAGTCTCATAATCCTGTTTTGGATTGGAAATCTGTGTCTGTTACCAGTTGGGGCTGTCAATGTGTTAATACCAACACTCCTGTTTTTTCTGCCTCCCCCCAGGCTCAGGATGTTCCTGACTTTTTGATTGATTTTTCTGATGTGTTTAGCGAAAGTAAATCTGCATCCTTGCCTCCCCATAGGAGCTATGACTGCGCTATTGAATTAGTGCCTGGTAGTAAATTCCCTAAAGGTCGCCTTTTTAACTTGTCTGTACCTGAACATGACGCTATGCGGTCTTATATCAAGGAATCATTGGAGAAGGGTCATATCAGACCATCCTCTTCACCCTTAGGTGCCGGTTTTTTCTTTGTGGCCAAAAAGGATGGTTCATTAAGGCCGTGTATTGATTATCGTCTCTTGAACAATATTACTGTGAAATATCAATATCTGTTACCCTTGATCTCTGATCTGTTTTCCAGGGTGAAAAACGCTACTTGGTTTACCAAGCTTGACCTCAGGGGGGCATATAACCTTATTCGCATTAAGCACGGGGATGAATGGAAGACGGCATTTAATACCCCTGAAGGGCATTTTGAGTACCTTGTGATGCCCTTTGGGCTCACTAATGCTCCTTCTGTCTTCCAGTCCTTCATGAATGACATTTTCAGGGATTTTGTGGATAAATTTCTGATTGTTTATTTGGATGATATCTTGATTTTTTCCAATGACTGGGACTCTCATGTAAAACATGTTCGGACTGTGTTCCAGATTTTGAGAGAGAATGCTCTGTATGTGAAGGGATCAAAGTGTCTTTTTGGCGTTCAGAGGATCTCATTTCTGGGTTTCATTTTGTCCCCATCTGTTATTGAAATGGACCCGGTCAAAGTTCAGGCTATCTGTGATTGGGTCCAACCTACTTCTTTAAAGGCTCTTCAAAGATTCTTGGGTTTTGCCAATTTTTATCGTAAATTTATTGGTAATTTCTCTGTTATTGTTAAACCATTAACTGATTTGACCAAGAAGGGTTCTGATGTGGTGAATTGGCCTCCTGAGGCAGTCTCTGCATTTCAGGAACTTAAGCAGAGATTCACTTCTGCTCCTGTTCTACGGCAGCCTGATGTTTCTCTACCATTTCAGGTGGAGGTTGATGCCTCTGAAATTGGGGCAGGTGCCGTTTTGTCCCAAAGAGATCCAGAGACCTCTAAAAGTAACCCTTGTGCCTTTTTCTCTCGAAAATTTTCTCCCACTGAACGTAATTATGACGTGGGTAATCGGGAGTTATTAGCCATGAAGTGGGCTTTTGAAGAGTGGAGACATTGGCTGGAGGCAGCCAAACATCAGGTGGTGGTCCTTACTGACCATAAGAATCTAGTTTATCTGGAATCTGCCAAGCGACTTAATCCTAGACAGGCCAGGTGGGCCTTGTTTTTCACACGTTTTAATTTTGTGGTTTCATTTCTTCCTGGCACTAAAAATGTTAAGGCGGATGCCCTCTCGAGGAGTTTCCTGGCGGACTCTCCTGAGTTATCTGATCCTTCTGTTATTTTGAAAGAGGGTGTAGTTCTTTCCGCCATCTCGCCCAATTTGAGACTGGCTCTGGAGGGGTGCCAGGAAGATAAGCCCGAGCGCTGCCCTGTTGGGAAATTGTTTGTCCCGGACCAGTGGAAAAAGAGTGTAATGTCTGAGATTCATTGTTCCGCGTTGGCCGGTCATCCCAGAATTTTTGGTACCAGGGACTTGGTTGGTCGGTCCTTTTGGTGGCCTACCTTGTCTCGTGATGTCAGGGAGTTTGTGCAGTCCTGCGGGACTTGCTCTCGCTCCAAGCCTTGCTCTCGTTCTAGTGGTTTGTTGATGCCATTACCGGTGCCCAAGAGACCATGGACCCATATCTCTATGGATTTCATTTCCGACCTCCCTGTTTCTCAGAGAATGACCGTCATCTGGGTGATTTGCGATAGGTTTTCCAAGATGATACATCTTGTGCCATTACCTAAGTTGCCTTCCTCCTCTGAATTGGTGCCTTTGTTCCTTCAGCACGTGGTTCGTTTACACGGTATTCCTGAGAACATTGTGTCTGACAGAGGAGTCCAGTTTGTTTCCAGATTTTGGAGGACCTTTTGTTCTAAACTTGGTGTTCAATTGTCGTTCTCCTCGGCGTTTCATCCTCAGACCAATGGTCAAACTGAGAGAACAAACCAGACATTGGAGACTTATCTAAGATGCTTTGTGTCTGCTGATCAGGATGACTGGGTCTCTTTTTTGCCTTTGGCTGAGTTTGCTCTTAATAATAGGGCTAGCTCTGCCACTTTGATGTCTCCATTTTTCTGTTATTCTGGGTTTCACCCTCGATTTTGTTCTGGACAGACAAAGGCTTCTGTCTGCCCAGGTGTTGACTCTGTTGTGGAGCGTATGCAACAGATTTGGGACCAGGTAGTGGAGAGGTTGTCCCTCTCTCAGGAGAGGGCCCAGCGGTTTGCTAACCGGCATAGGACTGATGGTCCTCGGTTTAAAGTGGGGGACTTGGTCCGGTTGTCCTCAAGAAATATTCCTATGAGAGTGGCATCTCCTAAATTTAAGCCTAGGTTCATTGGACCTTATAAGATCATGGAGATTCTTAACCCTGTTTCTTTTCGTTTGCTTCTTCCAGGGACATTTAAGATCCATAACGTGTTCCACAAGTCCTTGTTGAAGAGGTTTGTTGAGCCAGTGGTTCCTACTACTGTGCCTCCTGACCCTGTTTTGGTTGAGGGCAATCTGGAGTATGTGGTTGAGAAAATATTAAATTCTCGTTTTTCTAGACGGAAACTCCAGTATTTGGTTAAATGGAGAGTTTATGGTCAGGAAGACAATTCCTGGGTGTTTGCTTCGGACATCCATGCTAGGAGACTCATCCGTGCGTATCATAGAACTCATCCTGACCGACCTGGTTGCTCAAATGAGGGTTCGGTGACCCCTCCTCAAGGGGGGGTACTGTTGTGAATAGGCTGGAAATGAGTTCTGAGCAGAAGCTCCCTCTGGTGGTTGCAAACGGTACTGGACTGTCCAGTGAAGATTGTGAGGATTGGGAATCAGGTGTTACTGACTGGTCTTATATAAGGGAGTCACCTTCCCATCAGGGTTGCCGGTGATCAATTGTTCTGGTCTCAATCCTTGATTCCTGTTTCCTTGGTAGCCTGCTGTGTCGTGTCTGAATCTCCTGCTAACAGATAAGACATTTTCTTCTTTTTGTTTTTGTGCTTGATTTTTGCATTTTGTCCTGCACTTCTGTGGGGGCCTTCGGGGTCCCCTCTGGGGGCTTTTGCCTCTCAGTTCAGTTCAGCCACTGATGTTTGTACATTTGCTTTTTCCAGTTTTTTCAGTGGCTGCTGTTTTGTTTTTGGTTACACCAGAGAACTAATTTAGGTGGTAGAGGTCGTGTGATCTCAGGTGTTTTTGAAATTAGTAGAGTTGGTGCTTTTCAGGGTTTTTTGGGATTTCAGTAAGTGCCCTTCCTAACCTTTTCTATTTAGCAAGTCTGGGCCCCAACGTTTGCTCATACTATTTTCTGTCTGTGTCAATATTTCTTCTTGTCTAACCGCCATTACATGTTTGTGGGGCTTTCTATGTTCTTTGGGGATCTGCTCCGGGGCAGATAGCTTTCCTCTTTCTATCTTTAGGTGTAGTTAGTTTCTCAGGCTGTGACGAGGCGTCTAGGACCAACGTAGGAACGCTCCACGGCTGCCTCTAGTTGTGGTGGTTAGTCAGGGTACTGCAATCTCATAGTTTCCAACTGCTCTGGTGTATTTCCTTTTTTGCCTGCTCTCCTCAGTTACCAAATCATAACAGGGCCCCATATGACGCTCCATATATAATGGACCCATATAAGATGCCCCAGTGTATGATGAGTCCCATATATGATGCTCCAGTGTATGATGGGCCACATATAATGCTCCATATATAATGTTCCAATGTATGATGGGCCCATACAATGCTTCATATAAAATGGGCCCCATATATGATGCTCCAGTGCTTGATTGGCCCCATATAATGCTCCAGTATATGATGGACTTCATATAATACTCCATATATAATGCTCCAGTATATGATGGGCCCCATATAATGCTCCAGGCATAATGGGCTCAATATGTGATGCTCCATTGTACGATGGGCTCCATATATTAATTCAAAAATGAAATACTTATCCTCGCTAGCAGCTGCTCTGCTCCAGACTCCTCGGTGTCGACATCTTCTGACTCTCTGCACTGTGACTGCTCAGGCATATGGCACACACATGGGACATCATCACGCCCTCTTACCTGAAAAGTCACAGGCAGAGACTGCGGAAGACGCCACAGCCATCTTGCAGGAAGATGTAAGTATTTTGTTTCTCTTTTGTTGAAGAATTTCTCTGGATCTCGGTATGATATCTAGCTATTAAGGTCTTTTGGTCTACTTCACTTTGTCAGGCAGGTCCTATTTAAGTGATTTCTTGTTTGAGAACAGATGTGCCAGTAATCAGGCCTCCATGTGGCTAGGGAACTTGAACTCAGCTTCCCAAAGATGTGATCAACCACAGTTAATTTATGTTTTAAGGGGGGAGTCAATCACTTTTTCACACAGTACCCTGTAGTTTTGGATTTATTTTTCAATTAATAATAATTTAACAATTGCATTTTGTGTTTATTTGTTGTATCTCTGTCTAATATTTAATTTTGTTTGATGATCTGTAATATTTAAGGGTGACAAACATGCAAAAGAATAGGAAATCAAGAAGGATGCTAACACTTTTTCACACAACTAAATATAGTGGGTTTGGAAAGTATTCAGACCCTTTTACATTTTTCACTCTTTGTTTCATTGCAGCCATTTGGTAAATGCAAAAAAGTTCTTTTTTTCTCATTAGTGTACACTTTGCACACCATCTTTACTGAAAGAAAAAACAGAAATGTAGAAATTTTTGCTAATTTATTAAAAAAGAAAAACTGAAATGTCACATGGTCATAAGTATTCAGATCCTTTGCTCAGTATTGAGTAGAAGCACCCTTTTGAGCAAGTACAGCCATGAGTCTTCTTGGGAATGAAGCAACAAGTTTTTCACACCTGGATTTGGGGATGTTCAGCCATTTTCTGGTCTCTTCAGAGATGCTCAATTGGGTTTAGGTCAGGGCTTTGGCTGGGCCAGTCAAGAATGGTCACAGAATTGTTTTGAAGCCACTCCTTTGTTATTTTAGCTGTGTGCTTAGGGTCATTGTCTTGTTGGAAGGTGAACCTTCGGCCAAGTCTGAGGTTCAGAGCACTCTGGAACAGGTATTCTTCCAAGATATCTCTGTACTTGGTCGCATTCATGTTTCATTCAATTGTAACCAGTTGTCCTGACCCTGCAGCTGAAAAACACACCCATAGCATGATACTGCCACAACCATGTTTCACTCTTGGGATTGTATTGGGCAGGTGATGAGCAGTACTTGGTTTTCTCCACACATACCGCTTAGAATTATCATCAAAAAGTTCTATCTTCATCTCATCACACCAAAGAATCTTATTTCTCATAGTCTGGAAGTCCTTCATGTGTTTTTTTTTAGCAAACTCTATGCGGGCTTTTATATATCTGGAACTGAGGAGAGTAGGGATGGGCGAACCCGAACTGTAAAGTTCGGGACCCGTACGAACACATAGTGTTCGGTCACAAGGACCCGAACACGGGTTTCCATTGGAAACCCGTGTTACAGTTCGGGTCCAGTTCAGGCTCAGGTACAGGGCCATTATAATTATACTTACCTGTCCAGCAACGCGTCCTCCCGTCCCGCTGTCTCCCAGCCACATCTGCTTCTGGGGCCACTCATTAACTGCCGGAGGTATTCACTGAACTCGGCAGTCTTCGGCTTTTTCTGGCAGTGTTCGTGCTGTGAACAAAATGGCATGGGCTCCCGCGTAATTTTCGTAACCAGCAAAGGGAAAGCCGATGGTTGGGGGCCGATGTTTATAGCCTGGGAAGGGTGTAATACCCATGGAGCTTCCCAGGCCATTAATATCATCTCACAAATGTATACTTAACCTTTACTGGCTATTAAAATGGGGGACCGTAAAAAAAAATGATGTAGGGTCCCCCTATAATTAATAACCAGCAAAGGCTATGCAGACAGCTGCGGGCAAATATTAATAGCCTAGGAACGGGCCATGGATATTGCCCCCCTAGGCTAAAAACATCAGCTCGCAGCCACCCCAGAAAAGGTGCATCTCTAAGATGCGCCAATTCTGGCACTTAGCCGCGCTCTTCCCACTTGCCCTGTAGCGGTGGCAAGTGGGGTGTTAGTTGGGGGGTTGATGTCACCTTTGTATTGTCAGGTGACATCAAGCCCCAAAGTTAGTAATGGAGAGACATCAATAAGACACCCCTATTATTAACCCCATATTCATATTGTATAAAAAAACACACTCCCAGAATAAAGTCCTTTAATTGAAAGAATGACACAGACTCCTTTAATAACCTTAATTAAACCATACTTACGACCTTGCCCATTCCACCAAAGCCCTTGTCATCTGCAAAAGAGTTAAAAATAAAAAAACAACAATATTCCTCACCTTTCCGCAGAGATTCTGCTAATCTATTTGTCCCACGACCGGTCTAGCTCTGCTGCATCTAGATGGCAGGCTGAATGATTGCGAACATACAGCCTGTCATCCAGCAGAGACACTGAGCTCCGTGTGCTCAGTGTCTGCCCGTGAACTCCTGTAAAAACTCAGATTGTACTCGCATGATACTCACATAACACTCCTGTGACTCTCGGCAGGGCGACTCGTACCGATTTTTCATACGTTTAGTGTGACACCAGGCCTTATCCATTATCTGGTAATTCGTGGAGGTGAAGTCCTGAATGATCTCTCTGTTTGTATATGTTTCGGCTATCCTTGATAGAATGAACATGTTAATATATATTGAAGATTTTTGAGCATTAGGTTTATCAGTTCAAACCTTTGTCTACTGCCTCCACATAAGAACAAGCGATGTAGAGGAAGAACATTTTTCTGTAGAATAATTATAGTAGTTGAATAATAATTGCCCAATGCTTATTTGTAAATCTGGAAGAGAAATCAAACTCTCACATATTGTCATAAAGGGCCAGGAAGTGAGAGAACGGTAACTATGGAGTATATTGTCTATGATTATGTAGAGCTCTACATACATCTGTACATACGTCTATTCAATTCCCTTTGTGATCAGTGACTATTAGATGGAACAGTGTATTTATTCCTCCTTGAACTGACAGACTGAGACAAGTAAACCGTTTTTTCTTTATTTTTTCTGTTATTTCATTATGCATGCAATCCGAGCTTACTCAAGGCCAAGGCTGCTATGACAATTGTCCAGTGTATGAATAAATTGTAACATTTTCTATATACGCTCATTATTCATTTACTTTGAAAATATTAGATTTGTGAATTTTGTCTATAAACTTTATCGACAGATATTAAACCTCTTCCCACAAAAGGATGTTGTATTAAAGTCATGGGATGGGGTCCTCAGGTATGGAGGTGGCTCAGGGGCTGATCTTCCTTTATACTCAGCAGATACCAGCTATATTACATAGCCAACATCTGACTCTAACAGCCACAGCTGGCGCCCAGTACTGGTCATGGCTGTTAACTATGTAAATGCTGCTGTCGATCTTTGACTGTGAAGTTTTAATTGAACAAATGTCAGTGCTCTTGTGCACCAGCACTAGTGTTGAGCGATACGATACTGCAAATATCGGATATCGGCCGATATTAGCTGTATCGGCCTTTCGATTCCGAATACCGATATTTTCGTCATATCGAATACCGGAATCGGGATTGTCACTGTCACTGTCAGTGTCCGTCGGTCGGGTCTGTCACTGTCAGTGTCCGTCGGTCGGGTCTGTCAGGAGTCAGCGGCACTTACCTGGCAGAAGATCTCCGGCGGTCACGGCCTGGACTGCTTCATGGCCGCCATCATCTTTCCCCGGCGGTCACATGCAGTTTCTCGCGATAACTGCAGTGACTGCTGGGTAATCCCGGCCATAAAGCAGTCAATCCGATGACGTCACCGCCGGGGAAGCAGGTAATCAGCTGTGCTGCGTCACGATGACAGGCTCTGCCTGTCATTGCGATGTAGCAGAGCTGGATCGTCGTGGGACAGTCGTTACTATGCACTGCGTCGGACAGGTGGTATACTGTTGGTTTGTTTTTTTTCTTTTTTTACAGGAGATCGATGGCGTCGCAGGAATGAGAGTGTAATAAAAGAAATGAAAACTGTGTTGTCTCTTTTATTTCATTAAAATACTTTTTTCTTGCTTTGCTTTTTTTTTATGCATTTAATAACTTTGGGATTAATAATGGATCGGTGTCTTATTGACACCTCTCCATTATTAACCGGGCTTATTGTCACCGTGCAATCAACGGTGACATTAACCCCTTATTACCCCACTTGCCACCGCTACAGGGCAGTGGGAAGAGCCGGGTAATGTGCCACAATTGGCACATCTTTTGATGCGCCAAATGTGGGGCTGCTGTAGCCTGGTATTATCAGGCTGTTGAGGGCCAAAATCCATGGGCCTTGACAGTCTTTTAATACCAGGCCGCAGCAGTCTGCATTTTACTTGGCTGGTTAACAAAAATAGGGGGACCCCTACGCCGTTTTTTTTTCGAGGGGATCCCCTATTTTTGTTAACCAGCCAAGCTAAGCAGACTGCTGTGGCCTGGTATTATCAGGCTTGCAAGGTCCATGGATATTGGATCCTTACCAGCCTGAAAAACCAGGCCTCAGCGGTCTGCTTCATCTGGCTGGTTAACAAAAATAGGGGGGACCCCACGCCAATTTTTTTCGAGGGGATCCCCTATTTTTGTTAATCAGCCAAGATATGCAGACTGCTGTGGCCTGGTATTATCAGGCTGGCAAGGTCCATGAATCTTAGCTCCTTAACAGCCTGAAAATCCAGGCCTCAGCGGTCGGCTTCATCTGGCTGGTTAACAAAAATAGGGGGGACCCCACGCCAATTTTTTTCGAGGGGATCCCCTATTTTTGTTAATCAGCCAAGATATGCAGACTGCTGTGGCCTGGTATTATCAGGCTGGCAAGGTCCATGGATCTTGGCTCCTTAACAGCCTGAAAATCCAGGCCTCAGCGGTCTGCTTCATCTGGCTGGTTAACAAAAATAGGGGGGACCCGACGCCATTTTTTATTCGAAGGGAACCCCTATTTTTGTTAATCAGTTCCCTCTGACGTCACTGATTGTGTCCCTGGCTGACCTGAAGTGAAAGTGGAAAGCAATCAATTAAGCTTTCCACTTCCTCTCCTGTCAGCCAGGAGAGGAACTCATTCATTTGGGGGTTTACTGTGAGGCTGCAGCATTAGCTGCGGTCCCTGCAGTAAACATTAACCCTTTCTGAAGGATTACACCGTGGGACTTGACTGTGCATGGGATAGGTAAGAATAATTTTGCTTTTTTATTTTATTTTTATTACAGGAAATGGTTTTTGCAGTCAAATAAAAGATGGTCAAAAACATGTGTCTTTATTTCATTAAAATGATTTTTAATTAAAGTGTGTGTGTTTTATTTTTATTTCATGCAATAGGATTAATAATTGATAGTTGTCTAATTGACAGCTCTCAATTATTAACCTGGCTTAAGGTCACCTTTCAATTGCAATGTGGCTTTAACCCCATATTAACCCATTCGCCACCGCTACAGGGCAATAGGAATAGACGGGCAAAGTGCCAGAAAGGGCGAATCTAATTATAGATTTGTCTTTTCTGGGTGTCTGGGGGCAGATGTTAGTAGCCAGGGGGGGCCAAAAATAATGGTCCCTCTCTGGGCTATTATTATCTGCCCCCATTCGCTGGCTTTGTCTGTCTGGTTGCGAAAATAGGGTGGGAGCCCACGCATTTTTTTTAAACAATTTTACACCTCTATATATATATATATATATATATATACATGTCATTGAATTTGTGACACATATATATATTTATATTTATAGTTCATACACTTCTACATAGTATAATAGCCGCTAATTCAATTGCAGGATTTTGTGAAAATGCAGAACCCGACATGAAATGACACTTGGTGTACATAGGGTTAACCATGTCTTTTCATGTCCTTTGCTATCTGATTTGCACAAACAATTACATCAGTCTATGTGTGCAAAATTTCACACCTGTAGGGGTTAATTAAAGGTGTAAATTCGTAGCAAAAAAGTCCGTTTTTTTTACAACGAATTTACACCTTTAATTAACCCCTACAGGTGTGAAATTTTGCACACATAGACTGATGTAATTGTTTGTGCAAATCAGATAGCAAAGGACATGAAAAGACATGGTTAACCCTATGTACACCAAGTGTCATTTCATGTTGGGTGCTTCTGTCTTTTCACAGAAGCCGGCTTTACCCGGCAATTGAATCAGAGGATATTTTACTATGTAGAAGTGTATAAACTATACATATATGTATATATATATATGTCACAATGACATGTATATATATTATATATAATATATATATATATATATATATGTATTCTATGTGTGTATATTTAGTGTTTACAAGGAAATAAAGGTTTTTTTTTAGTTGCGATATTTTGTTCCCATAGACTTACATTGGACTTCCGGTATCGGAATCGGATATCGACGATATTTAGTGATATCGGCGATACCATTTCGATACGATATTTTTAGATATCGAGCAGTATCGCTCAACACTAACCAGCACCCATCGGCATCCCATGTGATGATTGTTGGGAACCGATGGGTTACTATGACAGAGGAGGATATGCTGAAGACGCAAAATTTGTATCAATAAAAATGTCAGCTCACAGCATAAAAAAACAGGCCCTTACTCAGCACTATCAACAGAAAAATAAAAATGTTATGGGTGTCGTAAAATGGCAACATAAAGCAATTTTTTATTTTACAATACTCTGATTTTTTTATTTCATCACTTACCGTAAATAGAAAAAAACAATGCATGTTTGGTATCAACATAATCATACTGACCTAGACAATTATGTTTCCAGGTGAATTTTACAGCACAATGAACACCCTATTAAACAAAACTCAAAAAAAAAAAAGACAAAATTACATTTTATTTTCACCATTTCATCCCACTTGATATTTTTTCCATTTTTAAGGATAGTAAATGGAAAAAAAATGAATAGTGCCATTCAAAACTAAAATTTATCCCACGGGGCGGAGCTTGACTGCAATGTGAGAGGACACATCTCTCTGAGCTCTCCCGCCGGCGCCTGGCTTCTTGTGCTATATCACCGCTATCACCGCCAGCCTCAGCCGACCGAACGGTGAGGGAGGAAGTGCAGACCACAGAGAGCACAGGGAAAACCGGAGGGGAGCTGAAATGACCTGCAGACGACAGAAGGATCCGGGCCTGAGTGAGAGCAGCGGCTTCCAAGATGGCGCCGACAAGAACGAGGAAGCGGCCAGACTGAACACAGCATGTTATTGCCGCATGAGTGCAGTGGCGACGCTTAACCCCTTAACGACCAAGCCATTTTGTAGGTTAAAGACCAGGCCAATTTTTACAATTCTGACCACTGTCACTTTATGTGCTTATAACTCTGGAACGCTTCAACGGATCTTGGCGATTCTGAGACTGTTTTCTCGTGACATATTGTACTTCATAATAGTGGTAAAATTTCTTCAATATAACTTGCGTTTTTTTTTATGAAAAAAACGGAAATATGGCAAAAATTTTGAAAATTTTGCAATTTTCAAATTTTTAATTTTTATGCCATTAAATCAGAGAGATATTTCACAAAAATTAGTTAACAAATAACATTTACAACATGTCTACTTTACATCAGCACAATTTTGGAACCCACATTTTTTTTTGTTAGGAAGTTATAAGTGTTAAAAGTTGACCATCAATTTCTCATTTTTCCAACAAAATTTACAAAACCATTTTTTTAGGGGCCACCTCACGTTTGAAGTGAATTTGAGGGGTCAATATGACAGAAAATACCCAAAAGTGACACCATTCTAAAAACTGCACCCCTCAAGGTGTTCAAAGCCACATTCAAGAAGTTTATTAACCCTTTAGGTACTTCACAATAATTGAAGCAATGTGGAAGGAAAAAATGAACATTTAACTTTTTTTTCCCAAAATTTTTCTTTCGACACAATTTTTTTAAATTTTGTCAAGGGTATCAGTAGAAAATGAACCACAATATTTGTTGTACAATTTCTCCTGAGTACACCGATACCCCATGTGTGGGGGTAAACCACTATTTAGGCGCATGGCAGAGCTCGGAAGGGAAGCAGCGCCATTTGACTTTTTTGGCTGGAATTGAGATTGGATGCCATGTCGCATTTGGAGAGTCCCTGTGTGCCTAAACAGTGGAAACCCCCCACAAGTGACCCCATTTTGGAAACTAGACCCCCCAAGGAACTTATCTAAATGTGTTGTGAGAGCTTATAACCCCCAAAGGCTTCACAGAAGGTTATAACGTAGAGCAGCAAAATTAAAAAATCATATTTTTTCCACAAAAATGATCTTTTCATCCCAATTTTTATTTTCCAAAGGATAAAAGGACCTCAAAAGTTATTGTGCAATTTGTCCTGAGTACGCTGATACCCCATATGTGGGGGTAAACCACTATTTGGGTGCATGGCAGAGCTCGGAAGGGAAGCAGCGCCATTTGACTTTTTGGCTGGAATTGAGATTGGACGCCATGTCGTATTTGGAGAGCCCCTGTGTGCCTAAACAGTGGAAACCCCCCACAAGTGACCCCATTTTGGAAACTAGACCCCCCAAGGAACTTATCTAGATGTGTGGTGAGAGCTTTGAACCCCCAAGGGCTTCACAGAAGGTTATAACGTAGAGCTGTAAAATTAAAAAATCATATCTTTTCCACAAAAATGATCTTTCCACCCCCAATTTTTATTTTCCAAAGGGTAACAGGACCCCAAAAGTTATTGTGCAATTTGTCCTGAGTACGCTGATACCCCACATATGGGGGTAAACCACTATTTTGGCGCATGGCAGAGCTTGGAAGGGAAGCAGCGCCATTTGACTTTTTTGGCTGGAATTGAGATTGGACGCCATGTCGCATTTGGAGAGTCCCTGTGTGCCTAAACAGTGGAAACCCCCCACAAGTGACCCCATTTTGGAAACTATTCCCCCCAAGGAACTTATCTAGATGTGTGGTGAGAGCTTTGAACCCCAAGGGCTTCACAGAAGGTTATAACGTAGAGCTGTAAAATTAAAAAATCATATCTTTTCCACAAAAATGATCTTTCCACCCCAATTGTTATTTTCGAAAGGGTAACAGGACCCCAAAAGTTATTGTGCAATTTGTCCTGAGTACGCTGATACCCCATATGTGGGGGTAAACCACTATTTTGACGCATGGCAGAGCTCGAAAGGGAAGGAGCGCCTTTTTCAAATGCAGACTTTGAAGGAATGGTCTGCGGGTGTCATGTCACGTTTGGAGAGCCCCTGATGTGCCTAAACAGTAGAAACCCCCCACAAGTGACGCCATTTTGGAAACTAGACGCCCCAAGGAACTTATCTAGATGTGTGGTGAGCACTTTGAACTCCCAAGTAGTGTTGAGCGATACTGCTCGATATCTAAAAATATCGTATCGAAATGGTATCGCCGATATCACTAAATATCGACGATATCCGATTCCGATACCGGAAGTCCAATGTAAGTCTATGGGAACAAAATATTGCAACTAAAAAAAACCTTTATTTCCTTGTAAACACTAAATATACACACATAGAATACATATATATATATATATATACATGTCATTGTGACATATATATATACATATATGTATAGTTTATACACTTCTACATAGTAAAATATCCTCTGATTCAATTGCCGGGTAAAGCCGGCTTCTGTGAAGAGACAGAAGCACCCGACATGAAATGACACTTGGTGTACATAGGGTTAACCATGTCTTTTCATGTCCTTTGCTATCTGATTTGCACAAACAATTACATCAGTCTATGTGTGCAAAATTTCACACCTGTAGGGGTTAATTAAAGGTGTAAATTCGTTGTAAAAAAACGGACTTTTTTGCTACGAATTTACACCTTTAATTAACCCCTACAGGTGTGAAATTTTGCACACATAGACTGATGTAATTGTGCAAATCAGATAGCAAAGGACATGAAAAGACATGGTTAACCCTATGTACACCAAGTGTCATTTCATGTCGGGTTCTGCATTTTCACAAAAGCCTGCAATTGAATTAGCGGCTATTATACTATGTAGAAGTGTATGAACTATAAAATAAAATATATATATATGTGTCACAAATTCAATGACATGTATATATATATATATATGAGGTGTAAAATTGTTTAAAAAAAATGCGTGGGCTCCCGCCCTATTTTCGCAACCAGACAGACAAAGCCAGCGAATGGGGGCAGATAATAATAGCCCAGAGAGGGACCATTATTTTTGGCCCCCCCTGGCTACTAACATCTGCCCCCAGACACCCCAGAAAAGACAAATCTATAATTAGATTCGCCCTTTCTGGCACTTTGCCCGTCTATTCCCATTGCCCTGTAGCGGTGGCGAATGGGTTAATATGGGGTTAAAGCCACATTGCAATTGAAAGGTGACCTTAAGCCAGGTTAATAATTGAGAGCTGTCAATTAGACAACTATCAATTATTAATCCTATTGCATGAAATAAAAATAAAACACACACACTTTAATTAAAAATCATTTTAATGAAATAAAGACACATGTTTTTGACCATCTTTTATTTGACTGCAAAAACCATTTCCTGTAATAAAAATAAAATAAAAAAGCAAAATTATTCTTACCTATCCCATGCACAGTCAGGTCCCACGGTGTAATCCTTCAGAAAGGGTTAATGTTTACTGCAGGGACCGCAGCTAATGCTGCAGCCTCACAGTAAACCCCCAAATGAATGAGTTCCTCTCCTGGCTGACAGGAGAGGAAGTGGAAAGCTTAATTGATTGCTTTCCACTTTCACTTCAGGTCAGCCAGGGACACAATCAGTGACGTCAGAGGGAACTGATTAACAAAAATAGGGGTTCCCTTCGAATAAAAAATGGCGTCGGGTCCCCCCTATTTTTGTTAACCAGCCAGATGAAGCAGACCGCTGAGGCCTGGATTTTCAGGCTGTTAAGGAGCCAATATCCATGGACCTTGCCAGCCTGATAATACCAGGCCACAGCAGTCTGCATATCTTGGCTGATTAACAAAAATAGGGGATCCCCTCGAAAAAAATTGGCGTAGGGTCCCCCCTATTTTTGTTAACCAGCCAGATGAAGCAGACCGCTGAGGCCTGGATTTTCAGGCTGTTAAGGAGCCAAGATCCATGGACCTTGCAAGCCTGATAATACCAGGCCACAGCAGTCTGCATATCTTGGCTGATTAACAAAAATAGGGGATCCCCTCGAAAAAAATTGGCGTGGGTCCCCCCTATTTTTGTTAACCAGCCAGATGAAGCAGACCGCTGAGGCCTGGTTTTTCAGGCTGGTAAGGATCCAATATCCATGGACCTTGCAAGCCTGATAATACCAGGCCACAGCAGTCTGCTTAGCTTGGCTGGTTAACAAAAATAGGGGATCCCCTCGAAAAAAAAACGGCGTAGGGGTCCCCCTATTTTTGTTAACCAGCCAAGTAAAATGCAGACTGCTGCGGCCTGGTATTAAAAGACTGTCAAGGCCCATGGATTTTGGCCCTCAACAGCCTGATAATACCAGGCTACAGCAGCCCCACATTTGGCGCATCAAAAGATGTGCCAATTGTGGCACTTTACCCGGCTCTTCCCACTGCCCTGTAGCGGTGGCAAGTGGGGTAATAAGGGGTTAATGTCACCGTTGATTGCACGGTGACAATAAGCCCGTTTAATAATGGAGAGGTGTCAATAAGACACCGATCCATTATTAATCCCAAAGTTATTAAATGCATAAAAAAAAGACAAAGCAAGAAAAAAGTATTTTAATGAAATAAAAGAGACAACACAGTTTGCATTTCTTTTATTGTACTCTCATTCCTGCGACGCCATCGATCTCCTGTAAAAAAAGAAAAAAAACAAACCAACAGTATACCACCTGTCCGACGCAGTCCATAGTAACGAGGGTCCCACGACGATCCAGCTCTGCTACATCGCAATGACAGGCAGAGCCTGTCATCGCGACGCAGCACAGCTGATTACCTGCTTCCCCGGCGGTGACGTCATCGGATTGACTGCTTTACGGCCGGGATTACCCAGCAGTCACTGCAGTTATCGCGAGAAACTGCATGTGACCGCCGGGGAAAGATGATGGCGGCCATGAAGCAGTCCAGGCCGTGACCGCCGGAGATCTTCTGCCAGGTAAGTGCCGCTGACTCCTGACAGACCCGACCGACGGACACTGACAGTGACAGACCCGACCGACGGACACTGACAGTGACAGTGACAATCCCGATTCCGGTATCCGATATGACGAAAATATCGGTATTCGGAATCGAAAGGTCGATACAGCTAATATCGGCCGATATCCGATATTTGCAGTATCGTATCGCTCAACACTACTCCCAAGTGCTTCACAGAAGTTTATAACGTAGAGCCATGAAAATAAAAAAATCATATTTTTTTCCACAAAAATAATCTTTTTTGCCCCCAAATTTTTATTTTTATAAGGGTAACAGGAGAAATAGGACCCCAAAAGCTATTGTGCATTTTGTCCTGAGTACACTGATGTCCCATATGTGGGGGGGAACCACTATTTTGACGCATGGCAGAGCTCGGAAGGGAAGGAGCACCGTTTTTAAATGCAGACTTTGATGGAATGGTCTGCGGGTGTCATGTCGCGCTTGGAGAGCCCCTGATGTGCCTAAACAGTAGAAACCCCCCACAAATGACCCCATTTTGCAAACTAGACCCCCCAAGGAACTTATCTAGATGTGTGGTCAGCACTTTAAACCCCCAAGGGCTTCACAGAAGTTTATAACGTAGAGCCGTGAAAATAAAAAAAATCATATTTTTTTTCCACATAAATGACCTTTTTGCCCCCAAATTTTTATTTTTATAAGGGTAACAGGAGAAATAGGGCCCCAAAAGTTGATGTGCATTTTGTCCTGAGTACGCTGATATCCCATATGTTTGGGGGAACCACTGTGATCGCCTTACTGCGATCTTTGGGAGGCACAATGAACAAATCCACAAAAGGTGAAGAATTGGTTTTCTTTTTTACGCCGTTCCTCGTGCGGTATTAGTGATTAGGCGACTTTATTCCTTGGATCGGTGTGATTACAGCGATACCAGATTTACATCCTTTTTCATGTTTAGCTTCTGTCACACACTAAAAGATGCTTTTTTTGGAATAATTTTTTGTAAGAAATTTTTGCATCGCCGTATTTTGAGAGCTATAATTTTTCCATATTTCGGCCGACAGAGTTATCTGTGGGCTTATTTTTTGCGGGACGAGCTGACGTTTTTATTTGTACCATATTCGGGCACATAACATTTTTTGATCGCTTCCTATTCCGATTTTTGTGGAAGCAGAATGAACAAAAACCAGCAATTCAGGAATTGTTTTTTTTTTTCCTCCGTTCCGCGTGTGGAAAAATTGATAAAGCAGCTTTAATCTTCGGGTCAGTACGATTACAGAGATACCTCATTTATAGATTTTTTTATGTTTTTTGCGTTTTTTACACAATAAAAAATTTTATAGAAAAAATAATTATTTTTACATCAGTTTATTCCGCGAGCTATAACTTTTTTATTTTTTCGCTGATGATGCTGTATGGCAGCTTGTTTTTTGCGGGACAAGATGACGTTTTCAGCGATACCATGATTATTTATATCTAACTTTTTGATCGCGTGTTATTGCACTTTTTCCAAGCGGTATGATGATACTGCTTGGAAAAAGTATAATTTACTACTTTTTTGTGTTTTTTTTTTTACGGCTTTCACTGAAGGGGTTAACTAGGGTTACGCTTTTATAGATGGGATTTTTACGGATGTGGCGATACCAAACATGTGTATTTTTTTTGTTTTTTATTTTTTTTATTACATAAAAATGTGTATTTTTAGGGGATTTTTTTAAAATTATTTTTTAATATTTTTTTTACAATTTTTTTAAAAAAATGATTTTTTTTTAACTTGTCCCTTTATGGGACTTTCACTTTTTTTACTTTTTATTGCAGTTACAATGCATTGCAATGCTCCAACATTGCAATGCATTGTACCTATGGTGAAAGCTGCTGTGAGCATGATCACAGCAGCTTTCCGTAGCTAGATGAACCGGAGGTTGTCATGACAACCCCCTGTCATCAAGGCAGAGATCGGGCCCTGCAAATACATTGCAGGGCGCCGATCTGAGGCAGAGGGAGCTCCCGACCCTCTGCCTCCCCCTGAGCGCTGCGATCGCGCTCGATCGAAGCAGTCAGGGGGTTAACAGCCAGGGGCGGCGGGGGCGCCGCTCCTGGCTGTCAGTGCAGGAAGCTCGGCCACTGCAGCGCCGGCTCCTGCACTGATCGCGCTGGAGATGCTGAAATTTCAGCATCTCCTGCGCGATCGCTGCTGTGTTTGGTCAGTCAGATTGACTGACCAATCACAGCACTGTGGGTGCGGGGACCGACGGCAAAGGTCCCCGCACCGCTTGCTGTGCCTGTAGCTGTCATAGACAGCTGTCGGCACTGAACTACCACTGCGTTTTTACACGCAGTGGTAGTTCAAAGGGATGACGTGCACAGTCCGTCCTGGTGCCGGAACTGACACCCGACCATGACGGACTTTGCACGTCAATGGACATTAAGTGGTTAAAAGGTATGCCCGCGATGTAGAGGGCCATAGCCAGCAGGAGTCAGAGGGAGAGGAGGAGGAGGCCCAGGACGAATAGATGGAATCGCAGGAGGAGGTGGAGGGAGGAAAATCCCCAGAGAGAGATACCCATGAGGAGAGAAAGTGGCGGGGACAGCACAGGAGGAGAGTGAGGCACAGGAGAATCCCACTATTAAGGATGTATTCACGGTGGTGTCTTTTTGCAAACAGGCACTAACCACGTTAACCCAACAAGTCCTGGGCATTCAATCGGAAGTAGCTACTATTAAAACAGATATCCATAAAGTGAATACTAGGATGGGAGAAGCTGAAAATAGAGTGGGAGAAGCTGAGGATTGGATCAACAAATTTAAAAAGTCTGAAAAACAGTTTAAGCAGCAAATTTCCGAAGTCATGACAAAAAATGATGATCTGGAGAATTGCTCCAGAAGAAATAATATCAGAATAGTGGGTATCCCAGAAAAAACTGAGGGGAGAGACCCCACGGAATTTGTGGGAAAAATGGTTGAGAGAGCAGATTGGAGCGGACACCCTTTTTTATGCATTGGAGCGGGCGCATAAAGTACCAATGCAACCACAGCCCCCGGGTAGCAATCCAGGTGTAATGATTGCGAAGCTGCTTCACTATAAGGATAGAGACATTATTATCCGCAGAGCAAGAGAATCAGAGGAGATAGTAATAAATGGCCAACGAATTGGTATATATCCTGACTATTCAGTTGCCGTACAGAAACAACGAATGCAGTTTGGAGGAGTAAAAAGACGTTTGAGAGAACTTGGGGCCAAATATTCAATGATGTTTCCGGCCAAATTGCGAGTGGTAGCCATGGATAAAGTCTTCTTTTTATGGAACAGAAGGAAGCTGCAAAGTGGATAGACATTAATGTGAAGTCCCTACAGATCAAAGAATAAGGGACTATCGCGGTGTTTAATATCCTTTTTGGAGGAGAGGTCGGCTGAGGACATTTAGGAACTTAACCCCCTTTCTAGTTTGCAGGTTTATTTGACAACCAGAATGGATGGATCGAAATACGGACACCCATAATACACAGATTGTTAATCTACAGTATATGTGATCCTGACAGGGGTCTAGAAGTGAGAAACTTTTAACTTCCACTGAAAATGATCTAATCCTTAATGGGAGACTATGGGGATTAAACGGGAAAGGGGTTGTTACTGAGTATGTGGAATTTATATAATTGCCTCTGGCGGAGGGCATGGCGGATATCTATTTGGAACAGCAGTTGTGTTGGTTTTTCTTATGTGCAATATACATAGTTCTAATTTTCTTTTTTCATGCGAAGCACATTGTGGGGAAACATAAGAATGCGTGGCGGGAGGGGGAGAGAGATGAGGTGAGAGGAGAGTTCAAATGAGTAAGTACCAAGGTGGTACAGAGATGACAGGAGAGAGACATTATGTCCGGGAGCGCAAGCTGGGAATAAAAAACCCATTGCTCTTAGAGAGCATGCAAGGGAAGGAGAATGCAGGGTGGAGTTGGGGGGGAGGGTTACCAATAGTACTAGAGGAAAATGATAGATGGAAGCAGGGGTGAACCTAGCCTCTGTGCTGCCTGAGGCGAAGTGCAAAACGGCGCCCCCCAATTCGATCGAGGAAGGTTGCAGTGCGCATAGCGCGCCGCGGCAAATTTTAGGCCACACCCGACCACACCCATTTCACAACTAGCCACACCCATGTCCACGCCCCGACCACACCCATTTAGCACTGGTGATCACACTGACTGGTACTGAGGGCACAGTGACTGGTACTATGGGCACACTGGTACTGAGTAAAAGAAAGAACAGAGAGAGAAAAAAGAAAACAGAGAAAGGAGAGAGAGAAAGAGGGGAAAGCAAGAAAGAACAGAGAGAAAGTAGAGAGAGAAATAAATAAACAAAGAAAGGGAAAAGAAAGAACAGAGAGAGAAAGAACAGAGAGAGAAAGAAAAAAAATGACGGAAAGAAAGAACAGAGAGAAAGAAAGAATGAACAGAAAAAGAAAGAGGGGACAGAAAAAAAGAACAGAGAGAAAAAAAGAAATAGGGGAAAGAAAGAACAAAGAGAGAAAGAAAGAACAGAGAGATAGAGAGAAAGAAAGATGGAAAACAAAGAACAGAGAGAGAGAAAGAGAAATAAAGAAAACAGATAGAAAGAACAGAGAGAGAGAGAAAGAACAGAAAGATAGAGTGGAAAGAAAGAGAAAGAAAGAAAGAACAGAGAGAAAGAAAGAACAGAGAGAGAAAGAGAAAGAAAGAACAGAGATAGAAAGAAAGAGGGGAAAGAAAGAACAGAGAGAAAGAAAAAGAACAGAGAGAGAAAGAAAGATGGGAAAGAAAAAAACTACTGAATAATGGCCCCAGATACTGCTGCATACAGTATAATGGCCCCACATGATGCTCCATACTGAATAATGGCCCCACATAATGATGCATACAGTATAATGGCCCCATATGATGCTCCATACTGAATAATGGCCCCATATACTGCTGCATACAGTATAATGGCCCCACATGATGCTCCATACTGAATAATGGCCCCATATACTGCTGCATACTGTATAATGGCCCCATATACTGCTGCATACTGTATAATGGCCCCATATACTGCTGCATACAGTATAATAGCCCCACATGATGCTCCATACTGAATAATGGCCCCATATACAGCTGCATACTGTATAATGGCCCCATATACTGCTGCATACTGTATAATGCCCCATATACTGCTGCATACAGTATAATAGCCCCAAATGATGCTCCATACTGAATAATGACCCCATATACAGCTGCATACTGTATAATGGCCCCATATACTGCTGCATACTGTATAATGGCCCCATATACTGCTGCATACAGTATAATAGCCCCACATGATGCTCCATACTGAATAATGGCCCCATATACTGCTGCATACTGTATAATGGCCCCATATACTGCTGCATACTGTATAATGGCCCCATATACTGCTGCATACAGTATAATAGCCCCACAAGATGTTCCATACTGAATAAAGGCCCCATATACTGCTGCATACTGAATAATGGCCCCATATACTGCTGCATACTGTATAATGGCCCCATATACTGCTGCATACAGTATAATGGCTCCACATGATGCTCCATACTGAATAATGGCCCCATATACTGCTGCATACTGAATAATGGCCCCATATACTGCTGCATACTGAATAATGGCCCCATATACTGCTGCATACTGTATAATGGCCCCATATACTGCTGCATACAGTATAATAGCTCCACATGATGCTCCATACTGAATAATGGCCCCATATACTGCTGCATACAGTAAAATGGCCCCACATGATGCTCAATACTGAATAATGGCCCCATATACTGCTGCATACAGTATAATGGCCCCACATGATGATGCATACAGTATAATGGCCCCACATGATGCTCCATACTGAATAATGGCCTTGCATAAAAAAAAAACTACTCACCTCTGCCCGTTCCAACGCTGATATCGCTTCCTCATCTATCACACACACACACACACACATACACACATACATACATACATACACACAGAGTCACACACACAGCAGCTTCACACACACACACACACACACACACACACACACAGCAGCTTCACACACACACACAGCAGCTTCACACACACACATACACACACACACACAGCAGCTTCACACACACACATACACACATACACACACACACACACACACCAGCTTCACAGGCACAGCGGCCAGACTCACCTCTCCACGATCCAGCAGCTTCCTTCTCACTTCCTCTCACACATTGAGCGGCGCTGGTGTTATGAATTCTGCTCTGCCGCCCCCTGGCTGCCGCCGCCTGAGACAACAGCTCAACTCGCCTCATTACAGCGGCGCCCCTGGATGGAAGGACAAGAGCTTTAATATATATAATGGATAGCTTTAAAGTTATAAGTTAGAATGTTAGAGGTCTAGGGGAAAAAAATAGACTATACTCAAATGTATGCAAGATCAGGGTGCATCGGTGGTCTGTCTGTTAGAAACCCATTTGCAGAAAGAAACAACTCACATTTTAAACAGAAGGTGGATACAGAGGGCATACCATTCTACCTTCTCCAGTTACTCCAGAGGTGTATCGATTTAATTAACAGATCCACACCATTTGAAGAAAAGGATGTATACATAGACCCAGAGGGACAAGGGGTGGCGGTTAGGGGGTTGTTTTTTGGACGGCCATTGTGCTTGGTGGCACTTTACATTCCCCCCCACACTCTAGTACTAAAATTAGAGTAATGAGAGAATACGCTGTGAGTAATGGAGGAATGCCGCTGCTGATGATGGTCGATTTCAATAATGTGGTGGACATTTTCTGGGATAGAAGCAAAAGACAACCAAATGTACAAGGTGGTACCAACACGGTCTTTGATAATTTTATTAAAGAATTAGGACTGATTGATACATGGATGGTTAGAAATGTAGAGAAAAGATGTTACTCGTGTCAATCCACATCTTATGGCACACTGTCACGAATTGACCTAGCTTTGACGGATGGTTGGGCGGACGCCATGATTAGAGAGGTTCAATATCTTCCTAGAGTGATCTCTGATCACAGTCCAGTTATGGTTAAAATTGAGTGTGGAATGCAGGACGATGTAATTAGAGATGGTTGAAAGATGCATCCGGTATGGCTTCAGTATCTTAACCCCTTAATGTCCACTGACGTGCAGAGTCCGTCATGGCCAGGTGTCAGTTTTGGCACCTTGATGGACTCTCTGCAAGTCATGGCTTTGATCTACCACTGTGTGTAAACAAACAGTGGTAGTTTAGTGCCGACAGCTGTCTATGACAGCTGAGAGGCAGGGTAAGAGGTGAAGGGACCCATGACATCGGTCCCTGCACCCAGATCGCTGTGATTGGTCAGTCAATCTGACTGACCAAACACAGCATGATCGCACAGGAGATGCAGCACTTCCTACCCGATCAGAGGAGAAGCTGGCAGTGGAAGCTGCTGATCTGCTGCTGTGAGAGCAGGGGGGAGGTGCTGGAACAGCCAGGGACAAGCTGAGCACTGCCCCCGACTGATTAACCCTGCTGATGCCGTGATCATGAGTGATCACTTCATTTGGAGGTCAGTGAAGAGATGCAGGGACCAAATGACAGAGTCTCTGCATCTCTGACTGCTGTAATTGGATAGTAAATGTAACTATCTAATCACAGCAGTGTGTCAAATGCTTGTAACAATAGCTCAGCTACATCTTATCACTCTGTCTGTGACATTGTTAGAGATAAGAGCTGTGCTGCTGTGAAACTTGTGTGGAATCCAAATTTTGTTGGAAAAATGAGAAATTGCTGGTCAACTTTTAACACTTATAACTTCCTAACAAATAAAAATTTTGTTTCCAAAATTGTGCTGATGTAAAGTAGACATGTGGGAAATGTTATTTATTAACTATTTTTTGTGACATATCTCTGTGATTTAAGGGCATAAAAATTTAAAATTTGAAAATTGCAAAATTTTCAAAATTTTCACAATATTTCCATTTTTTTCATAAATAACCGCAAGTTATATTGAAGAAATTTTACCACTACCATGATGTACGATATATCACGAGAAAACAATCTCAGAATCGCCAAGATCCGTTGAAGCGTTCCAGAGTTATAAGCACATAAAGTGACAGTGGTCAGAATTGTAAAAATAGGCCTGGTCCTTAACCTACAAAATGGCTTGGTCGTTAAGGGTTTTAATGTACAAAGGATAAAGAGGGAATTGGAAGAATTTTTTATCCATAATACAGGGAGTACAGATAGACTGGTGGAATGGGATGCGATGAAGGCCTTCCTTAGAGGGTTGCTATATAGAGATATTTGTAGATGTAAATCACAGACTAAAAAAGAGGAAACAGAAAACTTTGAGGCATTGAGAAAAGCGGAGGAAGTAGCTATAAATAATGATACGCCGGAAACTCAAAAGGGTCTGTGGGAAGCTCAGAAATTGGTGAATAAATGTTTATTGGATAAAGTGACTAAAATGCAGGCGTTCAGGAAAACAAACTTTTATGCTGAGGGAGAGAAAGTGGGACATCTTCTATCTGTCATAGCCTCGGCACAAAGAGATAATACATTTATCTATAGCATGGTGGATGAAAAAGGAAGGAAGGTTAATTACCTAAAGGGAATATTGACCATCTTTAGTGATTTTTACAAAAATCTGTACTCTTCGGGAGAAAATGTGGAAGGGGGGAAATAGAGGACTTTTTAAAGTTAGGGTCTCTCCACAGATTAAGTAACGAAAATAGAGAATGGTTGGACTCTCCTATTACATTGGAAGAGATGGAGATTGCGCTGCATGGCATGGCAAATGAAAAAGCCCCTGGGTCAGATGGCATACACTCAGAGATTTATAAACAATTTGCGGAACTATTACTCCCTAAATTACTGACAGTGTTTGAAGAAGCCAGAGAGAAAAAGTCCCTTCCGGCCTCTATGAGGGAGGCGATGATAGTGGTGATCCCCAAAGAGGAAAAAGACCCTAAAATACCTGAGTCATATAGACCAATCTCATTGTTAACGGTAGACATTAAAATTTTGGCTAAGGTCTTGGCAAATAGGTTGACAGGGTCATTTCTTCCCTGATACACCCCGATCAAGCGGGATTTATGCCCAAGAGATCTACAGCGGAGAATATAAGAAGGGTGTATCTAAATCTCCAAATACAACCTGATAATCCAGGAAGAAGGGTGATAGCTTCACTTGACGCCCGAAAGGCGTTCGATAGTGTACAATGGGTTTATTTGTGGAGAGTGATGCAAAAATTTGTGTTCGGGCCTCACTTCATTCATTGAATGGGTGCAATTGTTGTATTCTCAGCCTACTGCTAAGGTTAGAGTCAACAGAGCGGTTTCCTCATCCTTCCCTCTGGGTAGAGGAACCAGGCAGGGGTGTCCACTGTCACCGCTCCTTTTTGCGTGGCAGTTGAACCACTAGCGGCAGCCATTAGGAAAAATCGAGAGATTCAGGGCTCAGATATGGGGAAATGGAAGAAGAAATTGCTCTGTAATGCAGATGACCTTTTACTGTTTTTAGGTGATCCGGCAGAATCATTGAGCGGTGCCATGCAGACAATTGAAAGGTTTGGGATCATATCAGGGCTAAGAATTAATTGGTCCAAGTCAGTTCTGTTTAAAGTAGATCAAGAGGTGGCATGGACAGATAGAGATACTGAAGTCAATAAATTGCAATGTTAAGATTCCTTTAAATATTTAGAATACATATTTCCCAAACCTATCTCAGAATACCTTCACAAAAAACAACCCTTTATTTTTAAAAAATTTAAAAAACCCAAAAATAAGATCTGAAAAATTTACATCTAACGGGTAGGAAGATAATTTTTTTAAAATGATTTTAATGCCTAGTTTTGTATTTTCTGAAAAATGCGCCTGGGGGATAAAAAAAAAAAGTTTTAAACCCTTTAAAACAATGTTTTAGAGCCTTGGTGGGGAAAAAAAACAAGAAAGGGAAAAAATTTGGGAAATTTCCCAGAGACCCAAAGATGGGGAGGGGTTTGGGCTTTACCGAATCCTGAAATTATTTTTTGGGTGCCCAAGTCAGGGGCTTTAGGGGTGGTCAGACCTGGGCCTGGTAGTTCTTTAGGAAAAATTTTTAAACACTGTATGGAGGGGGTGCCGATATAAAGGACTGGAGGGGGGGGAAATTTTGAGAACTGGGGGGGGAAAGGCCTACAAGAGCTCATAAATAAAATTTTGGGCACAATTAAGACGGTAAGGGGGGTGAAGGCCTAACTAAAAATTTTCACCCATTTGAACAAAAACAATTTTTCCGGAGATACAAAAATAGGGAAATAAAAAAATGGAAGGAAAAGGAAAAAGTAATGTATCAAATAATGGAGTGGAGGGTATTAAATCCTTTTCCCCAGTTACAAATAAAAATTCCAAATTTCCGGATAACAGAAAAGGGATCACTTTGGCAGGTTTTAAACATGCAATTAAAACCCAAAAGAGTTCAACGGAGATTGGGGATAGAACTGATCTGGGTTTTAGACTATATATGCCAAAAGGGATACTAGGGGGTAATTTCAGGCACTAAGGGATTTGTTGCATACATTTTTTTTGGATTCCGCTGAAGCGAAGCATAAATGGGAGGAAGAAGTGGGGAAAAATTAAAATGATGATAATGGGAAAACATATGGAATATTACCCAAGCTCTCTAAAAGTGAACCCGCAAGACTACACATATTTATGAATTCACAGAGTTTTAAGGTCACCCTTAATATTTTACAAAATGGGCTGAGGGGAAAATCTGATGCCCAAAGAAAATGGAAAGGGTGGTAAATTTTCCCCAAAGTTGTGAATCCCCAGACTTTCAAATTTGGTCAGGATGATTGGTAGATAGGAGGGCGATGATGTGAAATTTCGGGAGATCCGTCACGTGATTGTTGGGGAGTGGTAGAATCTTTCTGATAAAAATAAAAAAAATTGCTATTTCCGACTACTTTTTTGTCCCGAAAATTTTTTTGCTAGAAACGGACCGGCGTATCCTCCCTCCAGAGAAGAATACCAA
>JARQOD010000001.1:146805258-146912078 GCA_033576555.1 Oophaga sylvatica
AACTGCTGACACCCCCTCCAGCCAATTGGGTCTGGCATTGTCCTGATTGGGAGGAACCCGGGCCAACCGCACCAGCATATGGTCTCACAAGGGGTCTGGGTTTCCACTCGGTACCTAATGGCCTCACTCCCTTGGGACACAGGGTGGGCAGTGGGGGGCCATCAAAAGAAATGCCACCCCACACCATTACTGACCCACTCCCAAAAAGGGGGCATGCGAAGGTTTGCAGGCAAATCCCTTCCACGGCATCTCCAGACTCTGTCACGTCTGTCCTGTGCTAGGTAAAACCTGCTTTCATCTGTAAAGAGCACGGGAAAACCAGGGAAAATTTGCCAATCTGGGTTCTGGGGCAATCCCAAGCATCCTGAATGGTTTTTTGGGCTATGACAAAAACCCCATCTGTGGACTGGGGGATCAGACCATTCATGGATCGGTTTCTAAACATTTGTGCAGAACCATAAACATTTGTGGCCTGCTGGAGTCTTTTTTGCGGGCTCGGGCCCTTCCCCTCCTTTTTCCTCCTTACCAAAGGGGGGGTACGGCCCTGGGGGTTTGTTGCCCTCCAACACCCCCCACGGGGTCTCCTGGTGTTTTGGGGCCATTCCTGTGCGCCTCCACCCTCTGGGACCACGCTGACAGACACAGCAAACCTTTTGCCACAGTTTGCTTGATGTCCCTCCTGGTGAGTGCACTCCCGAGCCACTTGTGGAGTTGTAGAGCTGTCTCTGCTACACATGTAAAGCAAAACCCAACTTTCAAAAGTGACCAAAAAATCAGCCAGAAAACTTTTGGGACGAGATGTTGTCTGGGTCCCCCCGAGAAAAACTCCCCTTTTTTAGAAAGTGTCTTGATAATTTTCCAAAAATTTCCTAGGTCTATTCCATTTGCACAACAGCATGTGAATTGATTGTAAAAACATGTTGCTTCCCAATGGAAAGTGTGTTTCACGATTTGATTTTTGGAGTTTATCTGTTGTTTTAAGTGTTCCCTTTATTTTTCCCTTTATGTGAAACTCATTTTTTTTTATAGGGATTATTACAACTCAAAAAATAATGGTAGTACACCCCAGAATTTTAAAGGCCCGGAACCTTAAATGTTGAAAAAACGATCCAGTCTCCCTGCGGGTCGCACGAGTCATTTTGCATGCGAGTACAATCCGATTTTTTCAATTAATCGTTTTTCATCCAATGCGTGGATTTTTCTTCCCATTGCAAATTTATTTTAAACATGACTTTGACATACAGCAATTCTCTGTCATTTACACATCGTTTTCAAAGAAAATATTTGTCAAAACACATTATGTGTATACATATAGTACAGACCAAAAGTTTGGACACACCTCATTTAAAGATTTTTCTGTATTTTCATGACTATGAAAATTGTACATTCACACTGAAGGCATCAAAACTTTGAATTAAAAAAATGTGGAATTATATACTGAACAAAAAACTATGTAACAACTGAAATTATGTCTTATATTCTAGGTTCTTCAAAGTAGCCACCTTTTGCTTTGATGACTGCTTTGCACACTCTTGGAATTCTCTTGATGAGCTTCAAGAGGTAGTCACTGGAAATGGGCTTCCAACAATCTTGAAGGAGGTCCCAGAGATGCTTAGCACTTGTTGGCCCTTTTGCCTTCACTCTGCGTTCCAGCTCACCCCAAACCATCTCGATTGGGTTCAGGTCTGGTGACTGTGGAGGTCAGGTCATCTGGCGTAGCACCCCATCACTCTCCTTCTTGGTTAAATAGCCCTTACACAGCCTGGAGGTGTGTTTGGGGTCATTATCCTGTTGAAAAATAAATGATGGTCTAACTAAATGCAAACCGGATGGAATAGATGCTGTGGTAGCCATTCTGGTTCAGTATGCCTTCAATTTTGAATAAATCCCCAACAGTGTCACCAGCAAAGCACCCCCACACCATCACACCTCCATGCTTCACTGTGGGAACCAGGCATGTAGAGTCCATCCGTTCACCTTTTCTGCATCACACAAAGACACGGTGGTTGGAACCAAAGATCTCAAATTTGGACTCATCGGACCAAAGCACAGATTTCCACTGGTCTAATGTCCATTCCTTGTGTTCTTTAGCCCAAACAAGACTCTTCTGCTTGTTGCCTGTTCTTAGCAATGGTTTCCTAGCAGCTATTTTACCATGAATGCCTGCTGCACAAAGTTTCCTCTTAGGCCTCTTTCACACATCCGTTTTTTGACTTCAGGCACGATCCGGCGTGTTGTTAAAAAAACGGATCCGGTACCGTATGCGTTTTTTTAGCATTGACTTTCATTAGCGCCGGATCGTGCCTGATGTTGTTGCGTTGCATCCGTTTTTGTCCGGATCCGGCGGAAATGGACATTCCGGCGGCCAAACAAAACGGTCACTGCAAAGTTTTTGTTTATTTCCAGAGCCGCCTGATAGTGCCTGAAGCGGCGCATCAGGCGGCAGGAAATAAAACAAATGTATGGAACCGGACCAGTCTTTTGTTCTCTCTCTCTCTGTCTCTCTCCCTCTCTCTCCTCGGTCCGGACATGCGTACCTGCATTTTCTGACTGCAAAACTTCTAAATCCGGGTTCAAAAGTTCAGGACGGATCCAGCAAAAAAAAACTGATCCGTTGCATCAGTTTTTTAATTTCAGCGCCGGATCCATCCCTTCAGGAATTCGACGTATTATGCCTGACACAAAAAAACGGATGTGTGAAAGAGGCCTTAACAGTTGTTGTAGAGATGTGTCTGCTGCTAGAACTCTGTGTGGCATTGACCTGGTCTCTAATCTGAGCTGCTGTAAACCTGCGATTTCTGAGGCTGGTGACTCAGATAAACTTATCCTAAGAAGCAGAGGTGACTCTTGGTCTTCCTTTCCTGGGGCGGTCCTCATGTGAGCCAGTTTCTTTGTAGCGCTTGATGGTTTTTGCAACTGCACTTGGGGGCACTTTCAAAGTTTTCCCAATTTTTCGACTGACCTTCATTTCTTAAAGTAATGATGGCCACTTGTTTTTCTTTATTAAGAATTTGTATTATGGCAAGAAAAAAGCAGCTAACAGTCTATTAAGTAGGACTATCAACTGTGTATCCACCAGACTTCTGCACAACACAACTGATGGTCCCAACCCCATTTATAAGGCCAGAAATCCCACTTATTAAACCTGACAGGGCACACCTGTGAAGTAAAAACCATTTCAGGTGACAACCTCTTGAAGCTCTTAAAGAGAATGCTAAGAGTGTGCAAAGCAGTCATCAAAGCAAAAGGTGGCTACTTTGAAGAAACTAGAATATAAGACATATTTTCAGTTGTTTCACACTTTTTTGTTAAGTATATAATTCCACATGTGTTAATTCATAGTTTTGATGCCTTCAGTGTGAATTTACAATTTTCATAGTCATGAAAATACAGAAAAATCTTTACATGAGAAGGTGTGTCCAAACTTTTGGTCTGTACTGTACTGTTTATATATAAATAAATAGAATAAAAGCCGGCAATTTATGTGCCACGTACAGTAAAATCACAGTGACAGGTTAGAATAGATAGATATATAGATGTCAGTGACACACACATATATATATATATGTATATATATTACATAGATAGAAGAAAAGCCGGCAATTCATCTGCCGTGTACTGTAAAATCACTGTTGGAGCCGACTGGATAGAAGAGATGGATTACATACAGTAAATACAAATAGAATAGGTAGATATACAGATGTCAGTGACAAATACAATTGGTACAGTGTGTGTGCAAAATACTGGACACGTATTTAATAATAATAATAGATTTTTTGGAAAAAAAAGGCTTAGGCTCCCACATAATTTCCTTAACCAGCAGAGGGAAAGCCAACATTTATAGCGTGCGAAGGGGTAATAATGGATTGGCGGATCTCTAAGATGCACCAATTCTGACATTTAGCCTCGCTCTTTCCATCTGCCCTGTAGTGGTGGCAAGTGGAGTGACAACCCCCTTACTAACCCCATAGTTACATTGAATGAAAACACAGACACCCAGAATAAAATCCTTTAATTGAAAGAAAGACATAGTCTCCTTTCATAATCGTAATTAAACCATACTTATGACCTCGCCCATTCCCCCGATGTCCTTGTCATCTGCAAGAGTTTAAAAAAAACAACAATATTCTTCACCTTTCTGCAGAGCTGCTTTTAATCCATTTGTCCCATGATGGGTCTAGCTCTGCTACATCTAGATGGCAGGCTGCATGGTTGCATGATGCGACCATACAGCCTGTCATTCAGCAGAGAAACTGAACACTATGTGCTCAGTGTCTCCCTGTGAACTTGTATTCCCTGTCTGAGGGCGCCACGAGAGTGAGAAAGTTCTCCTGCTCGCGGTGCTGCCGGACAGGTCCTGCGAGTTCACAGCCAATGAACTCACTTCACCTTTCTAACGCCAGCGCGAGCGCCGTGGGAATTTTTTTGCCAAAAAATAATCTTTCATTAATTAAATACATGTACAGTGTGCTGCTCACATACTGTACTAATTGTATTTGTCATTGATATCTGTATATCTACCTATTCTGTGTGTATACTGTATGTAATCCGTCTCTTCTATCCTGTCAGCTTCTGCAGTGATTTTACAGTACACAGCAGATGAATTGCCGGCTTTTCTTCTATCTATGTAATATATATACATACGGTTATATAAAAAAGTTTGGGCACCCCTATTAATCTTAAGCTTAATGTTTGATAAAAATTGGTGTTTTTGCAACAGCTATTTCAGTTTGATATATCTAATAACTATTGGACACAGTAATGTTTCTGCCTTGAAATGAGGTTTATTGTACTAACAGAAAATGTGCAATCTGCATCCAAACAAAATTTGACAGGTGCATAAGTATGGGCACCTCACCAGAAAAGTGACATTAATATTTAGTAGATCCTCCTTTTGCAAAAATAACAGCCTCTAGTCGCTTCCTGTAGCTTTTAATGAGTTCCTGGATCCTGGATGAAGGTATTTTTGACCATTCCTCTTTACAAAACAATTCCAGTTCAGTTAAGTTTGATGGTTGCCGAGCATGGACAGCCCTCTTCAAATGATCCCACAGATGTTCAATGATATTCAGGTCTGGGGACTGGGATGGCCATTCCAGAACATTGTAATTGTTCCTCTGCATGAACGCCTGAGTAGATTTGGAGCGGTGTTTTGGATCATTGTCTTGCTGAAAGATCCATCCCCTGCGTAACTTCAACTTTGTCACTGATTCTTGAACATTATTGTCAAGAATCTGCTGATACTGAGTGGAATCCATGCGTCCCTCAACTTTAACAAGATTCCCGGTGCCGGCATTGGCCACTCAGCCCCAAAGCATGATGGAACCTCCACCAAATTTTACTGTGGGTAGCAAGTGTTTTTCTTGGAATGCTGTGTTTTTTTGACGCCATGCTTAACACCTTTTTGTATGACCAAACAACTCAATCTTGGTTTCATCAGTCCACAGGACCTTCTTCCAAAAAGAAATTGGCTTCTCCAAATGTGCTTTTGCATACCTCAGCCGACTCTGTTTGTGGCATGCTTGCAGAAACGACTTCTTTCGCATCACTCTCCCATACAGCTTCTCCTTGTGCAAAGTGCATTGTATAGTTGACCGATGCACAGTGACACCATCTGCAGCAAGTTGATGCTACAGCTCTCTGGAGGTGGTCTGAGGATTGTCCTTGACTGATCTCACCATTCTTCTTCTCTGCCTTTCTGATGTTTTTCTTGGCCTGCCACTTCTGGCCTTAACAAGAACTGTCCCTGTGTTCTTCCATTTCCTTACTATGTTCCTCACAGTGGAAACTGACAGGTTAAATCTCTGAGACAGCTTTTTGTATCCTTCCCCTGAACAACTATGTTGAATAATCTTTGTTTTCAGATCATTTGACAGTTGTTTTGAGGAGCCCATGATGCCACTCTTCAGAGGAGATTCAAACAGGAGAACAACTTGCAAGTGGCCACTTTAAGTAGCTTTTCTCATGATTGCATACACCTGGCTATGAAGTTCAAAGCTCAATGAGGTTACAAAACCAAAAAAAGTGCTTTAGTAAGTCAGTAAAAAGTAGGTAGGAGTATTTAAAACAAGAAAATGATAAGGGTGGCCATACTTATGTACCTGTCAAATTTTGTTTGGATGCAGATTGCACATTTTCTGTTAGTACAATAAACCTCATTTCAAGGCAGAAACATTACTGTGTCCAATAGTTATTAGATATATCAAACTGAAATAGCTGTTGCAAAAACACCAATTTTTATCAAACATTAAGCTTAAGATTAATAGGGGTGCCCAAACTTTTCATATAACTGTATATATATGTGTGTGTCACTGACATCTATATATCTGTGTATTCTATGTGTATATATCTATTCTATTCTAACCTGTCACGTGATTTTACTGTACGCGGCACAGTAATTGCGGGCTTTTCAAAGGACACCGGTGAATAAAAATCAGACCGCACTCGCATGGTCTGAGTGCTGTGTGATTTTTTTCTCGCACCCATAGGCTTGCATGCTGCGATATTACATGCACACTGAATACACCCGAGAAAACAAACGATGATATGAGCTGCCCCATAGATTAACACTATGCCGAGTGCTATGCTGTTTTCTCGCATAGCACTCACCCGTATTCTACGGTAGTGTGACACCGGCCAAAGGGATTCTGTCAGCAAGCTTCTCCTATAAAATCTGAAAGCTGCATTATGTAAGGCAGAGACCCTGATTCCAGCGATTTGTCACTTATCGGGCTGCTTGGTGCAGTTTTGATGGAATCCTTGTCTTCTCTGCTGTAGATGAAGAAATGGTCAGAATGCTGAGCTGTGTATAACTCCGCCCACTCCCCTTATTGGCATCTTCCTATTTACACTGTATATTGTCATCAATCTGCCAATCAGGGTTGGGGGCATGGTCACACAGATTAGCTGCATGGATCACCAAGGCCGGTAGTGGTAGTCTCCTGCTGCTAAACACTGATTATATTGAAACTACAGCAAACAGATTAGTAAGTGACACATCCCCAGATTAAATAGCAAAAACTTTCTGCCAGAAAATGACTGTTCAAACTAATCATATGAACTCTGTGCACAAATGGTATGGTCAAGCAGTTCAATTCACCTTCTTACCTACTTTTTTTTCTATCAATCTCCTGTGAAGCCACAGCCATCAATCAAGGGGGGGTGCAGAAATAGATGCAAATGAAATAAGTAGATGGTCAGGTGCACTGAATTGTTTTGCCTAAATCGAACACTTGTGCTTGTGTGCTGACCCGCCACCACAATTGTGGATTACCAGGGCTATGGGGTACTCAGAGCCGAGCCCATGGAAGTCTATGGGGGTTGTCACTGGTAGCGGTGGCTCGGTCTGTGGCCCTGGCGGTCAGGGCGATGATGGGGGAATTATTTACAGGGGATTTGGTAGATAACAGTTTGTGACGCCACCTGTAGTTGTCTAGTCACTAAGACCAGCGCTGCTGAATAGAACTCTGAGGGGATGTTATAGCAGCTAGGTGTTGGGTCCCCCACAGGTGGGACTGTCCCTCTGAGTCTATGGTTATAATGATGTAGGGTGCAGTTAAATGAATCAGTCTCACACCATCCAGCGTCTTTCCATACCTTTTACTTGTCAGATGTTTAGGCAGGTCCCGGGAGCTGGTCGGGGTGGAGAATGCACGTCTAGGTAACAGCTGAGCAGGTTAGAGGCCTCCTTAACTTCCAATATGTAGGTGAGTCCAACTTGCAGGAAGCGTAGTTAACTCCAAATACTCCAGCTAACTCTATAGCTGTACTGCCCGGCCGGCTTTGTGATGGAGCCTTCTAAATGGTGAAACTAAGTCCTTACTTTTGTCAAGCGCTTAACTCAAAGTCCTTGTTCCCCTGACTCCGGTTACGTACCGACACTAAGGCCTGCTCCTGCGACTTATAGTCCAGCGAGACTCTGGTTTTCTCGTTACTATGCCTGAAGCAATAGCAACTCCTCGGTCCCCAGTGACCGGATAATTAGTGCAGGTAATTCACTACCTAAGGCACTGCTCTGTCTTCTCCACTGTGCCCTTCGCCCTGCTTCTGCTCTTAACATAGCACTGCAGCGTGGATGTAGAAAGTCAGTTTTTCCTTTGAGCTCAATGAGCAGCTCTTAGTATCCTCTAAGTCCAGGCTGGTTAAGAGGTAGCTCTGACTAGGCTAGGATGAACTGGCTCACCCGTACTAGCCTCCACTTCTTGGTCAGATGAGCTACTCTGGCACTCAACTCACACCGAGCTCTAACAGGAACTCAACTCTCTGCACTGTCCTGAGACAGGAACTCTCTCTCTATCCTGAGACAGGAACTCCCCTCACTGTCCTGAGACAGGAACTCTCCTCCTACGCAGGCTGCGTGACACTACTTTATACCCCTAGTGGGTGTGTCTAAAGTGTGAATGAATGATGTAAAGCTTTAACTGTTACCTTTCTGTGCAGACTCCAGGATTTTATGTGTGCCTTACAAAGCTGGGCTACACATCCCCCCTTGGTAAAACACAGCACTCCCGGGCTGTAAAATATAAAAAGAAAGACATTCTGTTTTGCATTTAAACAATAACATGAAATTCATCCCATCCGGGAGGTACGAAATCTTAAACGTTACATTATGAACAATAGAAAATACAAAAGTATCAAAACATCAAGACACTCAATAAATACACAGTATTCTTGTGAAGGACCCGCACCAAACCTTCCACGTGGGTCCTGGGTGGGCTGCAGGACTTCTGACTGCAGACCTCACTCAGTGCCACACCATACGGGTTTTCGGTTCAGAGGTAAGTCAAAGCTTCGTGTGAAACCAAGACAAGGCACCGTAGTGCAACTATTTACAGGATACAGTTTTTGGGCTGGCTCAGTCCTCAGCCACGCAGTCCATTATAAGACATTTTCAAGTAATTCACATTATATCACAATACTTGAAATTCCTTCAAGTGCAATAAACTTCTTTATACAACTTTATACAATTGGTCATAAATAATAAACCTTTTCTGAGTCATAATAAACTAGTTTGTTAGGACTACTGTTGATAACGAATAGGTAGCTTCCCTTTCGTTGTACGTTCTGATCTACGTGGAGTAGCATCAGGTATAATGGTCTCTGATCTATCTGTTCTGCGTAACGACAAACTATAATACTGTCTCAATCTTTCTATGGATCTGGCAAGCGTACTGAGGGCTGGGCGGTGTGAGTCAGCTTCACCAGGGGATCCCATAGCATGGGGCACTGCTTCTGGTGATTCTACTTCTTGAGGTTCTGCAGGCTGGGGTTCTGCTGGAATAGGTACCTCTAGAACTGGCTCTGTTGGCACAATGGGCATGACTGGAGGTGGAGTTTCCTCTTGTGGCTGATAAAACTGCAACACAGGAATGATTACCGCATCTCCCAGTCTGGGCCAATCCGCAGGTAAATCTCCCAGATCAGTGTGTATAACCGCTTCAACACTCTCTTCTTGATTCACAATAGGGTTATCTTCCCGAAGCTTCAAATGGTCTGGACACAACTTTAAATGATCTCTTGACACAGTGGCAGTCGTTTTTCCTCCATCCTTGCTGATGATACAGACTTTTCTGTTATCAAATTTGGAATCTTGTACGACATATGGTTCTTGTTCCCACTGGTTGTCCAACTTGTGCAGCTTCCTTTTCCTTTTTAACACAATTTCTCCAGGCGTGAAAGGCTTAGCGGGAGCATTCTTGTTGTAAACATTTTCCTGCTTTTCCCGTGCTTTATTAAGACTTTCTTCTACGCAGGCTTGCACTCTTCTGTATTGCTCTTGCCGGTTTGTGTCCCAATTTTCAACAGTGTCATCTGCCTCTGGTTCCACCACACCAAGTTCCAAGTCCATTGGCAGTCTTCCAGGCCTTGCTCTCATAAGGTAAGCTGGTGTGCAGTTGGTAGAACTCACTGGTATGTGGTTGTACAAGTCAACTAGGTCAGGTAACAATTCTGGCCACCGATTTCTTTCTTCCAGTGGTATGGATTTTAGCAAGTCAACGACAATGTGGTTCATTTTCTCGCAAAGGCCGTTGGTTTGGGGGTGGTATGGCGTCGTTCTAATTTTTTTACACCCATACAAGTGACAAAATTCCTTAAACAGATCCGCTTCAAAAGCAGGGCCTTGATCAGTCAGTACCTGCTCTGGATACCCATGTGGTCTGCAGAAGCTTGCTTGGAAGGTCCTTGCTGCCGTCACTGCTGTCTGATCCTTGACGGGGATGACCACCAAAAATCTCGAATAATGATCCACCATGGTCAGGGCATATGAGTATCCAGACCTGCTTGGCGACAATTTGACGTGGTCCAAGGCCACGATCTCCAAGGGACGAGTCGTCCGGATAAGCTGCAGGGGTGCCTTCTGACTACCGTAGTCCTTTCGTCTGAGACCACAGGGTCCACAGTTCCGACACCACCTCTCGATGGAGCTGCGCATTCCTACCCAGTAGAACCGGCACCTCAACAGAGTCTCCAGCTTTCTCCAGCCAAAGTGTCCCGCTTGATCGTGGTAGGCTTCTAACACCATTTGGACGTCTGCCTTGGGGACCACTATCTGCCATACCATCTCATGGGTCCTGGGGTTGACGTATCTCCTGCACAATTTCTCACGGTATAGGAACAACCGGCTTCTCTCATTCCACAGGAGCTTTGCTGACATAGGTGCATCTTTTTCCAAGGAGGAACCTTCCTGTCTTAACAACTCCTTGATACGGCTGACCACTGGATCGCTGTCCTGAGTCTCTTTCCAGCTGTGATGGGTAAGGGATTTAATGTTGCACCATACTGCTTTCTGTAGACACGCTGCTCATGGATTATCCCATTTCGATGGAACGCAGGTAGCTCAATTTCTTCCAGGTCGTCCGATTCTTCTTCCGTGTCAGATTCATGCGGCATTCGGGACAATGCGTCGGCGTTAGCATTCTTACGGCCTGCCCGGTACTTGATGGTAAACTGATAATTTGACAACCGAGCCATCCAACGCTGCTCCATGGCTCCCAGCTTGGCTGTTTCCAGGTGCGTTAACGGGTTGTTGTCTGTGTACGCCGTGAACTTGTTGGAGGCAAGGTAGTGCTTAAATCTTTCAGTAATGGCCCAGACCAGCGCCAGAAACTCCAGCTTGAAGCTGCTATAATTTTCCGGATTCCTCTCAGTTGGCCTGAGTTTTCTGCTGGCATATGCGATGACTTTTTCCTGGCCATTCTGCTTCTGACTGAGAACTGCTCCCAAACCTTCATTACTGGCATCGGTGTACAGCAGGAACGGTTGGCTGTAATCAGGATAGGCCAAGATTTCATCACCTGTAAGGATCTCTTTCATCTTTTGGAATGCTTCAGCCTGTTCCTTACCCCAATTAAAGGGAGGGTTTCTGCTCTTTAGGGATTGTCCTACTAGGAGGTCCTGTAGAGGCGCTGCCTTCTTCGTGTAATCTTTCACGAACCTCCTATAGTAACCCGTTAGTCCCAGGAACTGTCGCACTTCCTTGAGGTTCTTCGGCTCTGGCCATTTCCGGATGGCGGTGACTTTCTCTGGGTCCGGCGCTACTCCCTCTGAACTGACGATGTGCCCCAAGTATTGTACCTTCTGTTTGAGTAGATGGCATTTTGAGGGTTTCAACTTCATCCCGTACCTGGACAGGGACTCGAATACTTCTGCCAGGTGCTTCAGATGGTCCTCATATGTCTTGGAATACACGATGACGTCGTCTAGGTATAGCAGCACGGTTTCAAAATTGAGATGTCCCAGGCAGTTCTCCATCACTCTCTGAAATGTTCCCGGGGCACTGCTGAGCCCAAACGGCATTCTGTCGAACTCACAGAGCCCCATTGGGGTGGTGAAAGCCGTTTTCTCACGATCCTCCTCAGCCACAGCCACTTGCCAGTACCCACTAGTCAGATCAAGGGTAGAAAAGTAGTTAGCCGTTTTCAGAGCAGCTAAGGACTCCTCAATTCGTGGTAATGGGTAAGCATCTTTATGTGTTATGCGATTCACTTGCCTATAGTCCACACACATTCTCATACTACCATCTTTCTTTTTAACCAGAACTAGAGGGGCTGCCCAGGGGCTACAACTATCCCTTATCACCCCGGCTTCCTTCATATCATGTAACATTTCCTTAGCTTTCTGATAGTGGGCTGGAGGTATAGGCCTGTACCGCTCTTTGATGGGAGGATGACCACCTGTAGGGATATGATGCTGTACTCCCTTAATGGCCCCAAAGTCGAGGGGGTTTTACTAAACACTTGTGCGTACTCTTGTACCACCCGTAATACCCCTTGTTTCTGGTGGGCGGGAGTGGTGTCTGTCCCGACATGGAGTTGCTGACACCAATCCGCCACCTGAGTTGCCGGGTCATTATCCTCCACTAGTTGGCGGGAGACTAAGGACTCAGTCGGGAGAATAGAATTATTATCGACGGCATGTAATTTAGCAACTGTTGCATAACGGGGTAAATTTACTTCGTCATCTCCCCAGTTGAGAAGCCGTACCGGTACTCTCCCATTTATCACTTCCACTACCCCCCTCGCTGTCATGAGTGTGGGTCTATGTTCTGAACGATGGGGTTCTACTACTGCTTGGTAGTTCTGTCCTCTCAGACCTATGGCTGCCCTACACCATATTATCATTTCACTCATTGGGGGTATCACAATAGGATTCGAGTCGGTGACCCGTACATTACCAATTTCGCCGTCTGTAAGCTTCGCTTGCTGCTGACACATCAGGGCCCGGATCTCCCTCTGGATCACTCCCTTCTGCCTTGGTCGGGCAATCTCAGCGAGCTGTTGGAGTAGAAACACAACTTCTCCCAGACAGTTACTGATAATGTTAGTACCCAAAATTATATTTAAACCGTTCTCTTCATTTACAGTCTTTACTACTAGAAGCCCCGGGTCTTTCAACTCCTCTCTGCCCACTTTCACATCCACACTTTTGGTCCCGAGTACTTCCACAGGGAGACCATTAGAAGCATACACGGTAAAGTCAGGGCTCGGGGGTTGAAGACTATCCATAGACCAGAACTTCGTATATAGGACATCAGGTATTATGGTCACCTGAGACCCAGTATCTAGCAACGCCGGAACTGCAATCCCGTCCAGAATGATGGACAGGTAGGGTCGTCCACCCACGAACCTGCGGTTCCAATCTAAGGGGCCTGACGAGTCTCCACCTGGGTGTTGGCCCTCGAACCCAGGTTCTGCCCGTTTAAAGGACACTGTGTAGACATATGACCTTTCCGGTTGCAGCGGTAACAGATGATCTCCCGGCGAGGAGGGTGCTGGTCAGGGGTTGCTCCTGGGGGCGGCGTTGTCCTCCTCCGGTGGGGCGACGTCCTCCTTCTCCTCCGGTTCATCCAAGGGACATCCTCCGGGCAGTCGGCTAATAAGATCTTTCCTTCTTCCTCTTTCCGCAGCTGCAGGGCACTCATCACAGCAGCCAGATTTTTAGTCAACTGGCGCACTTCCGAGCGCAGACAGTCCAGTTCACTAGGGGGCGTCACCTGCGTTTTGGCTTCTGCCGCTAGCGGGGAAAAGGTGGTTACTGCCGGTTCCAGAGTGACTTCACCCTGGTGATGTTGGGTTGCCACTTCAGGTTTGCCCAGGGGTCGCAGTCCTTTTATTGCCATGTCCTTTAGGGCATCAAAGGTGGCATCTGGATGATCTAAAGACCACCAATTTACAGTTCTGCGTTCCGATTGGGACCTCAGTCCTTGCACAAATTGTTCTTTCAGCAACATACTTTCATCAATGACACTTATGGTATTAACCTGCTTGAGGGCTCTCAGGGCCCCTTGTAGTCGGCAGGCATAGTCCCTTATACTGTCACTTGGTTGCTGTGAACAGTCGTAGAATGCCATCCGGAGATCTGTTTCGGTGCGATCTTCAAAAATGGCCTGTAACTTTAAGAGGATCGCAGGCACCAACTCCTGGTCCGTGGTAGCCCAAGTCTCCACTTCTCTCTCAGCAGCGCCAGTTAGCTGCCCTATTAATACTGCAGCTTTTTGCCTCTCAGACATGGAGTACATTTCCAGGACACTGCATATCTTCCGTTTGAATCCTGCTAAAGTGCCTGGCTCGCCGCTGTACTGGGGAAGCCATTTCGCCCCAGGCATATATGGGAGCGTTAGTGGCATGAGCGGGACTACCGGGCCGGGTGCTGGGCCTGCGCCCCCATCCGGCGCTACAATGCCACGCGGTGCGGGGTCGGGGCCTCCGGCTGGGGCCGCACCGTTGGCCGGTTGTTGCGACATATTAATGCCCCCTTGGTTAATCGGGGCCTACCGTTTCCAGAAGCTGCTGCTCCACAAGCACAGAGATGGGGACAGGACCTTCGTCGCAGGCGCTCTGATGTCAGAGCGTTCACTTCCTGTCGCAGGACCTGCCGCTGAGTCAGAGCCGGGGGCGTGTCCGAGACTCTGCGCGCTTTTCAGGTACGCCCACCTTCTTCTCCAGCGCCTCAGGGCGCGAATATGGCGGCAAATATGGCGGTATTTGGCGCCAAAAGCACAAACAGTCTTTTTCACCAAAACACTCCGCAGGCACACAGGGCTCGCAATGCTGCAAGTTTCGGATCCTGTTTGTGACGCCAAGTTTGTGCTGACCCGCCACCACAATTGTGGATTACCAGGGCTATGGGGTACTCAGAGCCGAGCCCATGGAAGTCTATGGGGGTTGTCACTGGTAGCGGTGGCTCGGTCTGTGGCCCTGGCGGTCAGGGCGATGATGGGGGAATTATTTACAGGGGATTTGGTAGATAACAGTTTGTGACGCCACCTGTAGTTGTCTAGTCACTAAGACCAGCGCTGCTGAATAGAACTCTGAGGGATGTTATAGCAGCTAGGTGTTGGGTCCCCCACAGGTGGGACTGTCCCTCTGAGTCTATGGTTATAATGATGTAGGGTGCAGTTAAATGAATCAGTCTCACACCATCCAGCGTCTTTCCATACCTTTTACTTGTCAGATGTTTAGGCAGGTCCCGGGGAGCTGGTCGGGGTGGAGAATGCACGTCTAGGTAACAGCTGAGCAGGTTAGAGGCCTCCTTAACTTCCAATATGTAGGTGAGTCCAACTTGCATGAAGCGTAGTTAACTCCAAATACTCCAGCTAACTCTATAGCTGTACTGCCCGGCCGGCTTTGTGATGGAGCCTTCTAAATGGTGAAACTAAGTCCTTACTTTTGTCAAGCGCTTAACTCAAAGTCCTTGTTCCCCTGACTCCGGTTACGTACCGACACTAAGGCTTGCTCCTGCGACTTATAGTCCAGCGAGACTCTGGTTTTCTCGTTACTATGCCTGAAGCAATAGCAACTCCTCGGTCCCCAGTGACCGGATAATTAGTGCAGGTAATTCACTACCTAAGGCACTGCTCTGTCTTCTCCACTGTGCCCTTCGCCCTGCTTCTGCTCTTAACATAGCACTGCAGCGTGGATGTAGAAAGTCAGTTTTTCCTTTGAGCTCAATGAGCAGCTCTTAGTATCCTCTAAGTCCAGGCTGGTTAAGAGGTAGCTCTGACTAGGCTAGGATGAACTGGCTCACCCGTACTAGCCTCCACTTCTTTGTCAGATGAGCTACTCTGGCACTCAACTCACACCGAGCTCTAACAGGAACTCAACTCTCTGCACTGTCCTGAGACAGGAACTCTCTCTCTATCCTGAGACAGGAACTCCCCTCACTGTCCTGAGACAGGAACTCTCCTCCTACGCAGGCTGCGTGACACTACTTTATACCCCTAGTGGGTGTGTCTAAAGTGTGAATGAATGATGTAAAGCTTTAACTGTTACCTTTCTGTGCAGACTCCAGGATTTTATGTGTGCCTTACAAAGCTGGGCTACACACTTGGTTTGAACAGTCATTTTCTGTGCCAGGCTTACTTTAAAAATGATTCATTGCACATACAGTTTTAAACAGTATATCAAAATACCCAGAAGGTCCACTAAAGAAAAAAAAACACGAATCTGCGTCATTTAGAGGAGCCTGCCAAATAACAGCAACCAGTTTACTTTCTATGGTCATATGGTGTTTGTACATTTGTTACTTTGATGATTCCTTTTATTTTGCATGTCTAATTGGCCTCCGAGCAGTTAAATAACAGTATGTACACACTGCAAATGTTGTTATATGTGGGCTTCAGAGACATAAAAAGAGATAAAAGATTAAAGCCCCAAAAGCCTGATTATTCGGCTTTGAATCTGCCCAAGCATTGTAGAATCAGGCTGTTTCCACTTCGGGCGTCTGGTTTGTGTTGCTCTGAGTGCAGTTTGATGAGTCTTCGATATTTCTTGAAGATCTGCATGTAACTGTTCTTCACAGAAATATTTGTGGTGACGTACTCCGCACTTCAGATGTCTGATTACACAGAATGGATGCTTTCCGAGAACACATGCATGACATTTAAAATAATATGCAAACATTTGCTTCCTTTGTAGAATATGGCAACAATCTGGATCAAGACATTTATTCGGAAACCTCGGGGCATTTTAGAGATGCTTTAATAAACTTAGCCCAGGTACTGTACGTATATTGTATTCTATTGTAAAAAAATAAACTAGAACCAGAACAAACAAGTAATGACAATAAAAAAAATAGATAATGAAATCTAATATGATAAAACCAGAGCTATTTTCCAAATAAATGATAATGTTAACAAGCTTTACAGCAAAACAGCAACAATTCCAAAATTCACCATGTGTTTTTTTAACAGTTGAGGATCATGGTCAATTGCAATTTACTGCGTTCTCATTAACGACAACTATTCTCAGTGCAGAGGTTCCAATTAATTCAGAGCCTCTTAGTAATAAGGGATTTGCGGAACTAGAAAACAACAGATCCACATCTATGCATTGGCTGTCTAATATTTCAGCTTATCTCCTTTAAAAAGGAACCTGTCAAGTGAAAAAAATGCTACTAACCTGCAGATATAGGGTTAATATGCAGATAAATTAAGATCTGAACCTAAATGCCTCCCGCACTTAGAGCCCCACTCTAGACACAGAGGCGGCGCCGACGCACTTTCAGTCACCGCTCTGTGTATAGAGAGCAGCGGCTGTAACCGCGCCCCCACTACTGACTGACAGCCGGCCATAAAGATGAGCTGCTGTCAGTCTGTGTCGGTGACATGGTTACAGCCGACACTCCGTATACACAGAGCGGTGACCTCCAGTCAGCGGGGGTCTCAGAGCGTTATTAAACTGCACATTAACCCCACAACTGAGGGTTATTAGTAAATGAATATTTTATTGTTTTGCATACAAGGATTAAAATGCACCTAGCAAACACACAGCTGTTTTCATCAAGACTTCAGTCCTGTCAATAAATGACTGACATTATCAATCTTTTGGATAAGTAATAAATGTCCATAGTAGCAGAACCTCTTTAAAATTCCATGTGACACTAGAGAGTTTAACATGAGGTGTCATGCTTTACTACTTTTTTTGCTGTTTAGGATCAGCAGTACAAATAATATAAAACACAATGCACTTATACTCAGACATACGTGTACAGGTTAAATATATCGTCATCTCGTGGCAGAACAATGACATTGTACATCGTGTTAGTATTAGCTTACACTATTTCTATAAAAAAAAAGCTGTGAGCTAATCCTTTGGGAAAATACATAATTATAAAAAATACTGTACATATAATCAAAGTATTAATGTTACATTTTAGCCATCAACCATAACCATACAACAGGCAATGACAGTGGGGTTGTGATTGTATTCTAGCTCAGTGTCTTGATATCATTTGGTCTTTGTTGACCCACAGTGGGCTTCTTTTAAGTCAAGAACTACATTATTTTGGAGGCCTTTCTTAATGTCTTTCTGTTATACAGTGGTGACAGTAGCAGAGAAAGACGTGGTCATGCTTAAGCTTTAGCACTAGCTTGGGGCATGCCAATGATCTTTACCGAAGGCAGCATCACCAATCACATGCCCATGCTTGCTCGGTTCCCCCCACCCCATTCCACTCATGATAATTCCTCCATAGATTAGCCCTCTTTCTATATATACAAGTGCTTCTCACTAAATTAGAATATCATCAAAAAGTTATTTTTTTTCAGTTCTTCAATACAAAAAGTGAAACTCATATATTATATAGAGTCATTACAGAGTGATCTATTTCAAGTGTTTATTTCTGTTAATGTTGATGATTATGGCTTACAGCCAATGAAAACCCAAAAGTCATTATCTCAGTAAATTAGAATACTTTATAACACCAGCTTGAAAAATGATTTTAAAATCCGAAATGTTGGCCTACTGAAATGTATATTCAGTAAATGCACTCAATACTTGGTCAGGGCTTCTTTTGCATCAATTACTGCATCAATCCAGCGTGGCATGGAGGTGATCAGCCTGTGGCACTGCTGAGGTGTTATGGAAGCCCAGGTTTCTTTGATAGCAGCCTTCAGCTCATCTGCATTGTTGGATCTGAAGTCTCTTATATTCCTCCTGACAATACCACATAAATTCTCTATGGGGTTAAGGTCAGGTGAGTTTTCTGGACAATTAACCCCTTCACCCCCAAGGGTGGTTTGCACGTTAATGACCGGGCCAATTTTTGCAATTCTGACCACTGTCTCTTTATGAGGTTATAACTCTGGAACGCTTCAACGGATCTTCGCGATTCTGAGATTGTTTTCTCGTGACATATAGTACTTCATGTTAGTGGTAAAATTTCTTCGATATACCTTGCGTTTATTTTTGAAAAAAGCGCAAATATGGCAAAAATTTTGAAAATTTTGCAATTTTCAAACTTTTATTTTTTTTTCCCTTAAAACAGAGAAATATGTCACACAAAATAGTTAAGAAATAACATTTCCCACATGTCTACTTTACATCAGCACAATTTTGGAACCAAAATTTTTCTTTGTTAGGAAATTATAAGGGTTAAAAGTTGACCAGTGATTTCTCATTTTTACAACAAAATTTACAAAGCCATTTTTTTAGGGACCACCTCACATTTGAAGTCACTTTGACGGGTCTATATAGCAGAAAATACCCAAAAGTGACACCATTATAAAAACTGCACCCCTCAAGCTACTCAAAACTACATTCAAGAAGTTTATTAACCCTTCAGGTGCTTCACAGGAGCTGAAGCAACGTGGATGGAAAAAATTAATATTTAACTTTTTAGCCACAAAAATGATCTTTTACAAACTTTTTTTTATTTTCACAAGGGTAAAAGGAGAAAATGGGCAGATAAAGTTGTTGTGCAATTTCTCCTGAGTACGCCAATACCCCATATGTGGGGGAAAACCACTGTTTGGGCACACGGCAGAGCTCGTAAGGGAAGGAGCGCCGTTTGACTTTTTCAAACTAAAATTGGCTGGAGTTGAGATTGGACGCCATGTCGTGTTTGGAGAGCCCCTGATACGCCTAAACAGTGGAAACCCCCTACAAGTGACACCATTTTGGCAACTAGACCCCCTAAGGAACTTATCTAGATCTGTTGTGAGCACTTTGAACCCCAAAGTGTTTCACAAAAGTTTATAATGCCTGGGTGTGAAAAAAAAAAAAAATTTTCCACAAAAATGATTTTTTAGTCCCAAATTTTTGATTTTTCCCAAGGAAATTGAACCCCAAAACTTGTTGTCCAATTTGTCCTGAGTACGCTGATACCCCATATGTGGGGGGGGAAAACTGTTTGGGCGCACGGCAGGGCTTGGAAAGGAAGCAGTAACGTTTTGGAATGCAAACATTGATGGGGGTCATGTTCCATTTGTAGTGCCCCAGATGAGCCTAAACAGTGGAAACCCCCCACAAGTGACCCCATTTTGGAAGCTAGACCCCCTAAGGAACTTATCTAGATTTTTGGTGAGCACTTTGAACCCCCAAGTGCTTCACACAAGTTTATAATGCCCGGGCATGAAAATAAAAAATCCTATTTTTTTCCCACAAAAATTATCTCTTAGTCACTATTTTTTTATTTTCCCATAGGTAACAGGAGAAATTGGACCACGAAATTTGTTGTCCAATTTGTCCTGAGTACGCTGATACCCCACATGTGAGGGGGAACCACTGTTTGGGCGCATGGCAGAGCTCGGAATGGAAGGAGCACCATTTGACTTTTTCCAACCAAAATTGGCTGGAATTGAGATTGGACGCTATGTTGCATTTGGAGAGCCCCTGAAGTGCCTAAACAGTGGAAACCCCCCACAAGTGACCCCATTTGGGAAACTAGACCCCCTAAGGAACTTATCTAGATCTTTGGTGAGCAATTTGAACCCCCAAGTGATTCACACAAGTTTATAACGTAGAGCCGTAAAATTAAAAAATCATATTTTTTCCACAAAATTGATCTTTTCACCCCAATTTTTATTTTCCCAAGGGAAACAAGACTCCAAAAGTTATTGTGCAATTTGTCCTGAGTGCGCTGATACCCCATATGTGGGGGTAAACCACTGTTTGGGTGCATGGCAGAGTTTGGAAGGGAAGGAGCGCCGTTTGACTTTTTCAACGCAGAATTGGCTGGATGCCATGTCGTGTTTGGAGAGCTCCTGATCTGCCTAAACAGTGGAAACCCCCCCACAAATGACACCATTTTGGAAACTAGACCCCTCAAGGAACTTATCTAGATGTGTGGTGAGCACTTTGAACCCCAAAGTGCTTCACAGAAGTTTATAACGTACAGCCGTAAAATAAAAAATCTCTTTTTTTTTTCCAAAAATGATTTTTTCGCCCCCAATATTTTATTTTCACAAGGGTAACAGGAGAAATTGGACCCAAAAAGTTGTTGTCCAATTTGTCCTGAGTATGCTGATACCCAAAATGTGGGAGTAAACTACTGTATGGGCGCACGTCGGGGCTCGGAAGGGAAGTAGTGACGTTTTGGATTGCAGACTTTGATGGAATGGTCTGGGGGCGTCATGTCGCATTTGGAGAGCCCCTGATGCGCCTAAACAGTGGAAACCCCCCACAAGTGACCCCATTTTGGAAAATAGACCCCACAAGGAACTTATCTAGATGTGTGGTGAGCACTTTGAACCCCGAAGTGCTTCACAAAAGTTTATAACGTACATCCGTAAAAATAAAAAATCCTTTTTTTTTTTTACAAAAATGATTTTTTTTGCCCCCAATATTTTATTTTCACAAGGGTAACAGGAGAAATTGGACCCCAAAATTTGTTATCCAATTTGTCCTGAGTACGCTGATACCCAATATGTGGGAGAAAACGACTGTATGGGTGCACTTCTGGGCTCGGAAGGGAAGTAGTGATGTTTTGGATTGCAGACTTTGATGGAATGGTCTGGGGGCGTCATGTCGCATTTGGAGAGCCCCTGATGCGCCTAAACAGTGGAAACCCCCCACAAGTGACCCCATTTTGGAAAATAGACCCCACAAGGAACTTATCTAGAAGTGTGGTGAGCGCTATGAAGCCCCAAGTACTTCACAGAAGTTTTATAACATACAGCCGTAAAAACAAAAAAATCATTTTTTTTTTACAAAAATGATTTTGTCGCCCCCAGTTTTTTATTTTCCCAAGGGTAACAGGAGAAATAGGCCAAATTTCACAATAACTCTTGTGGTCCAGAGTACGCTGATACCCCATATGCGGGGGTAAACTACTGTTTGGGCGCATGGCAGAGCTCAGAAGTGAAGGAGCACCATTTGACTTTTTCAACGCAGAATTGGCTGGAATTGAGATCAGACGCCATGTCACATTTGGAGAGCCCCTGATGTGCCTAAACAGCAGGAACCCCCCAATTCTAACTCCAACCCTAACCCCAACACACCCCTAACCCTAGTCCCAACCCTAATCCTAACGTTAGCACCAACCCTAACCCTAACGGGAAAATGGAAATAAATACATTTTTTTAATTTTATTATTTTTCCCTAACTAAGGGGGTGATAAAGGGGGTTTGATTTACTATTTATAGCGGGTTTTTATGATTGGCAGCTGTCACGCTAAAAGACGCTTTTTATTGCAAAAAATAGTTTTTTGCATCACCACATTTTGAGAGCTATAATTTTTGCATATTTTGGCCCACAGAGTCATGTGAGGTCTTATTTTTTGCGGGACGAGGTGACGTTTTTATTGGTACCATTTTTGAGCAGGTGACATTTTTTGATCGCTTTTTATTTCGATTTTTGGGAGGTTAGAATGAACAAAAATCAGCAATTCATGAATTTCTTTTGGGGGAGGCGTTTATACCGTTTCGCGTGTGGTAAAATTGATAATGCAGTTTTATTCTTCGGGTCAGTACGATTACGGCGATACCTCATTTATATCATTTTTTTATGTTTTGGGGCTTTTATAGAATAAAAGCAATTTTATATAAAAAATTATTATTTTTGCATCGCTTTATTCTGCGAGCTATAACTTTTTTATTTTTTCACTGATGATGTTGTATGATGGCTCGTTTTTTGCGGGACAAGATGACGTTTTCAGCGGTACCATGTTTATTTATACCGGTCTTTTTGATAGCGTGTTATTCCACTTTTTGTTCGGCGGTATGATGATAAAGCATTGATTTTTTGCTTCGTTTTTTTTTTTTTTTTAAGGGGTTCACTAAAGGGGTTAACTAGTGGGACAGTTTTATAGGGGGGGTCGTTCCGGACGCGGCGATACTAAATATGTGTACTTTTATTGTTTTGTTTTTTTTATTTACAGACAAAAATGAATTTATTGGGGAATATTTTTTTTTTTTTTTATGATTTTTTTTACCACTTTTTATTTTTATTTTTTTTACTTTTTTACTTTGTCCCAGGGTGGGACATCACAGTATTTTAGCAGATCGCTGGTGTGACAGTGTGCACAGCACTCTGTCAGAGGAGCGATCGCTCTGGCATTGCTGCAGGCTTCCCCAGCGCCTGCTCTTAGCAGGCACTGAGGAAGCCGCCTCCCTGCAGGACCCCGGCGCCATCTTGGATCCGGGGACCTGGAGGGAGGACGGACCCTCGGAACAGCGCGACACATCGCGCTGCTCTGAGGGTCTCAGGGGAGCGCGCAGGGAGCCCCCTGCCTGCGCGATCCTCCTCTGTGCCCCGGGTACACCGCGATCATGTTTGATCGCGGTGTGCTAGGGGTTAATGTGCCGGGAGCGGTCCGTGACCGCTCCTGACACACAGTCACGGGTGTCAGCTGTGATAATCAGCTGACATCCTGCGGCAATCAGCTGCGCTCCCCCCGGGAGCGCAGCTGATCGCCCATGACGTACTATTCCGTCCATGGGAATAAGGTCCAGGGTCACATGGACGGAATAGTACGTCTGATGGAATAAAGGGGTTAAGCACAGTGATACTGTTGATTTTAAACCAGGTATTGGTAATTTTGGCAGTGTGGACAGATGCCAAGTCCTGCTGGAGAATGAAATTTCCATCTCAAAAAAGCTTGTCGGCAGAGGGAAGCATGAAGTGCTCTAAAATTTCCTGGTAGATGGCTGCGCTGGCTTTGGTCTTGATAAAACACAGTAGACCTACACCATCAGATGACATGGCTCCCCAAACCATCACTGATTGTGGAAACTTCACACTAGACCTCAAGCAGCTTGGAATGTGTGCCTCTCCAATCTTCCCCCAGACTCTGGGACGTTGATTTCCAAATGAAATGCAAAATTTACTTTCATCTGAAAACAACACCTTGGACCACTGAGCAACAGTCCAGTTCTTTTTCTCCTTGGTCCAGGTAAGATGCTTCTGGCGTTGTCTATTGGTCATGAGTGGCTTGACACAAGGAATGTGACACTTGTAGCCCATGTCCTGGATTCGTCTGTGTGTGGTGGCTCTTGAAGCAATGACTCCAGCAGCAGTTCACTCCTTGTGAATCTCCCCCAAATTTTTGTATGGCCTTTTCTTAGCATACCTTTCAAAGCTGTGGTTATCCCGGTTGCTTGTGCACCTTTTCCTACCACGCTTTTTCCTTCCACTCAACTTTCCATTAATATGCTTGGATATAGCACTCTGTGAACAGCCAGCTTCTTTAGCAATGACCTTTTGTGGCTTACCCTCCTTGTGGAGTGTGTTAATGACTGCCTTCTAGATATCTGTCAAGTCAGCAGTCTTCCCCATGATTGTGGAGCCTACTGAAACAGACTAAGGGACCTTTTTAAACCCTTAGGAATCCTTTGCAATTTTTTTTGTTAATTATTCTAATTTACTGAGATGACATTTGGGTTTTCATTGGCTGTAAGGCATAATCAACATTAACAGAATTAAACACTTGAAATACATCACTCTGTTTGTAATGACTATAAATGAGTTTCACTTTTTGTATTGAAGAACTGAAATAAATGAACTTTTTGATGATATTCTAATATTGTGAGAAGCACTTGTATTAAATCTCATTAAAACTCATTTTGTCACTTCATGTATCCATTAAAGGGAACCTGTAATTAGATTTGTGCTGTCTATGGTTTTCTCTATTTGGATGACAGGGGGAGACCTATTATTCAACTGCATTGGCGAGAAGTTGGCAAGGGACCTGCCTTGGACAAGTCAGCCGAGACACATAGTATGTTTTACTCTGAGACGCCGCAACATTTCACAGTAAAACATACCTGGCTGAAATCACGCACCATGATTCTGATGACAGGTTCCGACAGTGTTATTAAAGTAATGACATGCATTAGTGTTACATTTATATTATCCTTTTATTACAGGGAGTAAGAGAGGAAGGATATGCAGATCCTGGCATGGCAGCGCAGGATGCTATGGTATGTGCCATGTGGTTTGGAGGCTACAAACCTGATTATTCTTCAGTATTTTATAATTTAAATTCTTTTTTGTGGTCATTTAAAAAAAGTGACAATTTTATAATTTTACTTTACAATTTGCATTATATCCTCTTTATATAAAGCTACTCTTTTATGAGAGGGCCACCCTCCATTCTAAAGACCATTTTAATTGCAATTTTGGGAGGTCACTGTATATAGTGAGGAAACAGAAAACCTCTTTTATTAAAAACTAGCTGTAGTACCCGGCTTCGCCCGGGTTAATTAATAACTGCTGTTAGCTGTAACAAAATAGACTATGTTAACAAAAATTTATTCTGCACATAAAAATCACACACCAAAACGTGCGGGGGTTAAAATTTCCATTCAACACATAGCCTATGATGCTCCTGGGGTTGAGATGTACGGGCATGCAAAATTTCATGCCCGTAAGTACAACGGTGCAGATTCCTATTCCGGGCCAAAATTATTTGCCGATTTGGAATGCGCGGGGTTAAAATTTCGACTCAAAACCTAGCCTATGACGCTCCCGGGGTCGAGACGTGCGGGTGTGCAAAATTTCATGCCCGTAAATGCAGATTCCTATGCCGGACATACACACAAGCATTCAGCTTTCTCCCCATTATGTAGATAGGGCCAAAATTGTTTGGCGATTTGGAATGTGCGAGGGTTAAAATTTCCATTCAACACATAGCCTATGATGCTCCTGGGGTTGAGAAGTGCGGGCATGCAAAATTTCATGCCCGTAAGTACAACGGTGCAGATTCCTATTCCGGGCCAAAATTATTTGCCGATTTGGAATGCGCGGGGTTAAAATTTCGACTCAAAACCTAGCCTATGACGCTCCCGGGGTCGAGACGTGCGGGTGTGCAAAATTTCATGCCCGTAAATGCAGATTCCTATGCCGGACATACACACAAGCATTCAGCTTTCTCCCCATTATGTAGATAGGGCCAAAATTGTTTGGCGATTTGGAATGTGCGAGGGTTAAAATTTCCATTCAACACATAGCCTATGATGCTCCTGGGGTTGAGAAGTGCGGGCATGCAAAATTTCATGCCCGTAAGTACAACGGTGCAGATTCCTATCCGGGGCCAAAATTATTTGCCGATTTGGAATGCGCGGGGTTAAAATTTCGACTCAAAACCTAGCCTATGACGCTCCCGGGGTCGAGACGTGCGGGTGTGCAAAATTTCATGCCCGTAAATGCAGATTCCTATGCCGGACATACACACAAGCATTCAGCTTTCTCCCCATTATGTAGATAGAGCCAAAATTGTTTGGCGATTTGGAACGCGCGGGGTTAAAATTTCGATTCAAAACATAGCCTAGGACTCTTTCGGGGTCGAGACGTGCGGGCGTGCAAAATTTCATGCCCATAAGTGCGACGGTGCGGATTCCAATCCCGGACAAACATACCCACATACATACACACATACATACATTCAGCTTTATATATTAGATAAGAGTTTCTCTTTGTTTTACTCGTTTATAAAATGGATTAATTGGCTGATGTGCAAACAGAGTCTCTACCTAAGGGCTCATGCAAACTTCAGTTATTTTCACGTACGAGAAAAATTTGCAGAGTTTCATCAGTGATTTTCATCAGAATTTGGTCATTTTTTTCACTGATGAGAAAATAAAAGAAAGTTTCTGCACTTGCTTCCATCAGTCAGTGAAAAACGGACAGCACAAGGATGGCATCTGAATGCTGTCAGATTTTTTCACTGAGCCAAAGACTTACCTTGCCGATTTTGATCTGTCACTTGTATCAGTTTCGGTCATGTGTCAGTGATTTTGCACGGTTTCTTCTGCCTTGATATCGATTGTCGTAGGTACAAATTCTATTTCGGAAATAAAAGGGTAGCATTTGTACATGAAAAACTAACGCGTGAACAAGTCCAGAATAGCATAAAATTGTCTCATGATATGTTCTAGGTCCTGTGGGATGCATGTCAAAGAAGAACAGGGGAGCACAAAAACATAATGCAAATGATCTTATGTAATAAAAGCCAGCAGCAGTTATGGATGGGTAATGTTTCCTCAATTTTGTATCTGTACATAAGTAAATGTTTTTATTAACAAATAATATTGTGTTAGATGCATGAAACTGACACAACTGGCTTTTAAGGCTGTCATCCGAAAATAGGTTACTCCTATAAGCATGCACTGTTCATCTTGGCAGAGTGTGCTGTGTTCTATAAGGGAAGAGGGAAGCAAGCTTCTGGCAGATATCTCTTGCTCCTTGGGAACAAAATGATCGGTATTGAAATCCAAGTGCCCAATTCTTATTTATATCGATAAATGCCCTGACACTTTGTGGCTAGAGAATACTGTCAATGACCTTCTAGTATGGAGGAGCCTGGTGTGACATCATAGAGGCTAGCCTCACACCGAGAGATGTGATATGTGTGTTGGTGTAAGGGATAGCATTTCGTTGTATCTGGGAAGTTGGACGTGTTTCTAAAAAGTGTAACAGAAAACCGAAAAAGAAGAAAAGAAGGCCACTTATAGTAAACAGTAGAATATCCAAACTTTCTAAAAGTATATACAGAAAAACATACTTTACACACCATAAGGATAAAATAGTAACTTTACCATCATAAACAATGTATAAAATCAACATAATGGCAGGCAGCAAATAGATGGTTTCATCTAATGAATTGCACATTAACTGAATGCACAAAACATGGAGTATAAATGTACATTGACTATGTTAAAATTCAGATGGCAATTTAACCCCTAAATACTTCGTGTTTTGGCAATTTTTTATTGTTGTTTCTCATTGACACATCTCATAGCCATAGTGTTTAATTTATTTATTCTTTTACTCACCTTTCTAAAAAAGCCTTATTTTTATTTTTTGGTGTACAAGTTGATTTTTTTATGGCACCTTCTGGGGTATATAAAATGCATTCTATAACACTGTTACTTACTAGTTTAGGTTAAGTTAATAATGAGACCTGTGTTGCAAAGTAATGATTAGTTTGATGCAGGATGATGCATTTAGTAACAAGTAAATCTGCCAAAATTCTAATTTGGCAATTCACACAAATTTGGGTAGGAAAGTTTTTTTCCCGCATTGCAGAGCAGAATTAATGTAGTGATAAAAAATAAAAAATAGTATACCATATTTTACGGATTATAAGATGCACTTTTTTTCCCCTCCAAATTTTGGGGAAAATGGGGGTGCGTCTAATAATGCCAATATACCTTACCGGCCGAGGTGGAGCAGGGTCCCAGGGTAGCTGCTGGAGGAGGCAAGAGTGGAGCGTTGCTGCGGGCCACAGGCTGGGATAAGGAGGTGTTCGGATGTGCGACGCTGCAGGTGTTTGGTGGTGCAGGGACTCCGCTGACATTTTGTGAAAGCCTGGAGCCCCCCGCAATTCCATGGTTTACTATGCGGTGCACTCCGGGAAAATTCCGGGGTGTGGGGTATGTGCAGATAGAGATCTCGGCACCAAGATCTAGGGAGATGAGATCTCAGTGCCAAGATCTCCATCTGTGCATGCGGCGCCCCCAGCAGCCATTTTCCGGGAGTCCACCGCATAGTAAACCATGGAAGTACGGGGGCACCACCTAACACCCGCTGCGTCGCACATCCGTTCCACCTCTTTCTCCCAGTCTGGGGTCCACAGACAATAACAATAAGATGCATGTATTATAAGAAGCACCACCATTTTATTAAAAAAAGTTTTTTTTCCTATTTTTCTTCTCAAAATTTGGGGTGCGTCTTATAATCCGGTGAGTCTTATAAACCGCAAAATACGGTAATTACATTGTTACTGACCTGTCTCACCGATGCAGCTCACAGCAGGTCCTACGTTGGCTTCCTCAAGCTCCTTTCTCTAAGTCAGGAGTCAATCACCAGTTCTCAGAGGTCAGGTGATTAAAAACCTGGACATGATAACTTCTTGTCTGTAACATCCATGTTGATACCTGTGTTCTCTGTTTATACTTCAGTCACTGGGAGGTACCCCATCTTCACTATGGGCAATGCCAGGCAACAAGGCAGGCCTGTTTAATTCCATGGGACTCAGTTAAGATTAATTTCTTGCTTTGGTTCTTATTTATTTTTGTGAGTTCATGGTTGAACAGCTCACTATATATACCCCTGAGTCCCTGTCTTCTTGCCAGTTATAACTTCTTCTTAATCTGGTCCATACCTCTGTGCTTAGCTCTTGTAGTTCTATTGTTTTGTCTCCTGTTTCAGACCTCAGCCCATTTACTGGCTATTCCTTTGAGTTACGACTTTGTCCCTTGTCCTGGTTCTGACCCAACGACCTGACCATTCCTGCCAGCCTGCTCCACCATCCAGTATGTATTCCGAGGACTCAAATCATGGGCTCTATATTAGTCCACATCCCTTTACAGGGGCTAAATGGTGAAGTCTCGAGATCTTCTAAGACCTGATAGAATAGCTAGCCTGTCCGTGGAAGCCCTAGTTAGAGATGGTGGACAACCACAGACAAAGCAGCTTTACTCTGTCCTGGTGCAGAACGGCCTGTAATGAATCCACAGAGGTTGGGGTTATCTGATCATATTATTTTGAAACCACCCATGCTGTTTGAATTATTTTAGGGGAGCTTCAATGCCTCTTTAAACTGATGTATATTGCAGATGGTACATAAAATAATTTCATGATATAAAAAAAGGTTACATTGAAAGAAAAACCTTTTTAATTTTAAGTTTTTCAGGAATTTCAAAACATTTCTGGGCAAGACATAGCAGCGGTCATTGAAAATTGCTACGATGGATACTTTCAGCAGCTGCTCTTGGCAATAGGTTAGTATCTAGAAAATCATCTTATTCCATGTGTTCGATATGTACTACTAGTTTCTGCTAATCTATAATTAGTGTCCTTAAATGATGTTCCTTATTTAAAAGGTAGAAGTGGCCAATTTATACCACATAATGGTCAGGACTTGAAATGCGAATAAGATTTAATTTACACTGTGTGCTGAAGCTTTCACTCTACAATGCGAGTAATGTTCTGTATCCATACAGAGAAGATTCATTTATATAAATGCAATTTCCTCTTGGGATAATACTCTTTCTTATTTTGTAAGTTGCTTGAGGCAGAATGCATTACTATGAAATGTCATCGTACATAAGAGCTCCCGCTTCTATTTCTACAAATCATATTTGTTGGGTCAGTTGTTGTCTATGTTGTTATCATGAAAAGAGATTTGTGTGAATATTCAGACCTATTCCATCTGCTTCTTTACAAAAAGAGACAAACAAGGTACAACATATTCTTCATTCCCCACAATTTGTATATACAGCTTCTAGTTAAAGGCAATCTGTCAGATGATCCATGCTGCCCAAACCGTGGCTGTACGATCACTGCCATATATGTGTGTCTCTGAAACACTGTGGCGTTCCAGAAAAAAGTTTATCAGCAGGGGCTTTTTTACCCAATCAAGATTATATTATATTTATAAGCAAATTGGGATATTAAAACTTAACTCTTAATTGTACCTAGATTAAAATTTACTAGATTAAAAAAGTGCAAACGTGCGGAATGTGCAAGTGCAATAGTGCAAACTACAAAATACTACAAGGAAAAACACAAACAAAAAAACAAAAAACACTATACCGCCTTCTAATTTAATACCATTACAATAAGGCCTGTCACCATTTAGGTGATAACAGGTTCTATATTCAGGGTATTATGTATTGCTACACGAAAAGATAGCCATTCACAATTGTATTCTGGGTATTTTAAATGGACTGCTACACACAACAAAATAACTATTCCCAATAGTATTCTTAATAACTTAAATAATTTATATCTTGTGGCCTAGCCACTAAACCATATACCTTTAAATATCTCCAATACCTAGGTCAATGCATTCTCAAGGGCATTCACTTTTTACCATAGCAGTAGATTATATATCAGTATAGGTTATTATTCATAGTTCGAGGCGGTATAGTACAAACTCCTTGTATAATAACATACAGCCTGGGACCAATTACCAATTTTGTCCCATTCTCATGCGCCAGTATTCCTGCACTCATAGAGGCCCAGAAACAGATACATGCCAAATCTATCCGCTAAGTGGCCTTTATATTTGGGAGACACTATTCAACATAAAGGCCACTTAGCAGAGCAAAGAGACATATACTTCGCTGAGGCTGGGACCCCTCAAATCAGAGTCTAGAAATCGGCGCTCTATCCCGATATCCCGATGAGTATAACTAAGAATGTTTTATGTGTGGAGCTCACTATGAGGACAAAATGAACGTATGTCTTAACCGATAGATTTGGCATGTATCTGTTTCTGGGTCTCTATGAGTGAGGGAATACTGGCGCATAAGAATGGGACAAAACTGATACTTGAGCCTTTTGCTGCATTTTTGCACTTACCCAGTGTTTCCTATGGGTGAAAAAACACTGAAAATACGCGGAAAAAATGCTGAAAGAAGTGACATACTGCAGTTTTCAAAAACGCAGAAGTTTTGCAAATCAGTCAGGAAAATAAAACCAATGTGTGTGCATGAGAATTCTAAAATCTCATAGACTTTACTGGTACTGTAAAACGCAGCTGAAAATTAGCATAAAAAAGCAGCAAAAACACCAAGTGTTCTGCTTAGAATCAACTGAAGAGTAAGGGTATGTTAACATAGGTTTAAGGAAGATTTTAGAGTGGATCCTCTACAAAATCCACAACAAATAAACATTAAAATCCACTTCAAACACACTTTGGATATTATTCCTACGTATTACAAACTAAAATCCACTTTTCTGTTTATACAGCAAGTTTTTTAGTATTTTTTCCAACAATGTTTTGAAGGCCAACTTCGGAAAAAAAAAAAAAAGAGTGGGCTGCCACTTGTTTGGGTACGTGTTAACTATCGGACTGCACTCGGATGTCATCCAAGTGCAGTCTGATGTAAGTGCAGAGCAGAGACACAATGGAGAAGATGGAGAGATTAATTTCTCTGTCTTCTCCACACTTGTGATATGATTCTCTAATATGAGAGAACCTAATCAGACTAAGATGATACTCCGCTCAAACTCTGTCAGATTTTAAACCCAGTGTCATTAACATAAACGGCCCTATTCTCCTGCACGAGAGAATATATACGGAGTGTGAGCGAGCCCTCAGAGTGTTGTTTCCGCTCTTCAGACTCTCAAGTTCACACTGCATGATCTAGAAGTGTATTTAAGGCCACGTTCACACGTTTAGTATTCGGCCATGGGAAGGCTTCTCTAAATAAAAAATAATGGGACAAATGTATGTTATATTGGCATCTTTTTGACATACCTTTGTGCACAAATCCCTTTCCATCCATTTTTTTTATACAGATGCTTTTTAATCTTTTAAAATAAAAACAGATGAAAAACATATTTTGTTACAACACTGCAGTCTTGGAAGACAGATGCAAACGTATTGTCATATACAGTACAGACCAAAAGTTTGGACACACCTTCTCATTCAATGATTTTTCTGTATTTTCATGACTGTGAAAATTGTAGAATCACACTGAAGGCATCAAAACTATGATTTAACACATGTGGAATTATACATTACACTTTACAAAAAAGTGTGAAACAACTGAAAATATGTCTTATATTCTAGGTTCTTCAAAGTAGCCACCTTTTGCTTTGATTACTGCTTTGCACGCAGAAAAGGTGAACGGATGGACTCTACATGCCTGGTTCCCACCGTGAAGCATGGAGGAGGGGTGTGATGGTCTGGGGGTGCTTTGCTGGTGACACTGTTGGGGATTTATTCAAAATTGAAGGCATACTGAACCAGCATGGCTACCACAGCATCTTGCAGCGGCATGCTATTCCATCCGGTTTGCGTTTAGTTGGACCATCATTTATTTTTCAACAGGGCAATGACCCCAAACACACCTCCAGGCTGTGTAAGGGCTATTTGACCAAGAAGGAGAGTGTTGGGGTGCTACGCCAGATGACCTGGCCTCCACAGTCACCAGACCTGAACCCAATCGAGATGGTTTGGGGTGAGCTGGACCGCTCACCGCTTCAATTTTGAATAATCCCCAACAGTGTCACCAGCAAAGCACCCCCACATCATCACACCACCTCCTCCATGCTTCACGGTGGGAACCAGGCATGTAGAGTCCATCCGTTCACCTTTTCTGCGTGCAAAGCAGTAATCAAAGCAAAAGGTGGCTACTTTGAAGAACCTAGAATATAAGACATATTTTCAGTTGTTTCACACTTTTTTGTAAAGTGTAATGTATAATTCCACATGTGTTAATTCATAGTTTTGATGCCTTCAGTGTGAATGTACAATTTTCATAGTCATGAAAATACAGAAGAATCTTTGAATGAGAAGGTGTGTCCAAACTTTTGGTCTGTACTGTACTTGTATCTGTTTTTATCATTTTTTTGTTACAAAAACAAGTGCCATGCTCTCCTAATGCTACTCACCCCCCTCCATATCATTTAAAAACAAAACGGATCCATTTTAATTGTTTAAAAAAAAATGGAAGTAATGTTCATGTTAAGGGAAAAAATTATTACTTGAAGATTCATCCATGTGTATCAATTGTACAATATAATAGTTTTTTTTTGTTTATAATATAACTAGATGGAGGCCCGATGCTATGGCATCGGGAGGGCGGTAATGTCACGATGGGGGCAGGCTTTGCAGCGTTGAGAATGTCTCCATGTGCTCGCCCACCCATCCACTCTCTCTTTCCCCATGTGCTGACTTCTCCCGTCTGTGCTCTCTTCTTTGACCCGTCTACCCCATGTGCTATCCCCCTTGTCTGCTGTCTCTCTCCTTCCTGTGCTGTGTTCTCCCCTCATGTGCTGTCCCGTTTGAGCTGTCTCCCCCCTGTGCTCTGTCTCACTCACCCCTGTGTCTGACCATGTACAGAACATACCACAGCTCCTGGGCAGGGGAGGAAGCAAAGGATACATTTTGTTAGGTAAAATATTGTTTAAAAACTGTCTGTGAAATCTTTTACCTCACAAAATGAATCCTCTGTGATCCCCTGCTGTAATGTCAGTATTGTCTTTTGCTTCCTCCCCTGCCCAGGAGATGTGGTATGCTCCATACACGGTCAGAAACAGACAATTTTTAAAATTAACTTTCGTTCTTGAGAAAACCCCTTTAATGTGACCGGCTTCCTCTGCCTGTAGACACGGCGAGGAAGCCGAATGATTCACTGCGCCTACGTGGAATTCGTGCAGGTGCAGAGCGACGGTGTTCTGCTGGTGGTACCGTGCAAGAGGCTGCGTGAGTGTGTGAGTGTGGTACGTATGGCGTATAGAGTTTGTGTGTGTGTGGTGTGACAGTGTTCCGCTGGTAGTACCGTGCAATAGGTTGGTAACAGCTGCAGTTTCCATATTGAGACACCCATCACTTGGGTGTCCCAATATGGTGGTGGGCGAACTTCCTCCGCTTGGAATTCTGGGATACGGTGACATCTGAATAGAACAGGAAATGAAAACATTACAAGGCAATTATATAAATAGATAAGGCGAGGCTGTTAAAATTTACAAAAACTTGCTGTGAAACAAGCCTTAAAGGAGTTGTCCAGGATTTTAATATTGATGGCCTAACATTAGGATAAGTGATCAACATCTGATCAGTGGGGGTGCGACACTTGACACCCCTGACGATCAGCTGTTCCCAGTGCCTGTGGCGGCCAGATGTGCTCATTTGTGAAGCTGCAGAGCTCCATCAACTACATAGCGGCTGTGCTAAGGTACTGCACAGCCACTCCCTATTGATTTGAATACTGAGCAGATGTGCAGTACCTGCCATGGCCACTATACATTTGATGGAGCTGTACTTTGTAGCTCGGTAACAGAGCACATTCAGCCATCGGAATTAGGAGCAGCACCTCCACCAATCAGATATTGATGACCTACCCTAAGGATAGGCCATCAATATAAAAGTATCGGGCAACCACTTTAATAAGTGATGCAAAACAATGATAGAAGTTGAACTGTCATATGTCACCTAACGAATGCTTGTCTTGATTATAAAATAAAATTAATCCCTTATTTTACATTTTTGTCTATTTCTCAGTGTCTTGTGTTCGAGACAAGCCATCATATTTTGCATACAGGTTGCACTCTGCAATTCATGTAAGTGGATATTCTTTATCATACATTTTATAATTATGTTCGTTAAAGTTCATAGGTAGACAGCACAAAAATTCAGAGGGGATCTGAGCTAGATGAGATATTTCTAGATTTTTAACTTAGGTCGGGGTCACACTTGCGAGTGCAATGCGAGAAATTCGCACGAGTCTCTCGCATCAATACCCGACACTGCTGCCGGCACCGGGACCGGAGTGTGCGGATGCATGTATTTCTATGCAGCTGAATGCTCCGGTCTGAGTGCCGGCGGCAGTGTCGGGTACTGATGCGAGAGACTCGCGCGTGTGACCCCCGTCTTAAAAGCATTATCATTAGAGTGAATTCACACTCAGCAGATTTGTTAACAACATTTCTGCAACTGTCCCATTATCTTAATTCTTATGCTTGCTGTAGGAACAGACCCACTCACATGAACGGATCAGATTTCAGTAGTAACATTTCTGTAATCAATCGCTAAGTATATATATTTTAGGGCAGAGACAGACTGCTGTATAACTAGTGCGATGATCACATCCCATTGCATGGACTGGCCCAGCACCTCTCCAAACCTGAGCATGACAGCGTGATGTAGTATTATGCAGCTGTCAAGCTCAAGTCAAGCAGAGCAGACAGCCAGTACGAGGTTTACGATGCGATCCTCGCACAAGTTATACGGCAGTCTGTCTCTGCTCTTAAGGGTACAATCACACTTAGTTTGGTTACATGGATTTTTTAGGCTGAGAAATCCACATCTAAGAACCCCTAAGGGCTTATTCACATGGCAGCATTTTGCCAAAATCAGGAGTGGAACTTAACCTATAGTTGAAAGATTAACACCTGTTCTGTGTTTTGGAGATACTCCTAGTTTTGGCATACAAATACTGGTGAAAAAAAGATGCAAAAATAAATGATGTGTGAATAAAGCCTAAGGGTATGGAGGTTTTTTATGCATATTTGGCATGGATTCCATGTTATAATCCACATAAAAATCGCTTCAAATCTGCTTGCTTAAAGATTCCCTAGTCATTTGAATGATAAAAAGTGTCAATAGTGCACATCATGGGTTTTTTTTTTGCCTGTTTGAAAAGCATCACGTCTACATGATGTAAACCATGTCAAAATGCTTATTTTTGAAGAGATTAGTTAAAGGTTTTTTTATGTGAAAATGCACCTATTTTAAATAAAAGCACTTAAAACCAGGCTGAAAGATATGTCAAATACTGCATTAAAATAGCATAAAAAAAAAACAAATTTTCTTAAAAAATTGGGACAAAAACCGTATGTCTCTTTGAAGCGGTTTTTAGATGTAGATTTTTTTTTCAACCAGATGAATCCATGTAAAAAAACATGAGCATACTCTAAGGTTATGTTCCCAGTATGAGCTTTTGGGGAGTTTTTGATATTGCAGATTTTCTGCATCCATTAAGTAAAATGGGTAACTTGCATTTTATCTAAAATACAAAGCGTGAAAAACTCACCAAAAGCTCATCATGGGAACGCAGCCTAAAAGACACTTGTTTTTTGTCATGACTTTGTAGCAATGAACAGTTTTTCATACTATTTTGTCAATTTTTTAACCCATTTTTTCAGCTTTTTTATTTTTAATAATGTTACATGATGTGGACTCTTGTGGGAAATTCGCATAAAAAAATTGTCAAAAAACTCCATGCTAACATACCTTTAGAGCATAGGGCAAGCCTCTGTTCACACCTTCTTTTAAATACATTTCAATTGTCTAATTCCATCATGGGAGCAAATAAACTCAATTAATGACATTGAATCCCAGACAAACTGAATACAAGCAAGTTTCCAGACCTCATTATAGCTCAGTTCTAGAGTTGAGTGAAACAGGTTGTTCAGATTCAAAAGTCCCTGACTTCTGCCAAAGTCGGGTTCTGTTGGCCGAAACCCGACCATAGCGTGCAGTCGGCCATGCGGTCGTCGACCCCAGCACCCAAGTCAGTTTTCCCATAATGCTTGCAGGCGCCTTTTTTTCAGCCAATGAACAAGGACGTACACTGTAGGCAACGAGATGACGTGTGGCGTCCACCACTGTCTTAGAGAAGGGCATTGCAGTTATTGGTTTGCTTTGGGAGGCGTCATAGTGTCTATAAAAGCCCTGACCGCTGACCTCCATTTTACTTCTGCTGATCTTAACAGTAGGGAGAGAGTTAGGGCTGGAAAGAGAAGTTTGTTGTGAACGTGTTGGAGACGACTTCGGAGCTGAGGCTCCCTCTGGTAGTTGCTGAAGGTATTGAATAGCAAGAATCCTACACCTGTAATGGATGAATGGTTATCAGGGGGGACGGACTTGCCTAATATAAGTGAGCTGGCCTCCCATGATCCTCGCCGGTGATCAATTGTTATTCCTGGTCTAGGTTGGAATTCAGCTTGCTTTTCTGCTGTCTCCTGCTATCATTCAGATAAGTTACTTTCTGTTTTTTTTTTCTGTGGTTTGATTTCCCTTGTTTTTACTGTCTTGCTTTTGAGTTCAGCTGGGTCCCCTTTGGGGGGCTTGTGCTGGTGTAAGGTTCTATGTATATATTCCTGAAACTCAGTTTGTTCGTCAGCCATTTTACTTTCTGTCTTGCTGCAGCTATCTTGCCCTCAGTCAAAATGGAGTTTCCAGCTTGCATGTTCCCGCCCTGATTCTCTCCTTTGCTTCTTAAGCAGCCACAGCTGAGCAATCAGTGCTTCAGAATCTAGCCTGCAGTGAACCTGTGACTTGACTCCTGTAAGCCTTGGACCTTGTACTCCAGCTATTCCTACTGAGGAACTCTGAAGCACTTGTGGACTCTGAACCCTGCTCTTTGAAAGACCCACGTTTGCATGGACTTACGGTAACAGAGAAGAAGATCCTGAATCTGTATTGGAGAGTGATTGCTGAGCTTGGATTACTCTGGCCTGCTGTGTCTCCTGTTTCTGTGTCTGCAAACTGTGTGACTATTTCTGCCAACTTGTATGAAGTAATACAGGACTTTTCTATATCAAACCTGTGACTCCTGTGTTTTCATCGCACCCAAGCACAAGACGCTATATGAACTGTACTACATACATTACAAGATTCTGAAGCCAAAACGTTAGTGTCTGCTGGGTCTGGAAGGCTGTGTCTGCTTTACTGTGGATATCAGACGTCCGGTTGTACTTTCTGTGATGACAGTGGTTGTGACTTCTCACAACCATTCCAGGTGAGCAATTCCCTTAAGTTTTTTCTTTTTGCAGTGTTACCACAGGTAAACACTATTGTTTTTTTTTTTTTTCCTTTCTTTTCTCTTTTTTGTCTGCTGTAACTCTGGATATCAGATGTCTGGTTGAAACTTTCTGTGATGATAGTGGTTGTGACTTCTCACAACCATTCCAGGTGAGCAGTTCCCTTAAATTTTTTTTCTCTCTGCAGTGTTGCCACAGGTGAACACTATTGTTTTTTTTTTTTCTCTCCTCTTCTTCCAGTAATCCTGTCTTAAAAGATCTGGAAAATGGAGGCCCGCATAAAGGAACTTTGCGGAGTGACTGATAATATCCTTGCAGATTTGCAGAATATAAAGACCCGTTTTACAAATCTACAGGACCTCAATAATCACAATTTGCAAGTGGTTGGACAGACTACCCAGGATTTGCGAGCCAGGATTGAGGTTCTAGAGGGGCGAGTCCAGGCTCCTGCCGTAGCCCCGAGTGCTGGGATTCCCAAGTTGCCCCCTTTTCGTTTTGGCGGTGAACGTGAGAAATTCAGGGGATTTATTAATCAATGCAATCTTTTTTTTTCTGCACATGCTTCACAAATTCCCACTGAACGATCTAAGGTGCTTACTATAATTATGTTGCTTACCAACAAGGCTTTAATGTGGGCAAACCCTCTGATTGAGACTGAGGATGATTGTTTGAATCACCTTGATGATTTTATTTCAGCCATGGGGCAGGTGTTTGATGACCCCAATCGAGGTGCAACAGCTGAAGCAGCCATGTTAGCTTTGCGCCAAGGTAAGCACTCGGTAGCTGAATATGCCTTGGATTTCAGGAGATGGGCCCTTGATACCACCTGGGACAGTTCCGCCAAAAAATCTATTTTTCGAAAGGGGTTATCTCCACTGATTAAGGATGAACTTGCTCGTGCCGACCCTCCCACTGCGTTAGGTGACTTTATTAACTACTGCATCCGTATTGATACTCGTCTGACTGAACGCAGGCAAGAGAGATGGTTCGAAAGCAATCGTACTAACCTTTTCCTACCTTCCTCTCCAGCTAAGGAACCTTTGAGTAGGATTACACGGGAACCTGAACCTGAACCCATGCAGGTAGACTCTTTACAACGACGGGTTAGTGATGCACGCAAGGAACATCGTTTTAAGGAGAATCTATGTTTCTATTGTGGTAAGTCAGGGCACTTCATTATAAACTGCCCCAGCCGTTCTCGTAAGACTACTGCAGCACTCATTCATTGTGAGTGTTGCGAGAGGGGATCTGTCAGGTCCGAGCCTCAGGCTCCAGAGAGATCTGCAGCAACAGATCTTGATTTCTCGGACTTAAACTCCGTTACCTCTGAGGACGTTGACTGTGTAAACGCTGCCATTTTTCAAGTTTCCTCAGCGGTGTCCCAGCTGAGTTGTAAGAAAAACAATTCTCATTGCTTTCTTTCCATCAAACTCTGGGTTGACTCAGCTTGGGTGTCTAGCTCTGCTATGATCGACTCAGGGGCAAGTGGAAATTTTATGGATATCTCCTTTGCTCTGAAACAGGGAATACGTTCAGTGAAGAAGGCTACTCCAGTACAGATGGAAACTGTGGATGGCTCCCTGCTGACCTCTGGACCAGTGGATCAGGAAACAGAGCCTTTGAGGGTTCTTATGGGTAAAGATCATCAAGAGAAACTGTCCTTTATGCTTATCTCTTCTCCCCACTTTCCCATTATTCTAGGGCTACCATGGCTGCAGGCTCAGAATCCTACCATTAACTGGGAGACCAAGGAATTACACTTTCCAGAGAAACAGATGAGTCCAAAAGTTTCAGCTTGCTCTGTTCCTAAAGGAATCATGTCAGTCCCTGAACTACCAGCTGTATACCAGGACTATGTGGATTTATGTGACAAGAAGAACGCTGACCAGCTTCCTCCTCACCGTCCATATGATTGTCCAATTGAATTATTGCCTGGAGCAGAGATACCTTTTGGTAAGATCTACCCCTGGCGGGGCCCGAGCTAAAGGCTTTAAAGGATTACATAGATGAAAATCTAGCCAAGGGCTTCATACGCCCCTCTTCATCTCCTGCAGGTGCACCCATCTTCTTTGTAAAGAAGAAAGATGGATCTCTGAGACCATGCGTAGACTATAGGGAACTCAATAAGGTTACTATTAGAAACCGTTATCCATTGCCTTTAATCCCTGAGTTATTGGAGAGAGTGCGACATGCCAAAATTTTTTCTAAACTAGATCTTCGTGGGGCCTATAACTTAGTCCGTATTAGACCTGGGGATGAATGGAAGACTGCATTCAGGTCACGCTATGGACACTTTGAATATCTAGTTATGCCTTTTGGTCTGAGTACTGCTCCAGCCACTTTCCAACACTTGGTGAATGACATCTTCAGGGATCTCCTAGATACATTCGTGGTAATTTATTTGGATGATATTCTAATTTTTTCTAACTCCACAGAGGAACATCATGGACATGTGAGAATGGTCTTGGAACGTCTAAGACAAAATCATCTTTACATCAAACTTGAAAAGTGTGAATTCCATAGGACCGAAATTCAATTTCTGGGGTATGTACTGTCTACACAAGGAATTAGTATGGATGGAAGCAAAACCCAAGCCATCAAGGATTGGCCAAGTCCTAGAAATGTGAAGGAGGTACAGCGCTTCATCGGGTTTGCCAACTTCTATAGACGTTTCATTAGAAATTTCTCTGAGGTAGTGTCACCTATCACTCAACTTACCCGGAAAGAGTCTAGGTTTTCCTGGACTCCCCAAGCCCAGGAAGCATTTTCCCGTCTAAAAGATAAATTTACCACTGCACCTATCCTAGTACATCCCAACCCCGAGCTTGCCTTCATAATAGAGGTGGATGCTTCAGACTGTGCCGTTGGAGCTATACTCTCTCAGAGAACAGGTGAGAAGAATGTCTTGCATCCCTGTGCCTTCTTTTCCCAGCAGTTGTCTTCGGCTGAGAGGAACTACGATGTGGGCAATAGAGAGTTGTTGGCCATTATTGCCGCCTTCAAAGAATGGAGACACCTTCTTCAGGGAGCTGCACAGCAAATAGTCGTCCTGACAGACCATCGTAACCTTGAGTTTATCAGGTCGGCTAAGTGCCTGACTCCTCGCCAGGCTCGCTGGAATCTTTTCTTAAACCAATTTAATTTTATCATCTCTTATAGACCAGGATCGCGCAATGGAAAGGCTGATGCACTCTCTAGGATTTACTCAGCAGAGACACGTCCAATTACTCCTCCTAAGACTATTCTTCCTGACTCTAGATTCCTAGGAGTAATTCATAATCAAGACCTACTTAAGGACATCAAGGAAGCATACCATGCGGATTCCTTTTTGGCACAACCCCCAAGGGACGTAAGTCTTGTCTTTAAGAATGGTGTGTGGATTCAGGGACAACGTCTGTATATTCCTGAAACAGTCAGATTAAGAGTATTGCAACTCATTCACGATTCCAAGATAGCTGGGCATAGAGGAATTCTAAAGACACAGGAATTTCTTTCTCGTTTCTTTTGGTGGCCCACTTGCAGGAAGGATGTTTTGAATTATGTCACTTCATGTGAGGTCTGTGCAAGATGCAAAACACCTCGCTCCTCACCAACTGGTCTGTTACAGCCTCTTCCCACCCCGTCCCGCCCGTGGGGATCCATTTCTATGGACTTCATTGTGGAGTTACCAACCTCTCAGGGGAAGAACACCATTCTAGTGGTGGTTGACCGTCTAACAAAGGCAGCTCATTTTATCCCTTGTGTCGGCTTACCCACTGCAAAACAGACATCAGATTTGATGATTAAAGATGTGTTTCGCTTACATGGAGTACCGGATGAGGTTATTTCGGATCAAGGGGTGCAATTCACTTCTAGGTTTTGGCAAAATTTCTGTGCAGCATTGGACATTAAAGTAAACCTTTCTTCTGCTTTTCATCCCCAGACTAATGGACAGACCGAACGAACCAATCAAACCCTGGAGCAGTATCTCCGCTGCTTTATCTGCCACCTACAGGATGATTGGGTGGATCTACTTCCATTAGCTGAGTTCTCGTATAACAACTCTCAGAGTGCCTCCACTAAACAGTCTCCTTTTTACTCTAATCTAGGTTATCATCCTAACATTCTACCACGATTTCCCATAGAAACGCCTTTACCAGCAGTGGCTGAAAGAATCACGTCTTTACAGAAGAATATGGATCTTCTAAAGGAAAATCTGGAATCGGCTCAAGAAAGGTACAAGAAAGCAGCAGATAAATTTCGTAAACCTGCACCAGCTTTCAAGGTAGGAGACTTGGTCTGGCTGTCAACCAGAAATCTTAAGTTAAGGATTCCATCGTCTAAGTTGGGACATAAGTACATTGGACCCTATAAAATCAGTAAAATTATAAGTGCCGTTGCTTGTCGTCTTCAACTGCCCAGAACTATGAGAATCCACCCTGTCTTTCATGTATCCCTACTAAAGGCTGCGACACCCAATACGTTTCCTGGACGTTCCTCTCCTTGCCCTGACCCAGTGCTAGTCGATGGTCAGGAAGAATTTGTGGTGGAAAGGATTTTAGATTCCAGGTTGTATAGAAATCAGTTACAATATCTGATTAAATGGCAGGGCTACCCAGTGGAGGACAACTCATGGGAACCGGTCAATAACGTTAATGCTCCTCGCTTGCTCCGTCAGTTTCATCAGAGGTACCCACACAAGCCTGGTCTGAGGTCATCCGGAGGTTGTCCTTAAGGGGGGAGTAATGTAAGGTTCTATGTATATATTCCTGAAACTCAGTTTGTTCGTCAGCCATTTTACTTTCTGTCTTGCTGCAGCTATCTTGCCCTCAGTCAAAATGGAGTTTCCAGCTTGCATGTTCCCGCCCTGATTCTCTCCTTTGCTTCTTAAGCAGCCACAGCTGAGCAATCAGTGCTTCAGAATCTAGCCTGCAGTGAACCTGTGACTTGACTCCTGTAAGCCTTGGACCTTGTACTCCAGCTATTCCTACTGAGGAACTCTGAAGCACTTGTGGACTCTGAACCCTGCTCTTTGAAAGACCCACGTTTGCATGGACTTACGGTAACAGAGAAGAAGATCCTGAATCTGTATTGGAGAGTGATTGCTGAGCTTGGATTACTCTGGCCTGCTGTGTCTCCTGTTTCTGTGTCTGCAAACTGTGTGACTATTTCTGCCAACTTGTATGAAGTAATACAGGACTTTTCTATATCAAACCTGTGACTCCTGTGTTTTCATCGCACCCAAGCACAAGACGCTATATGAACTGTACTACATACATTACAGCTGGTCTCTGTTCTCTTTTCGTATTTGCACTTGTGCTCAGTTCCTGTGATATTTTACTGCTGGGTAGTTGCGTATTCACACCAAAGATCTGATATAGGTGGTCGAGACCGTGTGGTATCAGCATTTTTGGAATCAGAAGTGTTGGAATTTTTCCTAGGGTTTTGTTGGGTTGCAGACAGTATTCTCTCCTGTACTGTCCTATCTAGACAGTTTTGGGCCCCATCGTTTGCTCATTCTATTTTCTGTCTGTGTTCGTGTTTTCCTCTTGTCTAACCGCCATTATATGTTTGGGGGCTTCCTAATACTTTGGGGCTCTACTCCGGGGCAGTTAGATTTCCTCTTTCCATCTACAGGGGTAGCTAAACTCTACGGCTGTGACGAGGCGTCTAGGGCACCGTAGGAACGTCCCACGGCTGCTTCTAGTTGTGCGGTTAGTTTAGGGGTCTGCAACCTATTAGATACCAACCTCTCTGGTGTTTGGCTGCCTTTGCAGTTTTTTTGCTCCTGCCCTCCTCAGCTACCAAAACATAACAGAACTTCTTCTGAGCTTGTGCTGATAGCAGTTGTGCTGTACAGTTAGTGTGCAGTGACAGGGGAGGATTTTCTTGTGTGCAGCAGCGCTGGTTATTAGGCTGCCTGATAGCTGTATTGCTGTGTGTACACTGCTGTGCAGACTGCTTTTTACACAGCACAAATACTTTTATTCTTTTTTTTCTGCACACTTACCGACCGTTCATTTTTTCCCACACCGTATAGAGCTGTACGCTCCTCACACACTACCGTGTACCGGCTGGTATCACGGACAAATACATGCTGACTATCTGTGTGTGACTCCGGAAATATATACTGAGATTGCAATTTTCCCCTACACCGTATACAGCTGTACGCTTCTGAGACAGTACCGTATATCTGCTCTTTGTATTACGGTCAAATCCATACTGAGTGATCGTCTGTGTGTGACTCCGGAAATATATACGGAGATTGCAATTTTCCCCTACACCGTATACAGCTAAAATGGTTAGTAACCAACATATCACATGCAGATAAAATATATCTAGTATACCAAGTGGTTGTATATTTGTCATGGGTGCATCGCCATGAAGATCGTCGCGATTGCACATTCTGACTTCTCACAGCTGAGCTGCTGTTTCTTTGTTTTTTGGTAATGAGAGAGTTAATTTTTCCTAGCTCTTTGCTAAGGCTAGGTGCAGCCTCGCCCGGCTGCTTTTGATTATGTTCTAATTAGTTTCCTTTATATTTCTGCCAGTCTGGGTGTTAGACGCCGGTGAAAGCATTCATGTAGTTTAGCAGACTGGATCGGTTCTGAGAATATTTAAGCTAAGAGCTCCTTAGTTGTTTTTTACTCTTACAGCTTATAGTTTTTCTCTGAGACCTTAGGTGTTCCTACTGTGTGTGAGTGTTGTATGTAAGACTTTATTTACTTTATTTCTTGTCTTTTTTGTATGTCTTTCTGTTCATTAACCGTTACCTGTTCATTCCCTTTGGTGGTATTCAGGGTCCTTCTTAGGACTAGAATACAGTTGGCAGGGATTGATAGGAGACAGGGTTTACGCTGGTGGCCTGGACCTCTGTACCTTTAACAGTACCTCCAGGTTGAGGGATTAGTTAGGACCCCAGTTTAGGGTCAGCTTAGACCCCGGTCACCCTCTAGCCGGAGACAGCGTATAACAGATTCCGTTTTGACCCTCCGGACATTCTGTCAGGTAAATCTATGTTATCATATATCTATGCGCATGTTATATAGTATATTGCCCTTTTGATATAGATTACTGACATCACATATATATATCTGCTATACAGCGTGACATTTTCACCGGCCCAACTAAAGATTCTCCCCAGCTGTCATGGATCCAGTAGCCCAGCTGGCCCGGCAGTTGCAGGGGTTGTCCATGGAATTTGCAGACATTAAGTCCAAGGTTTTGTCCCTCCCGGAGCAAACCAGATCTGAACCTAAGGTTGCTCTCCCGGACAGGTTCACTGGTGGGCGGGACAAATTTTTTACTTTCCGGGAGGCATGTAAATTGTACTTTCGGCTGCGGCCTCGGTCATCTGGGAGTGAAGAGCAGAGGGTGGGAATTGTTATCTCGCTCTTACAAGGGGACCCTCAATCTTGGGCATACTCTATTCCTCCAGGCTCCCCAGATCTCCAGTCAGTGGATCGATTTTTTACTGCCCTGGGTCTGGTATATGATGATCCGGATCGAGTCTCCCTTGCTGAAACAAGGTTACGTAAAATACGGCAAGGAAATCGTCCAGCGGAGGAATATTCTTCTGAGTTCCGTAGATGGGCAACAGATACTCAGTGGAATGACCCAGCTCTTAGGAGCCAGTTTTGTCAAGGGTTGTCTGACAAATTAAAAGATGTGTTGGCTCAGTATGATTCTCCTCCATCACTGGAGGCTGCTATGGCCCTCGCTATTCGCATTGATAGACGACTTCGGGGAAGACGCGAGGTAACTCCGCCCCCCATGATGACTCCACCTACTACTAAAGTCCCTTATACTGAGGTTCCCCTGGTCTGTTCTGAGGAACCCATGCAGTTGGGAGGGACATCATTTTGTAGGAGGGAATCGGCGGTGCGCCGCAAGACTAGAAGGTGTTTCTTTTGCGGGAGAGAGGGACATTTTGTTGGGGGGTGTCCATCCTGGACCTCTTTGAGCCAAGGAGTTAACCTGGGAGTGTGTATTTCGTCCCCAAATCCCACTCAGTTTCTCGTACCTGCGGAGGTGGTGATTGGTACTAGAACTGAGAGGATTTCTGTTTTTCTTGATAGTGGGTCCGGGGCTAATTTGGTGGACGCTCGGTTTGCCCAGGTGCATGGTATGCAACTGAGTGTATTGGCCAAACCGGTCCCTATACTCTCTATTGATTCTAGACCTCTTGGTCAAGGTAGCTTGGTACAAGCTGTTCATAACATAGATCTTCGAGTAGGGGCAATACATAAAGAGCAATTGTCTTGTTATGTGTTGGAGGGTCTACCTACTCCTATTGTGTTGGGACTTCCTTGGTTGGCTAAACATAACCCAGTGATTGATTGGCAATCCAGAAAGATAAGCCAGTGGGGTGAATTTTGCAAGAATAACTGCATGAGCACGGTCATCGGTGCGGTTGTGCCTAGGACTTTGTCTCCTTTTCTGGAGGACTTTGGGGAGATGTTCTCAGAGGAGGGGTGTAAAGAGTTTCCTCCTTATCGCACATATGACTGCTCAATAAAGTTGCTTCCTGATGCCTTATCTCGTACTTTCCCAAGGGCCGGGAAGACGGATGATCCGGTTCCTATTCCTCAGGAGGGAGTTGTAGTGTCAGCTGTATGCTCTGAGCTTGAGGGGGAGGTATTGGGGGCTCAGGGGGACGCCCCTGTGGGACTTCCAGGGAGACTGATAGTTCCAGATCGCTTAAGACTGAAGGTTACGGGGAACCGTTACAAACGGATGGCTGATAGGAGGAGAGTTTCTGGTCTAGATCTGAAGGTGAACGATCTGGTTTGGTTGTCTACCAGGAATATAAAACGTAAAGTTCCCTCCTGGAGGTTGGGTCCCAGATTCATCGGGCCGTACAGGATCAGTTCCATAATTAATCCTGTGGCATTTCGTCTGGACCTCCCTCCTACGTTTAAAAATCATAATGTGTTTCACAAGTCATTACTTAAAAAGTATGTGGCACCAGTCATACCGTCACCTCTACCTCCTTCAGTGGTGGTCAATGATAACGTGGAAATTCATGGGTCGAAAATCATTGACTCACGTCTCAGTCGCCGATCCCTTCAGTACTTAGTTCAGTGGAGGGGGTATTGTCCTGAGGAGGGGACGTGGGTCCCTGCGTCTGATGTTAACGCAGATCGATTGGTTCGGACCTTTCACACAACTCACCCGGACAGACCTGGTCATGAGGGTCCGGAGGCCCCTCGTAGAAGGGGGGGTACTGTCATGGGTGCATCGCCATGAAGATCGTCGCGATTGCACATTCTGACTTCTCACAGCTGAGCTGCTGTTTCTTTGTTTTTTGGTAATGAGAGAGTTAATTTTTCCTAGCTCTTTGCTAAGGCTAGGTGCAGCCTCGCCCGGCTGCTTTTGATTATGTTCTAATTAGTTTCCTTTATATTTCTGCCAGTCTGGGTGTTAGACGCCGGTGAAAGCATTCATGTAGTTTAGCAGACTGGATCGGTTCTGAGAATATTTAAGCTAAGAGCTCCTTAGTTGTTTTTTACTCTTACAGCTTATAGTTTTTCTCTGAGACCTTAGGTGTTCCTACTGTGTGTGAGTGTTGTATGTAAGACTTTACTTTATTTCTTGTCTTTTTTGTATGTCTTTCTGTTCATTAACCGTTACCTGTTCATTCCCTTTGGTGGTATTCAGGGTCCTTCTTAGGACTAGAATACAGTTGGCAGGGATTGATAGGAGACAGGGTTTACGCTGGTGGCCTGGACCTCTGTACCTTTAACAGTACCTCCAGGTTGAGGGATTAGTTAGGACCCCAGTTTAGGGTCAGCTTAGACCCGGTCACCCTCTAGCCGGAGACAGCGTATAACAGATTCCGTTTTGACCCTCTGGACATTCTGTCAGGTAAATCTATGTTATCATATATCTATGCGCATGTTATATAGTATATTGCCCTTTTGATATAGATTACTGACATCACATATATATATCTGCTATACAGCGTGACAATATTACAGCATGTGAATAATGGACATAGTGCAGAGACGAGCTGTACCGAATACAGCAAAAACACACGAACAACAGCCTTAAAGTCTCAAAAGTACATCTTTATTAATACAGCAAAATACATCTAGGAATAAAAACAAGAACAGGTATGGCACAGGGTAAAGAAATCCAAAGTGGTGGCAAACACATAGAGGTGGAAATAGTGGGCCTGACAGCAAAAAAACCTGCTCTCCAGATATATATATGTGTAGTTAGGAGTAACAAATAAAGCAGCTCAAGGTATACAGATGGACATAAGGTGACTAAGGGTGCTATGAGCTAAATAATAATGATAGGAAAGATGGAAATATAATAATACTATATTGGCAACAAGCTGAAGGCAATATGTAAATGTAAATACATTGGAAGGGTCACGCACTTATGCCCATGTTATGGGTGCAATCTACGATGGCTAAAATTAAGTGCAGCACGATCAAAAAGATGCCAACAAAATAAACAGAGCCTATATATATTCCATATCAAAATCCTATAGGTTTAAGCAGGTCATAGCATACCACAATACAGATGAAATATATAGGAGACCATAGCACCATAGTAAGACACAGCGGTAAAAGATAGATATATAGGAATCGCAGGCATGCTAACTTAAAAGGACCGCTGCATTACCTTAAGACAGAGCAGGAAAGCCGTCCAGCCCGTATACAGCTGTACGCTTCTGAGACAGTACAGTACATCTGCTCTTTGTATTACGGTCAAATCCATACTGAGTGAGCGTCTGTGTGTGACTCCGGAAATATATAAGGAGATTTAAATTTTCCCCTACGCCATATACGCTGTAGCTCCTAATACAGTACCATATATGCTGGTATTTTTGGTACATTTTCCCAAACATGAGGAAGTATGTTGGAAGAGGCCGTGGACGTGGGCGGGGAGGGCCAGCTGGGAATGATGGTTGTGGTGTTGGTGCATCTGCTGGTAGTGCCAAAAGCCCAATAGCACCTAAGGCTGGAGGTGTTGAGCCTGTGTCATCGTCTGGCTCCAGAAGGCCTGGAAGGCTCCCTTTTCTGGTAGTAGGTAAACCGCTTTTAAAGCCGGAGCATCAGGAACAGGTTTTAGCTTACATTGGCGAAACAGCCTCCTGCTCTATCGCCTCCTCTTCTGAACTTTCAAAAAATGCAAGCACTGAGTCGTCAGTGCAGGCTCCTGGTCAGGAACGACACCTTTCCTTGTGTCCTTCACCCCCACCAAAAGTGAAGGATGCTGCAGGCCACACTTCAGATTACTCCATGGAGCTCTTTTCACATACCATGCCTGGGTTATCAAGTCAAATCCTGAATTCCCCAGTCCAAGATGAACATGACATGGAATGCACTGATGCACGACCACTGCTATCTGATTCTGCTGGTACATTAACCCAGAGCACTACATTGCCCTCGAAGTCTACTGAGCAAGAATCTGACCCTGATGAAACTCAGGTGTCCCTTCCTGCATACTCTAACACCTTACACGGTGACACAGAGGAAGGTGCAGATGAAATTGAAGAGGTGATGGATGACCCAGTTGTTGACCCGGATTGGTATCCATTGGGGGAAGAGGGTGCCGCTGACAATAGCTCAGAAGAGGAGGATCCGTGGCAGGTATCGACATCGCAGCTGCGGTTATCTGGCAGGCCCGTAGCAGTCCAAAAAACGTGTTAAAAAAAACAAAAAGAGTTGCAGGACAGCTTTGCCAGATGGTCAAATTAGCACTGCGTGCAAGCCCTGAAAATTTATCCCATAGTAGGAAGAGTTTTTGACCAAAATCCTATTGATGAGGCAAAGGTTATCTGTAAGAAGTGCGGAAGGACATTTAGCAGAGGGAAAAATCTCTGAAAATTGAATACCAGTTTCATGCTTAGACATTTAAACACCATGCACTTGCTAGCGTGGACGGTCTACAAAACCTCACTGGCTTTGAACGCCTACATTGCCAAACTGATCTCATTAGAGATGATGCCCTTTCGTTTGGTTGAAAGCGCAGCGTTCCGAGAGCTCATGGCCTACGCTGTCCCACGCTATGACCTACCCAGTCGGCACTTCTTTTCTAGAAAAGCCATCCCTGCCCTCCACCTGCATGTGAAAGACCACATTGTCCATGCACTCAAACAATCAGTGAGTGGAAAGGTGCACCTTACAACAGATGCATGGGCCAGTAGGCATGGCCAGGGCCGTTACGTGTCCATCACTGCGCACTGGGTTAATGTGGTGGATGCAGGGTCCACAGGAGACAGCGGCGGTGGGACAGTGCTGCCTAGCCCAGGGTATAGGTAACAGTTGGCTGTAGGCATTCGACCCTCCTCCTCCTCCAGAAGCAAAAGCTCATCGACAGAGCGCAGTCGCACGAACACTCCATCCGCAGCAGCCAGTGTTGCACACGAGGTGTCCCACTATCGATCAGCTAGTGGTAAGCGTCAGCAGGCTGTTTTAAAGATTATGTCTTTGAGCGACAACAGACACACCGCGGAGGTACTGGCCGACTACTTGCAGCGAGAAACTGAGTCATGGCTGGGCAGTCTACATCTTGAGCCAAGCAAGGTAGTCAGTGATAACGGCCGTAATTTTGTGGCGGCAATAGCCCTGGCAAAACTCAGACACATACCTTGCTTGGCTCACACCTTGAACCTGGTGGTGCAGTGCTTCATAAATAATTATCCGGAGTTACCAGCCCTGCTCCATAAGGAGCGAAGACTGTGCTCACACATCCGTCGCTCACACGTAGACTCCAGTCGTATGCAGAGGCTGCAGCGATCGCTCCACCTCCCCAAGTACCGCCTAATCATAGACGTTGCAACAAGGTGGACCTCCACCATGCACATGGTTGAGAGGCTGTGCGAACAGAGGCAGACTGTAATGCATTTGTGGGAGGATCCACAGGCAGGCAGTTTGAGGGCAGACATCGAGTTGTCGGGTGTGCAGTGGTCAAAGCTGAAAGACCTCTGTAAAGTCCTTCAGTGTTTTGAGGAATGCACACAGCTGCTAAGCGCAGACAACGCCATCATAAGCATGAGCATCCCACTTATGCGTCTGCTCATGCAAACTTTGACGCACATTAAGCATCAGGCTTCTGCAGCGGAGGAGGAGGGAATCCTTCATGACAGTCAGGCATTGTCTGTTCAGAGAACTGTCCTGGACGAGGTGGAGGAAGAAGAGGAAGAGGAGGAGGATGAGGGGGATGATTATTTTGGGGAGGATGATGCTTCTCAGGGGGCAAGAGAAAATGTTAGCTTGCCAAGGTCAGGTACAGGGTTTGTGCGTGAATGGAGGGATGTGGATTTGCCAGAAAGTGCTCCTCCACCCACCACTGGCAGTGCATCATTGACACCTGGAACATTGGCCCACATGTGTGATTATGTCTTGCGGATCCTAAAAAGGGACCCCTGCATTGTCAAAATTATGAAGGATGACGACTACTGGTTGGCCAGCATCCTCGATCCACGCTATAAAGGCAAATTACAGAACATCATGCCACAGGAGAACCTAGAGCTAATATTGACGAACAAACAAGCAACTCTGGTAAACCATTTGTTAGAGGCATTCACAGCACACAGCAGCGGTGTAGGTTCTACCACGAGCCGTACTGGTCCAAACGGAAGAGGTGTTCGTGGTGCACACAGCCGAAGTGGCGTTGGAGACAGGGGTTTCATGACCATGTTGTTGTCTGACTGGTAATACTGAATCGATTGCAACAGACAGGACACAACAGTTGTCAACTATGGTTCAAAATTACCTCTCCTCCCCTATCGATGTTCTCCCTCACAGTTCATTCCCCTTTGACTAGTCTGTAAACTGGACACCTGGCCTGAATTGACACAATATGCCTTACAGGAGCTCGCTTGCCCTGCTGGTAGGGAGCTATCAGAAAGAGTCTTCAGTGCTGCTGGATCAAACCTCACAGAAAGAAGGACCTGGCTGTCCACCCAAAATGTAGGTGATCTCACCTTCATTAAAATGAACCATGCCTGGGTTTCAAAGGATTTTGTACCACCTTCCCTGATGACACATAGGTTGCCAGCAAAATGGCTCGCTTTGTCCTCCTCTTCCTCCGACTTCTCCAATTCCTCCATTTGCAGCTGCTGAACATCCAGCCTACACCTCAACATATGCCAGTTTTTCCACCTCCCTAACTGGGCTGTACCCCCCCAGGGCCAAGGTCAGCACCTGGCGCACCCGGGAAAGTGCCGATGCCCTGAGCAGGTGGGGGGGCCCACTCGCCGTCAGAGACACTGGCGTACTATGAGGAGCCCTGTGCCAGTTCCAGGCGCCCACAAGTGTGCCCCCTCTGCTAGCTTAGGGCCCCAGCACTTGCAATTCTTACCTCTCCCTGCTCCACCGCTGTGACGTCTTCCGCGTTTCCTGACAGTGACATTCAGGTCAGAGAGCATGATGATGTCACGTCTGTGCACCCTCTGCCTGAACAGTCACAGTGCAGAGAGCTGGAAGATGGCGACGCTGAGGAGTCCAGAGTAGAGCAGTACCCAGCGAGGAGAGGTATTTCATTTTTTTTAATGGTTGGAGCAATATATGGGGAGCATTATACAATGGAGAATTATATATGGGGCCCATCATACACTTGAGCATCATAGATAGGGCCCATTATACACTGGAGCATCATATGGGGCCCTTTATATATGGAGCATCATATGGAGCACATATGGAGCCTATTCTGTATGGAGCATTATATGGAGCCCATTCTATATTGAGCAATATATGGGGCTCATTATTCTGCATAGAGCAATATATGGGGCTCATTATTCTGTATGGCGCACTATGTGGTGCCCATAATACTGTATGGAGGACTATACTGTCAGTTTTTTGAGCTATTGTAGAATTTAAAATAGATATCACTCATGTAATGTAAGAAGTGAAGTATTTGGCATTGTACTATACCTATATTTCTCTGCCGTATCGGAGCATCATGAATTGTGGTATGTGTTAAAGGGGCCCACTGAGACTCTTTGGCCTGGGGCCCACGAAAACCTGGAGCCAGCACTGCCCCCCCAACAACTTTCGCCAAATAACCCCCAGTTTTCAATGCATTACTATTATTGTAAAGTTTATTAAGGTTGACAAGCTTAAGTAATAAGAATTTATGTCATTGGCCTTTAAATGGGCACTGTAGGTGTGTTTACTGTCCTCCACTCCCTGCCGACTTTTATTCCCCATTGACTTGCATTGGGGTCGGATTTTCGACTCCGACCCGACCATTTCCGTTAGTCTGCCGACTTCGTTCGACTCGACTTTTGAGAAAGTCGGGTTTCACGAAACCCGACTCGACCCTAAAAAAGGCAAAGTCGCTCATCTCTACTCAGTTCCTCTCATGGGGCATGCTGCACTATTTTATTCAGACCTACTTTATATCATTAGACCTACTGTCCACATCAGATAACCCCAGTTTGGGCAGAATATTTTATCATTTCAAATTTAACATTGCCTAAAATATTCTACCTCATGCAAGATATATAAATATGTATAAATATGTGATTCTTCAGATTTTGTATTAGTTTTGCCTGATGAAGAGACCTGAGTAGTCTGGAAAGCTTGCAATTTGTTACCATCTTTTCAGTTAGCCATTAAAAGGTATCAACCACTGAGGACTCTCAACTAGGGTTGAGCATTCCGATACTTCCGATACCTGAAATCCAATGTAAGTCTATGGGAACAAAATATCGGAAGTATTTACTTCCGATATTTTGTTCCCATAGACTTACATTGGATTTCAGGTATCGGAAGTATCGGAAGTATCGGAATGCTCAACCCTACTCTCAACTCTAAATATTTTTCTACCTCATGCAAGTCACTTAGCTCAACAGATAAAAGACTGTAGATAAGTTGTGGCTGGTGGTGAAATACTAGTAGTTAAAAATTGTAATGCTTATTATTTCTGTACTGCAGAGATAATTTTTTATATGGACTTTGCTGCCACCTGGTGTTATTATAAGTTTTAACATATCCCTTCAACAACTGCAGTTATACTAGATACAATTATTAGATCTGTGACAACTGATAGTACTGTAGTTGAGAACTGGTCTTACCTTCTACTATTATTATTAATATTAATAATTACTCATTTATTTAAAGCCATTAATTTCACAGAGTTTTATAGACATCATCATCGCTGTCTCCATTGGAGCTCACCTTCTAAATTCCCTGTTAGTATGTCTTTGAAGTATGGGAGGAAACCCATATAAACATGGGGAGAACATACAAACTCCTTGCAGATTTTGTCCTTGGTGGGATTTGAACCGAGGATCCCAGCGCTGCAAAACAGTGCTAACCACTGACACCTTTTAGATATTTGTACAGAAAGCTCTCAACAATCATGTTTGCAATACAGGAAGCAATGTTTCTCTTTCTAGCCTTACTGTTCTTAAAGGGGTTGTCTCATCACCCTAAAATATTAAAATCGCAAACTTACTTATTAAAAATCCTCTCTGATCTCAAAAGTGGTGGGATATTTCATTTCACTGTTACATGCTCATTGCCTAAGATACTGGCCACCACCGTGTGTGGCCCAGCTGCGCATGGTACACATGTTCCAGGAGTATGTGCTAAAAGGTAATTGCAAAATCTGATATTCATTCACAACACACACTTCCCAACATTACCACTAGAGGGAACCTTAGACTATTTAAGGGTGTGATTAGGTAGCAGTAGCCATTCAAGTCTTCAGATCAGTTCCTGTCAGAGCTCAGTTGGAGCTGGAGAGACAGACGTGTGGAGATTTCCTGTCAGACAAGACAGAAGAGAGGAGAGATTGCAAGCTGATAACTCAGAACAGACAGACTGCTAGAACCCTAGAAAGTGGAGAGTGACTCTCGGAGCGGGCTTGTAATCAGTCTGACGAAACGTCCTGAAAGCTGCTCTGGACAGAGTCTTTGAAGGAAAGAAAGAAGGAAGGGGACTACAGTTTGCAGAACATCGAGTTAACTGAGAGTTGGTCAGTGAGCTTTGGAAAGAAGGAAGAAAGCTAAGACAGAACCTACTGCTGCCCTGTGCTTATGTTGAGGAGAGTAGGGCGACGGGCGAGTGGTTACCCTAGGAAGGAGTGACTTCGGTGACAGATCACCTTCACTCGAACTAACCGGACACCGGGTCCGAAGTATTGCTGGTTCCTTCATGGCTGGTGATAGAAAACCGGAGACCCTGCTGGACTTCAAGTCGCAGAGGGTAGCCCTAAGTGCCGATACGTAACCGGGGTCAGGCAGAACAGGAGTCTAGCAGGACGCTGCAGATATAGACTTACTTCTTTCCAATTTTTGGTCACCAATGTTCTGGTCGCCAGAATAAGCAGAAGACTTCCACCACAATGTTGGCCGGGCGAAGCTGTGCTATACGGAGTTAAACCTGACTTCACGCAGGTTAGGACTCATACATTTTAAAGGGAAAGGAGGCCCTAAACCTACTTGGCAATTACCTGGATGTGCATACTCCACCCTGAACAACTTCCCGGGACATACCTGCAACCATCTACAGTAAAGGTATGGAAAGAGAACAACTTGTGTGTGACTGACTTATTACCCTGCACCACCATCGACTTTGAGGGAACAGTCCCACCTGTGGGGGACTTAACATCTAGCTGCCTAATAACATCCCCTCAGAAGATTCACCCTGCAGCGCTGGTCTACTTGATCAGAAACCACAGGTGGCGTCACGAACTATTCCTAAAATCCCCTGTAAATATCCCCCTTTGTATGAGCGCCCAGGGCAACGGACCGAGCTGTGCTACTTGTGACATTCCCCATAGACTTCAATGGGCTCGGTGCCGAGTACCCCATAACCCTGGTGTTGTGCGACTCAACTGCAGTCTATATACCCTGAAAGCTCTGTACTGAAGCTGGCCTATTTGCTAGTTCAAACCAGCTTCAGTGCCATTGTGCAAGTGCAACTCCAATTCTGCAGAAAACACACAGTTCTGCAGAAAGTATGCAGCCAGGGGGGTAGGGAGCAGTTTATTCCTGCAGAAGATGTTGAGTAAATCCCTTTAAATATGTGAGAGATGAGTACCATATCTGAAATATATGTAGCCCTAACATGGCGCACTGTAGGGATTCATGTTCTCAGGTAGGCATTACGTAGTGTTCACACAGGCACTGGATTCTTTAGTGAAAACAATGTGATGTTTATTTCCACATGTTGCACATCAACAAAACAAAATCATAAACATAAACCCCTAGCCTTGTCCAAACGCTAACTAAACAACACAGACCCTGGCTACTGATACACAGCTGAGCTACTCCCAATGTGGTCAAACACAACAGCCATCATCCATAGCAACTAGTGATACTTGCAGTTTGGTAACCACGACCTGTGCAGTCTCTTCTCAGAGAGATTCCAACACAAATCCGCTTGCGGCAGCTTAACCCCAGCTGTCTGACATAGATGACCAACTAGCCTGTTTATATGCAGAGCTAGCCTGGTGCACCTAATCAAAGCCTACATAGTTAGGATTTAATCCAAGCCTACCTTACATTGCTACATACCCTCCCCCTTTGCCATAAGCCAAGGGGCTGGGCACCGTCTGCCAACATAAAGAGCCTACAGGGCTTTAAATTGACCTGACCATGAGGCTAATGCTTGATGAAAAAAGGGTGACCTAGTACCTCCAAAACCCTGCCCCTAATTTTTGGTATTAATTTTCAGTTATGTTGGTTTTTAGACAAAGGTTTCGAGTGGGTTCCTACCCTTCCAGGGTTTTAGTAGGTTACCACAATATCTTGGAAAGGCCTACCTTTTCCCTGGTTGGTGTACTTCATAGTTAATCTCTCCCACCTTTCCACCCCACTATAGGGTTCCTGCCACTGGGTAAGGAACTTGATCTTGCCTGTGAGCACTAATACAAGTATCTGATGCCGGCTTAAATTGTTTCACTCGAGCCTACCAATTATACCCCCTGGATTTTTTCTCTTTGGCCATGAGGAGGTGTTCTTTTTCCTGTATTTTCACTTTGTTCCTACGACACAACAAATCAGTATGCCTGGTCCCTTGCAGAAGCCAACTATCGACTCCCAGTTCCTGGGGAACCCCATTTACATTTTCCAGAGTACCTTTTACTGTTATGTCCCTGAGCTGGGCAGTCCCAAAGTTTTCCTGGGACTCCTCTGGGACAAGGATATTGGCTTCAGGGGACGATCCTCATCTTTCTTTCTAACTAGTACAGTGAACGGACATTCATCATTTAGATCATGAGACTTTGTTACCATAGCAGACTCCTGGAAGCACATGGGACTATTGGTTGCTACAGCCCACCGGTCCCAGAATAACAAAAAGTAACATCTGATAACAATAGCATGTAACAAGTTCTAAATCATTCCCACTTGGTGGAAAATGGAACCACAGTCTGTGCGTATGTCCACCCGGGCCATGTGACAGTTTTTGGCATCTCCATGGATATACCTTACCCCCAGCTTCTTCCCAGGGACTAATTGCTTAACAAACTCCTCCATGCTTTCAGACTGTGTTCGCAATGCTGTAGCTGCCTTTACCCAGGACATTTAATCTTTACACTGCCATTACCTATGCTCTCTGGGACTTCACACTAACACAACATCCACCAATTGTAGAGATTCACGCTCTCAGGTAGGCATTAGGTAGCATTCACAAAGACACTGGATTTTTTTTTGTCAAAACAATGTGACGTTTATTTTCATAGGTTGAACAATGATAAAACAAAATCATAAATATAAATCCCTAGCCTTGTCCAGGAGTTAACTAAACAACACAGACCCTGACTACTCATACATGTCTGAATTAGTTCCAATCTGGTTAAACACAACTGGTACTGTCCATAGCAACCAGTGATACTTGCAGTTTGGTGCACATGGCCTGTTCAGTCTCTTGTCAAGAGAGAGATTCGGGCTTGTCCCTCTCTTCAACTCCAACACAAATCCACCCCGGTCAGCTTTCTTAGATGTCTAAGGTGAACATCTAGCCTCAACAACTTACTGACAGGAGACTGAAACAGTAGCATGAGCAGCAATAATTAAAGGCAAAAATAATATCACAGTACTGTGCAAAAGTTTTAGTCAGAAGTGGAAAAAAAGTCTTCAAAATAACAATGCTTTCTAAAATAGAAGTTTTAGTGGTTTATTTGTATCACTTAACAAAATATAAAGTGGATGAAAAAAAGTATATCTAAATAAAATCAATATTTGCTATCAAAGCATCAATTCTTCTAGATACATTTGCACACAGATCTACAGTCCTCAATTTTACCAATCTCTTGGTGTCCTCAATACTGAAAAATACAGGCATATACCATCAGGGAGGCGTCTGATCGACTCCAAATTTAGTTTGCAGCAGGACAATGATCCCAAACGTATAGTCAATGTCACTGGGAATTTTCCTAAGCATAAAGAAGAACAAGGAGTCCTGTAAGTGATTATATGGGCCCCACAGAGCTCTGATCTCAACATCATTGAGTCTGCCTGGGATTACATGAAGAGACAGAAGAATCTGTATAAGGCTGCTTTCACACATCAGTCTTTTGACGTCAGGCGCGATCCGGCGTGTTTTTAAAAAAATGCATCCGGTACCGGATGCGTTTTTTTAGCATTGACTTACATTAGTGCCGGATCGCGCCTGATGACACTGCGTTGCATCCGTTTTTGGCCGAATCCGTCGGAAATGTACATTCCGGCGGCCGGACAAGACGCTGGATGCAACGTTTTTTTTTTTTTTTCCGGAGCCGCCTGATAGTGCCTGAATCGGCACTTCAGGCGGCCGGAAACAATGCAAACCTATGGAGCCAGACCAGTGTTTTGACAAATCCGTCAGAAAACTGATCCGGAATCCAAGGTCTCTCTCTCTCTCTCTCTCTCTCTCTCCGGTCCGGACATTGATACCTGCATTTTCAACATGGAAAAATGTTATCTTTCCGGGTTGAAAAGGTCAGGACGGATCCGGCAAGAAAACTGATCAGTTGCATCAGTTTTTTTAAATCAGCGCCGGATCCGTCCTGTCAGGCATAGGACGGATCGCGCCTGACACAAAAAGCCTGAAGTGTGAAAGTAGCCTTAGCCTATATCAACAAAAGTTATATGGTTAGTTTTCCAAGAAGTTTGGAACAACTTTCCTGATGATTTTTTTTCAAAAACTGTTTGCAAGTCTAGGAAGAATTGATGCTATGATGTTGTTTTGAAGACAAAGGACGGCAACAGCAAATATTGATTTGATTTAGATTTCTATTTTGTTGCATTTTGGTAAATTGATAAAAATAAATATTCACACTTTTAATTTTGAAAGCATTCTTACTATGTTGTATTACCTAAAACTTTTGCACAATATTGTATTTCAACATACTTACTGTTATGAGCTCGGTTGCAACAACTTTATTACATATAATGGATTGCAACCGAACCCGAGGTCTGCGATGCAGTTTATGTCACTGCTGCCGAACACCCTTTGGGTATCAGGGTAACAACTTACAACTAAAGGATTATATTAGATTTCGCCTGTGTTACTTCACACAAGGAGAGAGATATTGTATTGCCACTATCTCCGTTAACTTCACAGATGTTCTGAAGACTGGCATAGACGTAGCCCTGTTCACAGCACAGAAGCCACTTGCCAGATATTAGATCTGCACCATGTGCTACAGGCTTGGCGCAGAAGTAGCCCTGTTAATAGCACAGAAACCACTTGCCAGATATTAGGAAGTGCATGCGACTCACGCCAGGCGTACGTGCTGCCAGCCGGTGTGCCACCGGACTGAGCAACTCTCCTTTCGTTAGCAGGCGATGCACAGGATACGCGCCCCCACAGTCAGCTCGGGGTGTATAGCTACCCCTTTGACAGAGACAGACTGCACTACGATCGCTACCTGCATAGAATTCATTAACCTGCCTGAAGGACCTGAGCTAATTAGCCGAGCTGACTCTGGCATCGGCAGGTCCCGGAGAGCGAAAGCTAGAGAGCATGTGGAGCCCAGATTCGGGTATGTCACACATGAGCACTACCTATAGTATGATCTGAACGCGCCGCGAATCATAGAATCATAGAATGGTAGAGTTGGAAGGGACCTCCTGGGTCATCTGGTCCAACCCCCTGCTCAAAGCAGGATTCTCTAAATCATCCCAGACAGATGTCTGTCCAGCCTCTGTTTGAAGACTTCCATTGAAGGAGAACTTACCACCTCTCGTGGCAGCCTGTTCCACTCCTTGATCACCCTAACTGTCAAAAAGTTTTTTCTAATATCTAATCTGTGTCTCCTCCCATTCAGTTTCATCCCATTGCTTCTAGTCTTTCCTTGTGCAAATGAGAATAAAGATGATCCTTCTACAATGTGACAGCCCTTGAGATATTTGTAGACAGCTATTAAGTCTCCTCTCAGTCTTCTTTTTTGCAAGCTAAACATTCCCAAATCCTGCAACCGTTCCTCATAGGACATGGTTTGCAGACCGGTCACCATTCTGGTGGCTCTTCTTTGAACTTGCTCCAGTTTGTTGATGTCTTTTTTAAAATGTGGTGCCTAAAACCGGACACAGTATTCCAGATGAGGTCTGACCAAAGAGGAGTAGAGGGCAATAATGACCTCACGTGATCTAGACTGTATGCTTCTGTTGATACATCCTAGAATTGTATTTGCCTTTTTTGCTGCTGCATCACACTGTTGACTCATGTTCAGTCTGTGATCAATTAGTATACCCAAGTCTTTTTCACATGTGCTGTTGTTTAGCCCTATTCCTCCCATTTTGTATATGCTTTTTTCATTTTTATTGCCCAGATGTAGTACTTTGCATTTTTCCCTGTTAAAAACCATTCTGTTAGTTGCTGCCCACTGCTCCAGTTTATTTATATATTTTTGAATCCTCTCTCTCTCTTCTCTAGTATTAGCTATCCCTCCTAGCTTTGTGTCATCAGCAAATTTGATCAGTTTACCCTCAATTCCTTCATCTAAATCATTGATAAAGATGTTGAACAATACAGGGCCCAAAACAGAGCCTTGTGGTACCCCACTTGAGACATTCTTCCAACTGGATGTGCAGCCATTTACGACCACTCTTTGAGTCCGATCACTAAGCCAGTTATGAATCCACCTAACAGTTGCCTTGTCCATTCCATACTTAGTCATTTTTTCAATAAGGATTGTGTGAGATACTTTGTCAAATGCTTTGCTGAAGTCAAGATATACTATATCTACAGCATTTCCCTGATCTACCCAGTCAGTGATTCTGTCATAGAAGGAAATTAAGTTAGTCTGACATGACTTATTAGTTACAAACCCATGCTGACTCTGTTTAATCACTTCATACTTATGCAGGTACTTACATACATGTTCTTTAATAATTTGTTCAAAGATCTTTCCTGGTATAGAAGTCAGACTCACCGGCCTGTAGTTCCCTGGGTCCACCTTCTTCCCCTTTTTGAAGATAGGAACAACATTTGCTCTTCTCCAGTCTTCTGGGACTTCTCCTGTTCTCCAAGAATTTTCAAAGATTATGGACAGTGGTTCAAGAATTTCTTCTGCTATCTCCTTCAGTATTCTGGGGTGTAATTCATCTGGACCTGGAGACTTGAATTCATTTAGGTTAGCTAAGTGTTTCCTCACTGTCTTTCTGTTTATAGATATCCTGGATTCTTCTATTCCTTTAATAGGACAGTGAAGATCAGTTGATGTTACATTTCCTTTCTGAGAGAAAACTGATGCAAAATAGGAATTTAACAGTTCAGCCTTCTCAACATCCTGTCTTACCATTTCATCATTTTCATCCTGTAAAAATCCTATAGCATCTTTGACTTTTTTTTTACTTTTGACGTATCCCCAAAATCCTTTTTTGTTGCTTTTGACATCTCTTTCAAGCCTTAATTCATTGTCAGCTTTAGATAATCTGATTTGTGCCCTGCAGGTTCTGCAGACGGCATTATATTCTTCTTTAGATATGCCTCCCTCTTTCCATTTGATAAACATTTCTTTCTTCCTTTTTAGCATGTGTTTAAGTTCTGTGTTCATCCATCCTGGTTTCCTTAAATGCTTCCCATTCTTCCCTCTTTTCGGAATTGTTAACGATTGTGCTTTGAGAATCTCATTTTTCAAGATGTCCCATCCTTCCTGGACATTTTTGTCCTTAAGGATATCCTGCCATTGGATCTCTCCAATTCTCTTTCTGAGTCCCTTAAAATCTGCCTTTCTGAAATCTAACCTTGACGTCTGAGTCTTCACAGGTCTTCTTCCTCTTGTTATCCAAAATTCTAAAATAGCATGGTCACTACCTCCTAGGGTCCCAGCCACTCTTACCTCCTCAACCATTTCCTCCCTGTTTATAAGGATTAGATCCAAGGTAGCAGATCCCCTTGTTTTCTCCCCTACCTTTTGAAAGATAAAGTTGTCAGCAAGAGAGGATAAGAATTTCCTTGACCTGTTAGTTTTGCCTGAGAGAGATTCCCAACAAATGTCTGGATAGTTGAAATCTCCCATGACCACTATGTCATATTTTTTGGAGAACTTGGCCATTTGATGCATAAAGAGTTCATCCATATCTTCAGCTTGCGTAGGTGGCCTGTAGTAAATGCCTTCAATGGTGTCCTTTCCATTGTTCTTACCCAAACAGTTTCCACAGAACTCCCAGTCTCTGAAGCATCAATCTCTGTGCAGATATACGCTTTTCTAACATACAATGCGACACCTCCTCCTCGTTTATCAAGTCTGTTTCTTGCAAATAAGTTGTATCCTTCTAGCCTTGTATTCCAATCATGTGTATCGTCCCACCAAGTTTCAGTGATTCCAATGACATCATACTTCTTCTCCTGCGTTAGTAGTTCCAATTCTCCTTGTTTGTTGCCCATGCTTTGTGCATTTGTATAAAAACATTTTAGTTTGTGATTGGTTTCTCTTCCTCCAATATTTTTATTATTTAGATTGTTTTGTCTTCGTTCTTCCTTTCCACTTCTAATAGCCGAGTTCTCAATAGCATTTGTCAGGTGTATGGATTTTTCTGGCGTTTTGCTTCCCTTCCCACATTGTTCTAGTTTAAAGCTCTCCTGATGAGTGTAGCAAGGCGACTTCCAAATACATGTTTTCCAGTTTTCGTAAGGTGCACCCCATCTCTAGCAAGTAGTCCATCGTATAGGTAATTCACTCCGTGATCCAGAAATCCAAATCCTTGCTGATGGCACCATCGACGTAGCCAGTTGTTCACCTGCAGAATCTTATTCCACCTCCTTGTTCCATGGCCATCCACTGGGAGGATGGATGAGAAGACCATCTGCGCACCCAGTTCTTTCACTTTCTTGCCTAAGTTTTCAAAGTCACTGCAGGTGGTTTCCAGGTCACTTCTTGTGGTGTCATTTGTCCCCACATGTATTAGCAGGAATGGGTAGTCATCTTTAGGTCTGAAGAGTCCTGATATCCTGTCAGACACATCTTTAATTTTTGCACCTGGAAGACAGCACATTTCTCTTGAGGTTATATCCGGTCTGCAGATAGTGGCCTCTGTTCCTCTCAACAGGGAATCCCCCATGACAACAACTCTCCGTTTCTTCTTCACAACAGTTTTCTTTCTCCATTCGGGAGGACTCTGAGGGCTTACAAGGTTGCTCTTTGTGGGCAAAGTCTTATCCTGATGTATTTCTTCATCATTCTCCTGTGTGAGAGCCTGGTACTGGTTCCTGAGCAGTATGGGTGCTGACTGCCTCACGATCCTCCTGCTTCTCTGGGTCACATGCTTCCATTCCTCTGTTTCTTCAGGTGCACTTCGAATTTCTTCTCTTTCTGCACCATGAAGAGATAATTCTGCTCTGTCTAAGAACTCTTCATCTTCCTTAATGATCTTCAATGTAGCTAACCTCTCTTCTAGATTTCGCAACTTTTCCTCCAACATGGACACAAGCTTGCATTTGTGACATGTGAAATTTGTCTTTTCCACTGGTAAATCTGTGAACATGTAGCAAGAAATGCAACTCACCACATGGCTCCTAGCCTCTTCCATGGTCTTATTGTTAAAGAGATATCACAGTGGTGAAAAAAGTGCCAAAATTCGCGCGCCGCTAGGCTTACTGATGTCCTCCTTTCAGCTGCAACAGCCAAAACCCAGTGTTCTTGGAGCTCGCGGAGACTCTTCACTTATCCCAGAATGAACTGGGAATATGCAAATGATCTCCTCAGGACTCCTCCCCTGGAGGACAAGCTATTTAAGGGCTAAGCTCCACCCCCAGCCATCTCATCAACAGCATCACTGATGACATCATCCGTGACCAATCAGGCGATGCCAAGTCAGAGGATCAGCTGACATTAACCACCAATCATGGTTCGCCATGTCACGGGCATGCTCAGTGCAGGAATTTCTGGACTTAGGCTTATAACAGCCTTCTCCTGTTCTGTAACCTAGGTTTAAGGCTACTATGAACAAAGACTCAAATAACTACTTGTGCCTCTCGGGTATTGGCTAGGCGTTGGATCAACAGCGAAGCTGAGCACCATCTGCCTCAGCTGGGTCTGGATGGGAGACCACAAACTCCTCAGATCTAGGTTTGGATCCTGCTGTAGTCCGATGCCTAACATTATCCCCCCCACTTGACACTCATATTCCTCAATGAGCGGGGGAGCATGAATATTGTCCACGGGTTCCCAACTGCGATCCCTCCAGTGTACCAAATAGAATTTTTTTTGCCACGAACCACCTTAGATCCCACAATCGCCTCTACCTCGAAATCCTCATCCCCGGTGTCAGAAGCGTGTTGAGCTTCCGAGAATTTTGTCAGGCGAACGGGTTTCAGGAGCGACACATGGAATGTGTCATGCATCTTCAAGTGCCGATGCAATTGCAGACGATACATCACGGGATTTACTTGGGCCAGAATTTTAAAAGGACCAATAAACCGGGGGCAAATTTAGACGATTCCCCGCGACCTCTGATATTGCGAGCCGCGAGCCAGACCCTGTCGACCGGAGAGAATACGGGAGCTGGACGACGATGAGTGTCAGCCGACTGTCTTGTCCGATCTTTGGAGGCCAATAACGCTTCCTGCGTCTGATCCCAGATGTCCCGCGCCTCCATAGCCCAATCTCTGACCCCAGGCTCCCCAGAGTTAACTGGCATAGGGACTGGCACACGCAGGTGCTGACCATTATTCAGAAGGAAAGGGGTCTGACCTGTGGAATCTGCCACTGCATTGTTTAGAGCAAACTCTGCCCAAGGAAGCAAAGTTGCCCAAGTATTATGGTTGGCACAAACGAAATGGCGCAAGTATGTCACAATCGTCTGATTGGTGCATTCCATCAGGCCATTGGTCTCCGGGTGATAAGCAGTAGAGAGGTTCAGTTCAATACTACACAAATTACACAATTCTCTCCAAAACCGAGAGGTGAACTGAGGACCTCGATCACAAACTATCCTATCAGGCATACCGTGAAGACGGAAAATGTGACGGCTAAACAGTGATGCCAGAACCCGGGAAGAAGGAACACTAGGAAGGGTACCAGGTGAACCATTTTAGAAAAATGGTCAGAAACCACCCATATGGTCGTATTACCCTGGGACTTAGGTAACTCAACCACGAAATCCATCCCAATCAGCTCCCAAGGTCTATCCGCCAAGGGTAATGGATGTAGAAGACCCGCCGGACTCTGATGAGATGATTTATTTCTCGCACAGGAGATGCATGCTTGGACGTATTCTTTAACTTCCTGGGACAACCGAGGCCACCAATACGAGCGTTGGAGGAACTCAGTGGTACGTTTGATTCCAAAATGACCTCCAATCTTAGAGGCATGTGCCCATGAGAGCACCTCATTCTGTAGATTAGGAGGAACAAACGTCTTCCCGGGTGGAACCTGGTCTAGAGTCACCGGTGCCACCGTTCGCATACTCTCAGGAGGAACGATAAGTCTGGGCTCTTCATCGTCCTCTGTCGTATCCATAGACCGAGATAGCGCATCCGCCCGAGGATTCTTTTCCAATTTTAGAAAGTTGATGGAAAAATTGAATCGGGCAAAAAAGAGGGACCACCGAGCCTGCCTCGGGTTGAGACGCTGCGTCGTCTGCAGGTACGAGAGATTCTTATGGTCGGAATAGACCACAAATGGATGTTTAGCTCCCTCCAAAAGATACCTCCATTCAACAAAAGCCAATTTTATGGCGAGTAATTCCTTAGCCCCAATCGTATAATTCCTCTCCGCTGGAGAAAAGGTCTTGGAGAAGAAGAAACATGGTCTTCTCCGACCTTGCCCATTCTTTTGAGAAAGGACAGCACCTGCTCCCACAGAGGAGGCATCGACCTCCAGAAAAAATGGCTTATTGACATCTGTCCAATGTAGGACGGGAGATTTTGAAAAATAAGACTTGATCTCCCGAAATGCCTCAGATGTCTCTTTAGACCAGTTTTTTGGGTTGGCACCTTTCTTGGTTAGCGCGGCCAAAGGAGCCACCAGTGTGGAAAAATGCGGTATAAATTGCCGATAATAGTTGATGAAACCCATGAAGTGCTGTACCGCCTTCAGAGAATGGGGCTCCTGCCAATTCTGTACGGCTACCAATTTTTGGGATCCATGGCCAAGCCCTTTCTGGATACAATGTACCCCAAGAATGGTAAGGACTCTTGTTCGAACTGGCATTTCTCCAGCTTGCAATACAGAGAATTTGCGCGCAAACGTTCAAAAACTCTGCGAACATCCTCTCTGTGTGTGGAGAGGTCCGAGGAAAATATTAAGATATCGTCAAAATATACTACCACCGAAGATAGCAATAAATCCTGAAAGATATCATTAACGAAATCCTGGAAGACTGTGGGAGCATTGCACAATCCGAAGGGCATGACGAGGTACTTGTAGTGGCCATCACGAGTATTAAAGGCCGTCTTCCACTCGTTGCCCTCACGGACTCGTATGAGGTTATAGGCCCCTCGCAGATCTAACCTAGTGAAAATTTTAGCTCCTCAAAGTCTGTCGAACAATTCAGAGATCAGGGGCAGGGGATATTTGTTTTTGATGGTGATTGCGTCTAATCCCCTGTAATCAATGCATGGATGTAGGTCACCTCCTTTCTTCTGGACGAAGAACCCCGCTCCAGCAGGAGAGACCGATTTCCTGATAAACCCCTGAGCCAGGTTCTCCTTGATGTAATCGGACATGGCCTGAGTCTCAGGGACAGACAGGGGATAAACCCTACTGCGAGGAGGCTCTGACCCGGGGATCAGATCTATGGCGCAGTCAAATGGTCGGTGAGCAGGCAAGGTCTCTGCAGCCTTTTTAGAGAACACATCGGCATAGCTCCAATATTGCTCTGGAAGCGCATCCAGACCGACCGGCGGTTCTAAGGCCACCTTCCAGGTTGATGCCACCATATACTGGGCAGAACACTTCTCACCCCAGGAATAAACTAACCCCGTGTTCCAGTTTATATGGGGATTGCGACACCGTAGCCATGGAAGTCCCAATAACATCTCATCCAATCCACCGGGGAGAATAAGGAACGAGATATCCTCCCAGTGACCCTGAGGAAATTACATGGTGAGGGGAATAGACTGGTGAGTGATCTGTGTATCTAACATGGCGCCGTTGACCACCCTGATATTTATGGGTCTGGACAGTAACTCCACAGGAATGGCGTGCCTCTGGGCAAATGTTGACGACAAAAAATTGCCATCGGCCCCAGAATCCACCACCGCCTTGGCAGAAACCGTGGTTGTTCCGAAGAGCAACGTCACCTTATAGGCTAGTCTGGAGGAAGAAGTCTATGAATCTAACACACCCCCTCCAATGGTGGTTAGACACTCTCGTTCTCCCGCCCGCATGGAACCCTTATTATTGGGGTACTCCAAGAGATGTGTAGGACGGGAACGGGAGGACCATTTCCTAGTCAGGGATATATCCATAGGCTCCGGTTCCGTGTCTGGAACCGCGGGTTCGGAAATAGGTCTAGCAAATGACGGTGCCAACGGAAATCGAGGTTTAGAGACCTCCAGCTCCAACTTGCTCTCTGCATGACATAAATCTATTCGGTTGGCAAGGGTCATTAACTCTTCCAGAGAGGTTGGAATCTCCCTGGTGGCCAGAGCATCTTTTATATGCCCAGCCAGACCCTTCCAGAACACCAGGATTAGCGATGGTTCAGACCAATTCAGTTCTGCCGCTAATGTCCTGAACTGGACAGCATAGTGACTGGCGGTGGTCGAACCCTGCACTAATGTGAGCAGCTTAAGAGCCGTATCATGTGTAACCTGAGGACCGAGGAACACACTTTTTAGGGTTCTAAGAAATAGACCCACATTGGCCACTACCGGGTCACTCCGCTGCCACAGAGGAGTAGCCCACTCCAAAACCTTGTGGGTAAGTAATAAAATAACAAAACCCACTTTAGCCCTTTCGGAGGGGAACCATGCCTCCATCATCTCTAGCTGAATGAAGCATTGATCAATAAACCCTCTGCAGGATCTGCTGTCACCAGGAAATTTTTCCGGGAGAGCAAAACGGGGTAATGAAATTTTAGCAGCTATCGCAGCATTATTTACGAGACTTGCTGCTTGTGCGGCTGCCTGAGTAGCTACTGCAGTGAGATCAGTAACCGAAGTGGCCTGCTCCAGAGACCTAAGTCTGGCCTCTAGTTGCTGAAAATAGCGCTGCAGCTGCTGGTTGTCAGCCATGGTCGGCTAGACCCTGGCAGTCAGATACTGTTATGAGCTCGGTTGCAACTTTATTATATATAATGGATTGCAACCGAACTCGGGGTCCGCGATGCAGTTTATGTCACTGCTGCCAAACACCCTTTGGGTATGAGGGTAACAATTGACAACTAAAGGATTATATTAGATCTCGCCTGTGTTACTTCACACAAGGAGAGAGATATAGTATTGACACTATCTCCGTTAACTTCACAGGAGATGTGCTGAAGACTGGCGTAGACGTAGCCCTGTTCACAGCACAGAAGCTACTTGCCAGATATTATCTCTGCACCATGTGCTGCAGGCTGGCGTAGATGTAGCCCTGTTAATAGCAATAAAGCCACTTGCCAGATATTAGATCTGCACCATGTGCTGCAGGCTTGGCGCAGAAGTAGCCCTGTTAATAGCACAGAAGCCACTTGCCAGATATTAGGAAGTGCATGCGACTCACGCCAGGCGTACGTGCTGCCAGCCGGTGTGCCACCGGACTGAGCAACTCTCCTTTCGTTAGCAGGCGATGCACAGGATACGCGCCCCCACAGTCAGCTCGGGGTGTATAGCTACCCCTTTGACAGAGAAAGACTGCACTACGATCGCTACCTGCATAGCATTCATTACCCTGCCTGAAGGACCTGGGCTAATTAGCCGAGCTGACTCTGGCATCGGCAGGTCCCGGAGAGCGAAAGCTAGAGAGCATGTGGAGCCCAGATTCTGGTACGTCACACATGAGCACTACTTATAATGTGATCTGACCACGCCGTGGACAGACAAGCTATTTAAGGGCTAAGCTCCATCCCCAACCATCTCGTCAATCGCATCACCGATGACGTCAACCGTGACCAAACAGGCGATGCCAAGTCAGAGGATCAGCTGACATTAACCACCAATCACGGTTTGCCATGTCACAGACATGCTCAGTGCAGGCATTTCTGGACTTAGGCTTATAACAGCCTTTTCCTGTTCTGTAACCTAGGTTTAAGGCTACTATGAACAAAGACTCAAGTAACTACTTGTGCCTCTCGGGTATTGGCTAAGCGTTGGGATCGACGGTGACGCTGAGCAGCATCTGCCTCGCCTGGGTCTGGATAGGAGACCACAGACTCCTCGGATCCAGGTTCTGATCCCGCCGTTGCCTGATGCCTAACACTTACATACCTGTATCCTCATTGCCATTGAATTTCCAACAATAAGAAAAATTTGTCAAATTATGAAAATCACAGGATGGACACACATGTTAATGGTATGTAAATGAAGAAAAGAAAAAAGGAAACATTTTCAAAACTTCTTGATTTATTCAGCATTGAGAATGAGCGCCACATGCAGAAATCATCACACATACAGTACATGCCTTGGCTGCTAGCAATGAGGTTATTAACCCCTTCACCCCCTAACCTGTTTTCACCTTCATGACTAGTTCAAATATTACAATTGTAACCAGTGTCACTTTGTGCGGTAATAACTGTAGAACACTTCAACAGATCCAACTGATTATGAGACTGGTTTTTGGTGATATATTGTATTTAATGATAGTCATAAAATTTCTTCAATGCAACTTTCATTTAATTGTGAAAAAATGGAAATTTGGTGAAAATTTTGAAAATTTCTGAATTTTCAAACTTTTCATTTTTATGGCCTTAACTCCCAAGGGTGGTTTGCATGTTAATGACCGGGCCCATTTTTACAATTCTGACCACTGTCTCTTTATGAGGTTATAACTCTGGAACGCTTCAGCGGATCTTCGCGATTCTGAGAATGTTTTCTCGTGACATATTGTACTTCATGATAGTGGTAAAATTTCTTCGGTATAGCTTGTGTTTCTTTATGAAAAAAATGGAAATATGGCAAAAATTTAGCAATTTTCAAAGTTTGAATTTTTATTCCATTAAAACACAGAAATATGTCACACAAAATAGTTACTAAATAACATTTCCCACATGTTTACGTTACATCAACACAATTTTGGAACCAAAATTTTTTTGTTAGGAATTATAAGGGTTAAAAGTTGACCAGCGATTTCTCATTTTTACAACAATATGTACAAAACCATTTTTTTTAGGGACCACGTCACATTTGAAGTCACTTTGAGGGGTCTATATGGCAGAAAATACCCAAAAGTGACACCATTCTAAAAACTGCACCCCTCAAGGTACTCAAAACCACATTCAAGAGGTTTATTAACCCTTCAGGTGCTTCACAGGAGCTGAAGCAACGTGGAAGGAAAAAATGAACATTTAACTTTTTAGTCACAAAAATTATCTTTTACAAAAAATGTTTACTTTAACAAGGGTAAAAGGAGAAAATGGACAGATAAAGTTGTGCAATTTCTCCTGAGTACGCCGATACCCCATATGTGGGGGAAAACCACTGTCTGGCCGCACGGCAGGGCTCGGAAGGGAAGGAGCGCTGTTTGACTTTTTCAAACCAAAATTGGCTGAAATTGAGATTGAACGCCATGTTGCATTTGGAGAGCTTCTGATGTGCCTAAATAGTGGAAAACCCCCACAAGTGACACCATTTTGGAAACTAGACCCCCTAAGGAACTTATCTAGATCTGTTGTGAGTACTTTGAACCCCAAGTGTTCCACTAAAGTTTATAATGCCTGGGTGAGAAAAGAAAATTTCCACAAAAATAATTTTTTAGTCCCCAATTTTTGATTTTTTCCAAAGAAATTGGACCCCAAAAGTTGTTGTCCAATTTGTTCTGAGTACGCCGATACCCCATATTTGGGGGAAAAATACTGTTTGGGTGCACGGCAGGGTTCAGAAAGGAAGTAATGACGTTTTGGAATGCAGACTTTGATGGGTATCATGTTCAGTTTGCAGAACCCCGCATGTGCCTAAACAGTGGAAACCCCCCACAAGTGACCCCATTTTGGAAACTAGACCCCCAAAGGAACTTATCTAGATGTGTGGTGAGCACTTTGAACCCCCAAGTGCTTCACAGAAGTTTATAACGCCCCGGCGTGAAAATAAAAAAATAATATTTTTCCACAAACATGATCTTTTAGTCCCCAGTTTTTTATTTTCCCAAGGGTAACAGGAGAAATTGGACACCAAAAGTTGTTCAATTTGTCCTGAGTACGCTGATACCCTATATGTGGGAGAAAACTACTGTATGGGCACACGTCGGGCTCGGAAGGGAAGTAGTGACGTTTTGCATTGCAGACTTTGATGGAATAGTCTGCGGGCGTCATGTTGCATTTGGAGAGCCCCTGATGTGCCTAAACAGTGGAAACCCCCACAAGTGACCCCATTTTGGAAAATAGACCCCCCAAGGAACTTATCTAGATGTATGATGAGAACTTTGAATCCCCAAGTGTTCACAGAAGTATATATATAACGTAGAGCCTTAAAAATAAAAAAATCATATTTTTTTTTTACACGAAAATGATATTTTTGCCCCCAATTTTTTATTTTCCCAAGGGTAACAGAAGAAATTGGACCTCAAGAGTTATTGTGCAATTTGTCCTGAGTACGCTGATACCCTATATGTGGGGGTAAACTACTGTTTGGGCGCATGGCAGAGCTCAGAAGGGAAGGAGCATAGTTTGCCTTTTTCATCGCAGTATTGGCTGGAATTGAGATCAGAAGCCATGTCACGTTTGGAGAGCCCCTGATGTGCCTAAACAGTGGAAACCCTAACCCCAACACACACCTAACCCTAGTACCAACTTTAACCATAACCCTAACCACAAACCTAACCGTAACACACCCCTAACCTTAATCCCAACCCTAACCCTAACTTTAGCCCCAACCCTAACCCTAATGGGAAAATGGAAATAAATAAATTTTTAAAATTTTATTATTTTTCCCTAACTAAGGTGGTGATAAAGGGGGTTTTATTTACTATTTATAGCGGGTTTTTATGTTTGGCAGCTGTCACATGCTAAAATACGTTTTTTATTGGAAAAAATAGTTTTTCAATCACCACATTTTGAGAGCTATAATTTTTCCATATTTTGGCCCACAGAGTCATGTGAGGTCTTATTTTTGCGGGACGAGTTGACGTTTTTATTGGTACCATTTTTGGGCACATGACAATTTGTGATCGCTTTTTATTACGATTTTTGGGAGGCAGAATGAACAAAAAACAGCAATTCATGAACTTCTTTTGCGGGTAGGCGTTTATACCATTCCGCGTATGATAAAATTGATAAAGCGGTTTTATTCTTTGGGTCACTACAATTACAGCGATACCTCATTTATATCAGTGTTTTATGTTTTGGCGCTTTTATACAATAAAGACAATTACATATAAAAAATAATTATTTTTGCATCGCTTTATTCTGCGAGCTATAACTTTTTAATTTTTTTGCTGATGATGCTGTATGGCGGCTCGTTTTTTGCGGGAGATGTCGTTTTCAGCGGTACCATGTTTATTTATATCCGTCTTTTTGATCGCGTGTTATTCCACTTTTTGTTCGGCAGTATGATAATAAAGCATTTTTTTTGCCTTTTTTTAAGGGGTTCACTAAAGGGGTTAACTAGTGGGACAGTTTTATAGGGCAGGTCGCTACGGACGTGGCAATACTAAATATGTGTACTTTTGTTGTTTTTTTATATTGGGGAATATTTTTTTTTTTCTTTATTTAGGAATTTTTTTTACGTTAATTTTTATTTTTTTACATTTTTACTTTGTCCCAGGGTGGGACATCACTGTATATTGTCACATCGCTAATCTGACAGTTTGCACAGCACTCTGTGAGATCACTGATCTGACAGGCACTGCAGGAGGCTTCTTAGAGCCTGCTCTCAGCAGGCACTGAGAAGCCACCTCTCTGCAGGACTCTGCGGCCATCTTGGATCTGGGGTCCTGCAGGGAGGAGGCCCTCGGAACAGCACAATCACATCGCCCTGCTCTGAGGGTCTCAGGGAAGCACGCAGGGAGCCCCCTCCTGCGCGATGCTTCCCTATACCGCCAGAACACTGCGATCATGTATGATCGCAGTGTGCAGGGGGTTAAAGTGCCGGGAGCGGTCCATGACCGCTCTTGGCACATAGTGCCGGGTGTTAGCTGTGATAATCAGATGACACCCGGCCGCGATCAGCGGCGCTCCCCCCGTGAGCGCAGCTGATCGCATATGACGTACTATCCCGTCCTTGGGTATTAAGTCCCAGGGCGATGGATGGGATAGTAAGTCAGATGGCAGAAAGGGGTTAAAATAGAGAGGTATGTCACAAAAACAGTTAATACATAACATTTTCCATATGTCTACTTTACATTAGCACAATTTTTGAAACTTTTATTCGGGTTAGGAAGTTATAAGGGTTAAAAGTTGACCAGCGATTCTCATTTTTACAACAAAATTTTAAAAAAACATTTTTTAGGGACCATATCACATTTGAAGCCACTTTGAGGGGTCTATATAAAAAAAATACCCAAAAGTGACATTTTAAAAACTGCAACCCTCAAGGTACTCAAAACCACATTCAAAAAGTTTATTTACCCTTCAGGTGCTTCACGGGAACTGCAACAATGTAGAAGTAAAAACATTTAATTTTTTTTTCACAACAATTTTACTTTAGACTCAAATTGTTTTATTTTGACAATGATAACAGGAGAAAATGGACCCTGAAATGTGTTGTGAAATTTCTCCTGAGCATGCTAATACTCCATATGTGGAGGAAAACTACTGTTTTGGCGCACGGCAGGGCTCGGAAGGGAAGGAGTGCTCTTTGACTTTTTGAATGCAAAGTTTGCTGGAATCATAAGTGGACGCCTTGTCGCATTTGGAGAGCCCCTGATGTACCTAAACAGGGGAAATCCCCCACAGGTGAAATCGTTTTGAAAACTAGACCCCTCAAGGAACTTAGCTAGATGTGTGTTAAGCACCTTGAACCCCAAGTTGCTTCACAGAAGTTTAAAATGTTGAACCGTAAAAATTAAAAAAAATCACATTTTTCAAACAAAAAATTTCTTTTAGCCCCAAATTTTTTATTTTTACAAGGGTAACAAGAGAAAATGCACAGAACAATTTGTTGTGCAATTTCTTCTGAGTACTGTTTGGTCATACGGCACGGCTCAGAAAGGAAGTAGTGACATTTTGGAACTCAGATATTCCATTTGCCTTTTTAATCACATTTTATTGCACTTTTTGTTCTGGGGTATGATGAGAAAGCATAGTTTTTTGCCTTGTTCCTTTTTTTTTACAGTGTTCACTGAAGCGCTTAACTTGTTGGACAGTTTGATAGGTTGGGTCATTCGGACCCGGCAATAACAAATATGTGTACTTTTTCTGTTTTTTTTTTGTTTTTACATAACTAAATGTATTTATTGGCTTTATACTAATTAAATAAAATATTTTTACAATTTTAATTTTTTTGTTTTTTTTTACCCTATCCCAGTATGGGATCTCAAATTTTCTTGCCCTGATCGCAGATCTAACACTTTGCAATTCTTTTGCATTGCAGGAAATTAGAAAAGTGCATTGCAGGTAGGGAGGAGGTGTGTCAGCTCCTGCTCTAAGCATTTGTGGGGGGTTTCCATTGTTTAGGCACATCAGGGATCTCAAAAAAGTGACATGGCGTTCGCTAATGATTACAGGAATTGTTCAAAAAGTCAAATGGTGCTCCTTTCCTTCCTAGCCCTGTGCCTAAACAGAGGTTTTCCCCCACATATGGGGTATTGGCATACTCAGGAGAAATTACCCAACAAATTGAATAGGCCATTTTCTCCTGTTAGCCTTGTAAAAATGTAAAATTTGGGGCTAGAACATTTATGTGGGAAAAATTTAATTTTTTTATTTTCACAGCTCTACGTCATAAACTTCTGTGAAGCACCTTGGGGTTTAAGATGCTCACCACACATCTAGATATATTTCTTGAGGGGTTTAGTTTAAAAAAAATGGAGTCACTTGTGGGGAGTTTCCATTGTTTAAGCACATCAGGGGCTCTCCAAACATGACACTTTCGATTTCAGCTATTTGTGCTCAAATAGTAGTTTTACCTCCATATGGGGTATTCGCACACTGATCAGAAATTGCACAACAAATTTTATGGCTAATTTTCTCTTGTTACCCTTGTGAAAGTAAAAAATTGGTGCTAAAGTAAAATTTTTGTGAAAAAAGTTAAATGTTCATTTTTTCCTTCTACATTCTATTAATTCCTGTGAAGCACCTGAAGAGTTAGTAAACTTTTTGAATGTGGTTTTCAGGACTTTGAGGAGTGCAGTTTTCAGAGTAGTGTCACTTTAGAGTATTTTCTGTCATGTAGGCCCCTCAAAGGTCACTTCAAATGTGATGTGGTCCCTAAAAAAATGGTCTTGCACATTTTGTTTGAAAAATTATGAATTGCTGATCAACTTTGAAATCTTTTATCTTCCTAACAAAGTACTGGGGCACCACTCAGCACTATTCAAGTATTAACATATCTGCCCAATTATGACATTTGCGTTACTATGCACAGATGCGTTTCTACTCTTATGGACTTGGTACTACTTTGTATAACATTGTGGAATATTCATTAAAATGGGATTTATGTAATGAATGGCCACTTGCAGCTCCCGTCAATTACAACAGCAGAAGGTCTGCAGTGAGTAATTACCTGATCATCAGAGCGTTGTTATTTAGCAGAAATGGTTGTCCAGATGGAGAAACTAATGTTAAATTCAGTTTTCTTAGTATGCCGCCATATGTAACCTGGGTTTGTCCCTTTTTTTCTTTAGGATTTTGGCTTCCACAATAAGACAGTAATAAGAACCATCATAGCCAGATGTGAAATAGATCTCCTGACCATCAGACAGAGATACAAGGAGAGACATGGAAAAACCCTCTTCCATGACATCAAGGTAAGTTGAAAAAACATTATTGTCTAATTCTTAGGCCTCCTTCATACATCTGTGTTTAAACACGTATGTGAAACAATGGCACTGGTGTCATCGGTGGGTCTGTTTTTGCTATCGGTTTGTTATCACACCTCCTTTCTGAAATACATAATACATATGGTATAAGTCATAAAAAGATTTTTTTTTAGCATAAATTGTGCCAGAATACTGGCTTCATAAATCTCCCTGATTATCTCAAGGACTGTCACATTGTAGAAGGATCATCTTTATTCTCATTTGCACAAGAGAAGACTAGAAGCAATGGGATGAAACTGAAAGGGAGAAGATACAGATTAGATATAAAAAAAAAATTTTGACAGTGAGGGCGATCAATGAGAGGAACAGGCTGCCACGAGAGGTGGTGAGTTCTCCTTCAATGGAAGTTTTCAAACAGAGGCTGGACAGACATCTGTCTGGGATGATTCAGTGAATCCTGCTTTGAGCAGGGGGTTGGACCAGATGGCCCAGGAGGTCCCTACCAACTCTACCATTCTATAATTTCTATAATTTTATTACACTAATCCACACTGCTTCAGTCTATCTCCCGTTATTATCAATTATGGCCCAAATAAATTTCAGCATCACCATACTAAATTAGGTTATGCTCACATGTCCAGCTGTCATCCATTAGAATGGATCCAGCAGCAATCCGTTGACAATTAAGTTGTGCAGACACTACTTTTTAATACATTTTTAAATAATTGATCTCTATTGGATCCGTTTTTTTAACATTTGTAACAGATCTGTTTTTAGCTTACTGGATCCAGCAATAGATCCATTACAAATTAAAAAAATATGGATGACTAATTAATAGTGATGAGCGAACGTGCTCAGATAAGGTGCTATCCAAGCATGCTCGGGTGCTAACTGAATGTATTTGGCGTGCTTGAAAGATATTTTTGAGTCCCTGAGCCCGCAAGTCTCACGGTTGATCAACAGCTTCAACACATGCAGGTATTGCCTGTTAGGCAGCCGCAACGTATGCAGGGATTGCCTAACAGCCGTGAGACATGCAGCCACGAGGACTCAAACATATTTTTTGAGCATGCCGAAGACGCTCTAACCTGAAAGATAAGAAAACCAAGTTTTATTATACTCACCCGAGTACGGTCTGGGTCCGGCGCCTCCCATCTTCTAGCGATGACGTCCTCTTCCTAGCTTCTGTTGCGGCTCCTGCGCAGGTGTACTGATCTGCCCTGTTGAGGGCAGAGCAAAGTACTGCTGTGCGCAGGTGCTGGGCCTCTCTGACCTTTCCCGGCGCCTGCGCACTGCAGTAATTTGCTCTGCCCTCAACAGGGCAGATCAGTACGCCTGCGCAGGAGCCACGACATGAAGCAAGTAGGATGACGATATCATATGAAGATGGGAGGTGACGGACCCGGACCTGCGACGCCCATCAGACCGAACAGCCGTCGGGTGAGTATAATATAACTCATTTTTCTTATCTTTCAGGTTAGAGCGGGGGCTTATCTATAGCATTATAGAGTGCTGTAGATAAGCCCCGAAAGGCAGTGGCCGCAGCTTATAGCTAAAAAACGAGGTGACAGGTACGCTTTAAAGCCTGTGCCATCAAGCTTTGCAGTCTGGTTGCTGTCCTCTCTTGTGAAATATGTTAGATATTTGTAAAAGCATAATGGAGAAGAAGGTTGATGAGTATTTGTTGTACAGAATGTCCAGTGGCAAATTTATGCCATCAGTGTAGACATATTTAATCATCTCCTGCCGCATGGAGGTAAGCGGCGACGCAGCCGGGAGATGACCGGCACCAGCCGGTCATCTCCCGACTTCTCGCAGCGGAAGTACGCCGACCGATATTTACCCGATGCACTTCATGAATTGGTGATTTTTCATTTTTTGCACTTCTGTTTTTTCCTGCCCTTCCTCCAAGAATTGTAATTTGTAACTTTTTTATTGAGTGCTTGTTTTTTTTGTGGAACTACATGAAGTTTTGAATGACAAAATTGGAAATTTGACGTGCGGTAAAATTGAAAGAAAAAACATAATTCTGCCATTGTTTAATTGGTTTTGTTTTTCCGATGTTCGTTGTGTGGTAAAAATAACCTTGCAACACGATTCTCTATGTCAGTATGATTATAGTAATACTAAACTATTTTTTTGCTTTTGCTTCAAAATGAAAAATAAAAAACTTTCTGATTTTTACTTTTGATGGAGCTAAGCTATGTAAAGACTTGTTTTTTGCATAGTAAGCCGTCACTTTTTACTGATACCTTTTTTAGACAAATACAACTTTTTTATGTGTATTTATTGACTTTTTTTAGGCATAGCAATCAAAAAAGCTCGCATTTATGGCATTTTGAGTTTTTTTTCTTATTATGGTGTTTACCATTTGGGTTAATAAAATTTTTTGACAGACTGGACTTTTACGTATGTGACCATTCCAAATATGCTTTTATTCATCTCTTTATAATTACTGAGGTGATTTTCAGCTTTTATAATTTTTTAAAAAACTTTTTTAGTCCTATTTGGGGATTTGACCCTGCGATAATACTAACTTTCTCCTAGGAAGTCCAGCCACAGTACGGTGTTCACATACTACGAGACGTCTATTCTACAGTCCTGAAGGACTGTGCATTAAATTGACTAGATAATCAAGTGATTGAAATGTGTCCCCCTTTCAATTTAAAGGAGTTGTGTATAGTTGTGAGGGCAAAATTATAATTTTACAGGTGAGATATTAAAAAATAACAAATGAAGTGATACTCCCCAACCGGCACTTACCTGAATCCAGCAGGCCGCTCCATCGTCTGCATTTTTACCATTTTACCACAGGGAGATGTCGCCATTCCAGCAGCAGCAGGACTTGTGATTGGCTGCTGCGGTCAGGAGACTTCAGTAATGAGTCAACATTGATATCACCGATGATGCGCTGCTGGAGTCACATGACCACAACAGCCAATCACAGGATGCAGCGATCCAGCTGCTGCTTGAATGGTGAAATTTCCATTCTGGTGGAAACAAATCATGGTGCAGCCTGCGCAGGATCAGTGCCGATCAGCGAGTATCACTTTGTTTCCTATTATTTAATACTAGATGGTGGCCCGATTCTAACACATAGGGTAAATATCGGTCGGCGTACTTCCGCTGCGAGAAGCCAGGATATGACCGGCTGGCACCGGTCATCTCTCGGCTGCGTCGCCGCTGACCTCCAAGTGGCAGGAGATGACCCGCGGTGGTGTGCGTGGTTCAAATCCTGCGCCAATTCGCGGGCCAGACTGAGCCTGTTGCTGATTGGTCGCATCTGGCCGGGCGTGACCAATCAGCGACGTGGGATTTCCGTTACAGACAGACAGAATTAATGTTAGTATAATGGGTTAGAAGAAGGAACATAAGAACCTGTCTTACCCCTTTAAGTCAACACTTTTTGAACTCCTTATGTTTTCTCCTATTTGAAAATAATGCAGAGCAATTACACTACGATTTCATGTAGAGAAGATGCCAAGACTTAAAAGGCATTCTATTTCTCCAGACCCTTCATTCTATGGCTTCCTGCACTGTTTATTGTCAATAATACAAATGCCATATGGTGTTCTCACATATTTAATTTACAATAAAGATTTATTGTAGTTTTTTTGTCATTCTCTAATAAAAAACATCTCAGTAGCAGCATATTTTAGCCATAAGGAGTAATAATCCTATTTGGCCATTTTGCAGATTTGCAGCAGATCGCATAACACAAAATGTCAAATGCTATTAAAACAGCAAATTCACTTTTTTTTCCCATCTGATTAGTAAGACATTGCAACAAAGAAATCCAAATGTCTCATGACTTTTTTATTTGCAAAGAGATATTACACTGGATATAAAATCCACAATACATATGCGAGAATTCTGCTAGTTTAATCTGAATGGCAGTGCACTCTGTGTGACACTACCGATACTTGCTGTTCTATTCATTTCTGCAGTCAGAACTCTCAGGATAAAAGATAATATTTATTGTAGTGAAAGATATAATGATAGACATACCATAGGAAAATCATACTGAAAGTTCTGTAGTTAAAGGGGTTGTTCCGGATGTCTGCTAGTTATGTCATTATATCTCTAGAAGTAAGGCTTAAAGGGAATGTTTTATCAGAGAAGTTTAAATCAAGGGTTCATGTTAAAGGGAGCCTGACAGCTGATACATGCGCAATACCACCATTGTTCTTGGGTTTTGTTTTTACAGTGTTCATTACATAGTCAACATGCCCTGGCAATATTATTCCCCAGGTCATTTTAATTACAGTGATAACAAACATGCAAAGATTTTTGTAAGTGGTGAAAAAAAAAATGGAAATGAATTAAAAAAATAAATACAGGTCTCTTTGGTCGCCACGGTTTAGATTTTTCTCTCATTGGTAAATGGTGTGATCAATTTAATTGATTTTATATGTTGATAGATCTGACTTTTACCGAAGTGGAGATGTCACACAAAGGTTTTTTAAAAAAAATTTTATATCTTTATTTTTCATGGAGGAAAAAGAGGTGATCCGAACTTCTTTTTTTTCATATTTTTAAAATCTATTTTTGTTACTTTTCACTGTATTTTGTAGTCCCCCCGGAGGCCTTGAACCTGCGATCGGCTGATTGTTTGTACTATATACAGTAATATATATATATATATATATATATAATATATATATATATATATATATAAAAAAAAATCAGTCTCCTATAAACGCCAGCATCAGACAGACCCCGACCGTCATAGCAACACATCGACATCCTGCTATTTGCCGGCAAAGATCCGGGCTCAGCTCCTGAGCTTGCAGCAAAGACAGGGAGCCAACATATGACGTACCATTACATCATATGGCGATAAGAGGTTAAACTATAGGTCTTTTCCTATTGATATCTTCCCTTTATAGAGTTTGAACCAAGTATTAAAGCTCTCATCTATCCATAAGTTAAGTGACAACTATGTGATTGCTGGGGGTATAAATAACTTAAAGGAGTAATCCCATCTTCAAGATCCTATCCCAATATATAGTAGGTGTAATAGTAATAATATTAGCAAATACCTACAATTAGAAATGTAGTATAGTTTTTCTGATTCGCCATATCTGGTTACACCCACTAGCAACTGGCCACCTAATGTTCACTATATAATTGGTCATAACCATGGATACCTAAGGTCCTTCAACGTCGGCACAAGAGGAAAGAGACATAGCGAATCAGAAAAACTATACTACATTTCTCATTGGCGGTATTTGCTAATATTATTATTAACACACCTACTACATATTGGGATATGATCTTGGAGATGGGAATACTCCTTTAACTGTTACTAGTGTCTGACAACACATGGAGAGAAAGTCATTTTTACAGTCTGCACAGAAATCATCTGAATGAGAATAATGTGAGAAGAAAACTAACCTGATTATCATTTCCTTTGCAGCACTTTGCTTCAGGACACTATGAGAAAGCCTTGCTCGCGCTCTGTGCTGGTGATGGACAGGACTTCTGAGAGATGTCTCCGGGAGAAAGTGAATTGATGGCAGGAATGATAATAAATTATCACTCACTTGCAGCAGAATATAAATATTCAATCACAACATGTTCATGATCTGATTCTTAACCAATGTGCGAAATAAAGAGTCATAGACATTCCCATAAATACTAATTTAAGAAAATGTTTTCTTTCTACTTAGCAAAAATAGACTAACATCTCCTGTAATTATAATGTCTAGTCTGCACTGCGTCACGCAATGTAAATCAACCCTCCCCCTGCAAAGCTTTTCTTTAACCCCTTACCATCCAATCAAGTTTTGATCTTCCAGACACCGCTCCATTTTTCCACTCTGATGTGTGACTTTATCTGCTAATAAATTTGGCATACTTCTGAGATTGTTATTTCCTAACACCGTGGCCCTGATTTATCAATGCTTTTCCGTCAGAATTCTGGCATGAAAAGTTGTAAAAAGTCGTGAAATATTTACTGAACTCTGAGTTGTGCATAAATTTTGCTACTTTTGGAGTTTTCACACCAGTTTCGCGGAGCTTCACCAAAATAGGCAGAGTTTGGATGGGACAGGGACGTGACGCCATAGCTCATCTAATTCATGACGAGCTGTGGTATATCTTACGCCATAACCCTTACTCCAGTGGCTGACTAGAATAAGATCTGTGGCGAGGCGCACAGCTTATAATAACTTGGAGAGTTTGCCTCCAACACACCCCATCATCAAGACTGGAATGAAAATTGCCAGTGTGAGGCCAAAACCACACCCTCCAATGGCCAATTATGAAACTTTCTAGCACAGTTTGGCTATCATTTTTTGCCCAAACCCTATACACCTGAAGTTGCATCAACAGTTGCATGGGTACGCTATCCATTGTGCCAGGCACACATACTGCTTAATGGTGTTTTTATTTCCTGCTGTAAGGACCTGTCTTGTTCGTAGATGTTATTATTACACCTTATACAGTAGTGTATAGGCCAAGGAAATAGTGCTGTAGATGAAAGACACATCATGCTTACTTCCCTTCAAAATTGGTAGCTGTCCAGCAGTGTCATCAGCCCAGAAATGGCAGCAACCAGTGGGACCGAGCTGCACCCATCTACTATTCAGAGAAGTGTTGCCAGAAGTTTTCTTCATGGAAAAATTGCTGCAAAAAAGTCAAAATGGAAACAAGACCGTCACTAAAAAATTCACAAATACATAGGAGGGAAAATGGCAGCTGGTGCTCTTGACTGATGGGTCAAAATATGAAATATTTGGATGTAACAGAAGGAAATTTGTTCGCCGAATAAATGGAGCAGTAAAATAATGAGGGTCTACCAGCTAAGTGAAGCATGGTGGGGGTTCCTGACAAGTTTGTGGTGGCATTTCAGCACGTGAACTTGGACATTTGGTCAGGATTAATGGTGTCCTCCATGCTGAGAAATACAGGCATTTAATTATCTATCATGCAATACCATCAGGATAGATCTCCCAAAATGTGGAGAAAAATGGGGGGTGCATCTTATAATCCGGATGGATAGGCTCTGGCTGTGGTGGGGAGGTGGGCCCTGCCTGTGGTGGGGAGGTGGGTGAGCGGTTTCGGCAGAGCAGCGGGTCACAGGAGGATGGAGCCAGTGGCTCCAGGTAACTCCTGTGCCCGTTGCTAAAGAGAAATTAATATGCACTGCATTCCACCTCCACGGGCTTGGAGGGCAATGAATATTCATTTTTCTGGCATCCTGGTATGATTGGCCCCATCCTTATTCTGGTTATGATTGACCCCATCCTGTTCCTTGAATGATCGGTCCCATCCTTATTCTTGTGTGATTAGCTCCATCCCGTTCCTGGTATGCATGGCCCCATCAGAAAATATTAAAAAAACAAACCATTACCCTTACCTTCCTCCGCACCCACGCAGCGTCCTGCTCCGATGCCAGCAGATGCTTAAAGCTTGTAAGCAGCGCATGGCAGGGACGCCATGCACTGCTCACAAGCAGAGAACAGCTGTTGGAAAACTCACCGGGACTGTTCATCGGAGATCGCGGTGAGTAGTCATTCCTAATCAGTAGCGCGCAGTGTCAGCTGCCGGATTCCTGCTGCCACGGCGGTCACATGGGCCGATGTTAAGAGAAATGAATACTGACACTGCGCGCTACTGAAGAGGAATAAATACTCACCAGTATCTCTGATAAACAGTCCCGGTGAGGATTCCGGCAGCTGTGCTCTGCTTGTGAGCAGCGCATGACGTCCCTGCCATGTGCTGCTTACAAGCATTAAGCAGCTGCTGACATTGGAGCAGGACACTGCGAGGGAGCGGAGGAAGGTAAGGGTAATGGTTTGTTTTTTTATTCTTTTCTGATGGGGCCATGCATGCCAAGAACGGGATGGGGCCAATCATACAAGAATAAGGATGGGACCGATCATTCAAGGAACGGGATAGGGCCAATCCTGCCAGAATAAGGATGGGACCAATAATACCAGCAACAGGAAGGGGCCAATCATACCAGAATAAGGATGGGACCAATAAAATCAGGACTGGGATGGGGCCGTGAATACAAGTATAAGGATGGGGCCAAGCATACCAGGACTGGGATGGGTGCCAATCATACCAGGATAAGGATGGGGCCGTGCATACAAGGACTGGGATGGGGCAAAGCATACCTGGACTGGGATGGGGCCAATCATACCAGAATAGGGATGGGGCCAATCATACCAGGTTAAAGATGGGGGCCATGCATACTTGAAAGAGATGGGGACCCTGCATACTAGTTTAGGGATGAGGGCGATCCAGTGAAGATTGTGAGGATTGGGAATCAGGTGTTACTGACTGGTCTTATATAAGGGAGTCACCTTCCCATCAGGGTTGCCGGTGATCAATTGTTCTGGTCTCAATCCTTGATTCCTGTTTCCTTTGTAGCCTGCTGTGTCGTGTCTGCATCTCCTGCTAACAGATAAGACATTTTCTTCTTTTTGTTTTTGTGCTTGATTTTTGCATTTTGTCCTGCACTTCTGTGGGGGCCTTTTGGGTCCCCTCCGGGGGCTTTTGCCCTCTCAGTTTAGTTCAGCCACTGATGTTTGTACATTTGCTTTTTCCAGTTTTTTCAGTGGCTGCTGTTTTGATTTTGTTACACCAGAGAACTAATTTAGGTGGTAGAGGTCGTGTGATCTCAGGTGTTTTTGAAATTAGTAGAGTTGGTGCTTTTCAGGGTTTTTTGGGATTGCAGTAAGTGCCCTTCCTATCCTTTTCTATTTAGTTAGTTTGGGCCCCAACGTTTGCTCATACTATTTTCTGTCTGTGTCAGTATTTCTTCTTGTCTAACCGCCATTACATGTTTGGGGGCTTTCTATTATCTTTGGGGTTCTGCTCCGGGGCAGATAGCTTTCCTCTTTCTATCTTTAGGTGTAGTTAGTTTCTCAGGCTGTGACGAGGCGTCTAGGACCTACGTAGGAACGCTTCACGGCTGCCTCTAGTTGTGGTGGTTAGTCAGGGTACTGCAATCTCATAGATTCCAACTGCTCTGGTGTATTGCCTTTTTTACCTGCACTCCTCAGCTACCGAAACATAACAGCCCCAGACCATTCCATCAAAGTCTACAATCCAAAACGTCACTACTTCCCTTCCGAGCCCCAACGCGTACCCATACAGTAGTTTTCTCCCACATATTGGGTATCCGCGTACTCAGGACAAATTGGACAACAACTATTTGGGTCCAATTTCTCCTGTTACCCTTGTGAAAATAAAATATTGGGGGCGAAAAAAATAATTTTTGTAAAAAAAAAAATATTTTTTATTTTTACGGCTGTACATTATAAACTTCTGTGAAGCACTTCGGGGTTCAAAGTGCTCACCACACATCTAGATAAGTTCCTTGTGGGGTCTATTTTCCAAAATGGGGTCACTTGTGGGGGGTTTCCACTGTTTAGGCACATCAGGGGCACTCCAAATGCGACATGACGCCCCAGACCATTCCATCAAAGTCTACAATCCAAAACGTCACTACTTCCCTTCCGAGCCCCAACGTGTACCTATACAGTAGTTTTCTCCCACATATTGGGTATCCGCGTACTCAGGACAAATTGGACAACAACTTTTGGGGTCCAATTTCTCCTGTTACCCTTGTGAAAATAAAATATTGGGGGCGAAAAAAATAATTTTTGTAAAAAAAAATATTTTTTATTTTTACGGCTGTTCGTTATAAACTTCTGTGAAGCACTTAGGGGTTCAAAGTGCTCACCACACATCTAGATAAGTTTCTTGTGGGGTCTATTTTCCAAAATGGGGTCACTTGTGGGGGGTTTCCACTGTTTAGGCACATCAGGGGCACTCCAAATGCGACATGACGCCCCAGACCATTCCATCAAAGTCTACAATCCAAAACGTCACTACTTCCCTTCCGAGCCCCAACGTGTACCTATACAGTAGTTTTCTCCCACATATTGGGTATCCGCGTACTCAGGACAAATTGGACAACAACTTTTGGGATCCAATTTCTCCTGTTACCCTTGTGAAAATAAAATATTGGGGGCGAAAAAAATAATTTTTGTAAAAAAAAATATTTTTATTTTTACGGCTGTTCGTTATAAACTTCTGTGAAGCACTTAGGGGTTCAAAGTGCTCACCACACATCTAGATAAGTTCCTTGTGGGGTCTATTTTCCAAAATGGGGTCACTTGTGGGGGTTTCCACTGTTTAGGTGCATCAGGGGATCTCCAAATGCGACATGACACCCCAGAGGATTCCATCAAAGTCTGCAATCCAAAACGTCACTACTTCCCTTCCGAGCCCCAACGTGTACCCATACAGTAGTTTTCTCCCACATATTGGGTATCCGCGTACTCAGGACAAATTGGACAACAACTATTTGGGTCCAATTTCTCCTGTTACCCTTGTGAAAATAAAATATTGGGGACGAAAAAATCATTTTTGTAAAAAAAAAAATTTTTTCATTTGACGGCTGTATGTTATAAACTTCTGTGAAGCACTTCAGGGTTCAAAGTGCTCACCACACATCTAGATAAGTTCCTTGAGGGGTCTAGTTTCCAAAATGGTGTAATTTGTTGGGGTTTCCACTGTTTAGGCAGATCAGGAGCTCTCCAAACACGACATGGCATCCAGCCAATTCTGTGTTGAAAAAGTCGAACGGCGCTTCTTCCCTTCCAAACTCTGCTATGCACCTAAACAGTGGTTTACCCCACATATGGGGTATCAGCGTACTCAGGACAAATTGCACAATAACTTTTGGTGTCTTGTTACCCTTGGGAAAATAAAAATTGGGGTGAAAAGATCATTTTTATGGAAAAAATATGATTTTTAAATTTTACGGCTCTACCTTATAAACTTGTGTGAAGCACTTGGGGGTTCAAATTGCTCACCAAAGATCTAGATAAGTTCCTTAGGGGGTCTAGTTTCCCAAATGGGGTCACTTGTGGGGGGTTTCCACTGTTTAGGCACAGCAGGGGCTCTCCAAATGCAACATGGCGTCCAATCTTAATTCCAGCCAATTTTGGTTGGAAAAAGTCAAATGGTGCTCCTTCCATTCTGAGCTCTGCCGTGCGCCCAAACAGTGGTTCCCCCCCCCACATATCGGGTATCAGCGTACTCAGGACAAATTGGACAACAACTTTTGTGGTCCAATTTCTCCTGTTACCCTTGGGAAAATAAAAAATTAGTGACTAAAAATAATTTTTGTGGGAAAAAAATAGGATTTTTTATTTTCATGCCCGGGCATTATAAACTTGTGTGAAGCACTTGGGGGTTCAAAGTGCTCACCAAAGCTCTAGATAAGTTCCTTAGGGGGTCTAGTTTCCAAAATGTGGTCACTTGTGGGGGTTTCTACTGTTTAGGCTCATCCAGGGCACTGCAAACGGAACATGACCCCCATCAACGTCTGCATTCCAAAATGTTACTACTTCCTTTCCAAGCCCTGCCGTGCGCCCAAACAGTTTCCCCCCCCCCCCACATATTGGGTATCAGCGTACTCAGGACAAATTGGCCAACAACTTTTGGGGTCCAATTTCCTTGGGAAAAATCAAAAATTTGGGACTAAAATATCATTTTTGTGGAAAATTGTTTCTTTTTTTCTTCACACCCAGGCATTATAAACTTTTGTGAAACACTTGGGGGTTCAAAGTGTTCACAACAGATCTAGATAAGTTCCTTAGGGGGTCTAGTTTCCAAAATGGTGTCACTTGTGGGGGGTTTCCACTGTTTAGGCGCATCAGGGGCTCTCCAAACGCGACATGGCGTCCAATCTCAATTCCAGCCAATTTTAGTTTGAAAAAGTCAAACGGCGCTCCTTCCCTTATGAGCTCTGCTGTGCGCACGGACAGTGGTTTTCCCCCACTTATGGAGTATTGGCGTACTTAGGAGAAATTGCACAACTTTATCTGTCCATTTTCTCCTTTTACCCTTGTGAACATAAAAAAAAAGTTTGTAAAAGATCATTTTTGTGGCTAAAAAGTTAAATATTCATTTTTTCCTTCCACGTTGCTTCAGCTCCTGTGAAGCACCTGAAGGGTTAATAAACTTCTTGAATGTGGTTTTGAGTACCTTGAGGGGTGCAGTTTTTAGAATAGTGTCACTTTTGGGTATTTTCTGCTATATAGACCCCTCAAAGTGACTTCAAATATGAGGTGGTCCCTAAAAAAATGGCTTTGTAAATTTTGTTGTAAAAATGAGAAATCGCTGGTCAACTTTTAACCCTTATAATTTCCTAAGAAAAAAAATTTTGATTCCAAAATTGTGCTGATGTAAAGTAGACATGTGGGAAATGTTATTTCTTAACTATTTTGTGTGACATATTCTCTGTTTTAAGGGAATAAAAATTCAAAGTTTGAAAATTGCAAAATTTTCTAAATTTTCGCCATATTTGCATTTTTTTTCAAAAATAAACGCAAGTTATATCGATGAAATTTTACCAATAAGGAGAAGTACAATATGTCACGAGAAAACATTCTCAGAATCGCGCAGATCCGTTGAAGCGTTCCAGAGTTATAACCTCATAAAGAGACAGTGGTCAGAATTGTAAAAATTGGCCTGGTCATTAACGTGCAAACCACTCTTGGGGTGAAGGGGTTAAGAACTATTTTCACTGTGAAGAACAAGAATTGCTGGAAGAGATAATATGGCCCCAAAGAGCCCTAATCTCTACTTTGTCGAGTCTGTTTGGGATGAGATGAAAAGACAGAAGGATTTGCACAAGACTACATCCACAGATATGTGGTTAGTTAACAAAATGTTTGGAACAACATGATTGCCACATGTATGTTACAAGTATTACACAGAGGTACACACGGACATCTCCAGGACTGTTTTTTCTGGAATCGGAAACATCAGGAAGTGTGAAACAGGCCTAAGAGAATTGACAAACCGGTGAAAGTGAAATTTGTGAATATTTTTTATATATTAAAATACTTGGCTTATTTTTCAACTTTCTCTGCATTCTAAATAGGGTTAGGGTCAAACACAAGGGTAGAGTTAAGACTAGGAAAAATGTATATTTAAAGAAGTATATTGCAGTCATCATATTATATAGCACTGGGTACTTACAATTGCTCATTTTGCCTTTTTAGCCAGTTATTTGTTCTGTTTTCTCTGCTGTATGTAAAAACAGAAAGTGTCTCATCTCTGCAGAAATCTCTTCAACTCTTGAACCAGCTGCTCCCAACTTCCCCTGCCATAGACTTTTGCAGTGACTGACAACTCATACAGGGAAAATGTACCTCCTGTTTCTACATAAAATTGACCTCATGTTTCTTCATAGAGCTTAGAAGGAGTCAGCTATTCAGTTTTTAATCACGTGATGTCGTAGACCTAGTGGAAAATAGAAGAATTAGCTGGGTAGAAAGGCAAAATGAGCAATTGTAAATACACAGTGCTGTATAATATGATGATTGCAATATACGAAGATAAAAATTTTGATAGGAGGACACCACAGTCATCTTCAAAAAGAGAGCCACTATCACGGAGATAGAAGAGTATCTGTATTACCCACTACATGTTTTTATTTCTTTTGATCACTTACATAACACCAGTAATTCCACAGCGTTTTACAGACAGCATAATCACTTTCCCCATTGGGTTTCACAATCTAATTTCCCTTTTAGTATGTCTTTGGAGAGTGGGAGGAAACAGGGGAATTCAGAGGAAACCCATGCAAACACGAGGAGAAGATACAAACTCCTTGAAGATGTTGTCCTTGGTAGGATTTGAAGCCAGGACCCCAGTGCCACAATCTAACCACAAAGTAACCATGCTGCCAGCCTCAGGAAGTTCAGCCTCTCTGACCCGGCTCTCCAATCTTATCTGAGCAAAAGAAAAACCAGATCCTGGGACAAGACGCTGGCAATTTACGTAACACAACTTGCTGAATTTAACTCAAATGTCATCTACTAAAAACGGGAAACAATAATAATTTTGGAATTTTAAGAAAAAAAATTGTTGAGTATCTTTTTATGTGAAATAGAGGAAGCAAGAGTGTGAGCGAGAAGAAAGCGATTCTGTCCCCACCACTGAAACACAGCGCTAGCCCCAGAAGAGAGGCCATCTTGGTCGTCCTGTGGGACTCAGCCGCAGGCAATGTCTCTATATACTGCTATACTTTAGCATCGAAACATATAGGATAAGTGATTAAACCACTGCAGGCTCAAAACCCAAAAGGGGACTAAAAAAGATGATGAAAATATAAAAAAAGTTACAAAATAAATGTAATATATATAAATTCGAATCACCATCCTTTTCTCCCATTAAAAATAAATGTAAAAAATGAACAGATTTGGTCTCGCGGTAACCACAAAGGTCCCATACGGCAGCGGGACACGCAGTGGACTCGTCACTCCCCGCGGCAGCTCTGCGCGCCGCCAATAGTGATGTGTCATTCGTGAATGATCCGAGACGAAGAGCCGACTCTAATGTGAACAACGGGAGCCGGCTCACCACTGGGAGCTGAGCCAATTTTTTTTCCCTGCTGTTTGCTTAGCTTTTTCTGGCCTGATTGGGGGCTGCGAGGAGTCGAGGAGGAGATTTAGAGCAGTGTGTACAAGTGGGGAATGATTGGCAATGCTTTGTGGTGACTGGGCTCCTCCCAAATGAACACATACATTACTGTGATTGGCTGCTTAGTAATGAGTGCACTCACAGAGACTGGACAGTGGTGGATCTCCGCCCAGAGCGCTGCCGGCTTTTGTACGCGCGGTGATTCCGCATGTGTTCATTGAACCGTGTGGAGTCACCGCATCCTATACATAGGACGGTGTTATTTATCTTGCGTAGACTGAGCGTCTCCGCGAGATAAATAGACATGCTGCGGTCTAGAAAGATGCGCCACATGTGCGTACACGCAGGGAAGCCGGAGGCGGCCGTGCACGCATAGTGGAGAAATCCCCTCCACTATGCTGTAACATCTGGACGCTGCGGATTGGATGCTGCGGCTGTACTGACCGTGGAAACATCCCTAAGAAGTCAGCAGCACTGACACACACACACACACACCCGGCCTCTAACTGACTTGGCCAAGCTTTTAAACCCTTAAGTGTGCAATCGTGGAATGCCACCTTTTTTTTCCTGCTCTTTCATTTTTCCCTTCTTCTCAGAGCTGTAACTTTGACTTTGTCAGTGGGAAAATAAAAAATATTGCTTGGGCTTGTGTTTTTTTTGCTTTATTGGGGCGAAAAAATTGCGAAATTCACAACAAAAAAATTACTTTAGCAATTTTCCAAAACATCTGCGACTTGTACATATTAAATGTCGGTGTACATATGATGCTTTGATTGCTTCTCAATGCATTTTTTGTGACAAAAACACCACAATTCTGGCATTAAATGTTTTTTTTTTTTTTTTATGTGAACGAAGGGGTTATTGCATATCGTCTATCTCCTACTGATTTGAATAGCAGGCGGATGTGTTGTTCCTGGCCACGGCCATTATACAGTAGACAGAGCAGCTCTGTAACTGGTCAGTTCTGGCCGCCGCCAACACAGAACAGCAGATCCGCAGGGGTGCAAGGTTTCGCATCAACAGAAACAGACACTAATCACAGAAATACATGGAGCCGCGCAATCCACTCCCGAGTGCCGGCGCCAGAGCTGGGATTTCATATGCGAGTGTCGGACGACTTCGTCGCATGTGTGATCCCGGCCTAAGGCTATCAATGTTGAAGTCGTGGACACCTCTTTACACCTGTTCTACATGCAATACTACCTCAATGATTATTACTAGAACTTCACTGTAACTACAGTCAGTATGTAACTAGTGCCGCAGCCATAGTCTGTGTGACTTGATGGGAATTTTAGTGCTGTGCACAACCAGCAGGGACAGTACGCAGCATTTAGACAGTTTTGTTTCAAGTTGAAATAAACTAACTACTATTTAATCTTCATGTGTGTGATGTCAGAGTTACTTTGTAAGGCCGGGGTCACACTTGCAAGAATCACACACGAGTCTCGCACCTCAATACCCGGCACTCGGGACCGGAGCGTTCATATACATAGAAATACATGCAGCCGCACACTCCGGTCCCGAGTGCCAGCGGCAGTGCCGGGTATTGAGGTGCGAGACTCGTGCGAGTTTCTCACAAGTGTGACCCCGGCATAAGAGCGTGGAACAGGTCTCCAAGGATTTACTTTTAGGGTATGCACCCATGGTCAGTAAACGCTGCGGTGATTCTGCACGGTTCAATGAACACATGTGGAATCACCTGCCGATTACTGACCACATACCCTTAACAATGTTATCCAGCGCCGGCAGATGTCATACCCAGGCCTGTCTGGTCATGGGCTGCCTTGTCTGCTACGTTAACAGAATCGGTGTTCTCAAGACATCCATACTATTAGGGTATGTGTCCACTTGGTGGAAACATTCAGTATTTGCTGCGGATTGGACGCTGTGTACAGCCGCAGCGTTTAATCCGCAGTGTCCAGATGTTACAGCATAGTGGAGGGGATTTTATGAACTCCCGTCTCCACTATGCATCTGAATATGCGGGTGACACACCCATGAATCCGGACATGTGGCGCGTCTTTTTACACTGCAGCATGTCTGTTTACCTTGCGGAGACGCTCAGTCTAAACAGCCTACTCTATGGCTACGCTGTGCAGGAAGAGCCGTGTCGGGAGCAGAGCCAAATGTGAGCCGCATTACCAGAAAGAACCTGACTGCGGCCTGCCCATCACAAGCCGCCAATATGCCAGACTCCGCCCCTCTATGTACTAACACGCCAGACTCCGCCCCTCTATGTACTAACACACCACACTCCGCCCCTCTACGTACTAACACCCCAGACTCCGCCCCTCTATGTACTAACACACCAGACTCCGCCCCTCTATGTACTAACACACCAGACTCCGCCCCTTTATGTACTAACACACCACACTCCGTCCCTCTATGTACTAACACGCCAGATTCCGCCCCTCTATGTACTAACACGCCAGACCCCCTTTATGTACTAACATGCCAGACTCCGCCCCTCTATATACTAACACGCCAGACTCCGCCCCTCTATGCAGTAACACGTCAGACTCCACCCCTCTATGTACTAACACGTCACGCTCAGAACCCACGTGTCCTGGACGCAGATCACGTGGTGCCGTGCAGGAAGCGGCGTGCTGCTTTCGCTTTCCCTTGGGTGCGGCGCCTGTCGGTCCTTCCACAACACACTGCCCAACAGTGGCCATGGAGGCCAGCCTGACCTGCGCCGTGTGTCTGGGGTCTTCCGGGAGACGGTCACGCTACCTTGCTGCTCCCATAACTTTTGTAAGCGCTGTGTGCTGGACTGCGCCACCCCGCAGGGGAGCTTAGTGGTTCAGCCCAGGAATGACTATGTTGTGACCTGTCCTCTCTGCTTGAAAGTGAGCGCCCTCCTATGTTACAGCATAGTGGAGGGGATTTTATGAACTCCCGTCTCCACTATGCACCTGAATATGCGGGTGACACACCCATGAATCCGGACATGTGGCGCGTCTTTTTAGACTGCAGCATGTCTGTTTACCTTGCGGAGACGCTCAGTCTAAACAGCCTACTCTATGGCTACGCTGTTCAATGAGCATAACCGGAATCACTGCGCGTACAGAAGGGGGTGGAGCGGGGTTTCCACTCCGTCTAAAGCACACACATTACGGTACGTGGAAACATACCCTTAAGAGTTGTGAAGGAGCACAAAGTCACTGACTCCATCACTTACCCCAGCAGCCACAGGTATCGTTAGAAATATTGGTCTTGGAGTAAATCTTCCTTTCCTCCATCCAGGGTAATATTAGTAATATATCCCATCTGGTGTTTGGGGACAGCATTCAGCCCCAGTCCATACCTGCATCACAGCACTGACTAATGTGCAAATAGCGGATATTAGAAAACACCAGTCAGCACTACAGACTAGGAGCGACAGTCTGAGAAAATGGCTAAAAGGCCTTCAAAAGACCCCTGTGCAGCTGTATAATGAGGCCCTGGCTGTATAGTGACGGGACTGGAGTGATAACAGTGGGGAAAGTAGCGCTATGTGCAGGAAGAGCCGTGTCGGGACCAGAGCCAAATGTGAGCCGCATCACCAGAAAGAGTTGGACTGCGGCCTGCCCATCACAAGCCGCCAACACGCCAGACTCCGCCCCTCTATGTACTAACATGCCAGACTCCGCCCCTCTATGTACTAACACACCACACTCCGCCCCTCTTTGTACTAACATGCCAGACTCCGCCCCTCTAGGTACTAACACACCAGACTCCGCCCCTCTATGTACTAACACGCCAGACTCCGCCCCTCTATGTACTAACACGCCAGACCCCCTTTATGTACTAACACGTCAGACTCTGCCCCTTTATGTACTAATACGCCAGACCCCCTTTATGTACTAACACGCCAGACCCCCTCTATGTACTAACACGCCAGACTCCACCCCTCTATGTACTAACACACCACACTCCGCCCCTCTTTGTACTAACATGCCAGACTCCGCCCCTCTAGGTACTAACACACCAGACTCCGCCCCTCTATGTACTAACACGCCAGACTCCGCCCCTCTATGTACTAACACGCCAGACCCCCTTTATGTACTAACACGTCAGACTCTGCCCCTTTATGTACTAATACGCCAGACCCCCTTTATGTACTAACACGCCAGACCCCTCTATGTACTAACACGCCAGACCCCCTTTATGTACTAACATGCCAGACCCCCTCTATGTACTAACACGCCAGACCCCCTTTATGTACTAACACGCCAGACCCCCTTTATGTACTAACACGCCAGACTCCACCCTCTATGTACTAACACGCCAGACCCCCTTTTTGTACTAACACGCCAGACCCCCTTTTTGTACTAACACGCCAGACTCCACCCCTCTATGTAATAACACGCCAGACCCCCTTTATGTACTAACACGCCAGAACCCCTTTTTGTACTAACACGCCAGACTCCGCCCCTCTATGTACTAACACGCCAGACCCCCTTTTTGTACTAACACGCCAGACTCCGCCCCTCTATGTACTAACATGCCAGACTCCGCCCCTCTATGTAATAACACGCCAGACCCCCTTTATGTACTAACACGCCAGACTCCGCCCCTCTATGTACTAACACGCCAGACTCCGCCCCTCTATGTACTAACACGCCAGACCCCCTTTTTGTACTAACACGCCAGACTCCGCCCCTCTATGTAATAACACGCCAGACCCCCTTTATGTAATAACACACCAGACTCCGCCCCTCTATGTACTAACAAGCCAGACTCCGCCCCTCTATGTACTAACACGCCAGACCTTTATGTACTAACACGCCAGACTCTGCCCCTCTATGTACTAATACGCCAGACCCCCTTTATGTACTAACACGCCAGACCCCCTTTATGTACCAACACGCCAGACCCCCTCTATGTAATAACACGCCAGACCCCTTTATGTACTAACATGCCAGACCCCCTTTTTGTACTAACACGCCAGACTCCGCCCCTCAATGTACTAAAATGCCAGACCCCCTTTTTGTACTAACACGCCAGACCCTCTTTTTGTACTAACATGCCAGACTCAGCCCCTCTATGTAATAACATGCCAGACCCCCTTTATGTACTAACACGCCAGACCCCCTTTTTGTACTAATACGCCAGACTACGCCCCTCTATGTACTAACACGCCAGACTCCGCCCCTCTATGTACTAACACGCCAGACCCCCTTTCTGTACTAACACGCCAGACTCCGCCCCTCTATGTACTAACATGCCAGACCCCCTTTTTGTACTAACACGTTAGACGCCGTCCCTCTATATACTAACACGCCAGACTCCGCCCCTCTATGTACTAACACATCAGACTCCACCCCTCTATGTACTAACACACAAGAAAAAAAGGTAGCACACTGTAGCGCTATAGCTTGCAAACACGAAATATGAAAAATGAATAGCATCACTGCCTTAGAAATATGAAAAATTGAGAAGTCTTAGCGCATAAGATGGCCAAACTATGTGTGCCTGATAGCCACGTCAAGTCTCTTCTCGTATATCAGGTCCTAACTAATGCCAATCCTCGCTTAGAAAAGTCTGTCTGCATGGGAACACATGATTCCTCTCTTAAGACTAAAATCTACATGTTGTGAATGGGTTTGAGATGAGTTCTGAGCAGAGGCTCCCTCTGGTGGTTACAAGCAGTGCTAGTCTGTCCAGTGAAGATTGTGAGGACTGGGAATCAGGTGTTACTGACTGGTCTTATATAAGGGAGTCACCTTCCCATCAGGGTTGCCGGTGATCAATTGTTCTGGTCTGAATCCTTTATTCCAGTTTCCCTTGTAGCCTGCTGTGTCGTGTCTGCATCTCCTGCTAACAGATAAGACATTTTCTTCTTTTGTGTTTGTGCTATATTTTTGCATTTTGTCCTGCACTTCTGTGGGGGCCTTCAGGGTCCCCTCCGGGGCTTCTGCCCTCTCAGTTTTGTTCAGCCACTGATGTTTGTACTTTTGCTTTTTCCAGTTTTTTCAGTGGCTGCTGTTTTGATTTTGTTACACCAGAGAACTAATTTAGGTGGTAGAGGTCGTGTGATCTCAGGTGTTTTTGAAATTAGTAGAGTTGGTGCCTTTCAGGGTTTTCTGGGATTGCAGTAAGTACCCTTCCTATCCTTTTCTATTTAGTTAGTTTGGGCCCCAGCGTTTGCTCATACTATTTTCTTTCTGTGTCAGTATTTCATCTTGTCTAACCACCATTACATGTTTGGGGGCTTTCTATTATCTTTGGGGTTCTGCTCCGGGGCAGATAGCTTTCCTATTTCTATCTTTAGGTGTAGTTAGTTTCTCAGGCTGTGACGAGGCGTGTAGGACCAACGTAGGAACGCTCCACGGCTGCCTCTAGTTGTGGTGGTTAGTCAGGGTACTGCAATCTCATAGATTCCAACTGCTCTGGTGTATTGCCTTTTTTACCTGCACTCCTCAGCTACCGAAACATAACAGTATCACCGGACTAAAAATTGAAAATTGTATGGTACTCACAGAAGGGAAAAAAAATTGTGAAAGAAAAAAGGTTGTCAAAGTTGTCAGAGATATTTTTCTGTTTGTTGCATTTTTTTTTTTTTTTTTCCCTCTGTATCTCCGGGTACTGGGGAGGATCTTTTCTCTCAATGGAGTTTGCACAGTTGTCTGGCCGTGTGGATCAGCTTGCCACTGAGGTTCGGAGTATTGCTATCTATCTTGCTGGGTTGCCTGTTGTGGAACCTAGGATTCCCATGCCAGATTTGTTTTTAGGGGATCGAGCTAAGTTTCAGAATTTCAAAAATAATTGTAAATTGTTTTTTGCCTTAAAATCTAAGTCCTCAGGGAGCGCAGCGCAGCAGGTTCAAATTATCATCTCTCTCCTGCGCGGCGATCCTCAGGATTGGGCTTTTTCCCTGATACCTGGGGATCCTGTTTTGAGTGATGTTGATGCATTTTTTCAGGCCTTGGGGTTATTGTACGATGAGCCTAATGTCACTGATCAAGCTGAAAAAGCCTTGTTGGCATTAAATCAGGGGCTTGATGACGCTGAGTTATTCTGTCAGAGATTCCGTAGGTGGGCAGTCCTGACCAAATGGAATGACGACGCTTTGGCAGCCCTTTTCCGGAAGGGTCTGTCAGATAATGTAAAGGATGTTATGGTGGGATTCCCTGTCCCCTCTGGTCTCAATGATTCTATGTCATTAGCGATTCAAATTGACAGACGTTTGCGTGAGCGGAGAAGTATGCGTGGAATGGTGTTGCCTTGTGAACCAGCTTCTGAACCCATGCAGTGTGATAGAGTGGTGACTGGGGCACAGCGTCATGAGTTTCGAAAGCGCAATGGGTTATGTTTCTACTGTGGTGATGCCTCTCATGCTATTTCAGTCTGCCCTAAGCGGGGAAGACGTTTTGCACGCTCAGTTGTCTTGGGTAGTGTTCAGACTAAGTTTTTATTAACTGTCACTCTGATATGCTCTCTGTCCTCATTTTCTGCTCAGGCTTTCGTTGATTCTGGAGCAGCTATTAATCTGAAGGATTATGATTTTGCTAAACGTTGTGGATTTCCCTTGATACCCCTACAGAAGTCTATTCCCCTACTGGGGATCGATTCTACCCCTTTGGCTGAGAATAAACCCCAGTTTTCTACTCAGGTGATAATGAGGGTTGAACCTGATCACCAGGAGTGCTGCAAATTTTTGGTTCTGTATAATCTGCATGACATTATCGTGCTGGGTTTTCCTTGGTTACAGTCTCATAATCCTGTTTTGGATTGGAAATCTGTGTCTGTAACCAGTTGGGGCTGCCAATGTGTTAATACCAACACTCCTGTTTTTCTGCCTCCCCCCAGGCTCAGGATGTTCCTGACTTTTTGATTGATTTTTCTGATGTGTTTAGCGAAAGTAAATCTGCATCCTTGCCTCCCCATAGGAGCTATGACTGCGCTATTGAATTAGTGCCGGGTAGTAAATTCCCTAAAGGTCGCCTTTTTAACTTGTCTGTACCTGAACATGACGCTATGCGGTCTTATATCAAGGAATCATTGGAGAAGGGTCATATCAGACCATCCTCTTCACCCTTAGGTGCCGGTTTTTTTCTTTGTGGCCAAAAAGGATGGTTCATTAAGGCCGTGTATTGATTATCGTCTCTTGAACAATATTACTGTGAAATATCAATACCCGTTACCCTTGATTTCTGACCTGTTTTCCAGGGTGAAAAACGCTACTTGGTTTACCAAGCTTGACCTCAGGGGGGCGTATAACCTTATTCGCATTAAGCACGGGGATGAATGGAAGACGGCATTCAATACCCCTGAAGGGCATTTTGAGTACCTGGTGATGCCCTTTGGGCTCACTAATGCTCCTTCCGTCTTCCAGTCCTTCATGAATGACATTTTCAGGGATTTTGTGGACAAATTTCTGATTGTTTATTTCGATGATATCTTGATTTTTTCTAATGACTGGGACTCTCATGTGAAACATGTTCGAACTGTATTCCAGATTTTGAGAGAGAATGCTCTGTATGTGAAGGGATCAAAGTGTCTTTTTGGCGTACAGAGGATCTCATTTCTGGGATTCATTTTGTCCCCATCTATTATTGAAATGGACCCGGTCAAGGTTCAGGCCATCTGTGATTGGGTCCAACCTACTTCATTAAAGGCTCTTCAGAGATTTTTGGGTTTTGCCAATTTTTATCGTAAATTTATTGGTAATTTCTCGGTTATTGTTAAACCATTAACTGATTTGACCAGAAAGGGTTCTGATGTGGTGAATTGGCCTCCTGAGGCAGTCTCTGCATTTCAGGAACTTAAGCAGAGATTCACTTCTGCTCCTGTTCTACGGCAGCCTGATGTTTCTCTGCCATTTCAGGTGGAGGTTGATGCCTCTGAAATTGGGGCAGGTGCCGTTTTGTCCCAAAAATATCCAGAGACCTCTAAAAGTAACCCTTGTGCCTTTTTCTCTCGAAAATTTTCTCCTACTGAACGTAATTATGACATGGGTAATCGGGAGTTATTGGCCATGAAGTGGGCTTTTGAAGAGTGGAGACATTGGCTGGAGGGAGCCAAACATCAGGTGGTGGTCCTTACGGACCATAAGATTCTGGTCTATCTGGAATCTGCCAAGCGACTCAATCCTAGACAGGCCAGGTGGGCCTTGTTTTTCACACGTTTTAATTTTGTGGTTTCCTTTCTTCCTGGCACTAAGAATGTTAAGGCGGATGCCCTCTCGAGGAGTTTCCCTGCGGACTCTCCTGAGTTATCTGATCCTTCTGTTATTTTGAAAGAGGGTGAGACATTGAGACTTATCTAATATGCTTTGTGTCTGTGATCAGGATGACTGGGTCTCTTTTTGCTTTGGCTGAGTTTGCTCTTAATAATAGGGCTAGCTCTGCTACTTTGATGTCTCCGTTTTTCTGTATTCTGGGTTTCACCCTCGATTTTCTTCAGACAGACGAGGTCTGTTGTCCAGGTGTTGACTCTGTTGTGGAGCGTATGCAACTGATTTGGGACAGGTAGTGGAGAGGTTGTCCCTCTCTCAGAAGAGGGCCCAGCGGTTTGCTAACCGGCATAGACTGATGTCCTCGGTTTAAAGTGGGGACTTGGTCGGGTTGTCCTCAAGAATATTCCTATAGAGTTAGCATCTCCTAAATTTAAGCCTAGGTTCATTGGACTTATAAGATCATGGAGATTATTAATCCGTTTCTTTTCGTTTGCTTCTTCCAGGGACATTTAAGATCCATAACGTGTTTCCACAAGTCTTTTGAAGAGTTTGTTGAGCCAGGGTTCCTACTGCTGTGCCTCCTGACCCTGTTTGGTTGAGGGCAATCTGGAGTATTGGGTTGAGAAAAATTAGATTCTCGTTTTTCTAGACGGAAACTCCAGTATTTTGGTTAAATGGAGAGGTTATGTTCAGGAAGACAATTTCTTGGTGTTTGCTTCGGACTCCATGCTAGGAGACTTATCCGTGCGTATCATAGAACTCATCCTGACCGACCTGGTTGCTCAAATGAGGGTTTCGGTGACCCCTCCTCAAGGGGGGGTATTGTTGAAGGGTTTGAGATGAGTTCTGAGCAGAGGCTCCCTCTGGTGGTTACAAGCAGTGCTAGTCCTGTCCGTGAAGATTGTGAGGACTGGGAATCAGGTGTTACTGACTGGTCTATATAAGGGAGTCACCTTCCCATTAGGGTTGCCGGTGATCAATTGTTCTGTCTGAATCCTTTATTCCAGTTTCCCTTGTAGCTGCTGTTCGTGTCTGCAATCTCCTGCTAACAGATAAGACATTTTCTTCTTTTGTGTTTGTGCTATATTTTTGCATTTGTCCTGCACTTCTGTGGGGCCTCAGGGTCCCCTCCCGGGGCTTCTGCCCTCTCAGTTTTGTTCAGCCACTGATGTTTGTACTTTTGCTTTTTCCAGTTTTTTCAGTGGCTGCTGTTTTGATTTTGTTACACCAGAGAACTAATTTAGGTGGTAGAGGTCGTGTGATCTCAGGTGTTTTGAAATTAGTAGAATTGGTGCCTTTCAGGGTTTTCTGGGATTGCAGTAAGTACCCTTCCTATCCTTTTCTATTTAGTTAGTTTGGGCCCCAGCGTTTGCTCATACTATTTTCTTTCTGTGTCGAATTTCATCTTGTCTAACCGCCATTTACATGTTTGGGGGCTTTCTATTATCTTTGGGGTTCTGCTCCGGGGCAGATAGCTTTCCTATTTCTATCTTTAGGTGTAGTTAGTTTCTCAGGCTGTGACGGGGGTCTAGGACCAACGTAGGAACGCTCCACGGCTGCCTCTAGTTGTGGTGGTTAGTCAGGTACTGCAATCTCATAGATTCCAACGCTCTGGTGTATTGCCTTTTTTTACCTGCACCCTCAGCTACCGAAACATAACACTACATCTCGTGGAGGGTAATGAACCTGGTGTAATTAAAAAGCCTGTGACCAACAGGTGGAGTACTTCTCAATTTTTCATATTTCTAAGGCAGTGATGCATCATTTTTATAATTTCGTGTTTGCAAGCAATGCGCTACAGCGTGCTACCTTTTTTTCTTGTATGTGCATGAGTTGGTGACTCTGGGTTTAGCACTGTTCACACTGGATCTATGTTTGTGATGTGCCGGTCAGTTTTTTGAATAACTATGTACTAACCACGTCACACTCAGAACCCACGTGTCCGGATGCAGATCAAGTGGTGCCATGCAGAAGCGGCGTGCTGCTTTTGCTTCCCTTGGGTGCGGCGCCTGTCGGTCCTTCCACAACCAGACTGCCCGACAGTGGCCATGGAGGCCAGCCTACCTGCGCCGTGTGTCTGGGGGTCTTCCGGGAGCGGTCACGCTACCTTCGCTGCTCCCATAACTTTTGTAAGCGCTGTAATGCTGGACTGCGCCACCCCGAAGGGCAGCTTAGTGTTCAGCCAGGAATGACTATGTTGTGACTGTCCGCTCTGCCTGAAAGTAGAGCCCCTCCTATGTTACAGCATAGTGGAGGGGATTTTATGACTCCCGTATCCACTTCATCTGAATATGCGTACAGAAGGGTTGGGGCGGGGTTTACCTCCGTCAAAAGCACACACATTTCGGTACTTGAAACATACCCTTAAGAGTTTGATGGAGCACAAATCGTGACTCCATCACTTACCCCACGCCACAGGTATCATTAAAATATGGTCTTGGAGAAATCTTTCCCCTTTTCCCCCATCCAGGGTAATATAAATAAAAAAATACCCCTTGGGTTTGGGGACAGATTCCCCCAGCCCCTACCTGCCTCACACCTGACAATGTGCAAATGAGGGTATTAGAAAACACCGTCAGATTACAGACCAGGAGGACAGCTGAAAAATGGCAAAAAAAAACCTTTCACTAGACCCCTGTGTAGCTTTAATGAGGCCCGGCTTTATAGTGACGGGACTGGGTGATAACAGGGGGGGAAAGCAGGCTAGTGCGGGGAAAAACCTGTGGGAGCAGAGCCAAATGTGAGCTGCATCACCAGAAAGACCCCAGACTGCAGCCTCCCCCTCACAAACCCCAAACCCAGAAATCCCCCCTCTATGTACTAACACGCCAGACTCCGCCTCATGTACTAAAACAACACTCCCCCTCATGTACAAAAACCCAGCCTCCGCCCCTCTTTTAAAAACCTGCCAACCCGCCCTCTATGTATAACCCCACCCCCCTTATTTCAAAAGCAGACCCCCGCCCCTTATGTATAACACCCAACCCCCTTTTAGACTAACACCCAGATTTGCCCCCATGACTAAACCCCAGACCCCTTTAGACAACACCCCAAAAAAAAAAACCCCCCTATGTACAAACGCCAACCCCCCTATGTACAAGACCGACCCGCCCCTTATGACTAACACCCGGGTTTTTTATTTTCCATAGCTAGGGGGACGGGAAAACAGCGGGGCAGAAAAAAACCCCTGAGATTTTTGGAACTGATGGGTTGCAGTTTTTTAACCCTAACACACAATAAGGTAGAGGGGGGAACGTTCCACGTTGATCCAGATCCTCGTAAAAACCCCGAGAGAAAACTCAAAAAAAGGGGCAAAAATGAAAGTTTCCCCCCCCGGGAGAAACCCCCCAAAAAAATGGGAACCCCCAAACAAAAGGGGTTTTTGACAAGAGAAAAAAAAACAGGGGAAAAAACGAAAAACGCTGGGCCACAAGGGGAAAAATTTGGGAATAGGACAGGAAGATTACTTTCTGAAACCCCAAAAAAAAACCCTAAAAAAATCAAAACAATTCTGTTTACAAAAAAACTGGACACACATCTCGCCCCCACAAAAAACTCATTGGGAACAAAAAAAAACCGCGCCGCAAAAAAAACAGGAAAAAGCAAATAGCAAAAACGGGGTGCAGAAAAAACTTGGGGAGCTCAGGCCCCAGGGGGGGGCCCTGGCTGCCCCCCAAAAAAGGCAAAAAAAAAAAAAAAGCAAGCACAAAAAGAAAAGAAAAAAATACTATTTTAAAGCAGGAATGCGGGGCAAGCCCCAGCAAATTCCAAATAAACCCCAGGAACCAAAAGAGACAAGAACAATTGATCACCGGAAACCTTTCAGGGGAGGGAACCTCCTTTTACCCCCCGTCAGGGAACCCAGTTGCCACTTTCGCTAAAAGGGTTTTAGTACTGTCTGAAAACCCCAAGGGGGCCTCGCTCAGAACCAAACCCCACATTTTTAAAAAATCCCCCCCCTTTAGAGGGGGCAACGAACCCCACTTGTGAAACCCAGGCCGATCAGGATGAGTCGGGGGATAGGTAGGATCAGTTCTAGCTGGTTTCCCCAAGCAAACCCCCAAAAATTGCCCCCCGCCCCAAAAACCCCCATTTAACCAAATACTGGGGGTTTCGTCTAGAAAACGAGAACCCCTTTTTTTTTCAAACCATACCCGATTCCCCCAAACCCAAAAACGGGTTTCAGGAGGCGCGGGCCATGGGAAAACCAAAAACTGGTGAAAATTTTAAAAAGGACTTGGGAACACTTTTGGGGATTTAAAAAATGTCCTGGAAGAAGAAAACAAAAGGAAACGGGTTTTAAGAATCTCCTTTGTTTTAAAAAGGGGTTCCAAAAACCCTTTTTTAAAAAAATTTGGGAAAAAACCCCCAAAGGGGGAATTTTTTGAGGAAAACCCAAAAACCAAGCTCCCACTTTAAACCCCGGGCCATCAGTCCTATGCGGTTTGGGCAAACCTTTGGGGGCCTTCCCTGAGAGAGAGACAATCTCCCCCCCCCGGGCCCAAAAATCTGCTGATTCCCCCAAAAACAAGTAACCCCCGGACAGAAAAAAGGGCCCCCCCCCTTTTCCCGAAAAAAAATGAGGGGAAAAAAAAATTTTGCAGAAAAAGGGAGACATCGGGTGGCGAGCCCCCCCTATTATTAAGAGAAAAACAAAAAAAAGGAAAAAAAAACCCCATCATCTTGATCAGCAACCAAAACATCTCAAATAAGCCCCCAAAAGGGTCTGGTTTGTTCCTGGGTTTCCCCCTTTGGGTCTGGGAAAGAAAAAAGGGGAGAAAGATAATTGAACCCCAAGTTTAAAAAAAAGGGCCCCCCAAAATTTGGGGGAAAAAAAAGGGGACCCTCGTCAGACCAATTTTCCCCCGGGGAATCCCATGACCGAACCACGTCTAAAGGGGAAAAAAGGACCATTCGAGGGGGGGAAGGAACTTTGGTAAGGGACAAGATGTATCATCTTGGAAAACCATAAGATTAAAACCCCAAAAAAGGGATTTTGGGGAAAGGGGGGGCGGAAAAAAATCCATAGAGATATTTGGGGGGGGGCCCCTTGGGGAAGGTATTGGCAAATTTAAAAAACCCCAGAGGGGGCAGGTTTGGGGGGAGGCAAGTCCCACAACTGCACAAATTCCCCCGGGGCCCCCAAAAAAAGGGGCCCCAAAAAGGACCGACTCACCAAGTCTTGGTACCAAAAAAAAAGGGGGTACCAGCCAAAAAGGAACAAAAAATTCAGGGGAAAACCCCCAAACCCCTTTTCCCCCGGGCTGGGAAAAAACAATTTCCCAATAGGGGACGTCAGGGGTTTTTCCCTGACCCCCCAAAACCCCAAACCAAATTTTGGGGGGAGGCGGGAAAGGGAAAAACAAAACCCCTTTCCAAAAAAATAGATCAGATAACTCAGGAAGTCCGCAAAAAAAACGTTCGGGGGGGGCACCCCCTTAACATTCTTAGTGCCGGAAAAAAGAAACCCAAAATTTAAAAGGGGTTGGAAAAAAACAAGGCCCACCGGGCCCGAAGTTTTAAATTTATTGGCTATTGGGGTAAACCAGTTTTTTGGGCCTGGGGACCAAGACCCGAGGGTTTTCCCCTTCCAGCCAATGGGTTCCCACTCTTAAAAAACCCACCAGGCCCAAAACCCCCAAACCACGTCAATTGTTTCTTGGGAAAAAAATTTTAAAGAAAAGGCCAAGGGTTTTTTTTTCGAGGGTTTTTGGGTTTTTTTTGGGGGCAAAACGGGCCCCCCCCCCAATTTTTAGAGGGGATCAACCCCCCCAAAAAAGGGGAGGAAACATCAGGGTGCCGAGAACGGGGGAGAATAAAAAAGCTTAAGTTTCCGAAAAAGCAGAGACGCCTCAGGGGGCCAATTTTACCACACAAACCCTTTTTGGTCAAACCTCAAGGTTTTAACAATATCCCGGGGAAAAAAATTTCCAATAAATTTTCAATAAAAATTGGCCAAAAAACCCCAAAAAAAAACGAAAGAGGGCTTTAAGAAGAGGTTTGGGACCCCCACAGAGGCCCGAACCTTACCCGGGGGGTTTCAATAAAAAACGGGGGGCAAATGAAACCCAAAAAGGCCCCGAAAAACCCAAAAAAAACTTTGACCCCTTTTTTTACAGTGATTCTTTAAAATCTGGAACACAGTCCCCCAAATTTTTTTTATGAAAATCCCGTCATTGGAAAAATCAAGAATCAGAAAAAAACCATCAGAAATTTATCCACAAAATCCCGAAAATATCATTCAGGGAAAGGGGTTGGGGAAACGGAAAAGGGGGATTAGTGGCCCAAAGGGGATCACTAGGTACTCAAATTTCCCCTCTGGGGGGTTTTAAAACCCCCTGTTAAAAAATTTTGGGGGGGTGAGGAGGCAGCAAAAAAAAAGGGAAAAAACCAGAAGGGGGTTTGGGAATTTACTGGATTGCAAAACCCCCCCAACCCACAACTAAAAGGGACCGTGGGCGTACCTTTCGTTGGTCCCAACCCTCTCAAAACCTGAGAGGTTTAAACCCCCCAAAAAAAGAAAGGAAAGGGTAACTGCCCCGGGCAACCCCAAAAAAAATAGGAAGGGGCCCCCAAAAATTTTTAAAAACGGTTAGACAAAAGGGGGGAAAAGACACAGACAAAAATTAAAACAAACTGGGGGCCCCCAAATTTTTAGACAGAAAAGGTAGGAAGGACACTTTTTTAAAACCCAAAAAAAACCCAAAAATTTCCCAAACCACAATTGCAAAAAAAACCCAGCACCGACCCCCACCCTAAAAGTTCTCTGGGGGAACAAAGAACCGCAGCCCCGAAAAAAATGGGGAAAAAGGGGGAAAAACAAACAAGTGGCCCCCAAAAAAATTTGGGGGACACAAGCCCCCCGGGGGGGGGGGCTGACC
>JARQOD010000001.1:146912178-147010464 GCA_033576555.1 Oophaga sylvatica
CCCCCATTTGAGGGCGCATTGCGACGCATGCCGTAAAGCGGCATGCGTTTGCGACGTGCCATCATTCAGTGACGGAGCCTCGGACGCGGGCTGCAGCGTTTGGGCTCCGTCACCGCTAGCGCAGATGAATCATCTGCTGATTCCTCTGCGCTAGCGGGTATAGCATAATGCGATCGCGTTATGCTATACCATTACCAGCCCGTAAACGCTATGTGTTGAACGGGCTGGTAAAACGCAAAATGAACCTAGCCTTAGGGTTAGGGTTATAATTAGGGTTAGAATTAGGGTTAGGGTTACAATTAGGGTTAGGGTTATAATTAAGGTTATAATTAAGGTTAGGGTTACAATTAGGGTTGGAATTAGGGTTGGGATTAGGGTTGGGATTAGGGTTAGGGGTGTGTTGGGATTAGGGTTGGAGCTAGAATTGAGGGATTTCCACTATTTAGGCACATCAGGGGGTCTCCAAACACGATGTGGCGTTCAAAAAGTCAAATGGCGCTCCCTCCCTTCCGAGCCCTGCCGTGCGCCCAAACAGTGGTTTACCCCAACATATGGGGTATCAGCGTACTCAGGACAAATTGCACACCAATTTTGGGGTTCTAATTTCTCCGATTACCCTTGGGAAAATAAAAAATAGCTGGCTAAAAAAATCATTTTTGAGAAAAAAAATGATTTTTCATTTTCACGTCTCTGCGTTTATAAATTTCTGTGAAGCACTAGGGGTTCAAAGTGCTCACCACACATCTAGATAAGCTCCTTAGGGGGTCTAGTTTCCAAAATGGGGTCACTTGTGGGGGTTTCCACTGTTTAGGCTCATCTGGGGCACTGCAAACGGAACATGACCCCCACCAACGTCTGCATTCCAAAACGTTATTACTTCCTTTCCAAGCCCTGCTGTGCGCCAAGACAGTTCCCCCCCCCACATATTTGGTATCAGCGTACTCAGGACAAATTGGACAACAACTTTTGGGGTCCAATTTCCTTGTGAAAAATCAAAAATTTGGGACTAAAAAATCATTTTTGTGGAAAATTGTTTTTTTTTTTTTTCACACCCAGGCATTATAAACTTTTGTGAAACACTTGGAGGTTCAAAGTGCTCACCACAGATCTAGATAAGTTCCTTATGGGGTCTAGTTTCCAAAATGGGGTCACTTGTGGGGGTTTTCCACTGTTTAGGCTCATCTGGGGTACTGCAAACGGAACATGACCCCCACCAACGTCTGCATTCCAAAACGTTATTACTTCCTTTCCAAGCCCTGCTGTGCGCCAAAACAGTTTCCCCCCCCACATATTTGGTATCAGCGTACTCAGGACAAATTGGACAACAACTTTTGGGGTCCAATTTCCTTGTGAAAAATCAAAAATTTGGGACTAAAAAATCATTTTTGTGGAAAATTGTTTTTTTTTTTTTTTCACACCCAGGCATTATAAACTTTTGTGAAACACTTGGGGGTTCAAAGTGCTCACAGTGGATCTAGATAAGTTCCATAGGTGGTCTAGTTTCCAAAATGGTGTTACTTGTGGGGGGTTTCCACTGTTTAGGCGCATCAGGGGCTCTCCAAACGCAACATGGTGTCCAATCTCAATTCCAGCCAATTTTGGTTTGAAAAAGTCAAACGGTGCTGCTTCCATTCCAAGCCCTGCCGTGCGCCCAAACAGTGGTCCCCCCCATATATGGGGTATCAGCATACTCAGGACAAATTGTACAACAACTTTTGTTGTCCAATTTCTCCTGTTACCCTTGTGAAAATAAAAAATTGGGGACTAAACAATCAGGTTTGTGGAAAAAATATGATTTTTTATTTTCACGCCCGGGCGTTATAAAGTTCTGTGAAGCACTTGGGGCTTCAAAGTGCTCACCACACATCTAGATAAGTTCCTTAGGGGGTCTAGTTTCCAAAATGGGGTCACTTGTGGGGGGTTTCCACTGTTTAGACACATCAGGGCCTCTACAAATGCGACATGGCGTCCAGCCAATTCCGCGTTGAAAAAGTCAAACGGAGCTCCTTCCCTTGCGACCTCTGCCGTGCGCCCAAAAAGTGGTTTACCCCAACATATGGGGTATCGGCATGCTCAGGACAAATTGCACAAAAACTTTTGGGGTCTTGTTACCCTTGGGAAAATAAAAATTGGGGTGAAAAGATCATTTTTGTGGAAAAAATATGATTTTTTATTTTCACGGCTCTACGTTATAAACTTGTGTGAATCACTTGGAGGTTCAAAGTGCTCACCACACATCTAGATAAGTTCCTTAGGGGGTCTAGTTTCCAAAATGGGGTCACTTGTTGGGGTTTCCACTGTTTAGGCACATCAGGGGCTCTCTAAACGCGACATGGCATCCAGCCAATTCTGCGTTGAAAAAGTCAAACAGCGCTCCTTCCCTTGCGACCTCTGCCGTGCGCCCAAAAAGTGGTTTACCCCCACATATGGGGTATCAGCATGCTCAGGACAAATTGCACAAAAACTTTTGTGGTCTTATTACCCTTGGGAAATTAAAAATTGGGGTGAAAAGATCATTTTTGTGGAAAAAAATTTTTTATTTTTTTTCACGGCTCTAGGTTATAAACTTGTGTGAAGCACTTGGAGGTTCAAAGTTCTCACCACACATCTAGATAAGTTCCTTAAGGGGTCTTGTATCCAAAATGGGGTCACTTGTGGGGTGTTTCCACTGTTTAGGCACATCAGGGGCTATCTAAACGCGACATGGCATTCAGCCAATTCTGCGTTGAAAAAGTCAAACGGCGCTCCTTCCCTTGCGACCTCTGCCACGCGCCCAAAAAGTGGTTTACCCCCACATATGGGGTATCGAAGTATTCAGAAGAAATTGCACAACAAATTTTGTGGTTAATTTTTTCTTTTAACACTTGTGAAAATAAAAAAACTTGGTTCCGAAGTAAAGCTTTTGCAAAAAAAGTTAAATGTCAATTTTTTCCTTCCACATTGCTTCAGCTCCTGTGAAGCACTTGAAGGGTTAATAAACTTCTTGAATGTGGTTTTGAGCACCTTGAGGGGTGCAGTTTTTAGAATGGTGTCACTTTTGGGTATTTTCTATCATATAGACCCCTCAAAGTGACTTCAAATGTGATGTGGTCCCTAAAAAAAAATGGTGTTGTAAAAATGAGAAATCGCTGGTCAACTTTTAACCCTTATAACTTCGTAACAAAAAAAAATTTTGGTCCCAAAATTGTGCTGATGTAAAGCAGACATGTGGGAAATGTTATTTATTAAGAAATTTGTGTGACATATCTCTCTGATTTAAGGGCATAAAAATTTAAAGTTTGAAAATTGTTAAATTTTCAAAATTTTCGCCATATTTCCGTTTTTTTCATAAATAAACACAAGTCATATCAAAGAAATTTTACCACTAACGTGAAGTACAATATGTCACGAAAAAACAATCTCAGAATCAGCGGGATTCGTTAAAGCGTTCCAGAGTTATAACCTCATAAAGTGACAGTGGTCAGAATTGTAAAAATTGGCCCGGTCATTAAGCTGCAAAATGGCTCTGTCCTTAAGGGGTTAAAACAAGTCAAAAAATGATGCTCACTAGTGTGTGTGGCCTCCACGTGCCTGTATGACGTCCCTGTGCCTGTATGACCTCCCTACAATGCTTGGGCATGCTCCTGATGAGGCAGCGGAAGGTCTTCTGAGGGATCTCCTCCCAGACCTGGACTAAGGCATCCGCCAACTCCTGGACAGTCTGTGCTGCAATGTGACGTTGGTGGATGGAGCGAGACATGATGTCCCAGATGTGCTCAATCAGATTCAGGTCTGGGGAACGGGCAGGTCAGTCCATAGCTTCAATGCCTTCATCTTGCAGGAACTGCTGACACACTCCAGCCACATGAGGTCTAGCATTGTCCTGCATTAGGAGTAACCCAGGGCCAACCGCACCAGCATATGGTCTCACAAGGAGCCTGTGGATCTCATCTTGGTACCTAATAGCAGTCAGGTTACCTCTGGCGAGCACATGGAGGGCTGTGCGGCCCTCCAAAGAAATGCCACCCCACACCATTACTGACTCACTGAAAAACAGGTCATGCTGAAGGATGTTGCAGGCAGCAGATCGCTCTCCACGGCATCTCCAGACTCTGTTACGTCTGTCACATGTGCTCAGTCTGAACCTGCTTTCATCTGTGAAGAGCAGAGGGTGCCAGTGGCGAATTTGCCAATCTTGGTGTTCTGTGACAAATGCCAAGCGTCCTGCACGGTGTTGGGCTGTGAGTACCATCCTCATGGAGTCGGTTTCTAACCATTTGTGCAGACACATGTGTGGCGCCCCTGAGGGTTCAGTCGCCACAGAGGTGTTGCATCTCATCCAGAGGTGTAACATCCCACCCCAGGTAAGGAGGGAGCACCCCTTAGACTCCACCACCAGCATCCAATACACACCATACCAGCTGAGCATACGGACGTACCCTATGGGAGGATGGTCTGACTCAGACTGGTTAGCAAGGGGTGTATGGGTGGGTGGAGCTTAGGCAGCAGTAAGAGGAGAAGAGAAGTTTGGAGAGCAGACACTCTTAGGAGTGAGCAGTGGGGAGGAGAGCTAGCTCGAGAAACTTCTGGAGCGCAAGAGAAAGGTTCCAAGGGCACGGACAGTGAATATCCCATCCGTGGCCCCATCTGAGATAGGAAGGACCAGGCCATCAGGGTACGGCCCCTAGACTAGTGGAAAAGCTTCAGGCCCTGTTAGTAAGCCGACGGCGGTGATCACTTTATGGGTCATTGCTACAACCACCAGCAGCATCCCTGGAAGGAAGCTATATAGGCCAAGGACATACAGAACTAATCTGTTTCCCAACAGGACCGCAGCTTCTGGTCTGAAGGACTGCATGGTGAGGTGCTAGGAAGAAAGGAGTGGAAAAAAAGCACAGAGAGGAGACCAGGAAAGGAACACATTGAAAGGGAGTCTTGGGAAGGTGCGACCAATCTACCTGGGGGTTGCTGGACCACTAGCCCAGAGGACACAGTGCCAAGCGGGCATCTGTATGGTGCACAACAGACTGTGAGTAAAAACCCTGAAACTGCACTCGGACTGTCTCCCTGATTATTCCAGCGTCGCACATCTCTCTGCTACATTCCTCAGCACCATTCCTCAAAATATACACCATCTACCTGCCCTGGAAGGACACAGCCTCACCTGTAGGAGGTTTATCATCTAGCTGCATAACACCATCCCTTCCAGAGGACCTGCACAGCAGCGCTGGTTACCCTGACCAGATACTACAGGTGGCGTCACAAATCACTATACGAACCATATCCCCTGTAAATAATAAATCCCCTTTTTGGTGAGCGCCCAGGGTCACGGACCGAGTCGTGGCTACCGTGACATCCCCCATAGAAATCGACGGGCTCGGGTCCGAGTACCCCACGGCCCTGGCGGGCGACTCATCTAACTCACGTCACAAACAGGATTGCGAAGCCCGGTGACGCCGGGTCCTGTGTGCCTATACTGAACTGTTTGTGTGCAAGAGACTTTACCAAATGTGAAAATATCATCGCCATATTTGCACCACGGGATGCTGGTGAAGAGGAAGGGCGTATCTTCGTGGGAGTGAGCTCAACCTGTGGCGCGAAAATAATGACCGCCCAGTCTAAATGCTTCAGCTATGTACGAACATGACCCACGGCGAAAGAGATCTGCCTCCTGATCCTCTTTGGCGGAAGACAGAGGACAAGGAAACCCCGCCTCCTAACAAAACAGCGGGAATCTCCCCATGATGGAGACGCTAACTTCCTGATCAAGATGGCGACCAGTGGCGACTTGGAGTGTGGAGCAGTGAAGGGGCGCACCTTCCCCCAGGGAGAAAAGGACTTCCCCACCACTACGGAACCGGTGATAACGGAGGAGGCCTGCACCCTTCCCGACCCTGGAGAAGAAGCAGAGCCAACGGAACTGGCCCGGCATCAGGAGGGAACAGAGAGCATGGAGCGGAGCTGGCAGGCCCTGACGCTGTGCCCAGACCCGCCGCCAGAGCCGAGGCCTCCGCTCCGCCGACCCATCACGCCGGCACCTGGAGCCGTGGAGAATCCTTACACTGCTGCTGACATCACAGCGGAGGCATCAGGCCCCGCGGAAGAATCGGCGGCGGACTCCCTCCTCCCACTGCCTGCAAGTGCGCCCGGCAGGCCGTCAGCGTCCCCGGAGGAAGACAGGCCCTGCGGCTTACAGGACCGGAGTGAACCGGCTCTGCGGCCAGCCCAAGTAGCAGCCCCAGCGCCTGTCCGTGCTGAGCGCCTATTGTTCCAGAGACCCCGGGAAGGCCCTGAAAAGTTTGGTTCCCGGCCCAGCCAGCTGGCAGTAAGGACATTGAGGTCTTACAAGAAGTTTTAAGTGAATTTAATTGCAACTGTCTTATTGCACTTTACTTAGTCTAAATTAAAAGATAGTTTTATTAGTGTTATTTATGCAACGTTTAACCAAAATTGCCTCCCATAAAGGGAAGTTGAGTTTGAAATTGCGTTTCTACCTGTTTGATGCATCATAATAAAAATTTGTATGTTTCTTGTAACAACTTTTACTCTGTTTCAGCCCGTGGACGTGGTGTGTTTAACGGGGGGGGGAAAGTGGCGCCCCTGAGGGTTCAGTCGCCACAGAGGTGTTGCATCTCATCCAGAGGTGTAACATCCCACCCCAGGTAAGGAGGGAGCACCCCTTAGACTCCACCACCAGCATCCAACACACACCATACCAGCTGAGCATACGGACATAGCCTATGGGAGGATGGTCTGACTCAGACTGGTTAGCAAGGGGTGTATGGGTGGGTGGAGCTTAGGCAGCAGTAAGAGGAGAAGAGAAGTTTGGAGAGCAGACACTCTTAGGAGTGAGCAGTGGGGAGGAGAGCTAGCTCGAGAAACTTCTGGAGCGCAAGAGAAAGGTTCCAAGGGCACGGACAGTGAATATCCCATCCGTGGCCCCATCCGAGATAGGAAGGACCAGGCCATCAGGGTACGGCCCCTAGACTAGTGGGAAAGCTTCAGGCCCTGCTAGTAAGCCGACGGCGGTGATCACATTATGGGTCATTGCTACAACCACCAGCAGCATCCCCTGGAAGGAAGCTATATAGGCCAAGGACATACAGAACTAATCTGTTTCCCAACAGGACCGCAGCTTCTGGTCTGAAATACTGCATGGTGAGGTGCTAGGAAGAAAGGAGTGGAAAAAAAGCACAGAGATGAGGCCAGGAAAGGAACACATTGAAAGGGAGTCTTGGGAAGGTGCGACCAATCTACCTGGGGGTTGCTGGACCACTTGCCCAGAGGACACAGTGCCAAGCGGGCATCTGTATGGTACACAACAGACTGTGAGTAAAAACCCTGAAACTGCACTCGGACTGTCTCCCTGATTATTCCAGCATCGCACATCTCTCTGCTACATTCCTCAGCACCATTCCTCAAATATACACATCTACATGCCCTGGAAGGACACAGCCTCACCTGTAAGAGGCTTATCATCTAGCTGCATAACGCCATCCCTTCCAGAGGACCTGCACAGCAGCGCTGGTCACCCTGACCAGATACTACAGGTGGCATCACGAATCACTATATGAACATTATCCCCTGTAAATAATAAATCCCCTTTTTGGTGAGCGCCCAGGACCACGGACCGAGTCGTGGCTACCGTGACATCCCACATAGAAATCGACGGGCTCGGGTCCGAGCACCCCACGGCCCTGGCGGGCGACTCACATGCACATTTGGGTCCTGCTGGAAGTCATTTTGCAGGGCTCTGGCAGTGCTCCTCTTGTTCCTCCTTGCACAAATGCGGAGGTAGCGGTCCTGCTGCTGGGTTTTTGCCCTCCTACGGCCCCCTCCACGTCTCCTGGTGTACTGGCCTGTCTCCTGGTAGCGCCTCCAGCCTCTGGCACTACACTAACAGACACAGCAAACCTTCTTGCCACAGCTCGCATTGATGTGCCATCCTGGATGAGCTGCACTACCTGAGCCACTTGTGTGGGTTGTAGAGTCCGTCTCATGCTACCACGAGTGTGAAAGCACAGCTAACATTCAAAAGTGACCAAAACATCAGCCAGAAAGCATTGGTACTGAGATGTGGTCTCTGGTCCCCACCTGCAGAACCACTCCTTTATTGAGTGTGTCTTGATAATTGCCAATAATTTCCATCTGTTGTCTATTCCATTTGCACAACAGCATGTGAAATTGATTGTCAATCAGTGTTGCTTTCTAAGTGGACAGTTTGATTTCACAGAAGTTTGATTTACTTGGAGTTATATTCTGTTGTTTAAGTGTTCCCTTTATTTTTTTTAAGCAGTGTATATTGTTAATGTGGACAATTTATCTAATTGGGATTGTTGCTATGGTCATACTTACCACTTTTTCACAAAGTTTTTGCTCTTTTTTATAATTACTTCTTGTTATTAATATATAGCATGGTCCTTTAATATTATATACTCCACTTCACTTTATTTACCTGTTTTAACTGTGGCAGGTTGTAAGTGGGCAGCACGGTGGCTCAGTGGATAGCACTACAGCCTTGCAGCGCTGAGGTCCTAGGTTCGAATCCCACCAAGGACAACATCTGCAAGGAGTTTGTATGTTCTCCCCGTGTTTGCGTGGGTTTCCTCCCACATTCCAAAAACATACAGATAGGGAATCTAGATAGTGAGCCTCATCAGGGACAGCGACGATAATGTGTACAAACTGTAAAGCGCTGCAGAATATGTTAGCGCTATATAAAGATTATTATTATTATAAGTGTCAGTCTTCACTGCTATATTTTGAGTTTGATTCCTTGCCGCTAGTGTTGAGCATTCCGATACCACAAGCATCGGGTATCGGCCGATATTCGCTGTATCGGAATTCCGATACTTAGTTCCGATATTTTTTCAATATCGTATACCGGAATCGGAAGTTCCCATAATTCTTTGAGAGGCAATGTGATTTTAGTCAGCCAATGAGGAATCTTATGAAGTGTGGGCACATCCTGTAATGCTGCGGTCATCTTAACTAATGGCATGGCTGTGATTGGCTGCTGAAATGATGTCAGAATGCACTATAAAAGGCGCCGCCGCCATTTTAGCGTCACTGTGCTGTGAACTCAGTTAGGGACAGAACGCTGTTCTGCTGACTTTGAGGGACAGTTAGACATTGCGATTTTGTGTACTGTGCTTTAGGCAGGCTAGTTTACCAACCGCAGTGTAAAGCTTCCTTTTGCCAGTGTTGTTTTAACAGCTCTGTGCAAGGTGTGTGTGAGAGTGCAGGTGACGCTGCAGTTTGCTCTGCATCCACCGCTGTTTGTAGGCATCTGCACGTGTCACTCACTGACTCTTTTTTTTATTTTATTTTGTGGAATTGGTGCAGCTCCATTATATTTGAAAAAAATCTAATCTATTAGTGTGACGCGCTTCCATCCGTATACAATACATTGGTTGCAAACACTATAGAAGTACAGAAAGGAGCCTTTCACAGATAGTGAACAGTTGTGTTTCAGTGTTCACTGCAGTCTGTGAGGTTTTGATTTTTTGAGTGCAGATTACGCTCCAGTTAGTTCTTCATCCACTGCTGGTTGTAGTCTGCTGAGCGTGTGTCACTGCCTCATCCTTCACATTTTTCTCTAATTGGTGCTGCTCCATTATATTTGAAAAAAATCTAATCTATTAGTGTGACGCGCTTCCATCCGTATACAATACATTGGTTGCAAACACTATAGAAGTACACAAAGGGGCCTTTCACAGCTACTGAACAGTTGTCTGCAGTGTTCACTGTAGTCTGTGAGCTTTTCATTTTTTGAGTGCAGATTACGCTCCAGTTAGTTCTTCAACCACTGCTGGTTGTAGTCTGCTGAGCGTGTGTCACTGCCTCATCCTTCACATTTTTCTCTAATTGGTGCTGCTCCATTATATTTGAAAAAAATCTAATCTATTAGTGTGACGCGCTTCCATCCGTATACAATACATTGGTTGCAAACACTATAGAAGTACACAAAGGGGCCTTTCACAGCTACTGAACAGTTGTCTGCAGTGTTCACTGTAGTCTGTGAGCTTTTCATTTTTGAGTGCAGATTACGCTCCAGTTAGTTCTTCAACCACTGCTGGTTGTAGTCTGCTGAGCGTGTGTCACTGTCTCATCCTTCACATTTTTCTCTAATTGGTGCTGCTCCATTATATTTGAAAAAAATCTAATCTATTAGTGTGACGCGCTTCCATCCGTATACAATACATTGGTTGCAAACACTATAGAAGTACACAAAGGGGCCTTTCACAGCTACTGAACAGTTGTCTGCAGTGTTCACTGTAGTCTGTGAGCTTTTCATTTTTTGAGTGCAGATTACGCTCCAGTTAGTTCTTCAACCACTGCTGGTTGTAGTCTGCTGAGCGTGTGTCACTGCCTCATCCTTCACATTTTTCTCTAATTGGTGCTGCTCCATTATATTTGAAAAAAATCTAATCTATTAGTGTGACGCGCTTCCATCCGTATACAATACATTGGTTGCAAACACTATAGAAGTACACAAAGGGGCCTTTCACAGCTACTGAACAGTTGTCTGCAGTGTTCTCTGTAGTCTGTGAGCTTTTCATTTTTTGAGTGCAGATTACGCTCCAGTTAGTTCTTCAACGACTGCTGGTTGTAGTCTGCTGAGCGTGTGTCACTGCCTCATCCTTCACATTTTTCTCTAATTGGTGCTGCTCCATTATATTTGAAAAAAATCTAATCTATTAGTGTGACGCGCTTCCATCCGTATACAATACATTGGTTGCAAACACTATAGAAGTACACAAAGGGGCCTTTCACAGCTACTGAACAGTTGTCTGCAGTGGTCACTGTAGTCTGTGAGCTTTTCATTTTTTGAGTGCAGATTACGCTCCAGTTAGTTCTTCAACCACTGCTGGTTGTAGTCTGCTGAGCGTGTGTCACTGCCTCATCCTTCACATTTTTCTCTAATTGGTGCTGCTCCATTATATTTGAAAAAAATCTAATCTATTAGTGTGACGCGCTTCCATCCGTATACAATACATTGGTTGCAAACACTATAGAAGTACACAAAGGGGCCTTTCACAGCTACTGAACAGTTGTCTGCAGTGTTCTCTGTAGTCTGTGAGCTTTTCATTTTTTGAGTGCAGATTATGCTCCAGTTAGTTCTTCAACGACTGCTGGTTGTAGTCTGCTGAGCGTGTGTCACTGCCTCATCCTTCACATTTTTCTCTAATTGGTGCTGCTCCATTATATTTGAAAAAAATCTAATCTATTAGTGTGACGCGCTTCCATCCGTATACAATACATTGGTTGCAAACACTATAGAAGTACACAAAGGGGCCTTTCACAGCTACTGAACAGTTGTCTGCAGTGTTCACTGTAGTCTGTGAGCTTTTCATTTTTTGAGTGCAGATTACGCTCCAGTTAGTTCTTCAACCACTGCTGGTTGTAGTCTGCTGAGCGTGTGTCACTGCCTCATCCTTCACATTTTTCTCTAATTGGTGCTGCTCCATTATATTTGAAAAAAATCTAATCTATTAGTGTGACGCGCTTCCATCCGTATACAATACATTGGTTGCAAACACTATAGAAGTACACAAAGGGGCCTTTCACAGCTATTGAACAGTTGTCTGCAGTGTTCACTGCAGTCTCTGAGGAATAACCACACTTAGGCCTTATAACTTTTCTGACTTTCTTTATCAATCTACCAAGATGAAGAAGGCAGGGAGTAAGGCACGTGGTCGTGGCCGTGGAGTTTCAGCAGGGAGAGGACGTGGGGATTCTGTGGCTGCTGCCGCACCCAGTGACACAGCATCCACCAGTTTTCCCCGTGAGCGTTCCTTTATGCGCACTTTTGTAGGAGCTCAGCGTACCCCCTGCTGCGGGAAGAACAAATTGAAGCCGTTGTTGGTTGGATGGCAGCCAATGCATCGACTTCAATTGCTTCCACCTCCTCTCAGGACCACAGCACTGTTGAACAACCATCTGTCTCTTCACCGCCTGCCAAATTGCCCAGGCAGTCAGAGAGCTCTGTAAAGGAGCCATCTGAGTCTCTGCTTCTGTTCTCAGAATCTGTTGGCTTGCAAACAGGGGCCCAGCCAAGCAGCATTCTGGAATGTGAAGAAGAGGCAGTATGCAGTGATGCGCAACAGCTGTGTCTCTCTGAATCTGAAGAGGTGGGTGAGCCAGTGCCGATGGTCAGCACACCGCAGAACGCATCTGATGATGATGAGACTCAGGTGCCAGTTTCTGTTGAGCATGGTGCTGGCCAGACCACCCAACAGCAGCAGGTGTTGGAAGAGGGTAGTGGAGATGATGAGGTCCAAGACCCAACATGGAGTGAGGAACAGGAAGGTGGTGGTAGCAGCTCTGAGGAAGAGATTGCCCCAACGGTCCAAACAGTAGGGAGAGGTAGGCTGCAGACTCGGTTGCCTGTAGCCTCCAGTTTGGCACCCGTTCGTAGCAGTTCTCTTCCAACAGCCAAAACGGGCGCTCCCAGGACTTGCACTGCGTGGTCCTTTTTTGACACACTTGCAGATGATATTTGCTATGTCAAATGCAAGCTGTGTAATCAAAAAGTAAAAAGAGGTAAAAGTGTCAGTAACCTTAATACCACAAATATGTGGAAACATGTGCGGTCAAAGCACGTGGTTGAGTTACAAAGACACACTGGAGATGTAGGCCAACCTACAGCAGCACCTACATCTTCAGCTCGTGTTGGAGCCTCTTCCTCCAGCTCACACACAGCTGGTTCGGCTTCCTCACAGGATCGCCATGGAAGAACCTCTGTCACTGTTGTCCAGAGACCCAGTGTTATTCCACCCACAGCTGCAAGTTCCCTGTCATCCTCACACTCCCAGGCCACAAAACAGCCATCGGTAGCACAGGCATGGGATAAAAGACGGCCATACTCGGCAAACCATCCACGAGCACAGGCTCTGAATGCTGGCATTGCAAAACTCCTGTCCCTTGAAATGCTGTCATTCAGGCTGGTGGAGACTGACAGTTTCCGTAACTTAATGGCATTGGCAGTCCCACAATACAATGTGCCCAGCCGATTTTATTTCAGCAGGCAAGCCGTCCCTGGTCTGCAAAAGCATGTTGAGGGAAAAATTAAACATGCGCTACTAAACGCCGTCAGTAGCAAGGTCCACCTGACCACCGATGCGTGGACCAGTACCCATGGCCAGGGACGATACCTTTCCCTCACTGCCCATTGGGTCAATGTTGTGGAGCCGGGTACAGATCTTGCGAGTGGCGCTGTACGTGTTCTGCCATCTCCAAGGATTGCAGGAATCAAGTCTGTCCACATTGACTTCTCCTCCTACTCCAGTTCCTCAGAATCATCGCTGCAGGAGCCGTCACGGTCTACCTCCACATGGACCCGTGAACGCTTACCTGATGCGACCGATATGAGCACAGCCGTGGCCAAACGTCAACAGGCCGTCCTGAAATTAATTTCCATGGGGAATCGAAGCCACACAGCGCAGGAGCTCTGGAATGCCAGCAAGCAGGAGAGCGACGTGTGGTTTTTACCAGCGAATCTCCAGCCAGGCTTGGTAGTGTGTGACAATGGCCGAAATCTGGTGGCAGCTCTGGGCCTTGGCAACCTCACTCACATACCATGTCTGGCACATGTGCTCAACTTGGTCGTGCAGAGTTTTTTGAGGGACTATCCGGATCTTGATGCACTGCTGCACAAGGTCCGCCTAGAGTGCGCTCACTTGCGACGTTCCAGCATGGCCAGATCGCGCATTGCAGCTCTGCAACGCAGATTTCGCCTTCCTGAACATCGCATCATATGTGACGTACCCACCAGGTGGAATTTCACGTTACATATGTTGGAGCGGTTGTGTGAGCAGCAGCCAGCAGTAATGGAGCATCAGCTGCATCAGGCGCAATCAACTCGCAATTTGCGCCGTTCACACTTCACCACTACTGAGTGGGCCTCTATGAAGGACATCTGCCACGTTTTGCGTGCGTTTGATGAGTCAACGCGGATGGCGAGTGCAGATGATGCACTAGTCAGCCTGACTGTCCCCCTTATCTGCCTGCTTCAAAAAACACTGCAAGCACTAAGGGATGAGGTTTTGGAAGAGGTGAAGAATGAGGAGTCCCAAATTCCATCACCTTCTGGACAGTCAGCGCAACGTGGTTCCTCACAAAGGGCTGGGCAGGGCTCACTTTGTGAGGAGGATGAGGAGGAGTCAATGGAGGAGGAAGACATCGCTCCAGAGGGAGGTACACAACGCTCTAGTCAGTATGTAGAGCGAGGGTGGGGTGATGCAGAGCAGGCAGAGATGACGCCTCTTGCAGGGGACAGCGTTTCTTGGCCAGTTGGGAGTCTGCAGCACATGGTTGATTTCATGCTGCAGTGCCTGAGAAACGACCGCCGCCTCGCCCACATTCTCACCACGTCTGATTATTGGGTGTACACCCTCCTAGACCCTCGCTACCGGGACAACTTACAAAGCCTCATCACACCGTTGAACCGGGAGCGTAAAATGCGGGAGTACCAAGACACACTGGTGCAATCCATAATGTTCTCCATTCCAGCCGAGAGCACTGCTGCTGCTACTGCTTTACAAAGCAGCTCTGTGCGTCGAGGCAGTGGAGACAGCTCTGCAACAAGAGGGAGCACAAGCAGCGCCTCTGCACAGGGCAAGACCAGTATGTTCCAAATGTGGCGAAGTTTTGTGGCAGCGCCACAAATGTCTACACCATCCGAGACGGCTCCAGTTAGCAGGAGGCAACGTTTCCGTAAGATGGTGACAGACTACATGTCTTTCCCTCTCAGTGTACTCCCAGATGGCTCTTCCCCATTCAAGTTTTGGATCTCTAAGCTGGATACATGGCCAGAGCTTAGCCAGTATGCATTGGAGGTGCTGGCTTGCCCTGCTGCCAGTGTATTATCGGAGCGCGTCTTTAGTGCTGCAGGTGGTGTACTAACAGACCGTCGCATGCGACTATCCTCCGATAATGTAGACCGGCTTACTTTTCTGAAAATGAACAAGGCATGGATCTCGCCAGAATTTGTCTGTCCGTTTTCAGATTAAATAACTGGTTCGCAACGTTATCCATGTCTCCTGTTATGTTCATCTTTCTACCACCTGAACTCTACTCCCTGGGCTACAACACTGCCAGTTGCTGCTCAGAAGTGTCGTGTCCACAGACCAATACACAAGCTATAGTGTTAGTGGGGTTCAGTAACTCCAGCTGTTCCCCTGCTGTGTGTCCGGCAAGAAGTCTCCTGTTCCCTACACATGCACAGAAAAACCCATGTCGAACATGCTCCAAATAGGGAAGAGCCGTCACCCTGATTGTTATGCTTAAAACAGGAAATTGTGAAGTTTTCCAGGCCTAGAATGATAAATTTTTATGACAAATATGGACAAATAATAATTTGTCATCACAGCGCATATCTGCACATGTCTATTAGAACTGGTAACAAAAACTAAAACATAGTCTTCACTTTTTGAAATTAATGCATAAAAGTACATTTCATACTTATCAATTAATGCTTTTTAAGGAACTTTATCTGTACCTGTAAGATAATGCAGTCAATGGATGTACGAATCATAAAATCCTCATCATCATCATCACGAGTTTTATTTATGACAGACATTATAAAATACACATACTGATGCCAACTGTAACTTCACACACCATATATGAAATGGCCAGCATCTAAACCTGGTAATAATGTGCAATAATAAATTATTACATCTAGAAAGTGCATCATGCATACTGACAATAGGTAGTTATACCTGCAAGTGCTGTTGAAACAACCACAACAGATATAAATTAATAATGGTATATAGGTATCACAGTGCATAGTTACTCATGGACAATGTCGATGTAATACTGTACCTCAATAAAGTCAGCGTCAACCATTATGCTTGTTAGTCTTGTAGATTGTTAAAGAGGGAACTGTCTTTTTTTGTTGGTCATAGGTGGAATATTAGACAGTAAATGATTACTGCTGTCGTATTTTTGGCGTCCCTAGGGCGCAATAACGCTGCGTAACAGCTAATTGACACACGCTACCCTACCCTACGCGTGACAGTAGGAAGGTAGTGTTGACGGATAAAGCCTTGCGCAACCAGACATGCTTTTACCCTCTTCAACACTGTACAAGCAAAAAATGAATGATTGCAGTCGCAGACTTTATTGACGTACAGTATAACATCGCCATTACCCATCAGAGGCTGTCCACTGTCTGATACAGACATAGAATATACCTTTGCTATCCGTAGCCTTTGTTTCACCTACACTTGCAGGCACACACTTAAATTGTGACAATACATTATGTTTTTTTAAATGGTTATTTTTTATCGTACATTATTGTGTCATCACTAGTGTTGAGCGATACGATAATGTAAATATCGGCTATCGGCCGATATTAGCTCTATCGGCCTTTCGATAATTCGTTTCGATATTTTCGTCTTATCGAATACCGTAATCGGATTTGTCACTGTCACTGTCTGTGTCCGTCGGTCGGGTCTGTCACTGTCAGTGTCCGTCGGTCGGGTCTGTCAGGAGTCAGCGGCACTTACCTGGCAGAAGATCTCCGGCGGTCACGTCCTGGACTGCTTCATGGCCGCCATCCTCTTCTCCCCGGCGGTCACATGCAGTTTCTCGCGATAACTGCAGTGACTGCTGGGTAATCCCGGCCGTAAAGCAGTCAGTCCGATGACGTCACCGCCGGGGAAGCAGGTAATCAGCTGTGCTGCGTCGCGATGACAGGCTCTGCCTGTCATTGCGATGTAGCAGAGCTGGATCGTCGTGGGACTGTCGTTATGGACTGCGTCGGACAGGTGGTATACTGTTGGTTTGTTTTTTTTCTTTTTTTACAGGAGATCGATGGCGTCGCAGGAATGAGAGTACAATAAAAGAAATGAAAACTGTGTTGTCTCTTTTATTTCATTAAAAGACTTTTTTCTTGCTTTGTCTTTTTTTTATGTATTTAATAACTTTGGGATTAATAATGGATCGGTGTCTTATTGACGCCTCTCCATTATTAACCGGGCTTATTGCCACCGTGCAATCAACAGTGACATTAACCCCTTATTACCCCGCTTGCCACCGCTACAGGGCAAGTGGGAAGAGCCGGGTAAAGTGCCACAATTGGCACATCTTTTGATGCGCCAAATGTGGGACTGCTGTAGCCTGGTATTATCAGGCTGTTGAGGGCCAAAATCCATGGGCCTTGACAGTCTTTTAATACCAGGCCGCAGCAGTCTGCATTTTACTTGGCTGGTTAACAAAAATAGGGGGACCCCTACGCCGTTTTTTTTTTCGAGGGGATCACCTATTTTTGTTAACCAGCCAAGCTAAGCAGACTGCTGTGGCCTGGTATTATCAGGCTTGCAAGGTCCATGGATATTGGATCCTTACCAGCCTGAAAAACCAGGCCTCAGCAGTCTGCTTCATCTGGCTGGTTAACAAAAATAGGGGGGACCCCACGCCAATGTTTTTTGAGGGGATCCCCTATTTTTGTTAACCAGTTCCCTCTGATGTCACTGATTGTGTCCCTGGCTGACCTGAAGTGAAAGTGGAAAGCAATCAATTAAACTTTCCACTTCCTCTCCTGTCAGCCAGGAGAGGAACTCATTCATTTGGGGGTTTACTGTGAGGCTGCAGCATTAGCTGCGGTCCCTGCAATAAACATTAACCCTTTCTGATGGATTACACCGTGGGACCTGACTGTACATCGGATTGGTAAGAATAATTTTGCTTTATTATTTTATTTTTATTACAGGAAATGGTTTTAGCAGGTAAATAAAATATGGTCAAAAACTGTGTGATTATTTCATTAAACTTCTTTTTTATTAAAGTGTGTGTGTTTGATTTTTCTTTCATACAATAGGATTAATAATTGATAGTTGTCTGATTGACAGCTCTCAATTATTAACCTGGCTTAAAGTGACCTTTCAATTGCAAGGTCATTTTAACCCCTTATTAACCCATTCGCCACCGCTACAGGGCAATGGGAATAGACGGGCAAAGTGCCAGAAAGGGCAAATCTAATTAGAGATTTGCCCTTTCTGGGGTGTCTGGGGGCAGATGTTAGTAGCCGGGGGGGGCCAAAAATAATGGTCCCTCTCTGGGCTATTATTATCTGCCCCCACTCACTGGCTTTGTCTGTCTGGTTGTGAAAACAGGGCGGGAGCCCACGCATTTTTTTCAGCAATTTTACACCTCATATATATATACATGTCATTGAATTTGTGACACATATATATATATTTATATTTATAGTTCATACACTTCTACATAGTATAATAGCCGCTAATTCAATTGCCGGCTTTTGTGAAAATGCAGAACCCGACATGAAATGACACTTGGTTTACATAGAGTTAACCATGTCTTTTCATGTAGTTTGATATCTGATTTGCACAAACAATTACATGAGTGTAAGTGTGCAAAATTTCACACCTGTAGGGGTTAATTAAAGGTGTAAATTCGTAGCAAAAAGTCCGGTTTTTTTACAACGAATTTACACCTTTAATTAACCCCTACAGGTGTGAAATTTTGCACACATAGACTGATAGTTTATAGTTAAACCTATGTACACCAAGTGTCATTTCATGTCGGGTGCTTCTGTCTTTTCACAGAAGCCGGCTTTACCCGGCAATTGAATCAGAGGATATTTTACTATGTAGAAGTGTATAAACTATACATATATGTATATATATATGTCACAATGACATGTATATATATATATATATATGTATTCTATGTGTGTATATTTAGTGTTTACAAGGAAATAAAGGTTTTTTTTAGTTGCGATATTTTGTTCCCATAGACTTACATTGGACTTCCGGTATCGAAATCGGATATCGACGATATTTAGTGCTATCGGCGATACAATTTCGATACGATATTTTTAGATATCGAGCACTATCGCTCAACACTAGTCATCACATTGATGAGTCCATGCTGGACATGTCATACATGCTGTACAAAGTAACGATTTTATTAACTTAAATAATTGAAATGTCTGTGACTGTCACATCTAAATTGCAATGATGATGATGATGAGTGACTATTACAAAATCCATTGTCTTCACTATGTTATGGTTTAACATAGCGTTCCTTAAGCATTATTCATAAATACAAAAATGGACTTTTATTCTTAAATTTACAACACTATATTTTGTAACCAATTTTTTGGGTGGTGTGTTGTTCCATTTCTTGTTGGCATGTGCATATATGCGTTTATATTTGTAGTGTCTTTATTTTTATTCTTGAAGTTAGGAAACATGTGTATCTTCGTACCGTGTTAGTCAGTAGATAGAAAAATATTTAGACTTGAGAGTCCGCAGTGGTTGATACCTTTTAATGGATAACTGAAAAGATGGTAACAAATTGCAAGCTTTCGAGGCTACTCACGTCTCTTCATCAGGCAAAGACTAAAACAAAAAATGAAGCATCACATATTTCTATACACAACAGGACACAGGAATAGTGCAATAGGTAAGACAAGTAAGTGACGTGTAGCAGAACTGTCATTATCACAGAGGGATGAACATAAATATTGGAACAGTTCCTAGATAAGGATAGAAAGTTTTATTGCCCTCTGATTGGGGTCTGGTTTTGTGTTTTCATGCCCCTGGAAGGGCAGAGACGCAGATTCCATAATTGATATAGAATGACATAAATCCGTGTGATCTATTCATTCCATCACTAACAGTGTCAAAGGTCATGATGAGCTTATATTCTGAAACCTTTGTATCTTTCACAACACAAAATCCCTCACTGTAGCATTGATCCACTCCCGCCTGGACTACTGCAACGCTCTATTACTTGGCCTCCCCATTACTCGACTATCCCCTCTCCAGTCCATCCTTAATGCAGCAGCCAGGGTCATCCATCTGGCTAATCGGTACTCGGACGCGTCCGCTCTTCGCCAGTCCTTACACTGGCTGCCCATTCATTATAGGATCCAATTCAAAGTACTGGTTCTCACCCACAAAGCTCTCCACAGTGCAGCACCCCCCTACATCTCCTCCCTCATTTCTATCTATCGGCCTAACCGACTGCTGCGCTCTGCAAACGACTTTCGACTAACCTCTGCACTAATCCGTACCTCCCACTCCCGACTCCAAGACTTCTCCCGCGCTGCGCCAATCCTCTGGAATGCTCTACCCCAAGAAATTAGGAATATCCACAATTTGCATGGTTTCAGGAGCTCCCTCAAAACACATTTGTTCAGAGTGGCCTATCACATTCACTAACCAAAGTCGTTCTATGTTTAAGTGTGTATGTGTAGCCCATTCACTATCTCCATCCATGCCTCACTCCCTCAAGATGGCTGGACCATCATTGTAAATGCACCATTGTATATACACACCTGTACTTTGTATCTCCCCCACCTCATTGTAGATTGTAAGCTCTCACGAGCAGGGTCGGCTTATTTTGCTTTAATTATTGTATTGTTAACGTTGTTACCTATGACTTGTGTTTTGAAACTGTTAAACTGTAAAGCGCTGCGGAATATGTTGGCGCTATATAAATAAAGATTATTATTATTATTATTATTATTATCTTTCTCATATTTGAAGTTATATTTTAATACCAGTAATTCCATATCAATCATGCTATGACCGGGCATACAAAAGTGTTTTGCCACAGGTAAATCCATTATTTTTTCTCTTATTGTGTGGCGCTGATAATTCATCCTTGTTCTCATTTTTTGGCCGGTCTCCCCTCACTTGTCCCTCCCTCACTTGTCTTACCTATTCCTGTGTCCTGTTGTGTGTAGAAATATGTGATTCTTCATTTTTTGTTTTAGTCTTAGCCTGATGAAGAGACCTGAGTAGTCTCGAAAGCTTGGAATTTGTTACCATATTTTCAGTTAGCCATTAAACGGTATCAACCACAGAGGACTCTCAAGTATAAATATTTTTCTATTCTTGGAATTGAAATTCATCATTTTATTGTCCTAGTAAAACTTCATTTATTCTTGTTTGAAGTACATACATTTGCAATGGCCACGTAACAAGGCAATAACTCAATATTTTATGCCTACACCCTCCTTGACCCTGGGCTTCAACACCGCCAGTTGCTGCTCAGAAGTGTTAGATGCACAGATGAAAACAATCGCTGATGTGTTTGTGGGGTTCAGTAACGCCTGCTGTTCCCCTGCTGTGTGTCTGGCAAAAATTACTGCTGCTAACTACAACTTCAACTTCAAACATCTCATACTAGGCCTCTGCCTACACCCTCCTTGACCCTGGGCTTCAACACTGCCAGTTGCTGCTCAGAAGTGTTAGATGCACAGATGAAAACAATCGCTGATGTGTTTGTGGGGTTCAGTAATGCCTGCTGTTCCCCTGCTGTGTGTCTGGCAAAAATTACTGCTGCTAACTACAACTTCAACTTCAAACATCTCATACTAGGCCTCTGCCTACACCCTCCTTGACCCTGGGCTTCAACACCGCCAGTTGCTGCTCAGAAGTGTTAGATGCACAGATGAAAACAATCGCTGATGTGTTTGTGGGGTTCAGTAACGCCTGCTGTTCCCCTGCTGTGTGTCCTGCAAAAATTACTGCTAGCTACCTAATCATGGTGAAAAAAACATGACATCTCAAAGTGTCTAGTGCTACACATAGATATGAGGCTACACCCTGATTTCTAAGCTGTAAACATTTGAAACGTCAACTTTAAAACCATAAAATGATTAGTCTTTGTCACAAATCTGTAACAAAATAATTGTGACATATTATTACAGATATGCACATGTCGAAAACAAATGCAAACACAAAAGCATACTTATGCTATAGGATACTGATGGTCAACCTTGTCACTCCATAGCTTAGACAAATCCAACTCACATCATGACTCAAATGCTGCAATGTTGGAAGTGCATAATGTGGGTTGAACTTTGACAACTGCTGCAGTGCGAAGGTTATACTTCAGTGTTCTTGCCTTTTAAATAAAAGCATACAAGTAAATATAATAATCCAATGTTGATTAAGGGACGTGATGTACACCTGTAATATTGTGCAAACAATGCATGTAGGAATAGTCCTCTTCAACATTACTTATATTTGTGTCATTTTAAAAAATACATATTTAATTAGAAAGTTAACAGCCCATATCATAAAGGTCCTTCATGTAAACATGATAATCGCTAACAAAAATCATGCATTACCTTGGTAAAGTCAATAGTGCATAGTCACAATAGCAAAATATATACCTGTAAGTGGTGCTGAAAGAACGACAACTGATAGAATAGGTGAATGATATCTATTTATCAGACTGAATAGCGACACCTGTACAATGTCGATATAATACTGTACCTTAACAAAACAGCTGTGTCACACCTCACACTCGTTTTTCTTGTAGCTTGTTATGTAATAGGGCACATGCGTGTATGTTTCATCATAGGTGCATGTTTACTGAGTAAAGCAGTCATGACAACGCCTTTGTGTTGTCGGTACGCTTGCGATGATGAACGATGCGCACCGTGAATGTTAGTCTGCGTCATAAGACGTACAGACGCTCCAATACCCAACGCGTCACAGCAGGAAGCCAGTCTGTGCGTCCAAACAAAGGTGCAACCATACATGCACGTAACCTTTTATAAAGCTATATAAAAAAAAGGATGTAGTAGTAACGCACACTTTATTGAGGTACAGTATTACATCGCCATTCACCATCTGTGGCTATGCAGTCTCATCTATATATACCTTATCTATCCGTTGTCATGCTTGCAAGTCCACAGTCAGGCATAAATATCTGTTTTCACTCTGCACTATGCACTTTTTAAATTTTTTGTTTGTTAATATAAATGATTGGCACATATTATCAGTATTACATGATGGAAATTTTAGATATTTTTAAAAAAATTTTGGTGATATTATTCACCAAATGTAAAGTTTTATGAATGTCAAAGATAACTTGTAATGCTGATTATGTTTTTAAGTCAGCCATTCATTGTCTACACAATAAAAATTATGTACATACTGTTACTTACCCATCATTAATGGATTCTGATGTGTACTTGTATGCTTTTATTTTAAACCGTATAGCAGATTATTTAACCTATTTTAATTGTGGTTTGCATTGCTTTTCAACATGTTAATGTATGCGTTTATGTTTGTAAATTATTAATTTACATATATATTTTTAAGTAAAATCATCATCTTATGGTACTAAAGGTTATATTTCTCTTGTTTGGAGTATAGACATTTTTAATTGACACGTAACAAGGAAAATACTTGATATAGTATTTAAACATCCTCCTTGACCCTGGGCTCCAACACCGCCAGTTGTTGCTCGGAAGTGCTGTTAGCACAGTCAACACTTGCTCCTGTGTTACTGGGGTTCAGTAATGTCAGCTGTTCCCCTGCTGTGTGAACGGCAAAAAGTCCTGCTGCCTCCACCATGTTCTCTTCTCATCCCTGGGCTACAACACCGCCAGTTGTTGCTCGGAAGTGCTGTTAGCACAGTCAACACTTGCTCCTGTGTTACTGGGGTTCAGTAATGTCAGCTGTTCCCCTGCTGTGTGTACGGCAAAAAGTCCTGCTGCCTCCACCATGTTCTCTTCTCATCCCTGGGCTCCAACACCGCCAGTTGTTGCTCGGAAGTGCTGTTAGCACAGTCAACACTTGCTCCTGTGTTACTGGGGTTCAGTAATGTCAGCTGTTCCCCTGCTGTGTGAACGGCAAAAAGTCCTGCTGCCTCCACCATGTTCTCTTCTCATCCCTGGGCTACAACACCGCCAGTTGTTGCTCGGAAGTGCTGTTAGCACAGTCAACACTTGCTCCTGTGTTACTGGGGTTCAGTAATGTCAGCTGTTCCCCTGCTGTGTGAACGGCAAAAAGTCCTGCTGCCTCCACCATGTTCTCTTCTCATCCCTGGGCTACAACACCACCAGTTGTTGCTCGGAAGTGCTGTTAGCACAGTCAACACTTGCTCCTGTGTTACTGGGGTTCAGTAATGTCAGCTGTTCCCCTGCTGTGTGAACGGCAAAAAGTCATGCTGCCTCCACCCTGTTGTCTTCTCATCCCTGGGCTTCAACACCGCCAGTTGTTGCTCGGAAGTGTCATTGGCACGGGTACTCACTCCTGCCCAGACTGGTTACAGCACGCCATCTGTTTCCTGTCAGTGTAAACGTCACTTAGCCTCCAATAAGTTGTCCTGTCGTGTTGCGGTCGGGTTAGCCGACTCTATGGTGCTTGGAGTTTAGGTGCTTCCTATGTGTGCTGCGGGATATGCAAATAAAGGCTGTTTCCGTTGTGACAATAGGACAATCACCCACTGTAGTACTGTGGGATTCGGTAACTGCGGCCGGCTCGCGGCCTGTCAACTTAAATTTCCATGGGTACCTTCTGCTACCCGTCCGGGTTCCAGTACCGTCAGCTGGTTCTCCGCAGTGCCTTTGGCCTAGGTGCCTCCATCTCGGTATCCGAGTTCCAGCAACGTCTGCTGGTCCTTGGTAGTGCTTTGGAGCACAGGTACCTCCTGCTTAGTAACCGTGTCCCAGTAACGTCAGCTGGTCCTCGGTTGTGCCATTGGCTCTTTTCCTTCTGCTGCCCCTCCGGGTTCCAGCACAGTCAGCTGGTCCTCGTTACTTGCATTGGCTCTTGTACCTTCTGCTACCCGTCCTGGTTCCAGTACCGTCAGCTGGTTCTCCGCAGTGCCTTTGGCCTAGGTGCCTCCATCTCTGTATCCGAGTTCCAGCAACGTCTGCTGGTCCTTGGTAGTGCTTTGGAGCACAGGTACCTCCTGCTTAGTAACCGTGTCCCAGTAACGTCAGCTGGTCCTCGGTTGTGCCATTGGCTCTTTTCCTTCTGCTGCCCCTCTGGGTTCCAGCACAGTCAGCTGGTCCTCGTTACTTGCATTGGCTCTTGTACCTTCTGCTACATTTACAAATTGAAGATTTTTTCAATGCTTTTTTGGGTAATCACTCTGGATCTCCAACAATGAAGACGACGACCCTGATGACCACCCCGAAGAAGATGACGACCACAAGGACGACGAGCATCAAGCCAACCAGCCTAAAAACCATCACAAAGAAGAAATAAAAGATTACCAAACAGGACTAAGAAGGTTAAGACAAACTACAAGATACAGAACAAGAGACTTAAGAACAATAAGCAGAAGATCAAAAAGCAGAAGAACATGAAGTATAAGACCAAAATGAAGAGCAAAATATATGCTCTAAATTATAAGCAGAAGAAGACTAAGCAGTGTATGGGGGTGAGTCCGTTCCTCCTCGTGGTGCCCCTGGAAAATGCCTGCTGCTGCAGGCTAAACTGAACACGGACAAATACTGTTGTAATTTAAATCTTTTGTGACAGCAAGAACGGAAGGATGAAAAATTCATACTTTGACAGATTACAAGTACAGGATTCTCTGTCACAAATAAGAATATGATGAAGAAGATGAAGTACAATATGAATAAGAATAATAGTTTAATAAGAAGTATATGAGTAATGTTAACAAAAAGATGAATAGCAAGAAGTTTAAGAAGAAGATAAAGAAGGTGAAGATGAAGAATAATTTGATGAAAAAGATGATGCTGCTGAAGATTATGAAGGAGAAAGTGTGTCAAAAGTTAAAAAGGTGAAGAGCATGGAAGTTGTGAAATATACATATTTGCCAAAATAGAAAAAACGTTAACAACATTGTCAATTTCTTCGTCAATCCGAACATCTTTAAAAAAAAAAATATTTATGCTATTCCATTTGATTGGGTTAAACATCTATGCCTTTAATGTCTCCTCAATCTCCCCAATACATTCTACATTACTCTTTGTTGTTTTCCTTCATGTACAATTAACCAACAAGGCAAGAATGGGGTTTTTTTAATTCCGATATTTTGTTCCCATAGACTTACATTGGATTTCCGGTATCGGTATCGGGTATCGCCGATATTTTTTGGGTATCGGCGATACCATTCCGATTCCGATACTTTTGGATATCGGAAAGTATCGCTCAACTCTACTTGCCGCCTATCTCACTACTGAAATTTTGTAGATATTTTTTCTTTTGTATACTCTTATAAATAGTATTACTTAGCATTCCATTTCTTGTGACTACTGTGACATACTGATATGGGAAGTCACTTGACTTTGTCTAAAAAAAGTATTCTATTGTTTTGATTTCATCAACATAGCAGTGATCTACTTACCGCTTTGAATACTGTGGTGTCCCTCTTACTAGGCACTCTGACTCTGTGATGTTTTAATTGGTCTTCTATGAATGATTTGTTGATTTTAATTTTGATTGTTATCTTCTTTACTCTGGATAATTATTCTAGCCAGAGTATGTGTTTGAAGTATTTTATGACGTCCCATTAACTTATTATTTGGACATTTTTGTAGCCATCTAAGATTCTTTCAATTCTAGTGTGAGGGATTTTCATCAATTTGACCTAGCATAATAGGATCGTGGATTCTGTCTGATGAATTGGGACGCGTATAAGTTTGTTTGTAGGACAATATGCTCTAGCAATCTATCTGTCTTAAATAGTGATGGGCAAACCCCCCGCTGTTCAGGATCGGTGAGTTCGCCCCAGTTTTTTTTAAAGTTCAAGTTCGGGGTCGGAGATGATACGAACTTGAGTCCGAACCCCGAACTTGAGCTTTACAGATATGGCCAGGTATACTTACCTATCCAGCGATGTGTCCTCCCGTCCAGCGATGCGTCCTCCCGTCCCGATGTCGCATCTGCTTCCAGGGCCGCTCATTAACTGCCGGCAGTATTCACTGCACTAGGCAGTCTTCGGCTTTTTCCGGCTGATTTGATCAGGGCAAGCAACGTGCAAGACCAATTGTGTCCTGGCTAAAGCTCTCCCTAAGAGGGGTTTACACACACAACAGTATATACATATTTACATAAACTCAGGGGCGGATTAAGATTAGCCAAGGCCCTGGGCAGTTTATATCACATGATTAACACACAGATGTTCTGGTGCACAATTACTGTTGCAAAATGACAGAAGTTGTGCTGCACATAGCATGGAAGGTGGGTTTACTCTGCACTGCTGATTTTCAATACAATCCAAGAATCAAGATCTCAGGATAACGTGGTTTATTTGTCCACACGTTGTAGAGTCAGTCTGAATCCTTCCTCAGGACAACCTGCATAAAAAATATGCTATATGATATGGGACAGATCACTCAGTTTGCATCGTTTAATAGCCTGTTTAAACAGACACACCGCAGTAAAAGTCTACTGATCAGTAATGGTTTACCGATTGGTATTGTTTAGTGCTGACGGTCAGTCCATGTATCCGCACACCTATATAGTACCCCTATGCAGAATAAATATTTAAATCCAGTAACTTACCACTGACATCTTGAGTGATTACAGACTTTTTCTTCTTCATTTTGTCAATCCTCCATATCTATGTCCTCACCTCATGACTCGGTCACTGCAGTTTGCAACCTCTGAAAATAAAAAAAAGGGTCACATATATGTACACATTTGTTTCCTGAATAAGAATTCCCTCAACACTGTGATACTGAATACAGATGCCCACCAATAATATATAATGAACTATTATGCAACTGGAGCGTCCGCCAGGGCAATGGGAATACTCGGTACCGGGCCGCTTCTTAAAGGGGCAGTGTCATGGCAGCAGTGACCTGATCCGTGGCCCTGGGCGTCCAATAAAAAGGGGATGATAAAAAAGGGATAATGAAGAGTTTGTAATAAAGTGTTCGTGACGCCACCTGTGGTACTCTGCAATAAAGATGTTAGCCGACGCTGCAGATTCAGTCCACTAGGACAGTTGTTGATGAAGCAGAGTTGGTTCAGCCCTCCACAGGCAGGGCTATGTCCCAGGGCAGTTAAGATATTAAAGATGATGTTGGTGGTGAGTGTGGTGCAGGGCAGGTGACGCAGCAATGATTTGGAAGACACAACAGAGTGCAGTCTCCTTTACCTTTTACTGCGCTGTGCAGGTACAGTCCGGGGCTCAGGTTACAGATGGTTCTGGAGTCGGTCAGCCTGAAAGCAATTTGGGAATCTCCTTACTCAGGTGGGTTGTGAGGCCTCCTCTCTAGCACTATTCTCTGAGGTAGTTGCTGCTGTAAACTCTATTCAAGTTCCTCTCTCTGTCTGCTACTTAGGTAGAACTCCACTCACATGACAGGCAACTGTAGCCTGCTTCAGGGATCGCTCCTATATGGTGTCTCTGGCTCACACGTGCTGCTGTGTCATAGAGTATCAGTTGGGGACAGGGGATCTGCAGTCTTCTGCCCTCTGGATTCTGCTGCTGGGGCTTTAGTACCCACACAGCCTCGGACTCCGGGGCCCGGTCTCTGGCGCTCAAGCCTGAGGGTGAGCTCAGCTTTAGCTCCTGTCCCCCAGCTCCTCTCCACACGTCCTGTCTCAACCCTGCTCAGGCACTAACTACTCACTTCCTGCTACTGACCAGAGAGCAGATCTCCTAAAATTGGGTTAGAGCTCTCCCTGCTGACCTGGACCAAGAACCGTGTTGTATGTTGGAACTACCTGTTAAGAGGATCCCTTCTCTGCTTCCAGGCATGACATCACTCCCCCTGGAGGGAGGCAAGGTCACTGTGGCAACTGAACTCCTGGGGTGCCACACAACCCACCATTCCAAATTTAATCTACCAGTGTGCCCGTTAACTATAATTAGCCAATTTTCCCCATAAAAAATTAATTAGCCACTGTATTCATTCCTCCAATTCCTTAACGTCACTCTCCTGCGTTCTTAATGCCCATCACTGTGCACCTCCCACTCCCCAATTCCTCACAGTTACATATACCCTGCAACTAATTATAGAATGTCCTTCCAATTAATTATATTTACATGCCCCGCTCCATCCAAATCTTTGTCATGTCTTCTCTCCCATCCCCTAATCCTCAATTTATTATAATACATTGTCCTTTCTCTTACCCCCCACCTTCAATTCATTATAATTTCCTTTCACCCACCACCATTTCATTCACTTTATTGAAAAAAAAGAAGTTTTTAATACTTACCTCTCCATACGGCTCAACTTCTTCTTGTGGCTATCGCGTACATACTGGTCCGATGACGTCATTGTTTGGCTGAGTCACAGAGAAGGCGACTGGAGTTCCTGTGTAGTTTTGCTGCCATTCTGTCATACAGTGAGAATTCAATGCAAATATAACATTACAAACATACCATGAGGAAAAAGAGAAAAACCCTAGGACTCCGTTGTACGTTTCGCCTTGGCTTTCCGGATTTCTCAAGCCATGCTTTTTTTAATCCATATGGTTGATATATAAATACATAACACCTCTTCTTATTATATCTTATTATCCCAATGCTATATATTTTCCATACAGTCATTTTCAATTATTAGAAAATACAATACCAACTATTCATACTATACCCATACCTGATTTATGCATTTTATACCTGTCTTTTTTATGGCTTTTCACTCTTTGTAGATATGGATATATATGTCTAGAATATCCACCTACTCTATATTACATTATTTATATTATTGTGTGCGAGCTAGAACCAATCAAGAGAAACCAGACATAAGAACTGGGCTCCATAGGTGAATCCAGATGAAAGTAGTAAACAAGAAAAATTCAACCTTTCCAGACTAACTTTTTAAATTAAGTGTGTCAGGTTGGTCATGCTGCATGAACCACAGGTGGCATGAACTGTTGACAGGCTCCTACATTAACAGTTTTGTTTTATTCTAAAACACCATAAGAAAATCACTTTCTGGAAGTCGAGGTTTGTTTTTTAAAATTTTTATTACAGACTACCCTGAGTCTTATACTGTGGAACTCTTCATATAGGTATTTTAAGTTATTGGAGACAAATAAGTTAATATTTAATAATAATTATAATAATTTTTATTTCTATAGCACCAACATATTCTGCCAGCACTTTACATTTTAGAGGGGACTTGTGCAGACAATAGACATTAAGCATAACAATAAACACATAGATCAACAGATCCAAAAAGGAATGCGGGCCCTGCTTGCAAGCTTACAATCTATGAGAAAATAGGGGAGACACAAAAGGTGGATAGTAACAATTGCTTTCGTTGTTCAGGACCAGCCATAGTGTAAGAATCGGGTGTTCATGTAATGCTGTATGAACCGGTTATCAGCCAGAATATGTAAAAGTACAGACACAGAGGGCTATTAAATGAATAAAGCGTATGAGAATATGATATGAGAAACCTGGCTATGGTAAAAATTTTGAATAGGCAACACAGGGATAGTTAGATTAACGTGTTGCGGCGGTAGGCCAGTCGGAAGAAATGCGTTTTTAGTGCACGCTTAAAACTTTGGGTATTGGGGATTAATCAAATTAACCTGGGTAGTGCATTCCAAAAAATTGATGCAGCACGTGAAAAGTCTTGGAGACAGGAGTGGGAGGTTCTGATTATTGAGGATCTTAACCTCAGGTCCTTAGCAGAATGGAGTGCATGGGTAGGGTGGTAGACTGAGATGAGGGAGGAGATATAGGGTGGTGTTGAGCCATGGAGTGTTTTGTGGCTGAGGGTAATAAGTTTATACTGAATTATTGAGTGGATGGGTAACCAGTGTAATGACTGGCACAAGGTAGAGGCATCGGTGTAACGGCTGGTGAGGAATATGATCCTGGCTGCAACATTCAAGACAGATTGGAGTGGAGAGAGTTTGGTAAGAGGCAGACTGATTAGTAGAGAATTACAATATTCCAGACGAGAATGAATAAGAGAAACAGTAAGAGTTTTGCAGAGTCAAAAGTAAGAAAGGGTCGAATTCTAGAAACGTTTTTGAGGTGGAAACAATGTATTTTAGGAAATATAATAATACAGCACTAAGGCCAAGATAAACCTTGTTAAGAAGAAAATGTTTGTTAAAAAACTCTGGCAAACAAAATTACTCTCAACACAAGGAAGGAAATATATGAAACTTTTGTCTTGTGTAGAATGAACATTTGAGAACAGATACAGTAAATGTGCATCCTCAAACATTTGTGTTAGCTTTGTAAAAATAGCAAGTGACAGCACATAGTGTATCACAGCTGCACAACACTCATCGCAGTCTTTAAATAGATCTGGATACAGTTCAGAAATAACTTTACATCCTACTGAATGTTCCTTGTGCAGCAATGAGATTAGAAAACCTTGCCCCCAAGTCTTGTCCTCAACCACCCATTAAGGTTCATTAAAAGGGTCAGCCAACACGGTGCTGAATGTCAGCGTTTCAGTGCAATCCATAATAATGAATAATGTCTGTTCTTCGTGTGCAGGTATCTGTTATCAGTATTACTGGTAGTAGTGTATAAAAGTTGTGTGAAAGTTTATTACAGTTATATGAAAAAGTTTGGGCACCCCTATTAATCTTAAGCTTAATGTTTTATAAAAATTGGTGTTTTTGCAACAGCTATTTCAGTTTGATATATCTAATAACTATTGGACACAGTAATGTTTCTGCCTTGAAATGAGGTTTATTGTTCTAACAGAAAATGTGCAATCTGCATCCAAACAAAATTTGACAGGTGCATTAGTATGGGCACCCTTATCATTTTCTTGTTTTAAATACTCCTACCTACTTTTTACTGACTTACTAAAGCACTTTTTTTGGTTTTGTAACCTCATTGAGCTTTGAACTTCATAGCCAGGTGTATGCAATCATGAGAAAAGCTACTTAAAGTGGCCACTTGCAAGTTGTTCTCCTGTTTGAATCTCCTCTGAAGAGTGGCATCATGGGCTCCTCAAAACAACTGTCAAATGATCTGAAAACAAAGATTATTCAACATAGTTGTTCAGGGGAAGGATACAAAAAGCTGTCTCAGAGATTTAACCTGTCAGTTTCCACTGTGAGGAACATAGTAAGGAAATGGAAGAACACAGGGACAGTTCTTGTTAAGGCCAGAAGTGGCAGGCCAAGAAAAACATCAGAAAGGCAGAGAAGTAGAATGGTGAGATCAGTCAAGGACAATCCTCAGATCACCTCCAGAGAGCTGCAGCATCAACTTGCTGCAGATGGTGTCACTGTGCATCGGTCAACTATACAACGCACTTTGCACAAGGAGAAGCTGTATGGGAGAGTGATGCGAAAGAAGTCGTTTCTGCAAGCATGCCACAAACAGAGTCGGCTGAGGTATGCAAAAGCACATTTGGAGAAGCCAATTTCTTTTTGGAAGAAGGTCCTGTGGACTGATGAAACCAAGATTGAGTTGTTTGGTCATACAAAAAGGCGTTATGCATGGCGTCAAAAAAACACAGCATTCCAAGAAAAACACTTGCTACCCACAGTAAAATTTGGTGGAGGTTCCATCATGCTTTGGGGCTGTGTGGCCAATGCCGGCACCGGGAATCTCGTTAAAGTTGAGGGACGCATGGATTCCACTCAGTATCAGCAGATTCTTGACAATAATGTTCAAGAATCAGTGACAAAGTTGAAGTTACGCAGGGGATGGATCTTTCAGCAAGACAATGATCCAAAACACCGCTCCAAATCTACTCAGGCGTTCATGCAGAGGAACAATTACAATGTTCTGGAATGGCCATCCCAGTCCCCAGACCTGAATACCATTGAACATCTGTGGGATCATTTGAAGAGGGCTGTCTATGCTCAGCCACCATCAAACTTAACTGAACTGGAATTGTTTTGTAAAGAGGAATGGTCAAAAATACCTTCATCCAGGATCCAGGAACTCATTAAAAGCTACAGGAAGCGACTAGTGGCTGTTATTTTTGCAAAAGGAAGATCTACTAAATATTAATGTCACTTTTCTGGTGAGGTGCCTATACTTATGCACCTGTCAAATTTTGTTTGGATGCAGATTGCACATTTTCTGTTAGAACAATAAACCTCATTTCAAGGCAGAAACATTACTGTGTCCAACAGTTATTAGATATATCAAACTGAAATAGCTGTTGCAAAAACACCAATTTTTATAAAATATTAAGCTTAAGATTAATAGGGGTGCCCAAACTTTTTCATATAACTGTATATAATTGTAATGCATGGAACAGAATGAAAAAGTGTTTTTAATCTTGCAACTAATTTTCTGAATATTAATGAGAAAGCAACTAATTGCATTTACAAAAGTAGGTTATAGAACTGTGACTTCAGCTATATGTTAATAGTAACACAAAGTAAAACATATCAGCTCCAACTACGTGTCCTAAATATTGTAAAATCCAGTGTATGAGCTGAAGTTTCTGCACCATTTTTGCATCTCTTGTCAGGAAAAACCCAGCGTAAAATACTCGTGTTTTTGCCTGGTTTTTAATGCATTTTTGTTGTGTTTATTACAATTGTTTTTGTTGGAAATTTTTCCCTATTCATTAGCCTGGGTGAAATCTATAATAACAATGCTGAAAGAATTGACATGCTGTAGATTTAAATCAAAAAGTCAAAAATAATCAACTTGTGCATGAGACTTCAGGATTGTCATTTACTTTTCTGGAAACCATTCAAGTTGTGTGACAAAACTGGGTACCAAAAGTGACAAAAAGCGCAGCAAAAATGAAACGTGTGCACACTGCACACCTTTAAAAATGTCAAATTCTTTTAACTAGACGTCTTTTTCAGACAACCTTATTTATTTTTTACATTGGGTGCGGATTGGAAAGCTTTACAGATGTTTGTTTTATTCCACTGCATGACTATTGGGTAACAAATATAGCACTAAACTTATATTTTTAGGCTTCTGCTTTGCCTACAGAAGATGTTAGTTGCAAACTATTTTAAATAACTATGAGACTATGAAAAAAACCAGGGATATTTCAGCTAACGACATTTATGATATATCTATAAATAATAAGAATTGTCTTGTAAAGGAGTGGTAAATGTCTGACACCCTCTGAAGAGATAACAGCAAAACCAAAAAAAGTAGCTGGACTATGATATATGTGCAAAGTATAAGAGCATGTTCACACTGTGGCCATTTCATAGACAAAACCCAAGAAAAAAAAACAAAATAACAAAACTGAGCATAAAGTGTAATAGTAGCAAATGGTAATAGTACATGTAAATAACATTGAGTACTTAGTTAACATTATTTTGATAAAAAAGCATAAAAGCCACCCATGTCAAGGTATACCCATTGTGATGATCCTAACATGTCTCTAGTAAAACCTTACCATCAAACGACAACGTCAATGTGAATAAGAGCAGAGCAGGACAGGGCGAGACTGAGACACCCATCCATGGGAAGCTACAGTATATAGATGGAATACTGATGTGAGTAGATGGTTTTTTGTATGTTGCTTTATGATATACTATTTATTACATGACACTGGTGCCTTATTTCTTGTATGTTGTGGCTGCTATGATTTTATGGTTAATAATATGGATTATTGTCTGACATCCGGAGTGCGGATAACCCAGTACACCAAGTGTGGGTCAGATCCTACTTGTTGTGACATAGGGGGTGGCCGTGACGTAGGCACAAAACTGTAGGTATGCGGGGTTGACGCAGGTAGTACTGTCCCCTCGCCTGTGTGGTGTTTGGTGGCATTCCCCCATGTTGTTCGTGTGGTTGAGGGAGACAGGAGAGTCAGCAGACAGTTTTAAAAGTAACAAACAAATAAATAAAGTAGCACTCTGTAGCGCTATAGCATGCAAACATGAAATATGCGAAATTGGAAATGCATTACTGCTCTAGAAAATAGGAAAAATTAAGAATACTTAGCACATAAATTGGCCAATTCATGTGTATCCAGCAACCAAGATAAGGTGATTCTCGTTGCGGAACCTGCCTAGTGTAAATCCTCTCTTTGACTGAAGCCTACATTTATATGGGAAGCAGGGCTGCCACTAGAAATTTCGGGGCCCCATACTGGCAAAATTTTCGGGGCCCCCTTGAGACTTCGCCCAGGCTCCACCCCTCGAACTGCCACAGCCCCACCGCACTCTCTTGGAAAAGCACCACTTCTCACCAATCACACATTAACAGTTCCCATCACCACATCACACATATAGCCAGCAGCTTTTGTTTTGACCAAAAGATTCTATTAATTATTTGTTAAAATATCCAATACAATTTAGGTATATTTTTATTTATTTTTCAATTTTTAAAATGACCAATAATATCACATACAAGGGACAAATGCCACCGCACCATGTTCAGATCACATATTACCACCACATGGTGACCAATAATACCACATACAAGGAACAAATACCACCACACCATGTCCAGACCACATATTACCACCACATAGTGACCAAATAATAGCACATACAAGGAACAAATACCGCCACATCATGGCCGGACAATATATTACCACCACATAATGACTAAATACAACAATACTGATCATTAGTAAAAAAACCACAATACTAATATTAGCATAAGTGCCAATATACACAGGAGATCTGTACTTAGTATACAGTGTCTGTGTACAGGTAATACAGTTATTACCGGTGACATTATACACAGGAGCTCTGTATACAGTATCAGTGTACAGGTAATACATTGATCAATAGTGACATTATACACACAAGCGCTGTATATATTGTACAGGTTATACAGTGATCACTGGTACATTATACACAGGAGCACTGTATATAGTGTATAGTGTACAGGTAATACAGGGATCACCAGTGACATTATACACAGGAGCTCTGTATATACTGTCAGTGTACAGGTAATACATTGATCACCAGTGACATTATACACAGGAGCTCTGTATACAGGTTCGGTGTACAGGTAATACAGTGATCACCAGTGACATTATACACAGGACCGCTGTATATAGACTACAGTGTATAGTGTCAGTGTACAGGTAACACACTGACTCACCAGTGATGTCTCTAGGTGAAGTTCTTCATCTTTGCTTTTCATCTTCATCTAGCACAGACCGCCATCACATCTTCCAGCCAGGTCTCGTCTCTGCAGGAAATAACAGAGTTATCTAGAGCACCGTTTGCAGAACACATTACTTCATTTTTTCCCAACTTCTAAACTACACCAGATGAAGAAAAAAAGGCGACATAGTGTCGCTATGCACAGTAACAGGACCGCCCCCCATTTAAAACAGTATCCTCAAAAAATAAAATAAATACATGACTGCAGTAATAATATTCCTTAATTAGCCCCTATGGTAATAATATTCCCCATCCTGGCCCCGTGTGTCTCATTCCTGGCTCCAGCCATATGTTTTCCCATCCTGCCCTCATGAGTATCCATTCTGCCACCATGTGATGTACCATCCTGCTCCATCTGTCCCATAATCCTACCCCATCTGCCGCGTGATCCTGCCCCATCTGTCTCCATTGTATCCATCCTGCCCGTGATCCTTCACCATGTGTCTCTATCCTGCCCCATGTCTCCATCCTGCCTCATGATCCTGCACCATGTGTCTCGATATTACCCCATGATCCTGCCCCATCTGTCTCAATCCTGCCCCCTGTGTCTCCATCCTTCCCCCTGTGTTTTCATTCTTCCTCCTCTGTCTCCATTCTCCACTGCTCAAGATAAGTTTCTTCCCTCTTCTTTGTATCCCTTCTGGTCTTTAGTGTAGAGTCGGGACAGACCAGTGTTCATCCCTCCCGTCCTATTCAGGGCCTAGCTCTAGGGATATACAGGGCTTAAGTTCCTGCTCGGAGATTGGTGTGGAACCAATTTAGGGACGGTAGGGGAGGCAGGGTGTTATTAGGTCTGCCTAAAGGTCTCCACTCCCCTTTTCCCTAGCATTTGGGCTCCCTTCCCCTCTTCCCCTTGTGTTGCACTAAAGGCACTGTCACACTTAGCGATCGCACTAGCGATCACGACAACGACACGCCCAGCGAGATCGCTAGTGCGATCGCTATGTGGTCGCTAGTTAGATTCCAAACAAAGATCTCATCAGAGATCAGCGATCTGTATAATGACCTCTGTGGTCGCTGGGAAAACCTAGTCCCACCTGCGATGCTGGTAAAGTCGTTCATAAAGGGTGTCACACTCAGCGATTCAGGCTCACCAGCGGGACACCAATGATCAAAAAACGGCTCAGAACGTTCATAAGCGATCAACGACATCTCAGCAGGGGCCACATCGCTGCTACATGTCACACACAGCTAAGTCGCTAACGAGATTGTCATAAAATCGGTGACGCAGTAGCGATCTCGTTAGCAATCTCGCTTAGTGTGACAGTACCTTTAGCCTTCCCACACTGTGCGTGACATTATCACCAGCTGTGCTTATTTAGGAAAAAAAAAATCACACTTGGTTTTATTTGTGTATGTTTTTTTCCCTTGGAGCAACGCGTAGAAATTGTGATCTCACTGCTGCAAGGAGATGCTCAATCCTGGGCTTTCTCTTTGCCGCAGGATTCGGTTTGTCTTCAGTCTGTGGAGGGGTTTTTCAGGGCTCTAGCCATCGTCTATGATGACCCTGACTGAGTCTCCTTGGCTGAGTCCAGGCTGAGTCGCATTCAGCAGGGGTATCGGCCAGTAGAGACGTATACCTCCGAATTCCGCAGATGGGCAACTGATACTAAATGGAAGAAGCCAATTTTTTCAGGGCCTTACTGAAAGGTTGAAAGATGACTTGGCAGTCTATGAAATCCTGTGAGTCCTTGGAGGCTGCCATGTCTTTGGCTATACATGTTGATAGACATCTTCGGGATAGGTGGGTAAGACCACCTTCCCTGAGCCTTCTTTTTGTGGTAGTGCCTCTTTGCCGAGGGAGCAGTATTTTGGTGAACCAGTGCTGGAGAGGGTGGAGGAACCCATGCAGTTAGGGGGTTCTTCTGCATTGTACATTTCCCCAGGGATTTGCAAAAAAAAGGGGGCGGGGGCTTTGTGGAAAAAAGGGACATTTTATTGAGGCCTGACCTTTAATGCCTAGGCAAAAGGAAACTCATTTAACCCTTGGTAGTCTGGACTTGAATAAGCAAGGGGTTCCTTTTTTTGTCAACCTGCAGTTCCCGGTTTGTCCTTACAGCACAGGTGGTGCTGGAGAGCATAACCGAGGACATTTCTGTGCTATCTGTACTTTAGCTAAGTCCATTCCCATCTTCGCCATCGACTCAGTGCCACTTTCACAGAAAGCTCTCACTCAGATTGTACATAATGTAAGACTGAGGTGGGTCGGTTCATTGTGAGATAATTTCTTGCTATGTCCTGGATGGTCTTCCCACCCCAATTGTATTGGGTCTTCCTTGGTTGGTGGAACATAATCCGTTGGTGGATTGGCAAGCCAGGGAGGTCATTGAGTGGGGAGATTACTGCCATGAGAACTGTTTAAATATTCCCCTTTCTACAGTCTCTACAGAAACCTTACCTGCATTTTTATCTGGGTTTGAGGACATTTTTTGTCTGAGAGGGGGTGTCAGGGTTTGCCTCCTCATCATGAATATGACTGTCCTAATAATCTGACCCCTAGAGCTAAACTACCAAACTCCAAACTGTATAATCTTTCTGCCCCTGAGATTCAAGTCATGAAAGATTTCATTGTGGAGAGTCTGGAGAAGGGACATATCAGACCCTCATCTTCGCCCGTGGTGGCAGGGTTCTTCTTCATTCACGTTTAGATTTACGTGAATTAAATCAAATTACCATCCGAGATCCATAACCTCTTCCTCTTATTCCGGATCTGTTCAGCCAGGTGGTGGAAGCTAAGGTGTTCTCCAAGTTGGATTTAAGGGGGGCCTACAACCAGGTTAGAATCAGAGAAGGGGATGAATGGAAAATGGCATTCAGTACCCCTGAGGGTCATTTCTAGAGTCTGGTCATGCCTTTCGGTCTGATCAATGCACCTGCGGTATTCCAGTATTTCATTAATAATGTTTTCCATCATTTGGTGGGCAGGTTTGTAGTGGTCTATCTAGATGATATTTTGGTTTACTCACCGTATTTTGAGACACATCGAGGACATGTTAAACAGGTGCTGCAAATATTAACCCCTTTCTGCCATCTGACGTACTATCCTGTTATGAATCTTTTAGAAATGAATTCTGAGCAGAAGCTCCCTCTGGTGGTTACAAACAGTACTGAACCATTCAATGAGGATTGGCAATCAGGAATTACAGACTGGCTGGATATAAGGGAGGTTTCCCCCCATCATGGTTGCCGGTGATCATTTGTTCTTGTCTCAACGTTGTTTCCTGGTTCACTTGGAAGCTTGCTGAGTCTTGCCTCTTCTCCTGCTCTCAGATAAGATATTTTCTGTTTTTTGTTTTTGTGCTTGCCAATTGCATTTTTCTCTGCATTTCTGTGAGGTTGGCCAGGTTCCCCTCCCCGGGGGGCTTGGGCTCCTCTCGGTTCCTCTGGAGCCACTGTTGTTTGTTCATTTGCCTTTTCCAGTTTTTTTCTGTGGCTGCGGCTTAGTTTTGTTACACCAGAGAACTAATTTAGGTGGTAGAGATCGTGTGATCTCAGGTGTTTTTGCAATTAGTAGCGTTGGCTTTTTTTTAGGGTTTTTTGGAATTGCAGTAAGTATCCTTCCTATCCTTTTCTGTCTAGGCAGATTGGGCCCCAGCGTTTGCTCATACTATTTTCTGTCTGTGTCTGTATTACCTCTTGTCTAACCGCCATTACATGTTTGGGGGCTTCCTATGTTCTTTAGGGATCTGCTCCGGGGCAGATAGCTTTCCTCTTTCTATCTTTAGGTGTAGTTAGCCTCTCAGGCTGTGACGAGGCGTCTAGGACCAACGTAGGAACGCTCCACGGCTGCCTTTAGTTGTGGTGGTTAGTCAAGGTACTGCAATCCAGTAGATTCCAACCTCTCTGGTGTATTGCCGTTTTTGCCTGCTCTCCTCAGCTACCAAAACATAACAGTATCACCGGCCAAAACTGAAAATTATATGGTACTCACAGAAGGGAAAAATAGTGTGGAAAGAAAAAACTTGTCAGAGTTGTCAGAGATTTTTTTTTTTTTCCCTCTTTTTCTCTGGGTGCTGAGGAGGATTTTTTTTTTCTCTCAATGGAGTTTGCACAGTTGTCTGGCCGTGTGGATCAGCTTGCCACTGAAGTTCTGAGTATTGCTACCTATCTTGCAGGGTTGCCGGTTGTGGAACCTAGGATCCCATGCCAGATTTGTTTTGGGGGGATCGAGCTAAATTTCTGAATTTCAAAAATAACTGTAAGTTGTTTTTTGCCTTAAAACCTAAGTCCTCAGGGAACGCAGCACAGCAGGTTCAAATTGTCATCTCTCTCCTGCGCGGCGATCCTCAGGATTGGGCTTTTTCCCTGACACCTGGGGACCCTGTTTTGAGTAATGTTGATGCATTTTTTCTGGCTCTGGGTTTACTGTACGATGAACCTAATGTCACTGATCAAGCTGAAAAAACCTTGTTGGCATTAAATCAGGGGTTTGAGGACGCTGAGTTGTACTGTCAGAAATTCCGAAAGTGGGCAGTTCTGACCAAATGGAATGATGATGCTTTGGCAGCCCTTTTTCAGAAGGGTCTGTCAGAGAATGTAAAAGATGTTATGGTGGGTTTCCCTGCTCCCTCTGGTCTCAATGATTCTATGTCATTGGCGATTAAAATTGACAGACGTTTGCGTGAGCGTAGAGGTATGCGTGGAATGGTGTTGCCTTGTGAACCAGCTTCTGAACCCATGCAGTGTGATAGAGTGGCTTCTGGGGCACAGCGTCATGAGTTTCAAAAACGCAATGGGTTATGTTTCTACTGTGGTGATGCCTCTCATGCTATTTCAGTCTGCCCTAAGCGGGGAAGACGTTTTGCACGCTCAGTTGTCTTGGGTAGTGTTCAGACTAAATTTCTGTTGACTGTTACCCTGATTTGCTCCCTGTCCACATTTTCTGCTTAGGCTTTTGTTGATTCGGGAGCAGCTATTAACCTGATGGATTTTGATTTTGCTAAACGTTGTGGGTTTCCCTTGATAACTGTCATGATCCATTCCTGGGTTTAGTCTGTCTGCCCTTGGTCCGGGCGGATCATGTCAAGGGTTAACTTTGCTCTGCCTCATTCTGGGTTCAGGTTGGCTATTTAGCTCTCACACATCCTGCTAGCAGTGTGAGCTATACTGCTACCTTCGGCTTGTGAACCTGACTGGTAACCCTTGATTTGTCCTGCTGTTATCCCTGACTTGTCCCGTGTCTGTTGTTTCCCTCTGTCTGCCCTGTTCCCTGCATTTCCCTGCTTGTCTGTTTGATTCTCTGGTTTTTGACTCGGCTTGTATTCGGACTCGTTTCTGCTTTCTGTCTTTGTCTTATCTGCTTCTGACTGTTGCTGACCTCCTGGCTTTCTCCTGACCACGCATATTGCTTATTCCTTTTGTCCTGCTGCCTCCGTACGGTTTTGACTTGGCTTGCCTGACCACGCTCACGCCACTTGGTGGCGCCTGTGTTTCTGCTCTGTAGAGGACTTGCTGAGACCTGTGATTCTTCCTGACTCAGTTTTGGACGTTTTTGCTGCCACCTGGTGGTGGTTTTGGCTGCTGCAGTGCAGGCCTACTCTGGTAGTGTGTAATCCCTTCTCCCCTCTGTAACCTACAGGTGGAGCACACACTACCCTGCATTACAGCTGCATGACATTATAGCTCACCCCTACATATACATATAAAGGGATTTCTGCATTTTTTTTTTTCTCTGCTCTGTTTGCTATGGATCCGCTCCATACCTTGGCAGATCACATGAATAGTTTGGCATTAATTATGCAAGACCTATTTGTGCAACAGAGGGAGCTTTCTAACACAGTAATATCGTTGCAGACTGACTGTAAGCATTCTAACACTGTCGATGTTTCTTTGCACTCTCCTGAACCTACAGTAAAGCTCCCAGATACCTTCTCCGGGGAGAGGGAGAAATTCAGTACCTTTAGGGAGAGTTGCAAACTATGGTTTTCACTTAGACCCCTATCTTCTGGTGATGAGAGTCAGCGGGTGGGGATAATCATTTCCTTATTGCGGGAGGGACCTCAGTCGTGGGCTTTCTCTCTACCTGCTTCTGCCCCTGAATGTGTGTCTGTGGACAGATTCTTTGAGGCTTTGGGACTGATTTATGATGAACCAGACCGGGTCAGGGTAGCAGAGGACATGATCATGGGTCTCTCTCAGAATGAACTCACTGCTGAACAGTATTGTTCTGAGTTCAGGAGGTGGTCTGTTGAGGTGTCCTGGAATGACTCTGCTCTAAGACGCCTGTTTGAGAGAGGATTATCGGATCATCTCAAGGACGCGCTGGCCCTTCATATGCCGCCCAGTTCCCTGGAAGAGGCCATGACCCAGGCCATTTGTATGGACCGGAGGTTACGGAGAGAGAGGAATTATCCAGCATGAGATTCACGTATTGCCTGCCAAGTCTGAGGTGGTGTCATTCAAGGAGACTATGGAAGTTGGTACCATTAATTTCAAGGAGAAAGAGAGGAGACGGCGACGAGATGAGAAATTATGTTTTTATTGTGGAGATCCGGGACATTGGAAGACGGACTGCCCCTCTTGTCCATCAAATAAGGAGCTGCCGAGTCTGGGTGATGATCTAGGAGGTCATCCAGACTCTCAGGTACCATTTTCATCTTTTCAGAAAATTTTGTTAGAGGTGGAACTGTGTTATGGAAGTGGTAGTGCTTCCACTTCAGCATTTGTGGACTGTGGATCTTCCATGAATTTCATTAACTCTAGTATGGTGTCCAAGTTAAAGTTAGGGACAGTCAGGCTAGAGACTCCCATCTATATCGTTGCAATTGATAAGACACCGTTGGCTCAAAATGTCATTAAGTTTGTCTCTGAGGAGTTCCTCCTCAAGGTGGGTTCCTTACATCAGGAACGAATTTTGTGTTATTTTATGAATAATCTTCCTGTAGGACTGGTGTTGGGGTTCCCCTGGTTGCAGAGGCATAATCCTGTTATTGACTGGGGATCTCGTGATATTGTTAAATGGGTCCTAATTGTTCCAATGTTTGTCTTTCTGCTGTTTTTGTGTCTGCCATTAGTCCGGAGGGTATTCCGGAGTACCTGAAGGACTTTGGGGACGTGTTCTCCGAAAAAGAGGCTGAGGTTTTGCCACCCCACCGTCCTTATGATTGTGCAATTAATCTTATTCCAGGTTCTAAATTGCCCAAAGCCCGTTTGTACAATCTTTCTGGCCCGGAACGTACTGCTATGAAAAACTATATCTCTGATAGCCTGCGCAAAGGTCACATCCGTCCCTCTGTCTCACCTGTGGCCACGGGTAGTGTTGAGCATTCCGATACCGCAAGTATCGGGTATCGGCCGATATTCGCGTTATCGGAATTCCGATACTTAATTCCGATACTTTTTCCATATCGTATACCGGAATCGGAAGTTCCCATAATTCTTTGAGAGGCAATGTGATTTTAGTCAGCCAATGAGGAATCCTACGAAGTGTGGGCACATCCTGTAATGCTGCGGTCATCTTAACTAATGGCATGGCTGTGATTGGCTGCTGAAATGATGTCAGAATGCACTATAAAAGGCGCCGCCGCCATTTTAGCGTCACTGTGCTGTGAACTCAGTAAGGGACAGAACGCTACTCTGCTCACTCTGAGGGACAGTTAGATATTGCGATTTTGTGTACTACTGTGCTTGAGGCAGGCTAGTTTACCAACCGCTGTGTAAAGCTTCATTTTGCCAGTGTTGTTTTAACAGCTCTGTGCAAGGTGTGTGTGTGACAGTGCAGGTGACGCTGCAGTTTGCTCTGCATCCACCGCTGTTTGTGGGCATCTGCACGTGTCACTGACTCTTTTTTTTTTTTATTTTATTTAGTGGAATTGGTGCAGCTCCATTATATTAGAAAAAAATCAAATCTATTAGTGTGACGTGCTTCCATCCGTATACAATACATTGGTTGCAAACACTATAGAAGTACACAAAGGAGCTTTTCACAGATAGTGAATAGTTGTGTTTCAGTGTTCACTGTAGTCTGTGAGCTTTTCATTTTGTGAGTGCAGATTACGCTCCAGTTTGTACTTCAACCACTGCCGGTTGTAGTCTGCTGAGCGTGTGTCACTGCCTCATCCTTCACATTTTTCTCTAATTGGTGCTGCTCCATTTTAGTGGAAAAAAATCTAATCTATTAGTGTGACGCGCTTCCATCCGTATACAATACATTGGTTGCAAACACTATAGAAGTACACAAAGGAGCTTTTCACAGATAGTGAATAGTTGTGTTTCAGTGTTCACTGTAGTCTGTGAGCTTTTCATTTTGTGAGTGCAGATTACGCTCCAGTTTGTACTTCAACCACTGCCGGTTGTAGTCTGCTGAGCGTGTGTCACTGCCTCATACTTCACATTTTTCTCTAATTGGTGCTGCTCCATTTTAGTGGAAAAAAATCTAATCTATTAGTGTGACGCGCTTCCATCCGTATACAATACATTGGTTGCAAACACTATAGAAGTACACAAAGGAGCTTTTCACAGATAGTGAATAGTTGTGTTTCAGTGTTCACTGTAGTCTGTGAGCTTTTCATTTTGTGAGTGCAGATTACGCTCCAGTTTGTACTTCAACCACTGCCGGTTGTAGTCTGCTGAGCGTGTGTCACTGCCTCATCCTTCACATTTTTCTCTAATTGGTGCTGCTCCATTTTAGTGGAAAAAAATCTAATCTATTAGTGTGACGCGCTTCCATCCGTATACAATACATTGGTTGCAAACACTATAGAAGTACACAAAGGAGCTTTTCACAGATAGTGAATAGTTGTGTTTCAGTGTTCACTGTAGTCTGTGAGCTTTTCATTTTGTGAGTGCAGATTACGCTCCAGTTTGTACTTCAACCACTGCCGGTTGTAGTCTGCTGAGCGTGTGTCACTGCCTCATCCTTCACATTTTTCTCTAATTGGTGCTGCTCCATTTTAGTGGAAAAAAATCTAATCTATTAGTGTGACGCGCTTCCATCCGTATACAATACATTGGTTGCAAACACTATAGAAGTACACAAAGGGGCCTTTCACAGATACTGAACAGTTGTCTGCAGGGTTCACTGTAGTCTGTGAGGAATAACCACACTTAGGCCTTAACTTTTCTGACTTTCTTTATCAATCTACCAAGATGAAGAAGTCAGTGAGTAAGGCACGTGGTCGTGGTCGAGGCCGTGGATTTGCAGCAGGGAGAGGACGTGGGGATTCTGTGGCTGCTGCCGCACCCAGTGACACAGCATCCACCAGTTTTCCCCGTGAGCGTTCCTTTATGCGCACTTTTGTAGGAGCTCAGCGTACCCCCCTGCTGCGTGAAGAACAAATTGAAGCCGTTGTTGGTTGGATGGCAGCCAATGCATCGACTTCAATACCTTCCACCTCCTCTCAGGACCACAGCACTGTTGAACAACCATCAGTCTCTTCACCGCCTGCCAAATTGCCCAGGCAGTCAGAGAGCTCTGTACAGGAGCCAGCTGAGTCTCTGCTTCTGTTCTCAGAATCTGTTGGCTTGGAAACAGGGGCCCAGCCAAGCAGCATTCTGGAATGTGAAGAAGAGGCAGTATGCAGTGATGCGCAACAGCTGTGTCTCTCTGAATCTGAAGAGGCGGGTGAGCCAGTGCCGATGGTCAGCACACCGCAGAACGCATCTGATGATGATGAGACTCAGTTGCCAGTTTCTGTTGAGCATGGTGCTGGCCAGACCACCCAACAACAGCAGGTGTTGGAAGAGGGTAGTGGTGGAGATGATGAGGTCCAAGACCCAACATGGCGTGAGGAACAGGAAGGTGGTGGGAGCAGCTCTGAGGAAGAGATTGCACCAACGGTCCAAACAGTAGGGAGAGGTAGGCTGCAGACTCGCTTGCCTGTAGCCTCCAGTTTGGCACCCGTTCGGAGCAGTTCTCTTACAACAGCCAAACCGGGCGCTCCCAGGACTTGCTCTGCGTGGTCCTTTTTTGATACAGTTGCAGATGATATTTGCTATGTAAAATGCAAGCTGTGTAATCAAAAACTTAAAAGAGGTAAAAGTGTCAGTAACCTTAATACAACAAATATGTGGAAACATGTGCGGTCAAAGCACTTTGTTGAGTTACAAAGACACACTGGAGATGTAGGCCAACCTACAGCAGCACCTACATCTTCAGCTCCTGTTGGAGCCTCTTCCTCCAGTTCACACACAGCTGGTAAGGCTTCCTCAAAGGATCGCCATGGAAGAACCTCTGTCACTGTTGTCCAGAGACACAGTGTTATTCCACCCACAGCTGCAAGTTCCCTGTCATCCTCACACACCCAGGCCACAAAACAGCCATCGGTAGCACAGGCATGGGATAAAAGACGGCCATACTCGGCAAACCATCCACGAGCACAGGCTCTGAATGCTGGCATTGCAAAACTCCTGTCCCTTGAAATGCTGTCATTCAGGCTGGTGGAGACTGACAGTTTCCGTGAATTAATGGCATTGGCAGTCCCACAATACAATGTGCCCAGCCGATTTTATTTCAGCAGGCAAGCCGTCCCTGGTCTGCAAAAGCATGTTGAGGCAAAAATTAAACATGCGCTACTAAACGCCGTCAGTAGCAAGGTCCACCTGACCACCGATGCGTGGACCAGTACCCATGGCCAGGGACGATACCTTTCACTCACTGCCCATTGGGTGAATGTTGTGGAGCCGGGGACAGATCTTGCGAGTGGCGCTGTACATGTTCTGCCAACTCCAAGATTGCCGGAATCAAGTCTGTCCACATTGACTCCTCCTCCTACTCCAGTTCCTCAGAATCATCGCTGCAGGAGCCGTCACGGTCTACCTCCACATGGACCCGTGGACGCTTACCTGATGCGACCGATATGAGCACAGCCGTGGCCAAACGGCAACAGGCCGTTCTGAAATTAATTCCTATGGGGAATCGAAGCCACACAGCGCAGGAGGTCTGGAATGCCATCAAGCAGGAGAGCGACGTGTGGTTTTTGCCAGCGAATCTCCAGCCAGGCTTGGTAGTGTGTGACAATGGCCGAAATCTGGTGGCAGCTCTGGGCCTTGGCAACCTCACTCACATACCATGTCTGGCACATGTGCTCAACTTGGTCGTGCAGAGTTTTTTGAGGGACTATCCGGATCTTGATGCACTGCTGCACAAGGTCCGCCTAGAGTGCGCTCACTTGCGACGTTCCAGCATGGCCAGATCGCGCATTGCAGCTCTGCAACGCAGATTGCGCCTTCCTGAACATCGCATCATATGTGACGTATCCACCAGGTGGAATTCAACGTTACATATGTTGGAGCGGTTGTGTGAGCAGCAGCCAGCAGTTATGGAGTATCAGCTGCATCAGGCGCAATCAACACGCAATTTGCGCCGTCCACACTTCACCATTAATGAGTGGGCCACTATGAAGGACATGTGCCACGTTTTGCGTGCGTTTGATGAGTCAACGCGGATGGCGAGTGCAGATGATGCACTAGTCAGCCTGACTGTCCCCCTTATCTGCCTGCTTCAAAAACACTGCAAGCAATAAGGGATGAGGTTTTGGAAGAGGTGGAGGATGAGGAGTCACAAATTCCATCACCTTCTGGAAAGTCAGCGCAACGTGGTTCCTCACAAAGGGCTGGGCAGGGCTCACTTTGTGAGGAGGATGAGGAGGAGGAGTCAATGGAGGAGGAAGACATCGCTCCAGAGGGAGGTACACAACGCTCTAGTCAGTATGTAGAGCGAGGGTGGGGTGATGCAGAGCAGGCAGAGATAACGCCTCTTGCAGAGGACAGCGTTTCTTTGCCAGTTGGGAGTCTGCAGCACATGGTTGATTTCATGCTGCAGTGCCTAAGAAACGACCGCCGCATCGCCCACATTCTCACGACGTCTGATTATTGGGTGTACACCCTCCTAGACCCTCGCTACCGGGACAACGTCAAAAGCCTCATCACACCGTTGAACCGGGAGCGTAAAATGCGGGAGTACCAAGACACACTGGTGCAATCCCTAATGTTCTACCTTACTGCCGAGAGCACTGCTGCTGCTACTGCTTTACAAAGCAGCTCTGTGCGTCGAGGCAGTGTAGAGAGCTCTGCAACAAGAGGGAGCACACGCAGTGCCTCTGCACAGGGAAAGACCAGTATGTTAAAAATGTGGCAAAGTTTTGTGGCAGCGCCACAAATGTGTACACCATCCGAGAGGGCTCCAGTCAGCGGGAGGCAACGTATCCGTCAGATGGTGACAGACTACTTGGCTTTGCCTCTCAGTGTACTCCCAGATGGCTCTTCCCCATTCAAGTTTTGGGTCTCTAAGCTGGATACATGGCCAGAGCTTAGCCAGTATGCATTGGAGGTGCTGGCTTGCCCTGCTGCCAGTGTATTATCGGAGCGCGTCTTTAGTGCTGCAGGTGGTGTACTAACAGACCGTCGCATGCGACTATCCTCTGATAATGTAGACCGGCTTACTTTTCTGAAAATGAACAAGGCATGGATCTCGCCAGAATTTGTCTGTCCGTTTTCAGATTAAATAACTGTTTCGCAACGTTATCCATGTCTCCTGTTATGTTCATCTTTCTACCACCTGAACTCTACTCCCTGGGCTCCAACACTGCCAGTTGCTGCTCAGAAGTGTCGTGTCCACAGAACAAAACACAAGCTCTACTGTTAGTGGGGTTCAGTAACGCCAGCTGTTCCCCTGCTGTGTCAACGGCAAGAAGTGTCCTGTTCCCGACACATGGACAGAAAAACACATGACCAACATGCTCCAAATAGGGAAGAGCCGTCACCCTGCTTGTTATGCTGAAAACATGAAATTGTGAAGTTTTGCAGGCCTAGAATGATAAATTTTTATGACAAATATGGACAAATAATAATTTGTCATCACAGCGCATATCTGCACATGTCTATTAGAAATGGTAACAAAAAATAAAACATAGTCTACTCTTCACATTTTTAAATTAATGCATAAAAGTACATTTCAGACTTATGAATTAATGCTTTTTAAGGAACTTTATCTGTACCTGTAAGATAATGCAGTCAATGGATGTACGAATCATTAAATCCTCATCATCATCATCACGAGTTTTATTTATGACAGACATTATAAAATACACATACTGATGCCAACTGTAACTTCAAACACCATATATGAAATGGCCAGCATGTAAACATGGTAATAATGTCCAATAATAAATTATTACATCTAGAAAGTGCATCATGCATACTGACAATAGGTAGTTATACCTGCATGCTGTTGAAACAACCACAGAGATATAAATTAATACGGTATATAGTATCACAGTGCATAGTTACTCATGGACAATTTGATGTAATCTGTACATTACATGTCCATAGTGTTATTAATGTAACATTGTTATAAGAACTATTTTTGGTTCGCAAAGGTAGTTTTATTACACATTGTTTACTAAACTGCATATTGGCCAAATAACATGCAGTAACTCACATTATACATGTAAGATCTTACATGCTTGCGTTATGCGTTTTTACCGGAAACTGCGAAAACCGGCCAATTATCTGATTGTGCACTACCTTACACATAAATATTACTGCTGATTATTTTAGCATGTTCCTTTGCTATAACCAGCCTTATTTTATCACTAATTGCACACCTACCCTTATTTAATGGAATTTTTATGTCAATTTTCCTCTACCATTGATGAGTCCATGGCTGGACCATGTCATACATGCATAGAAAGTTACGATTTTATGAAACTTTTAAATAATTGAAATGTCTGTGACTGTCACATAAAATTTGCGATGATGATGATGAGTGACTATTACAAAATCCATTGTCTTCACTATGTTATGGTTTAACATAGCGTTCCTTAAGCATTATTCATAAAAAAAAAAATTTACTTTTATTCTTAAATTTACAACACTATATTTTGTTACCAATTTTTTGGGTGTTGTGTTGTTCCATTTATTTTTGGCATGTGCATATATGCGTTTATATTTGTATTTTCTTTATTTTTCCTTCTTGAAATTAGAAAACATGTGTATCTTTGTACCGTGTTAGCCAGTAGATAGAAAAATATTTAGACTTCAGAGTCAGCAGTGGTTGATACCTTTTAATGGATAACTGAAAAGATGGAAACAAATTGCAAGCTTTCAAGGCTACTCACGTCTCTTCATCAGGGAAAGACTAACTAAAAAAATTAAGCATCACATATTTCTATACACAACAGGACACAGGAATAGTGCAATAGGTAAGACAAGTAAGTGACGTGTATCAGAACTGTCATTATCTCACAGGGATGAACATAAATATTGGAACAGTTCCTAGATAAGGATAGAAAGTTTGATTGCCCTCTCATTGGCGTATTTTTTGGGTTTTCATGACCCTGGAAGGGCATAGACGCAGATTCCTTAATTGATATAGAATGACATAAATCCATGTGATCTATTCATTCCATCACTAACAGTGTCAAAGGTCATGATGAGCTTATATTCTGAAACCTTTGTACGTTTCTCATATTTGAAGTTATATTTTAATAACAGTAATTCCATATCCATGATGCTATGACCGGGCATACAAAAGTCTTTTGCCACAGGTAAATTCATTAATTTATCTGTGATTGTGTGGCGCTGATAATTCATCCTTGTTCTCCTTTTTGTTGCCGGTCTCCCCTCACTTGTCCCTCCCTCACTTGTCTTAGCTATTCCTGTGTCCTGTTGTGTGTAGAAATATGTGATTCTTCATTTTTGGCTTTACTCTTAGCCTGATGAAGACACCTGAGTAGTCTCGAAAGCTTTGAATTTGTTACCATATTTTCAGTTAGCCATTAAACGTTATCAACCACAGAGGACTGTCAAGTATAAATATTTTTCTATTCTTGTAATTGAAATTTATCATTTTATTGTTGTAGTAAAACTTCATTTATTCTTGTTTGAAGTACATACATTTGCAATGGCCACGTAACAAGGCAATAACTCAATATTTTATGCCTACACCCTCCTTGACCCTGGGCTTCAACAGCGCAGTTGCTGCTCAGAAGTGTTAGATGCACAGATGAAAACAATCGCTGATGTGTTTGTGGGGTTCAGTAACGCCTGCTGTTCCCCTGCTGTGTGTCTGGCAAAAATTACTGCTGCTAACTACAACTTCAACTTCAAACGTCTCATACTAGGCCTCTGCCTACACCCTCCTTGACCCTGGGCTTCAACAGCGCCAGTTGCTGCTCAGAAGTGTTAGATGCACAGATGAAAACAATCGCTGATGTGTTTGTGGGGTTCAGTAACGCCTGCTGTTCCCCTGCTGTGTGTCTGGCAAAAATTACTGCTGCTAACTACAACTTCAACTTCAAACGTCTCATACTAGGCCTCTGCCTACACCCTCCTTGACCCTGGGCTTCAACAGCGCCAGTTGCTGCTCAGAAGTGTTAGATGCACAGATGAAAACAATCGCTGATGTGTTTGTGGGGTTCAGTAACGCCTGCTGTTCCCCTGCTGTGTGTCCGGCAAAAATTACTGCTAGCTACCTAATCATGGTGAAAAAAAAAATTACATCTCAAAGTGTCTAGTGCTACACATAGATATGAGGCTACACCATGATTTCTAAGCTGTAAACATTTGAAACGTCAACTTTCAAACCATAAAATGATTTGTCTTTGTCACAAATCTGTAACAAAATAATTGTGACATATTATTACAGATATGCACATGTCGAAAACAAATGCAAACACAAAAGCCTACTTATGCTATAGGATACTGATGGTCAACCTTGTCACTCCATAGCTTACACAAATCCAACTCACATCATGATGACTCAAATACTGCAATGTTGGAAGTGCATAATGTGGGTTGAACTTTGACAACTGCTGCAGTGCGAAGGTTATACTTCAGTGTTCTTGCCTTTGAAATAAAAGCATACAAGTAAATATAATATCCAATGTTGATTAAGGGACGTGATGTACACCTGTAATATTGTGCAAACAATGCATGTAGGAATAGTCCTCTTCAACATTACTTATATTTGTGTCATTTTAAAAAATACATATTTGATTAGAAAGTTAACAGCCCATATCATAAAGGTACTTCATGTAAACATGATAATCGCTAACAAAAATCATGCATTACCTTGGTAAAGTCAATAGTGCATAGTCACAATAGCAAAATATATACCTGTAAGTGGTGCTGAAAGAACGACAACTGATAGAATAGGTGAATGATATCTATTTATCAGACTGAATAGCGACACCTGTACAATGTCGATATAATACTGTACCTTAACAAAACAGCTGTGTCACACCTCACACGCATTTTTCTTGTAGCTTGTTATGTAATAGGGCACATGCGTGTATGTTTCATCATAGGTGCATGTTTACTGAGTAAAGCAGTCATGACAACGCCTTTGTGTTGTCGGTACGCTTGCGATGATGAACGATGCGCACCGTGAATGTTAGTCTGCGTCATAAGACGCACAGACGCTCCAATACCCAACGCGTCACAGCAGGAAGCCAGTCTGTGCGTCCAAACAAAGGCGCAAGCATACATGCACGTACCCTTTTAGAAAGCTATATAAAAAAAGGATGTAGTAGTAACGCACACTTTATTGAGGTACAGTATTACATCGCCATTCACCATCTGTGGCTATGCAGTGTCATCTATATATACCTTATCTATCCGTTGTCATGCTTGCAAGTCCACAGTCAGGCATAAATAGCTGTTTTCACTATGCACTTTTTAAAGGTTTTTTTTGTTAATATAAATGATTGCCACATATTATCAGTATTACATGATGGAAATTTTAGATATTTTTAAAAACTTTTTAGTGATATTATTCAGCAAATGAAAATGGTGTACATACTGTTACTTATCCATCATTAATGGATTCTGATATGTACTTGTATGCTTTTATTTAAAACCGTATAGCAGATTATTTAACCGATTTTTATTGTGGTTTGCATTGCTTTTCAACATGTTAATGTATGCGTTTATGTTTGTCAATTATTAATTTACATATATTTTTTAAAGTAAAATCATCATCTTATGGTACTAAAGGTTATATTTCTCTTGTTTGGAGTATAGACATTTTTAATTGACACGTAACAAGGAAAATACTTGATCTAGTATTTAAACATCCTCCTTGACCCTGGGCTCCAACACCGCCAGTTGTTGCTTGGAAGTGCTGTTAGCACAGTCTACACTTGCTCCTGTGTTACTGGGGTTCAGTAATGTCAGCTGTTCCCCTGCTGTGTGAACGGCAAAAAGTCCTGCTGCCTCCACCCTGTTCTCTTCTCATCCCTGGGTTACAACACCGCCAGTTGTTTCTCGGAAGTGCTGTTAGCACAGTCTACACTTGCTCCCGTGTTACTGGGGTTCAGTAATGTCAGCTGTTCCCCTGCTGTGTGAACGGCAAAAAGTCCTGCTGCCTCCACCCTGTTCTCTTCTCATCCCTGGGTTACAACACCGCCAGTTGTTTCTCGGAAGTGCTGTTAGCACAGTCTACACTTGCTCCCGTGTTACTGGGGTTCAGTAATGTCAGCTGTTCCCCTGCTGTGTGAACGGCAAAAAGTCCTGCTGCCTCCACCCTGTTCTCTTCTCATCCCTGGGTTACAACACCGCCAGTTGTTTCTCGGAAGTGCTGTTAGCACAGTCTACACTTGCTCCCGTGTTACTGGGGTTCAGTAATGTCAGCTGTTCCCCTGCTGTGTGAACGGCAAAAAGTCCTGCTGCCTCCACCCTGTTCTCTTCTCATCCCTGGGTTACAACACCGCCAGTTGTTTCTCGGAAGTGCTGTTAGCACAGTCTACACTTGCTCCCGTGTTACTGGGGTTCAGTAATGTCAGCTGTTCCCCTGCTGTGTGAACGGCAAACAGTCCTGCTGCCTCAACTTTAATTTCCATGGGTACCTTCTGCTACCCATCCGGGTTCCAGTACCGTCAGCTGGTTCTCCGCAGTACCTTTGGCCTAGGTGCCTCCATGTCGGTATCCGAGTTCCAGCAACGTCTGCTGGTCCTTGGTAGTGCTTTGGAGCACAGGTACCTCCTGCTTAGTAACCCTGTCCCAGTAACGTCAGCTGGTCCTCGGTTGTGCCATTGGCTCTTTTCCTTCTGCTGACCCTCCGGGTTCCAGCACAGTCAGCTGGTCCTCGTTACTTTCATTGGCTCTTGTACCTTCTGCTACCCATCCGGGTTCCAGTACCGTCAGCTGGTTCTCCGCAGTGCCTTTGGCCTAGGTGCCTCCATGTCGGTATCCGAGTTCCAGCAACGTCTGCTGGTCCTTGGTAGTGCTTTGGAGCACAGGTACCTCCTGCTTAGTAACCCTGTCCCAGTAACGTCAGCTGGTCCTCGGTTGTGCCATTGGCTCTTTTCCTTCTGCTGACCCTCCGGGTTCCAGCACAGTCAGCTGGTCCTCGTTACTTCCATTGGCTTTTGTACCATCACCAACAGGACAAAGAAGGTTAAGACAAACTACAAGATACAGAACAAGAGACAGAAGAACAATAAGCAGAAGATCAAAAAGCAGAAGAACATTAAGTATAAGACCAAAATGAAGAGCAAAATATATGCTCTAAATTCTAAGCAGAAGAAGACTAAGCAGTGTATGGGGGTGAGTCCGTTCCTCCTCGTGGTGCCCCTGGAAAATGCCTGATGCTGCTGCAGGCTAAACTGAACGCGGACAAATACTGTTGTAATTAAAATCTTTCGTGACAGCAAGAACGGAAGGATGAAAATTCAGAGTTTTACAGATTACAAGTACAGGAATGTCTGTCACAAATAAGAATATGATGAAAAGGATGAATAGGAAGAAGATGAAGAAGTAGAATATGAAGAATAATAACTGTTTAATAAGAACAATATAAGTAATGTTAACAAAAAGATGAATAGCAAGAAGTTTTAGAAGATTAAGAAGGTGAAGATGAAGAATAATTTGATGAGAAAGATGATACTGCTGAAAATTATGAAGGAGAAAGTGTGTGAAAAGTTAAAAAGGTGAAGACCATGGAAGTTGTGAAACAGACATATTTGACAAAATAGAAAAAAGGTTAACAACATTGTCAATTTGTTCGTCAATCCGAACGTATTTCATAAAAAAAAAAAATTAATGCTATTCCATTGGATTGGGTCAAACATCTATGCCTTTAATGTCTCCTCAACCTCCCCCAATACATTCTACATTACTCTTTCTTGTTTTCCTTCATGTACAATTAACCAACAAGGCAAGAATGGGTTTTTTTTAATTTCGATATTTTGTTCCCATAGACTTACATGGGACTTCCGGTATCGGTATCGGGTATCGCCGATATTTTAGTGATATCGGCGATACCATTCCGATTCCGATACTTTAGGATATCGGAAAGTATCGCTCAACTCTAGCCACGGGATTCTTTTTTGTTAAGAAAAAAGATGGTGGTTTACGCCCATGCCTCGATTTCCGAGAACTAAATAAAATTACGGTGAGAATTACCTACCCTCTCCCACTCATTCCTGATCTTTATAACCAAGTGTCTGAGGCTAAGTGGTTTTCCAAACTTGATCTCAGGGGAGCATATAACCTTATCCGTATTCAGGAAGGGGATGAGTGGAAAACGGCATTTCTCACCTCTGAAGGTCTGTTTGAAAATTTGGTCATGCCCTTTGGTCTCACGAATGCGCCCGCAGTATTTCAGAACTTCATGAATGATGTTTTCTCTGATTTTATCGGGCGCTTTATGGTTGTATACTTGGATGATATCCTTGTTTTCTCGCCTGACAAGGAATCTCACATTGGTCATCTACGTGCTGTTCTTCACAGGTTACGGGGTAATTCTCTGTTTGCTAAACCCGAGAAATGTTTGTTTTGTGTCCAGGAGCTTTCCTTTCTGGGGATCATCCTTTCGGCCAATGGGTTTCGGATGGATCCCGAAAGGTACAGGCCATTGTTGATTGGGTGCAACCCAGAGACCTCAAGGGGTTGCAGCGTTTTCTGGGTTTCGCCAATTATTATCGAAAATTCATCAAGGGGTTTTCTCAGGTGGTCAAACCACTCACCGATCTCACTCGCAAGGGGGCTGATCTCAAAGTTTGGTCAACCTTAGCAGTTGAAGCATTTGTTACACTAAAGAAATGTTTTATGTCTGCTCCTGTATTGGTTCAGCCCGATCCATCTGAACCGTTCATTGTAGAGGTGGACGCATCTGAGGTGGGAGTGGGGGCCGTGTTGTCACAGGGACCCGTTACCTTAACTAATTTAAGACCATGTGCCTTTTTCTCCCGGAAGTTCTCTTCTGCAGAGAGGAACTATGATGTGGGTAACCGGGAGTTATTGGCCATAAAATTGGCTTTTGAAGAATGGAGGCATTTTTTGGAGGGGGCGGTTCATCGGATCACGGTTATCACGGATCACAAAAACTTGTCTTATCTTGAATCTGCTAAACGGTTGACTCCTAGACAGGCTAGGTGGTCGCTTTTTTTTTCTCGTTTTCATTTTTCAATCACTTTTCGGCCTGGTTCCAAGAATGTCAAGGCTGATGCCTTATCTCGCAGTTTTGATTCAATATCACCCCTGAACCTCCTTCCTCCATTCTTCAGCACGGGGTGGTTGTTGCGGGGGTATCCTCTGAATTGGAACAGGAAATTCAGAAGGCTCAGTCTCTTGCTCCTTCCTCTTTGCCTTTTACAGGTTGAGGGTTCTCCGGGAATTCCATGATTCTGCTCTCAGTGGACACCCTGGGATCTCAGCCACTCGGAAAGCCATTGCTAGGCTATTTTGGTGGTCCTCCATGAACTCTGATATCACTATGTTTGTGTCTGCTTGTGATACCTGTGCCCGTGCTAAGAGCTCACATAACCGGCCGGCCGGGGAATTGGTGCCATTGCCAATTCCAGATAGACCTTGGACTCATTTGTCCATGGACTTCATCACTGATCTCCCTCCTTCTAATGGCAAAACTGTAATCTGGGTAGTGGTTGACAGATTCAGTAAACAGGCGCATTTTGTACCTCTGGCAGGATTGCCTAATGCTGAGACACTATCTAGGTTGTTTGTTGAGCACGTTGTACGACTGCATGGCGTGCCTTTGAGTGTGGTTTCTGATAGAGGGGTACAATTTGTGTCCAAATTTTGGAGGGCATTTTGTAAAAGACTGGGTATTTGCTTAACCTTCTCCTCTGCTTACCATCCTGAGACCAATGGGCAGACGGAGAGGACCAATCAGTCACTCGAACAAATCTTGAGGTGTCTTGCTACGTCTCAGCAGGATGATTGGTGTTCTTCATTGCCCGTGGCTGAATTTGCATTCAATAATCGGATTAACCAGTCCACTGGCACCTCTCCATTCTTTTGTAACTATGGTTTTCACCCCCATTTTGGCGAATTTTCTAGGCTGGATTCAGGATGTCCAGGGGCTGATACGGCAGTACAAAAATTGGGGGAGGTGTGGAGGGAGGTCCAAAAGAACATTGGGGAGGCTCAGGGCAAACATAAATTTTTTGCGGATAAGCGACGGTCTGTAGGACCTATGTTCCTGGTGGGAGATAAAGTATGGTTGTCCACCAAGAATATTCGTCTAAAGGTTCCCTCTGCTAAGCTAGGTCCCAGATTTATTGGTCCTTACGAGATCATGGAGGTGGTCAATCCTGTTGCCTTTCGGTTACGCCTTCCTCCGTCACTCCGGATCCCCAATGTGTTTCATAAATCCCTTCTTAAGTCATTTGTACCATCTTCCACAGGGCCTCCATCCCTTCCGCCTCCTGTCTCTGTGGATGGTCAGACTGAGTTTGAAGTGGAAAGGATTGTGGATTCACGTAGGGTCCGTAGTTCACTTCAGTATTTGGTCCATTGGAAGGGTTATGGTCCTGAGGATCGATCTTGGGTCCCGGCGCGATCGGTACATGCTGATCGATTGGTTCGGGCATTTCACGCACGTTATCCTGGGAAGTCTGGCGGTCCGGTGGCCCCCCTTGAGAAGAGGGTACTGTCATGATCCATTCCTGGGTTTAGTCTGTCTGCCCTTGGTCCGGGCGGATCATGTCAAGGGTTAACTTTGCTCTGCCTCATTCTGGGTTCAGGTTGGCTATTTAGCTCTCACACATCATGCTAGCAGTGTGAGCTATACTGCTACCTTCGGCTTGTGAACCTGACTGGTAACCCTTGATTTGTCCTGCTGTTATCCCTGACTTGTCCCGTGTCTGTTGTTTCCCTCTGTCTGCCCTGTTCCCTGCATTTCCCTGCTTGTCTGTTTGATTCTCTGGTTTTTGACTCGACTTGTATTCGGACTCGTTTCTGCTTTCTGTCTATGTCTTATCTGCTTCTGACCGTTGCTGACCTCCTGGCTTTCTCCTGACCACGCATATTGCTTATTCCTTTTGTCCTGCTGCCTCCGTACGGTTTTGACTTGGCTTGCCTGACCACGCTCACACCACTTGGTGGCGCCTGTGTTTCTGCTCTGTAGAGGACTTGCTGAGACCTGAGATTCTTCCTGACTCAGTTTTGGACGTTTTTGCTGCCACCTGGTGGTGGTTTTGGCTGCTGCAGTGCAGGCCTACTCTGGTAGTGTGTAATCCCTTCTCCCCCCTGTAACCTACAGGTGGAGCACACACTACCCTGCATTACAGCTGAATGACAATAACCCTACGGAAGTCTATTCCCCTACTGGGGATTGATTCTACCCCTTTGGCTGAGAATAAATCCCAGTTCTCTACTCAGGTGATAATGAGGGTTGAACCTGATCATCAGGAGAGTTGCAAATTTTTGGTGCTGTATAATCTGCATGACATTATTTTACTAGGTTTCCCTTGGTTGCAGTCTCATAATCCTGTTTTGGATTGGAAATCTGTGTCTGTAACCAGTTGGGGCTGCCAATGTGTTAATGCCAACACTCCTGTTTTTTCTGCCTCTCCCCAGGCTCAAGATGTGCCTGACTTTTTTACTGATTTTTCTGATGTGTTTAGCGAAAGTAAATCTGCATCCTTGCCCCCCCATAGGAGCTATGACTGCGCTATTGAATTAGTGCCTGGTAGTAAATTCCCTAAAGGTCGCCTTTTTAACTTGTCTGTACCTGAACATGACGCTATGCGGTCTTATATCTAGGAGTCATTGGAGAAGGGTCATATCAGACCATCCTCTTCACCCTTGGGTGCTGTTTTTTTCTTTGTGGCCAAAAAGGATGGTTCATTAAGGCCGTGTATTGATTATAGTCTCTTGAACAATATCACTGTGAAATATCAATATCCGTTACCCTTGATTTCTGACCTGTTTTCCAGGGTGAAAAGTGCTACTTGGTTTACCAAGCTTGACTTCAGGGGGACGTATAACCTTATTCGCATTAAGCACGGGGATGAATGGAAGACAGCGTTTAATACCCCAGAGGGGCATTTTGAGTACCTAGTGATGCCCTTTGGGCTCACTAATGCTCCTTCCATCTTCCAGTCCTTCATGAATGACATATTCAGGGATTTTGTGGATAAATTTCTGATTGTTTATTTCGATGATATCTTGATATTTTCCAATGACTGGGACTCTCATGTGAAACATGTTCGGACTGTGTTCCAGATTGTGAGAGAGAATGCTCTGTATGTGAAGGGATCAAAGTGTATTTTTGGCGTACAGAGGATCTCATTTCTGGGATTCATTTTGTCTCCATCTGTTATTGAAATGGACCCGGTCAAGGTTCAGGCCATCTGTGATTGGGTCCAACATACTTCATTAAAGGCTCTTCAGAGATTTTTGGGTTTTGCCAATTTTTATTGTAAATTTATTGGTAATTTCTCTGTTATTGTTAAACCATTGACTGATTTGACCAAAAAGGGTTCTGATGTGGTGAATTGGCCTCCTGAGGCAGTCTCTGCGTTTCAGGAATTGAAACAGAGATTCACTTCTGCTCCTGTTCTACGGCAGCCTGATGTTTCTCTGCCATTTCAGGTGGAGGTTGATGCCTCTGAAATTGGGGCAGGTGCCGTTTTGTGCCAAAGAGATCTTGAGACCTCTAAAAGTAACCCTTGTGCTTTTTTCTCTCGAAAATTTTCTCCAACTGAACGTAATTATGACGTGGGTAATCGGGAGTTATTGGCCATGAAGTGGGCTTTTGAAGAGTGGAGACATTGGCTGGAGGGAGCCAAACATCAGGTGGTGGTCCTCACGGACCATAAGAATCTGGTTTATCTGGAATCAGCCAAGCGACTTAATCCTAGACAGGCCAGGTGGGCCTTGTTTTTCACACGTTTTAATTTTGTGGTTTCCTTTCTTCCTGGCACTAAGAATGTTAAGGCGGATGCCCTCTCGAGGAGTTTCCTTGCGGACTCTCCTGAGTTATCTGATCCTGCTGTTATTTTGAAAGAGGGTGTAGTTCTTTCCGCCATCTCGCCCAATTTGAGACTGGCTCTGGAGGGGTGTCAGGAGGATAAACCTGAGCGCTGCCCTGTTGGGAAATTGTTTGTCCCAGACCAGTGGAAGAAGAGTGTGATGTCTGAGATTCATTGTTCCGCGTTGGCCGGTCATCCCGGAATTTTTGGTACCAGAGACTTGGTGAGTCGGTCCTTTTGGTGGCCTACTTTGTCTCGTGACGTCAGGGAGTTTGTGCAGTCCTGTGGGACTTGCTCTCGCTCCAAGCCTTGCTCTCGCTCTAGTGGTTTGTTGATGCCATTGCCTGTGCCCAAGAGGCCATGGACCCATATCTCTATGGATTTTATTTCCGACCTCCCTGTTTCTCAGAGAATGACCGTTATCTGGGTGATTTGTGATAGGTTTTCCAAGATGATACATCTTGTGCCATTACCTAAGTTGCCTTCCTCCTCCGAATTGGTGCCTTTGTTCCTTCAGCACGTGGTTCGGTTACACGGCATTCCTGAGAACATTGTGTCTGACAGAGGAGTCCAGTTTGTTTCCAGATTTTGGAGGACTTTTTGTTCTAAACTTGGTGTTCAATTGTCTTTCTCCTCTGCTTTTCATCCTCAGACCAATGGACAAACTGAGAGAACAAACCAGACATTGGAGACTTATCTGAGATGCTTTGTGTCTGCTGATCAAGATGACTGGGTCTCTTTTTTGCCTTTGGCTGAGTTTGCTCTTAATAATAGGGCTAGCTCTGCCACTTTGATGTCTCCATTTTTCTGCAATTTTGGGTTTCACCCTCGATTTTCTTCGGGACAGACGGAGGCTTCTGTCTGTCCGGGTGTTTACTCTGTTGTGGAGCGTATGCAGCAAATTTGGGACCAGGTAGTGGAGAGGTTGTCCCTCTCTCAGGAGAAGGCCCAGCGGTTTGCCAACCGGCATAGGACTGATGGTCCTCGGTTTAAAGTGGGGGACTTGGTCTGGTTGTCCTCAAGAAATATCCCTATGAGAGTTGCATCTCCTAAGTTTAAGCCTAGGTTCATTGGACCTTATAAGATCATGGAGATTCTTAATCCTGTTTCCTTTCGTTTACTTCTTCCAGGGACATTTAAGATCCATAACGTGTTCCACAAGTCCTTGTTGAAGAGGTTTGTCGAGCCAGTGGTTCCTATGGCTGCGCCCCCTGACCCTGTTTTGGTTGAGGGCAATCTGGAGTATGTGGTTGATAAAATATTGGATTCTCGTTTTTCTAGACGGAAACTCCAGTATTTGGTTAAGTGGAGAGGTTATGGTCAGGAGGACAATTCTTGGGTGTTTGCTTCGGACATCCATGCTAGTAGACTGATCCGTGCATATCACAGAGCTCATCCTGACCGACCTGGTTGCACAAATGAGGGTTCGGTGACCCCTCCTCAAGGGGGGTACTGTTGTGAATGTTTTGGAAATGAATTCTGAGCAGAAGCTCCCTCTGGTGGTTACAAACAGTACTGAACCATTCAATGAGGATTGGCAATCAGGAGTCACGGACTGGCTTGATATAAGGGAGGTTCCCTCCCATCATGGTTGCCGGTGATCAATTGTTCTTGTCTCAACGTTGTTTCCTGGTTCACTTGGAAGCTTGCTGAGTCTTGCCTCTTCTCCTGCTCTCAGATAAGATATTTTCTGTTTTTTGTTTTTGTGCTTGCCAATTGCATTTTTCTCTGCATTTCTGTGAGGTTGGCCAGGTTCCCATCCCCGGGGCGCTTGGGATCCTCTCGGTTCCTCTGGAGCCACTGTTGTTTGTTCATTTGCCTTTTCCAGTTTTTTTCTGTGGCTGCGGCTTAGTTTTGTTACACCAGAGAACTAATTTAGGTGGTAGAGATCGTGTGATCTCAGGTGTTTTTCCAATTAGTAGCGTTGGCTTTTTTTTTAGGGTTTTTTGGAATTGCAGTAAGTATCCTTCCTATCCTTTTCTGTCTAGGCAGATTGGGCCCCAGCGTTTGCTCATACTATTTTCTGTCTGTGTCTGTATTACCTCTTGTCTAACCGCCATTACATGTTTGGGGGCTTCCTATGTTCTTTGGGGATCTGCTCCGGGGCAGATAGCTTTCCTCTTTCTATCTTTAGGTGTAGTTATCCTCTCAGGCTGTGACGAGGCGTCTAGGACCAACGTAGGAACGCTCCACGGCTGCCTTTAGTTGTGGTGGTTAGTCAGGGTACTGCAATCCAGTAGATTCCAACCTCTCTGGTGTATTGCCGTTTTTGCCTGCTCTTCTCAGCTACCAAAACATACCACTATCCCGTCCATGTGCCCTGGGACTTAATTCCCAAGGACAGGATAGTACTTCATACGCGATCAGCTGCGCTCACGGGGGAGCGCAGCTGATCACTGCCGGGTGTCAGCTGATTCTCACAGCTAACATTCGGCACTAAGTGCCAGGAGCGGTCATGGACCGCCCCCGGCACTTTAACCCCCGGCACACTGCGATCAAACATGATCGCAGTGTTCTGGCGATATACGGAAGCAGGGAGGGGGTTCCCTGCGTGCTTCCCTGAGACCCTCCAAACAGTGCGATGTGATCGCGCTGTTCCGAGGGCCTCCTCCCTGAGAGCAGGCGCTGAGAAAGCCTCCTGCAGTGTCTGACAGATCGCAGATCTGACACTATACAGTGGTGTCCCACCCTGGGACAAAGTAAAAAAGTTAAAAAAAAAATAATAATTAACACGTGTAAAAAAAAAAATTCCTAAATAAAGGAAAAATAATATTCAACAATAAATTCATTTCTTTATGTAAATAAAAAAAGAAAAAACAGTAAAAGTACACATATTTAGTATCGCCACGTCCGTAACGACCTGCCCAAAAAATAGTCCCACTGGTTAACCCCTTTAGTGAACCCCTTAAAAAAAAGGCAAAAAAACAATGCTTTATCATCATACCGCCGAACAAAAAGTGGAATAACACGCGATCTAAAAGATGGATATAAATAAACGTGGTACCACTGAAAACATCTTCTTGTCCCGCAAATAATGAGCTGCCATACAGCATCATCAGCGATAAAATAAAAAAGTTATAGCTCGCAGAATAAAGCGATGCAAAAATAATTATTTTTTATATAAAATTATTTTTATTGTATAAAAGTGCCAAAACATAAAAAATTATATAAATGAAGTATTGCTGTAATCGTACTAACCCAAAGAATAAGACTGCTTTATCAATTTTACCACACGCAGAACGGTATAAATGACCCCCCAAAAGAAATTCATGAATTGCTGGTTTTTGTTCATTCTCCTCCCAAAAATCGTAATAAAAAGCGATCAAAAAATGACATGTGCCCGAAAATGGTATCAATAAAAACGCCCACTCGTTCAGCAAAAAATAAGACCTCATATGACTCTGTGGGCCAAAATGTGGAAAAATTATAGCTCTCAAAATGTGGTGATGCAAAAACTATTTTTTGCAATAAAAAGCGTCTTTTAGCGTGTGACAGCTGTCAAACATAAAAACCCGCTCTAAATAGTAAATCAAACCCTCCTTTATCACCCCCTTAGTTAGGGAAAAATAATACAATTTAAAAAATATATTTATTTACATTTTCACATTGGGGTTAGGGTTAGGGTTGGGGCTACATTTAGGGTTAGGGTTGGGGCTAAAGTTAGGATTAGGGTTTGGGTTGGGATAAGGGTTAGGGGTGTGTTAGGGTTAGGTTTGTGGTTAGGATTAGGGTTAGGGTTGAGACTAGGGTTAGGGGTGTGTTGGGGTTGGAGTTAGAATTGGGTTGGTTTCCACTGTTTAGGCACATCAGGGGTTCTCCAAATGTAACATGGCATCTGATCTCAATTCCAGCCAATTCTGCGTAGAAAAAGTCAAACGGTGCTCCTTCTGTTCTGAGTTCTGCCATGCGCCCAAACAGTAGTTTACCCCCACATATGGGGTATCAGCGTACTTAGGACAAATTGCACTATAACTCTTGGGGTCCAATTTCTTCTTTTATTCTTGGGAAAATAAAAAATTGGGGGCAAAAATATCATTTTTGTGGAAAAAAATATGATTTTTTATTTTTTGGTTTTAAGTTATAAACTTGTGAAGCATTAAGGGGTTCCAAGTTCTCACCACACATCTAGATAAGTTCCTTGGGGGGTCTAATTTCCAAAATGTGGTCACTTGTGGAGGTTTCCACTGTTTAGGCACATCAGGGGCTCTCCAAACGCGACATGATGCCAGCAGACTATTCCATCAAAGTCTGCATTCCAAAACGTCACTATTTCCCTTCCGAGCCCTGACGTGTGCCCATTCAGTAGTTTTCTCCCACATATAGGGTATCAGCATACTCAGGACAAATTGAACAACAGCTTTTGGTGTCCAATTTCTCCCGTTACCCTTGGGAACATAAAAAACTGGGGACTAAATGTTTGTGGAAAAATTATGATTTTTTTATTTTCACGCTCGGGCGTTATAATCTTTAGTGAAACACCTGGGGGTTCAAAGTTCTCACCACACATCTAGATAAGTTTCTTGAGGGGTCTAGTTTCCAAACTGATGTCATTTGTGGGGGTTTCCACTGTTTAGGCACATCAGGGGCTCTTGTTATGAATGTGCTAGAGATGGTTTCTGAGCAGAGGCTCCCTCTGGTGGTTATAGACAGTACTGAACCTTTCAGCGAGGAATGGCAATCTGGGTTCACTGACTGGTCTGATATAAGGGAGGTTTCCCTTCCATGATGGTTGCCGGTGATCAATTGTTCTTGTCTCAATTGTGGTTCCTGGTTCATTTGGAAGTTGCTGAGTCTTGCCTGCATCTTCTGCTATCAGATAAGATATTTTCTGCTTTTATTTTAGTGCTTGCTTTTTGCATAGTTCCCTGCACTTCTGTGGAGGCCAGCCAGGTCCCCTCCAGGGGCTTGTGCTCCTCTCAGTTTGTCTGAAGCCACTGTTGTTTGTTCATTTGCTTTTTCCTGTTTTTTCAGTGGCTGTGGCTTAGTTTTGTTACACCAGAGATCTGATTTAGGTGGATGAGATCGTGTGATCTCAGGTGTTTTTGCAATCAGAAGAGTTGGTATTTTTTAGGGTTTTTTTTGGATTGCAGTGAGAATCCTTTCCTGTACTTTTCTGTCTAGACAGATTGGGCCCCAGCGTTTGCTCATTCTATTTTCTGTCTGTGTCCGTGTTTCTTCTTATCTAACCGCCATTACATGTTTGGGGGCTTCCTATTTTCTTTGGGGATCTGCTCCGGGGCAGATAGCTTTCTTCTTTCTGGCTTTAGGTGTAGTTATCTCTCAGGCTGTGACGAGGCGTCTAGGATCAACATAGGAATGCTCCACGGCTACCTCTAGTTGTGTGGTTAGTTCAGGTTACTGCAATTCAATAGGTTCCAGCCTCCCTGGTGTATTGCCGTATTTGCTTTTTCTCCTCAGCTACCAAAACATAACAGGCTCTCCAAACTCGACATGGCATCCAGCCAATTCTGCTTTGAAAAAGTCAAACAGCGCTCCAAATTGGCATTTGAAGAAAGGCGACATTGGTTGGAGGGGGCTGTCCATCCTATTGCTGTTATCACTGACCATAAGAAGTTGTCATATCTTCAATCGGCTAAACGTCTCAACCCTAGACAAGCTACATGGTCCATGTTTCTTGCTAGGTTCAATTTTGTTGTCACTTTCCATCCAGAGGTCAAAATGTCAAGGCTGATGCTTTGTTCTGGAGCTTCCCTGGTGGTGGTGACCATGAGAACAGTGCCCGATTTTACAGAGGCATTCTACCCTGAGCTGGAGGGTGAGGTGTTGGAGGTCCGGGGAGACTCCCTGCCTCCTGCCCTCCAGGAAGGTTATTTGTGCCATTTAAGCTGTGCCGCAAAGTAATTAAGGAACATCACAACCCCCCCAAATGGCCGTGGTTGCATCGGGATGTGGTTGAACACATATCTGCTTGTAGTATCTGCGGGCATTCTAAAGTATTGCATACCCCCGTCCGTCTGGTACTCTTCCACTACCTTTTCCTAGCAGACCACTGACACACTTGTCCATGGATTTTATTACTGACCTACCGGTATCTGTTGTTTTGGTGGTTGTAGATAGGTTCAGTAAAATGGGACACTTGGTCACATTACCGGCACTTCCGAATACCACAACTCTTGCTCAGGTGTTTATAAATGAGATCGTGAAGCTTTACGGGGTTCCCTCCGATGTGGTGTCAGGTCGGGGGACCCAATTTGTTTCCAAGTTCTGGAGGGCGTTCTATTCTCGACTGGGGGGGTAGCTATCATTTTACTCTGCTTTCCATCCCCAGTCGAATGGACAGACCGAGCGCGGTAATCAGAATTTGGAGATTTACCTCAGTTGTTTTGTCTCCGAAAATCAGGAGAATTGAGCATCCTACTTACAGCTGGCAGAATTTGCTATTAATAATTACCGTAAAAAATCTACCGACAGGTCACCGTTCTTTGTTGCATACTGTTACCATCCACAAATTGGTACTTTTAGCAGGAGAGGGGCTTTGAGAGTTCCGGAGGAGGAACGTTTTGCTTTGTCACTCTTCTCGGTGTGGCGGGGGGTTCTGAGTAATTTGAAGATTATGGGAGACAGGTACAAACGTATGGCTGAGATAAAACGCTTGCCAGGTCCAGACCTGAATGTGAATGACTTTGTGTGGTTGTCAACCAGAAATATCAGGTTTAAGGTTCCTTCCTGGAAGTTGGGACCTAGATTTATTATTATTGATAGCCGTCATTAACCCAGCAGTGTTTCATCCTGAGGTACTTCAGGCCCTTAAGATCCACAATGTCTTTCACAGGTCTTTGCTCAAGTAATATGTGGAACCTCTTGAGTCCTCACCCTTACCGCCACCCCCAATAATGGTTGATGGTAATCTAGAGTTCCAGATTTCGAGGATTGTAGGTTCTCGCCTCCAACGTCGTTCCCTACAATACTTCGTGTACTGGAAGGGTTACGGTCCAGAGGAAAGAATGTGGATTTCAGCATCAGAGGTGAATGCCCCAAGGCTGGTTTGTTCATTCCACACCTCTTAACCTGAGAAACCTGGTCCTAAGTGTCCGGAGGTCACTCGTAGAGCTGTCACGGATGTGTCAGAAGCAACAGACATTCGCTCTACATCTGGCTGCAGAAGGTCTCTGTGTTTGACATTGCAGATGCCTTTTCCTTCTGACTGTTGGACCCAGCAGCAACCTCCCTCTGGCTCTAATTGACATGCTTGGACCTTGGTGTTTATAAACTCGCATTCTTCTTCAGAGAGTCGCCGGTGATATTCCCATTTTCCCTTGTGAAGGCTTAGAGTGATAGCAGTTGGTTATCTTCCCCTCTGGTGCTGTTGGAGGACATTTGGTGTTATCTCTCTGAATGGGCTCAAGATAAGTTTCTTCCCCCTTGTTTGTATCCCTTCTGGTCTTTAGTATACAGTAGGGACTGACCAGTGCACATCCCCCCTTCCCTATTCAGGGCCTAGCTGTAGGGATATACAGGGCTTAGGTTCCTTTTTGGTGATTGGTGTGGAACCAATTTAGGGACAGTAGGGGAGGTAGGGTGTTATTAGACCTTCCTAGGGATCTCCACTCCCCCTTTCCCTAGCGTTTGGGCTTCCTTCCCCTCTTCCCCTTGTGTTGCCATTAGTCTTCCCACATTGTGCATGAAACATATACTGTTTCTACTCTGTGGAAATTGATGGCACTTTACTGGTGTGTGTGTGAAAAATTTTTTTAAATGAGGAGACTCCAAGGGTTGCCTGTAGTCGAAGGTGTGTCAGGGGCCTATTATACTGTTTCTACTCTGTGGAAATTGATGCCACTTTATTGGTGTGTGACAATTAGTTTTTGAAATGTGGAGACTCCAAGTTGGGTCTCTTTCATGTGTGTCGCCTGTAGCAGTAGGGCTCCCAGACCAGCAGGCCTGCACTCACTTTCATTCAACTACCTGTGTTACTTACTAGCCTTACATTTTTCTACCAATAATACTCTATGAATTTGATGTTTGTGCCACCTGAATGTGCATGCATAAGGAATCAGCACTCCCAGCAAAGAAGGCTTACACCGCTAACTTAACCACCAGGTCTTAAGTGAAGCTTCAATTCAAAGCTCTAAATGCTGGCCCACACCCTGATACTTCATGCATGGCCCATTACTGATTGCTTCTGTGCCATTAGCAAATTTCTACTGTGTGTCAAGTGGTGCCACTTTTAATGGTGTCTGCCCCTATTTTGAGCTGTTTGGGAAACTTTTTGTTACCCCTTAAGGTGTTGTTTATACATTTGATTTTGCCTCCCATTGAATTTAATGGGGTTCGGGTACATTTGTTGAACTGTTCGGCAAACATATTCGGTGAACATCGGGATGTTCACTGAACGAACTGAGCTGAAACTTGGAAGGTTCGCTCATGTCTTGTATCTAATAGGAATTTCAGTGCTTCAAACTATTATTCCTGGGAGCTTATGGCTGAAGTTCAGTTGACTGAGATGTCATGGTGTCTAAGGCCGCTGTCCACAGGTAATATTCCTAAACTGAAGGTCATACATTTGTGTCTATTTTTACACCTGTGTAAAATGGAACATTTTTTTCTCTTGCGTCATCCATTTTGACACTTTTTCCATCAGTTTTCTTGTCATCTGTTTTTAAAATCTGACTGTGGTAAATTGTCTACATTTGTATATATCTATTAACTCTTAACAAAAGAACAGTGAAAAACAGAAAGAACACAGATGGAAAACTGAAGTTAAAAGTAAGTTTTCTGTATGTGATCCATTTTATTTTATTCAAAAAAGAGCTGGAGCAGCACAGCAATACAACAATTGGGTGCAAATCCTCTTCAGCAATAATCCAATACTTGCCAACTTCAATAAATGACAAAAGGAGGCAGCACTCCATAGGTTTCCAATGAAAAAGTGGATTTTAATCAGACCCACATATAATGGCAACGTTTCGGCTCCATGAGCCTTTCTCAAGCCTGTGATCCATTTTATACAGATCTCCACAGTAACCCCTTTACCACCCAAGGTGGTTTGCACGTTAATGACCAGGCTGAATTTTACAATTGTTTGGCAGGAGTTCAGGTCATGCACTGTAATGCCACAGTCATGTTGTTTGTGGCATTACAGTGATTGGCTGGCCGCACAGCGTCATCAGGTCAATATCAGACCTGGCGCCGCCCTGCTCGGCACATTCAGCTCCGGACTCAGGCAGTGGAGAGTATCTGCTGAGATTGGGAGAGATTTGGAATGTTATTAGTTTGTGTGGGTATGTAAAGGGGTCCAGAGACTGGTTCATGCTTTCCCCCATTCGTTACATACATCCCAGAAGATTTGATATATTTTTGTGGTAATTTTATGTCGTGTAATGTCCTGTATATATACCGATCACCTCATATGTTTTATAATGCTGCTATAACGTATAATACATATATTCCTTGTGTTATGTAGGGAAAGTGTAAGGTTTAGACTCAGCCCACTGGGGGAGCACAATAGAGTAAGATAGGAACAAGTTAGACCAATAAGATTTAGTTAGGAGGGGCCAACTGGGAGTAAGTTAGTGAGTTTCCTGGTTTGTAGTCAGTAGGGCCTGGGTGCCTGGACAGGGCAGTTGTGACCCGCAACATTAAAGCTGAAGAGCCCAGCTCGTCCAGGGCCTAGGAGTAAAAGGTCACCCGGGAGGAGGAGGAATACAGAGCAGCATCAACATGATGACAGCTAATTACGTGGGATCAACTCCAAATGTCCGGGGCGAAACAGACAGGGGACTTCTGAAGCGAGTTAGGCTGGCCAGACAGAATGCTGCAGTAATAATAATAATAATAATCTTTATTTTTATATAGCGCTAACATATTCCGCAGCGCTTTACAGTTTGCACACATTATCGTTGCTGTCCCCGATGGGGCTCACAATCTAGATTCCCTATCAGTATGTTTTTGAAGTGTGGGAGGAAACCGGAGTACCCGGAGGAAACCCACGCAAACACGGGGAGAACATACAAACTCCTTGCAGATGTTGTCCTTGGTGGGACTCGAACCCAGGACTCCAGCGCTGCAAGTACCGAAGGCGATGGTACGACCCTGTGATATTCATGGAGAAGTGAGAGACAGCACAGGAAAAGGAAATGCTATACTTTGTGAGGATTCTTGTGCTGTACCTGTGACTGTACTGGATGAGCTCAGTAAAGTTGATTTATTGAAAATGGATCCGGACTCTGCCTGTCATTGTGTGCAGATGAAAGGGAAGAAGCCCTGGCAGATCGGGGAGGACCCTGACGGAACGGAGAGCGGACTGAAAGGTACGCTTCAGCATAGACAATGTATTTATGTGGCGGAAGGCCAGGGTATGACAAAGCACCCATTAAACCCTTCATGACCCAGCCTATTTTGACCTTAAAGACCTTGCCATTTTTTGCAATTCTGACCAGTGTCCCTTTATGAGGTAATAACTCAGGAACGCTTCAACGGATCCTAGCGATTCTGAGACTGTTTTTTTCGTGACATATTGGGCTTCATGATAGTGGTAAATTTAGGTCAATAATTATTGTGTTTATCTGTGAAAAAAATGGAAATTTGGCGAAAATTTTTAACATTTTGCAATTTTCAAACTTTGAATTTTTATTCTGTTAAACCAGAGAGTTCTGTGACACAAAATAGTTAATAAATAACATTTCCCACATGTCTACTTTACATCAGCACAATTTTGGAAACAAATTTTTTTTTGTTAGGAAGTTATAAGGGTTAAAAGTTGACCAGCGATTTCTCATTTTTACAACAAAAATTACAAAGCCATTTTTTTTACGGACCACCTCACATTTGAAGTCACTTTGAGGGGTCTATATGGCAGAAAATACCCAAATGTGACAACATTATAAAAACTGCACCCCTCAAGCTACTCAAAACTACATTTAAGAAGATTATTAACCCTTCAGGTGCTTCACAGGAACTAAAGCAACGTGGAAGGAAAAAAATGGACATTTTAATTTTTGCAACAAAAATTTTCTTTTAGCATCAATTTTTTCACTTTTGCATGGGCAACAGGATAAAATGGATCCTAAAATTTGTTGGGCAATTTCTCCTGAGTACACCGATAACCGATACCTCATATGTGGTCATAAACCACTCTTTGGGCGCACGGCAGGGCTCAGAAGGGAAGGAGCGCCATTTGACTTTTTGAATGGAAAATATGCTGGAATATTTAGCGGTTGCCATGTCGCATTTGGAGAGTCCCTGTGTGCCTAAACATTGGAGCTCCCCCACAAGTGACCCCATTTTGGAAACTAGACCCCCCAAGGAACTTATCTAGATGCATAGTGAGCACTTTGAACCCCCAGGTGCTACACAAATTGATCCGTAAAAAAAAGAAAGTACTTTTTTTTCACAAAAAATTTCTTTTAGCCTCAGTTTTTTCATTTTCACATGGGCAACAGGATAAAATGGATCCTAAAATTTTTTGGGCAATTTATCCTGAGTACACAGATACCTCATATGTGGTCATAAACCACTGTTTGGGCTCACTGCAGGGCCCAGAAGGGAAGGAGCACCATTTGACTTTTTGAATGGAAAATTAGCTCCAATTGTTAGCGGACACCATGACGCGTTTGGAGAGCCCCTGTGTGCCTAAACAGTGAAAAACAACCACATGTGACACCATTATGGAAACTAGACCCCTTATGGAACTTATCTAGATGTGTTGTGAGCACTCTGAACCCCCAAGTGCTTCACAGATGTTTATAACGCAAAGCAGTGAAAATAAAAAAATCATTTTTTTCCTCAAAAATTATTTTTTAGTCCGCTATTTTTTATTTTCACAAGGGTAAAAGGAGAAATTGGACCACAAAAGTTGTTGTGCAATTTGTCCTGAGTACACCAATACCCCATATGTGGGGGGAACCACTGTTTTGGCGCATGGGAGAGCTCAGAAGGGAAGGAGCACCATTTTGGAATGCAGACTTGATGAATGTTCTGCGGGCGTCATGTTGCGTTTGCAGAGCCCCTGATATGCCTAAACAGTAGAAACCCCCCACAAGTGACCCCATTTTGGAAACTAGACCTCCCAAGGAGCTTATCTAGATGTGTAGTGAGCACTTTGAACCCCCAAGTGCTTCACAGAAGTTTATAAACGCAGAGCAGTGAAAATAACAAAATCATTTTTGTTCCTCAAAAATCATTTTTTAGCCCGCTATTTTTTATTTTCCCAAGGGTAACAGGATAAATTGGACCCCAAAAGTTGTTGTCCAGTTTTTCCTGAGTACGCTGGTGCCCCATATGTGGGGGGGGTGAACCACTGTTTGGGCGCACAGCAGGGCTCAGAATGGAAGGGGCGCCATTTGACTTTTTAATAAAAAATTAGCTCCAATAGCTAGCGGACACCATGTCGTGTTTGGAGAGCCCCTGTGTGCCTAAACTTTGGAGCTCCCCCACAAATGACCCCATTTTGGAAACTAGACCCCCTAAGGAACTTATCTAGATGCACAGTGAGCACTTTGAACCCCCAGGTGCTTCACAGAAGTTTATAATGCAGAGCCGTGAAAATAAAAAATCATTTTTTTGTCTCAAAAAAATGATTTTTTAGCCCCCTATTTTTTATTTTCGCAATGGTTACAGGAGAAATTGAACATCAAAGGTTGTTGTCCAGTTTGTCCTGAGTACGCTGGTACCCCATATGTGGGGGGGAACCACTGTTTGGGCCCACGTCAGTTCTCGGAAGGAAAGTAGTGACGTTTTGAAATGCCGACTTGATGGAATGGTCTGCGGGCGTCATGTTACGTTTGCAGAGCCCCTGATGTGCCTAAACAGTAGAAACTCCCTACAAGTGACCCCATTTTGGAAACTAGACCCCGCAAGGAACTTATCTAGATGTGTGGTGAGCACTTTGAATCCCCAAGGGCTACACAAGTTTATAACGCCCAGGCATAAAAATAAAAAAATCATATTTTTTCCACAAACATGATCTTTTAGTCCCCAATTTTTTTTATTTTCCCAAGGGTAACAGGAGAAATTAGACCCCAAACGTTGTTGTCCAATTTGTCCTGAGTACGCTGATATCCCATATGTTGGAGAAAACTACTGTATGGGCACACGTCGGGGCTCGGAAGGGAAGTAGTGACATTTTGAAATTCCGACTTGATGGAATGGTCTGCGGGCATCATGTTACGTTTGCAGAGCCCCTGATGTGCCTAAACTGTGGAAACCCCCCCAAGTGACCCCATTTTGGAAACTAGACCACCCAAGGAACTTATCTAGATGTGTAGTGAGCACTTTGAACCCCCAAGTGCTTCACAGAAGTTTATAACCCAGAGCCATGAAAATAAAAAATCATTTTTTTTCCCTCAAAAAATGATTTTATAGACTACATTTTTTTATTTTCACAAGGGTAACAGGACATATTGGACCCCAAAAGTTGTTGTCCTGTTTGTCCTGAGTACGCTGGTACCCCATATGTGGGGGGGAACCACTGTTTGGGCACACGTCGGGGCTCGGAAGGGAAGTAGTGACGTTTTGAAATTCCGACTTGATGGCATGGTCTGCGGGCATCATGTTACGTTTGCAGAGCCCCTGATGTGCCTAAACTGTGGAAACCCCCCCCAAGTGACCCCATTTTGGAAACTAGACCACCCAAGGAACTTATCTAGATGTGTGGTGAGCACTTTGAATCTCCAAGTTCTTCACAGAAGTTTATAATGCAGAGCCGTGAAAATAAAAAATCATTTTTTTTCCACAAACATGATCTTTTAGTCCCCAATTTTTTTCCCCTAGGGTAACAGGAGAAATTAGACCCCCCAAAGTTGTTGTGCAATTTTTCCTGAGTACGCTGATACCCCATATGTGGGGGTAAAACCACTGTTTGGGCACACTTCGGGGCTCGGAATAAAGGGAGCACTGTTTGACTTTTTGAACGCAAAATTTGCAGGAATCAATGGTGGCGCCATGTCGCGTTTGGAGACCCCCTGATGTGCTTAAATAGTGGAAACCCCTCTATTCTAACTCCAACCCTAACCCCAACACACCCCTAACCACAACCCTAACCCCTACACACCCCTAACCCTAATCCAAACCCTAACCATAACCCTAACCCCAACACACCCCTAACCATATTCCCAACCCTAACCATAACCCTAACCACAAGCCTAACCCTAACCCAAACCCTAACTCTAATTCCAACCCTAACCCTAATTCTAACCATAAACCTAATTCCAACCCTAACCCAAATTCCAACCCTAACCCTAATTCTAACCGTAACCCTAATTCTAACCCTAATGCTAAAGGCTAGGTTCACATTACGTTTTATCAACACATAGCGCTGATGGGCTGGTAATGGTATAGCATAACGCGATCGCGTTATGCTATACCCGCTAGCGCAGAGGTATCAGCAGATGATTCATCTGCGCTAGCGGTGACAGAGCCCAGACGCTGCAGGCCGCGTCCGAGGCTCCATCACTGAATGACTGCACGTCCCGAACGGATGCCGCTTTACAGCATGCGTCGCGATGTGCCTGCAAATGGGGGTGAATGGCAGCATTAACGGACTGCGTTAACACCGCGTCATACCGTGGTGTAATGCAGTCCGTCTAACGGACTGCCATAGATCGATATGAATCCAGCCTAACCCTAACTATAACCCTAACCCTAATGTTAACCCTAATCCTAACCCTAAGGCTAGGTTCACATTACGTTTTACCAGCTTGTTCAACACATAGCGTTGACCGGCTGATAACGGTATAGCATAACGCGATCGCGTTATGCTATACCTGCTAGCGCAGAGGAATCAACAGATGATTCATCTGCGCTAGCGATGATGGAGCCCAGACGCTGCAGCCCGCGTCCGAGGCTCCGTCACTGAATGACGGCACGTCGCGAACGCATGTCGCTTTACAGCATGTGTTGCGATGCGCCCGCAAATGGGGGTGAATGGTAGCGTTAACGGACTGCGTTACACCGCGTTATACCGCGGTGTAACGCAGTCCGTCTAACGGACTGCCATAATGTGATATAAATCCAGCATAATTCTAATGCTAACACTAACCCTAAGGCTAACCCTAACCCTAACCTAACCCTAACTGTAATTCTAACCCTAATAGAAAAAAAAATATTTTATTTTTTGTCCCTACCTATGGGGGTGATAAAGGGGGCTTTTATTTATATTTTTTTATTTTGATCACTGTGAGAGTTTATCACAGTGATCAAAATAATTTTTTGGATTTTAGAAGGCACACTGCGCATGTGCCGGCCGGCGGGCGCACTGCGCATGCGCCCGCCATTTTCCAAGATGGCGGCACGCATGAAGTGTCCCGGACAGACGCCGGGATGGATCCACGGGCACCAGAAGACCGGGAGAGATGAGATGACACTGGGGGGGATCGGAAGGCGGGGGGCAGCGGACCGGAGCGGAGGGGAGAGGACCGGAGCGCAGGGCATCAGATAATAACGGTGGTGACCGATCGCTGCCATGAAATCGGTGGTGGCGGCCGATCACCGCCGTTACTCGGTGTGGGGGGGTCGTAACTCGGTGTCCAGCCATGGCCGATGCTATTGCAGCATCGGCCATGGCTGGATTGTAATATTTCACCAAATTTCATTGGTGAAATATTACAAATCGGTCTGATTGGCTGTTTCACTTTTAACAGCCAATCAGAGCGATCGTAGCCACGTGGGGGTTAAGCCACCCCCACTGTGGTGATGCTCAAAGGGTCTTGTGCCTGCGGGTTGGGTGACCTTTTAGTGACCCCGGTCACCCGACCCGCAGGAACATGGTTTATAGCATGACGCCTACGTAGGTGTCATGGGTCGGGATGCCACTGGTTTTCATGACGCCTACGTAGGCGTCATGGGTCGGGAAGGGATTAAGAGCCCCGACTACAGCCCTGGTCCCCTTTACAGGTATACCATTGTTGAATCCACATATCCAGCTAAACCAACAGTCCTTCTAAGGACTAATTACGGGGTATATATTCATCAGTGCTAGGTAGGCAGGCAGTATATGTGTATATATAGATATCAGTGCTAGGTAGGCAGGCATTGCATTGTATGTGGCATACTTTATTGCATACAGCAAGAGGGTCCATTCCATTACTGTCTGCTGCTGCCTAGACAGCGGAGACCCGTGTGTCGTAAACAGTGCCTTCCACCCTGCCACCAATCCCGGAAAGACAACGCAAACAGGCCTAGATGGGTTGAACAAGGTTGGTCACAGTTTATTAATTTGATCAGCAGGGAGAGGCAATTACATCTCGCAACGGGCTCACAGCCGAAGGCCCAGTCCACGACTGACAGGCGGGCAGCCAATGAGCGGCTACGAACCTTTGCACCTCTCTACACCTCTCTACACTTCCGCTGTGACTTAATCATGACAGCATTATTACATTTTTTTTATACATATTTCACATATTACAAATTTCACGTTTATTCTAACGGCACGGGATATCGATGAATATGTAAGGGAGGGAGGGTGGGATAGCTTCCAGGTGGTCAGCCGGGAGAAGAGGAGGGTCCTGACCTCGGGCACCTGAATTTAACCCTTGTGGGTGTGGCCGGACGCCCCTTCCTCTTTCTTCCCGTTGGTCAACTGGGCATACCAATTAGTGCATCACCTGGGGCGAGTATTGGGAAGGGGGAATTGGCACTACACAGTTTCCTACTAGCTTTACCCATAGGGGCTCCGCAGTCAGAGGCTTGTTCACTATGCGGTACCGTGCCTGCCATTACAAATATTAACCGTATATACATAGCCCTAGGTATCTGTGGCCAGGAATAAAATGTTTATGTGTGATTTTTTTATTGTTTTATTTTGAATGGGGCGAAAGGGGGGTGATTTAAACTTTAATATTTTTTTTATTTTTTTCATATTTTTTAAAACATTTTTTTTAAATTTTGGCATGCATTAAAAGCCTCCATGGAAGGCTAGAAGCTGCCACAACTCGATCGCCTCTGTTACATACAGGCTATGATTAGATCGCCTATATGCAGCAGAATTACAGCATTGCTATGAGTGCCGACCACAGGTTGGCACTCATAGCAATCCGGCATCAACAACCATAGAGGTCTCAAGGAGAGCTCTGGTTGTTGTGCCAATGCATCGCTGACCCCCGATCACGTGACGGGGGTCAGCGATGCACATATTTCTGGCCCGGTGGCCGGAAGCGCTTGTTAAATGCCACTGTCGGAGTTTGACAGCGGCATTTAACTAGTTAATAGGCGTGAATGGATCGCGATTCCACCTGCGCCTATTGCGGGCACATGTCCTCTTCTTAGCTTCCCATCGTGGCTCCGGCGCAGGCGCACTGCTCTACCCTGGTGAGGGCAGAGCAGAGTACTGCATTGCACAGGCGCCGGACCTCTCTGACCTTTCCCGGCGCCTGAGCACTGCAGTATTCTGTTCTGCCCTCACCAGGGCAGAGCAGTGCGCCTGCGCCGGAGACATGATGGGAAGCTAAGAAGAGGAGGGCTTCGCTAGAAGATGGGAGGCGCCGGACCAGACCGCGACGCCCATCGGACCAGACCGGACGGCGGACCGCCCCTGGCTGAGTATAATATAACTCGTGTTTCTTCTCTTTCAAGTGACATCGGGGGCTTATCTACAGCATTAAGAGAATGCTGTAGATAAGCCCCTGATGGAGGTGGCTACAGCTGATGGTCGAAAAATGGGGTGACAGATTCCCTTTAACAAAAAAGGTGTTACCTAACAGGCTAGATATTTTAAACTGTTGTTTTCCCGCACACGGATCACATATAAGTTCACTCCAAAGTCAGGCATTTGTAGCAAAAGTGCAAAATATTGCAGTGCATTTAAAATGGGCATGGCACGTGCCAAAGGATGGGGAAGTGGACGTGATGATGAGGGTGCATACAGAGGGCGAGTCCGAGGACATGGGCAAGCTAAAATTGACCCACAACAAACACCCACAGCTTCTCGCTCGACCTTCCTGTCACAATTACTAGGGGACCGCAGCAGCACACCACTATTGAACCCAGAGCAGTGTAAAATGGTTGTTGGTTGGACAGCGGATAATACTTTCAATCAGTTTGCCACCACTACCACCACCCTGTTTTCCACACGGTCAGGTCTGAGTAGTCGTGATTGTGGACCGCATATTCCTCACCCTGATTCTTCTTCCTCCCACAATGCTGAGTGCCGTGAGACAACTGATACCACACTTGGACACTCCGAAGAGTTGTTCATTTGTCAATTTACAGATTGGGGCCTCTTTCCCGATGCAGTTGAAGTGGGGGAAGACGAGATTGCATGTATCGATGCTCAAATTCTTGAGCAGCCTCGTTCACCCAAAGGCGACGGTGGGAACGTGTCACAAGTGTCACAAGAGGTGGACGATGATGAGACACAATTGCCCAGAAGTCAGGAGGAGGACCAGGGTGCGGAAGAGGAAGACGAGGTGGTGGATGATTTAGTAACTGACCCAACCTGCAAGGAGGACATGCAGAGTAAGGACAGCAGCACACAGGGGGGAGGGAGTCGTAGCACCCCAACAGGCAGGAAGAAGCATTGTGTTAGCCGCAGACAAAAGACAGTCAACCATTCCCCGTAACACCAACGCGACGGAAGTTGCCAGTACAAGTGTTAGGTCTTCCCGAGTCTGGTTGTTTTTTTAAAGACTCTGCCAATAACCCCAAACAGGCCATTTGCACCACCTGTCAGGCCCGCATCAGCAGGGGTAGCAAAATTACCAGTCTGACCACCACTAGCATGATCAGGCACATGGCAGCAAAGCACCAAACTTTGTGGGCCGAACCCCAGGGTCCAGGAACAGTGTCTGTGGGTGACACCAGTGCTTCTTCCACTGTTGTGCATGCAAGCCAATCCCCTGTCCATGGTGCCTGTGAAGATACCTCCTGTCCGGCACCTGTCGTTGCACACACTCAACTAGCACCATCATCAAGCTCGTCCACGTCCATACCCCAGTCCTTGGAACACAAGAGGAAATACGCTGTCAATGCCCCACAGGCCACACTACTAAATTCACAAATTTCTCATCTGCTTGCGCTCAAAATGTTGCCTTTTAGGCTAATGGAGATGGAAGCTTTCCGCAACTTGATGACGGTGGCTGTCCCAAGGTACTCGATCCCCAGTCACCACTATTTCTCCCGGTGTGCTGTCCCCGCATTACACAAGCACGTGTCCAACAACATTAGCAGTGCCCTCAACAATGCTGTTACTGGGAAAGTCCACTTAGCCACGGACACGTGGGCAAGTGCTTCTGGGCAGGGACGGTACATCTTGCTGACGGCACACTGGGTTAACATAGTGGAAGCTCGGACCCAGTTGGACATTGGTATGGAACACGTCCTCCCGACGCCGAGGATTGCGGGCTCTACATCAATCAGGGTTGCCCCCCCAGTCTACAGCTACTGCACCTCCTCCTCTTCAGCCTCCATCTCCGAAATGAGCACACCAGTCACAAGCTGGAAGCACTGCCGCACTGGCTCAGCCAAGCGGCAACAGGCTGTACTGAAGCTAATATGCTTAGGTCACAAACCGCACAATGCAGAAGAGTTGTGGACAGCTCTGAAAGAGCAGTCATACCTGTGGCTGACAACGCTGGACCTACAGTCAGGCATTGTTGTGTGTGACAATGGCTGGAGCCTGGTGGCAGCTTTGAAGCGAGGCGAGCTCACACAAGTACCATGCCTGGCCCATGTGCTTAACCTCATTTTTCAATGGTTTCTCAAAAGCTACCAGGAGCTGCCGAATCTGCTTGTTAAAGTACACCGCCTGTGTGTCCATTTCAGAAAGTCAGCTCCAGCTTCTGCCACCCTAGCCATGCTTCAGCAGTGTTTGCAACTTCCGGCTCACCGACTGGTGTGTGATGTCCCCACGCATTGGAACTCTACACTGCAGATGTTGAAAAAAGAATTTGTGAGCAGAAGAGGGCAGTTGTTGACTACCAGCATCAACAAGGCCGTCGAGACTCCACACATAAGACCTCAGGAGTGGACATGGGTGTCAGACATATGTATCATCCTACAAAACTTTTAGGAGTCCACCAAGATGGTGATCGGCAATGATGCCATAATTAGCATCACCATCCCACTTCTCTGTGTTCTGTAACGCTCTCTGCTCACAATCAAAGAGGATGCATTGCAGGCAAAGCTCGATGAGTTGGAGCAAGGAGCCATACAGGGTGATTACACACAGCTGTTGTGAATGTTTTGGAAATGAATTCTGAGCAGAAGCTCCCTCTGGTGGTTACAAACAGTACTGAACCATTCAATGAAGATTGGCAATCAGGAGTCACGGACTGGCTTGATATAAGGGAGGTTCCCTCCCATCATGGTTGCCAGTGATCAATTGTTCTTGTCTCAACTGTGGTTCCTGGTTCACTTGGAAGCTTTCTGAGTCTTTTCTGTTTTTGTTTTTGTGCTTACCATTTGCATATTTCTCTGCATTTCTGTGAGGTTAGCCAGGTCCCCCCCCGGGGTGCTTGGGCTCCTCTCAGTTCTGCTGGAGCCACTGTTATTTATTCATTTGCCTTTTCCAGTTTTTTCAGTGGCTGCGGCTTAGTTTTGTTACACCAGAGAACTGATTTAGGTGGTAGAGGTCGTGTGATCTCAGGTGTTTTTGCAATCAGTAGCGTTGGCATTTTTTAGAGTTTTTTTGGATTGCAGTGAGTATCCTTTCTATCCTTTTCTGTCTGTCCGGGTGTTGACTCTGTTGTGGAGCGTATGCAGCAGATTTGGGACCAGGTAGTGGAGAGGTTGTTCCTCTCTCAGGAGAAGGCCCAGCGGTTTGCCAACCGGCATAGGACTGATGGTCCTCGGTTTAAAGTGGGGGACTTGGTCTGGTTGTCCTCAAGAAATATCCCTATGAGAGTTGCATCTCCTAAGTTTAAGCCTAGGTTCATTGGACCTTATAAGATCATGGAGATTCTTAATCCTGTTACCTTTTGTTTACTTCTTCCAGGGACATTTAAGATCCATAACGTGTTCCACAAGTCCTTATTGAAGAGGTTTGTCGAGCCAGTGGTTCCTATGGCTGTGCCTCCTGACCCTGTTTTGGTTGAGGGCAATCTGGAGTATGTGGTTGATAAAATATTGGATTCTCGTTTTTCTAGACGGAAACTCCAGTATTTGGTTAAGTGGAGAAGTTATGGTCAGGAGGACAATTCTTGGGTGTTTGCTTTGGACATCCATGCTAGGAGACTGTTCCGTGTGTATCACCGAGCTCATCCTGACCGACCTGGTTGCACAAATGAGGGTTCGGTGACCCCTCCTCAAGGGGGGGTACTCTTGTGAATATTTTGGAAATGAATTCTGAGCAGAAGCTCCCTCTGGTGGTTACAAACAGTACTGAACCATTCAATGAGGATTGGCAATCAGGAGTCACGGACTGGCTTGATATAAGGGAGGTTCCCTCCCATCATGGTTGCCGGTGATCAATTGTTCTTGTCTCAACTGTGGTTCCTGGTTCACTTGGAAGCTTTCTGAGTCTTGCCTCTTCTTCTGCTTTCAGATAAGATATTTTCTGTTTTTGTTTTTGTGCTTACCATTTGCATATTTCTCTGCATTTCTGTGAGGTTAGCCAGGTCCCCCCCGGGGGGCTTGGGCTCCTCTCAGTTCCGCTGGAGCCACTGTTATTTATTCATTTGCCTTTTCCAGTTTTTTCAGTGGCTGCGGCTTAGTTTTGTTACACCAGAGAACTGATTTAGGTGGTAGAGGTCATGTGATCTCAGGTATTTTTGCAATCAGTAGCGTTGGCATTTTTTAGGTTTTTTTTTGGATTGCAGTGAGCATCCTTTCTATCCTTTTCTGTCTAGGCAGATTGGGCCCCAGCGTTTGCTCATACTATTTTCTGTCTGTGTCTGTATTTCCTCTTGTCTAACCGCCATTACATGTTTGGGGGCTTCCTATGTTCTTTGGGGATCTGCTCCGGGGCAGATAGCTTTCCTCTTTCTATCTTTAGGTGTAGTTAATCTCGCAGGCTGTGAAGAGGCGTCTAGGACCAACATAGGAACGCTCCACGGCTGCCTTTAGTTGTGGTGGTTAGTCAGGGCACTGCAATCCAATAGATTCCAACCTCTCTGGTGTATTGCCGTTTTTGCCTGCTCTCCTCAGCTACCAAAACATAACACACAGCTCAGCCTCATGTCATCCCAACGTAGATTGGTTGACAATGAGGAGGAGGAAGAACAGGAGCTAATTTCATGCGCTATAGACGGTACTACAAGAACAACTGTGATACCATCTGTTCACCATGGATGGCCTGAGCACAGGGAGGAGGAGGAAGAGGAGGAGGAGGACAGCATGGTCAGTCATCCTCTTGTTGAGAACATGGAAGTCTTGCCTGTTATCACGTATGTAACATACCATGAAATCTGGCCTTCACCAACACTGTCTGATGACAAATGCACATCTGTTAGCACGCATGGCTGACTTTATATTGCGCTGCCTTTCCCGTGACCCTCATATTCTCAAAATTTTGGGTGACAGTCATTACTGGTTATACAAAAAAAAGGCTGCACTCAAGCATACTAAAGCATGACAACATGGAATCCATGAAATTTAGAATAGCAATATGGCTTTGGAATATAAGGTAAAATTTGAGACGCTTAGTATAAACATTTGGCCAAACATTTTAAAGCCCACCAACCATCGTCAAGGTGGTCTCAATTCTGGTGAGTCCCTGACCTAATGTGAACATACCTCTATTAGGCTGATATCTGAATTTCTGGGTGAATATGCACCTCTGTCAGTAATGCCTGCATTTATGGGTAAAGTAGGGACCTGGTGTAAATAAAATCACCACCTGGTGGGGGCGGAGTGCTCGGTCAGCAAGCTAACATTCAATAGACAAAAAAACCTGACTGGCACATCCAGACTAATGTGAAATAGGTGCAAAATAAGGGAAGCTACCCCCATGTAAAACATACAAAAAAAGGCTGCACTCAAGCATACTAAAGCATGACAACATGGAATCCATGAAATTTAGAATAGCAATATGGCTTTGGAATATAAGGTAAAATTTGAGACGCTTAGTATAAACATTTGGCCAAACATTTTAAAGCCCACCAACCATCGTCAAGGTGGTCTCAATTCTGGTGAGTCCCTGACCTAATGTGAACATACCTCTATTAGGCTGATATCTGAATTTCTGGGTGAATATGCACCTCTGTCAGTAATGCCTGAATTTATGGGTAAAGTAGGGACCTGGTGTAATTAAAATCACCACCTGGTGGGGGCGGAGTGCTCGGTCAGCAAGCTAACATTCAATAGACAAAAAAACCTGACTGGCACATCCAGACTAATGTGAAATAGGTGCAAAACAAGGGAAGCTACCCTCATGTAAAACATACAAAAAAGGCTGCACTCAAGCATACTAAAGCATGACAACATGGAATCCATGAAATTTAGAATAGCAATATGGCTTTGGAATATAAGGTAAAATTTGAGACGCTTAGTATAAACATTTGGCCAAACATTTTAAAGCCCACCAACCATCGTCAAGGTGGTCTCAATTCTGGTGAGTCCCTGACCTAATGTGAACATACCTCTATTAGGCTGATATCTGAATTTCTGGGTGAATATGCACCTCTGTCAGTAATGCCTGCATTTATGGGTAAAGTAGGGACCTGGTGTAAATAAAATCACCACCTGGTGGGGGCGGAGTGCTCGGTCAGCAAGCTAACATTCAATAGACAAAAAAACCTGACTGGCACATCCAGACTAATGTGAAATAGGTGCAAAATAAGGGAAGCTACCCCCATGTAAAACATACAAAAAAAGGCTGCACTCAAGCATACTAAAGCATGACAACATGGAATCCATGAAATTTAGAATAGCAATATGGCTTTGGAATATAAGGTAAAATTTGAGACGCTTAGTATAAACATTTGGCCAAACATTTTAAAGCCCACCAACCATCGTCAAGGTGGTCTCAATTCTGGTGAGTCCCTGACCTAATGTGAACATACCTCTATTAGGCTGATATCTGAATTTCTGGGTGAATATGCACCTCTGTCAGTAATGCCTGAATTTATGGGTAAAGTAGGGACCTGGTGTAATTAAAATCACCACCTGGTGGGGGCGGAGTGCTCGGTCAGCAAGCTAACATTCAATAGACAAAAAAACCTGACTGGCACATCCAGACTAATGTGAAATAGGTGCAAAACAAGGGAAGCTACCCCCATGTAAAACATACAAAAAAAGGCTGCACTCAAGCATACTAAAGCATGACAACATGGAATCCATGAAATTTAGAATAGCAATATGGCTTTGGAATATAAGGTAAAATTTGAGAAGCTTAGTATAAACATTTGGCCAAACATTTTAAAGCCCACCAACCATCGTCAAGGTGGTCTCAATTCTGGTGAGTCCCTGACCTAATGTGAACATACCTCTATTAGGTTGATATCTGAATTTCTGGGTGAATATGCACCTCTGTCAGTAATGCCTGCATTTATGGGTAAAGTAGGGACCTGGTGTAATTAAAATCACACCTGGTGGGGGCGGAGTGCTCGGTCAGCAAGCTAACATTCAATAGACAAAAAAACCTGACTGGCACATCCAGACTAATGTGAAATAGGTGCAAAATAAGGGAAGCTACCCCCATGTAAAACATACAAAAAAAGGCTGCACTCAAGCATACTAAAGCATGACAACATGGAATCCATGAAATTTAGAATAGCAATATGGCTTTGGAATATAAGGTAAAATTTGAGACGCTTAGTATAAACATTTGGCCAAACATTTTAAAGCCCACCAACCATCGTCAAGGTGGTCTCAATTCTGGTGAGTCCCTGACCTAATGTGAACATACCTCTATTAGGCTGATATCTGAATTTCTGGGTGAATATGCACCTCTGTCAGTAATGCCTGAATTTATGGGTAAAGTAGGGACCTGGTGTAATTAAAATCACCACCTGGTGGGGGCGGAGTGCTCGGTCAGCAAGCTAACATTCAATAGACAAAAAAACCTGACTGGCACATCCAGACTAATGTGAAATAGGTGCAAAACAAGGGAAGCTACCCCCATGTAAAACATACAAAAAAAGGCTGCACTCAAGCATACTAAAGCATGACAACATGGAATCCATGAAATTTAGAATAGCAATATGGCTTTGGAATATAAGGTAAAATTTGAGAAGCTTAGTATAAACATTTGGCCAAACATTTTAAAGCCCACCAACCATCGTCAAGGTGGTCTCAATTCTGGTGAGTCCCTGACCTAATGTGAACATACCTCTATTAGGTTGATATCTGAATTTCTGGGTGAATATGCACCTCTGTCAGTAATGCCTGCATTTATGGGTAAAGTAGGGACCTGGTGTAATTAAAATCACCACCTGGTGGGGGCGGAGTGCTCGGTCAGCAAGCTAACATTCAATAGACAAAAAAACCTGACTGGCACATCCAGACTAATGTGAAATAGGTGCAAAACAAGGGAAGCTACCCTCATGTAAAACATACAAAAAAAGGCTGCACTCAAGCATACTAAAGCATGACAACATGGAATCCATTAAATTTAGAATAGCAATATGGCTTTGGAATATAAGGTAAAATTTGAGACGCTTAGTATAAACATTTGGCCAAACATTTTAAAGCCCACCAACCATCGTCAAGGTGGTCTCAATTCTGGTGAGTCCCTGACCTAATGTGAACATACCTCTATTAGGTTGATATCTGAATTTCTGGGTGAATATGCACCTCTGTCAGTAATGCCTGCATTTATGGGTAAAGTAGGGACCTGGTGTAATTATAATCACCACCTGGTGGAGGCGGAGTGCTCGGTCAGCAAGCTAACATTCAATAGACATAAAAACCTGACTGGCACATCCAGACTAATGTGAAATAGGTGCAAAACAAGGGAAGCTACCCCCATTTAAAACATACAAAAAAAGGCTGCACTCAAGCATACTAAAGCATGACAACATGGAATCCATGAAATTTAGAATAGCAATATGGCTTTGGAATATAAGGTAAAATTTGAGACGCTTAGTATTGTAAGATTCTGTGTACATGTTCCTGAAACTCAGTTTTTCCGTCAGCCATTTTACTTTCTGTCTTGCTGCAGCTGTCTTGCCCTCAGTCAATATGGAGTTTCCAGCTTGCATGTTCCCGCCCTGATTCTCTCCCTCTTGCTTCTTAAGCAGCCACAGCTGAGCAATCAGTGCTTCAGAATCAAGCCTGCAGTGAACCTGTGACCTGACTCCTGGAAGCCTTGGACCTTGTACTCCAGTTATTTCCTATTGTGGAACTTTGGAACACTCGTGGACTTTGGAACCTTGCTATTTGATAAATCCACGTTTGCATGGACTTATGGTAACAGAGAGAGATCCTGAACCTGTTGTGAGAGTGATTGCTGAGCTTAAGTTACTCTGGCCTGCTGTGTCTCCTGCTTTTGTATCTGCAAACTGTGTGACTATTATTGCCACTTGTATGAAGTAATACAAGACCTTCTATATCAAACCTGTGACTCCTGTGTTTTCATCGCACCCAAGCACAAGACACTATATGAACTGTACTCCTTACATTACAAGTATAAACATTTGGACAAACATTTTAAAGCCCACTAACCATCGTCAAGGTGGTCTCAATTCTGGTGAGTCCCTGACCTAATGTGAACATACCTCTATTAGGCTGATATCTGAATTTCTGGGTGAATATGCACCTCTGTCAGGAATGCCTGCATTTATGGGTAAAGTAGGGACCTGGTGTAATTAAAATCACCACCTGGTGGGGGCGGAGTGCTCGGTCAGCAAGCTAACATTCAATAGACAAAAAAAACCTGACTGGCACATCCAGACTAATGTGAAATACATTAGGTGGTCCCTACTTTACCCATAAATGCAGGCATTACTGACAGAGGTGCATATTCACCCAATAATTAAGATATCAGCCTAATAGAGGTATGTTCACATTAGGTCAGGGACTCACCAGAACTGAGACCACCTTGACGATGGTTGGTGGGTTTTAAAATGTTTGGCCAAATGTTTATACTAAGCATCTCAAATTTTACCTTATATTCCAAAGCCATATTGCTATTCTAAATTTCATGGATTCCATGTTGTCATGCTTTAGTATGCTTGAGTGCAGCCTTTTTTTGTATGTTTTACATGGGGGTAGCTTCCCTTGTTTTGCATCTATTTCACATTAGTCTGGATGTGCCAGTCAGGTTTTTTTGTCTATTGAATGTTAGCTTGCTGACCGAGCACTCCGCCCCCACCAGGTGGTGATTTTAATTACACCAGGTCCCTACTTTAACTTGCCTTCATAATAGAGGTGGATGCTTCAGACTGTGCCGTTGGAGCTATACTCTCTCAGAGAACAGGTGAGAAGAATGTCTTGCATCCCTGTGCCTTCTTTTCCCAGCAGTTGTCTTCGGCTGAGAGGAACTACGATGTGGGCAATAGAGAGTTGTTGGCCATTATTGCCGCCTTCAAAGAATGGAGGCACCTTCTTCAGGGAGCTGCACAGCAAATAGTCGTCCTGACAGACCATCGTAACCTTGAATTTATCAGGTCGGCTAAGTGCCTGACTCCTCGCCAGGCTCGCTGGAATCTTTTCTTAAACCAATTTAATTTTATCATTTCTTATAGACCAGGATCGCGCAATGGAAAGGCTGATGCACTCTCTAGGATTCATTCAGCAGAGACACGTCCACTTACTCCTCCTAAGACTATTCTTCCTGACTCTAGATTCCCGGGAGTGATTCATAATCAAGACCTACTTAAGGACATCAAGGAAGCATACCATGCGGATTCCTTTTTGGCACAACCCCAAGGGACGTAAGTCTTGTCTTTAAGAATGGTGTGTGGATTCAGGGACAACGTCTGTATATTCCTGAAACAGTCAGATTAAGAGTATTGCAACTCATTCACGATTCCAAGATAGCTGGGCATAGAGGAATTCTAAAGACACAGGAATTTCTTTCTCGTTTCTTTTGATGGCCCACTTGCAGGAAGGATGTTTTAAACTATGTCACTTCATGTGAAGTCTGTGCAAGATGCAAAACACCTCGCTCCTCACCAACTGGTCTGTTGCAACCTCTTCCCACCCCGTCCCGCCCGTGGGGATCCATTTCTATGGACTTCATTGTGGAGTTACCAACCTCTCAAGGGAAGAACACCATTCTAGTGGTGGTTGATCGTTTAACAAAAGCAGCTCATTTTATCCCTTGTGTCGGCTTACCCACTGCAAGACAGACATCAGATTTGATGATTAAAAATGTGTTTCGTTTACATGGAGTACCAGATGAGGTTATTTCGGATCGAGGGGTGCAATTCACTTCAAGGCTTTGGCAAAATTTCTGTGCAGCATTGGACATTAAAGTGAACCTTTCTTCTGCTTTTCATCCTCAGACTAATGGACAGACGGAACGAACCAATCAGACCCTGGAGCAGTATCTTCGCTGCTTTATCTGCCACCTACAGGATGATTGGGTGGATCTACTTCCACTGGCTGAGTTCTCTTATAACAACTCTCAGAGCGCCTCCACTAAGCAGTCTCCTTTTTACTCCAATTTAGGTTATCATCCTAATATTCTTCCTCGATTTCCCATAGAAACGCCTTTGCCAGCAGTGGCTGAAAGAATCACGTCTTTACAAAAGAATATGGATCTTCTAAAGGGAAATCTGGAATTGGCTCAGGAAAGGTACAAGAAAGCCGCAGATAAATTTCGTAAACCTGCACCAGCTTTCAAGGTAGGAGACCTGGTCTGGCTGTCAACCAGAAATCTTAAGTTAAGAATTCCATCATCTAAGTTGGGACATAAATACATTGGACCTTATAAAATCAGTAAAATTATAAGTGCTGTCGCTTGTCGTCTTCAACTGCCCAGAACTATGAGAATCCACCCTGTCTTTCATGTATCTCTACTAAAGGCTGCGACACCCAATACGTTTCCTGGACGTTCTTCTCCTTGCCCTGACCCAGTGCTAGTCGATGGTCAGGAAGAATTTGTGGTGGAAAGGATTCTAGATTCCAGGTTGTATAGAAATCAGTTACAATATTTGATTAAATGGCAGGGCTACCCAGTGGAGGACAATTCATGGGAACCAGTCAATAACGTTAATGCTCCTCGCTTGCTCCGTCAGTTTCATCAGAGGTACCCACACAAGCCTGGTCTGAGGTCATCCGGAGGTTGTCCCAAAGGGGGGGAGTAATGTAAGGTTCTGTGTACATGTTCCTGAAACTCAGTTTTTCCGTCAGCCATTTTACTTTCTGTCTTGCTGCAGCTGTCTTGCCCTCAGTCAATATGGAGTTTCCAGCTTGCATGTTCCCGCCCTGATTCTCTCCCTCTTGCTTCTTAAGCAGCCACAGCTGAGCAATCAGTGCTTCAGAATCAAGCCTGCAGTGAACCTGTGACCTGACTCCTGGAAGCCTTGGACCTTGTACTCCAGTTATTTCCTATTGTGGAACTTTGGAACACTCGTGGACTTTGGAACCTTGCTATTTGATAAATCCACGTTTGCATGGACTTATGGTAACAGAGAAGAGATCCTGAACCTGTTGTGAGAGTGATTGCTGAGCTTAAGTTACTCTGGCCTGCTGTGTCTCCTGCTTTTGTATCTGCAAACTGTGTGACTATTATTGCCACTTGTATGAAGTAATACAAGACCTTCTATATCAAACCTGTGACTCCTGTGTTTTCATCGCACCCAAGCACAAGACACTATATGAACTGTACTCCTTACATTACAAGATTCTGAAGCCAAACGTTAGTGTCTGCTGGGTCTGGAAAGGCTGTGTCTGCTGTAACTGTGGATATCAGATGTCCGGTTGTACTTTCTGTGATGACAGTGGTTGTGACTTCTCACAACCATTCCAGGTGAGCAGTTCCCTTAATTTCTTTTTCTCTCTGCAGTGTTACCACAGGTAAACACTATTGTTTTTTTTTTTCTTTCCTCTTTTGTGTCTGCTGTAACTGTGGATATCAGATGTCCGGTTGAACTTCTGTGATGATAGTGGTTGTGACTTCTCACAACCATTCCAGGTGAGCAGTTCCCTTAATTTCTTTTTCTCTCTGCAGTGTTACCACAGGTAAACACTATTGTTTTTTTTTTTTTTTTCTTCTCCTCTCCTTCCAGTACTCCTGTCTTAAAAGATCTGGAAAATGGAGGCCCGCATAAAGGAACTTTGCGGAGTGACTGATAACATCCTTGCAGATTTGCAGACTATAAAAACCCGTTTTACAAACCTACAGGACCTCACTAATCACAATTTGCAAGTGTTTGGACAGACTGCCCAGGATTTGCGAGCCAGGATTGAGGTTCTAGAGGAGCGAGTCCAGGCTCCTGCCGTAGCCCCGAGTTCTGGGATTCCTAAGTTGCCCGCTTTTCGTTTTGGCGGTGAACGTGAGAAATTCAGGGGATTTATTAATCAATGCAATCTTTTTTTTTCTGCACATGCTTCACAATTTCCCACTGAACGATCTAAAGTGCTTACTATAATTATGTTGCTTACCAACAAGGCTTTGATGTGGGCAAACCCTCTGATTGAGACTGAGGATGAATGTTTGGATCATCTTGATGCTTTCATTTCAGCCATGGGGCAGGTGTTTGATGACCCCAATCGAGGTGCAACAGCTGAAGCAGCCATGTTAGCTTTGCGCCAAGGTAAGCACTCGGTAGCTGAATATGCCTTGGATTTCAGGAGATGGGCCCTTGATACCACCTGGGACAGTTCCGCCAAAAAATCTATTTTTCGAAAAGGGTTATCTCCACTGATTAAGGATGAACTTGCTCGTGCCGACCCTCCCACTGCGTTAGGTGACTTTATTAACTACTGCATCCGTATTGATACTCGTCTGACTGAACGCAGGCAAGAGAGATGGTTCGAAAGCAATCGCACTAACCTTTTCCTACCTTCCTCTCCAGCTAAGGAACCTTTGAGTAGGATCACACGGGAACCTGAACCTGAACCCATGCAGGTAGACTCTTTACAACGACGGGTTAGTGATGCACGTAAGGAACATCGTTTTAAGGAGAATCTATGTTTCTATTGTGGTAAGTCAGGGCACTTCATTATAAACTGCCCCAGCCGTTCTCGTAAGACTACTGCAGCACTCATTCACTGTGAGTGTTGCGAGAGGGGATCTGTTAGGTCCGAGCCTCAGGCTCCAGAGAGATCTGCAGCAACAGATCTTGATTTCTCGGACTTAAACTCCGTTACTTCTGAGGACGTTGACTGTGTAAACGCTGCAATTTTTCAAGTTTCCTCAGCGGTGTCCCAGCTGAGTTGTAAGAAAAACAATTCTCATTGCTTTCTTTCCATCAAACTCTGGGTTGACTCAGCTTGGGTGTCTAGCTCTGCTATGATCGACTCAGGGGCAAGTGGAAATTTTATGGATGTCTCCTTTGCTCTGAAACAGGGGATACGTTCAGTGAAGAAGGCTACTCCAGTACAGATGGAAACTGTGGATGGCTCCCTGCTGACCTCTGGACCAGTGGATCAGGAAACAGAGCCTTTGAGGGTTCTTATGGGTAAAGATCATCAAGAGAAACTGTCCTTTATGCTTATCTCTTCTCCCCACTTTCCCATTATTCTAGGGCTACCATGGCTGCAGGCTCAGAATCCTACCATTAACTGGGAGACCAAGGAATTACACTTTCCAGAGAAACAGATGAGTCCAAAAGTTTCAGCTTGCTCTGTTCCTAAAGGAACCATGTCAGTCCCTGAACTACCAGCTGTATACCAGGACTATGTGGATTTATGTGACAAGAAGAACGCTGACCAGCTTCCCCCTCACCGTCCATATGATTGTCCAATTGAATTATTGCCTGGAGCAGAGATACCTTTTGGTAAGATCTACCCCCTGGCGGGGCCCGAGCTAAAGGCTTTAAAGGATTACATAGACGAAAATCTAGCCAAGGGCTTCATACGCCCCTCTTCATCTCCTGCAGGTGCACCCATCTTCTTTGTAAAGAAGAAAGATGGATCTCTGAGACCCTGCGTAGATTATAGTGAACTCAATAAGGTTACTATTAGAAACCGTTATCCATTGCCTTTAATCCCTGAGTTATTGGAGAGAGTGCGACATGCCAAAATTTTCTCTAAACTAGATCTCCGTGGGGCCTATAACTTAGTCCGTATTAGACCTGGGGATGAATGGAAGACTGCATTCAGGTCACGCTATGGACACTTTGAATATCTAGTTATGCCTTTTGGTCTGAGTACCGCCCCAGCCACTTTCCAACACTTGGTGAATGACATCTTCAGGGATCTCCTAGATACATTCGTGGTGATTTATTTGGATGATATTCTAATTTTTTCTAACTCCACAGAGGAACATCATGGACATGTGAGAATGGTCTTGGAACGTCTAAGACAAAATCATCTTTACATCAAACTTGAAAAGTGTGAATTCCATAGGACCGAAATTCAATTTCTGGGGTATGTACTGTCTACACAAGGAATTAGTATGGATGGAAGCAAGACCCAAGCCATCAAGGATTGGCCAAGTCCTATAAATGTGAAGGAGGTGCAGCGCTTCATCGGGTTTGCCAACTTCTATAGACGTTTCATTAGGAATTTCTCTGAGGTAGTGTCACCTATCACCCAACTTACCCGGAAAGAGTCTAGGTTCTCCTGGACTCCCCAAGCCCAGGAAGCATTTTCCCGTCTAAAAGATAAATTTACCACTGCACCTATCTTAGTACATCCCAACCCCGAACTTGCCTTCATAATAGAGGTGGATGCTTCAGACTGTGCCGTTGGAGCTATACTCTCTCAGAGAACAGGTGAGAAGAATGTCTTGCATCCCTGTGCCTTCTTTTCCAGCAGTTGTCTTCGGCTGAGAGGAACTACGATGTGGGCAATAGAGAGTTGTTGGCCATTATTGCCGCCTTCAAAGAATGGAGACACCTTCTTCAGGGAGCTGCACAGCAAATAGTCGTCCTGACAGACCATCGTAACCTTGAATTTATCAGGTCGGCTAAGTGCCTGACTCCTCGCCAGGCTCGCTGGAATCTTTTCTTAAACCAATTTAATTTTATCATTTCTTATAGACCAGGATCGCGCAATGGAAAGGCTGATGCACTCTCTAGGATTCATTCAGCAGAGACACGTCCACTTACTCCTCCTAAGACTATTCTTCCTGACTCTAGATTCCTGGGAGTGATTCATAATCAAAACCTACTTAAGGACATCAAGGAAGCATACCATGCGGATTCCTTTTTGGCACAACCCCCAAGGGACGTAAGTCTTGTCTTTAAGAATGGTGTGTGGATTCAGGGACAACGTCTGTATATTCCTGAAACAGTCAGATTAAGAGTATTGCAACTCATTCACGATTCCAAGATACCTGGGCATAGAGGAATTCTAAAGACACAGGAATTTCTTTCTCGTTTCTTTTGGTGGCCCACTTGCAGGAAGGATGTTTTAAACTATGTCACTTCATGTGAAGTCTGTGCAAGATGCAAAACACCTCGCTCCTCACCAACTGGTCTGTTGCAACCTCTTCCCACCCCGTCCCGCCCGTGGGGATCCATTTCTATGGACTTCATTGTGGAGTTACCAACCTCTCAAGGGAAGAACACCATTCTAGTGGTGGTTGATCGTTTAACAAAAGCAGCTCATTTTATCCCTTGTGTCGGCTTACCCACTGCAAGACAGACATCAGATTTGATGATTAAAAATGTGTTTCGTTTACATGGAGTACCAGATGAGGTTATTTCGGATCGAGGGGTGCAATTCACTTCAAGGCTTTGGCAAAATTTCTGTGCAGCATTGGACATTAAAGTGAACCTTTCTTCTGCTTTTCATCCTCAGACTAATGGACAGACGGAACGAACCAATCAGACCCTGGAGCAGTATCTTCGCTGCTTTATCTGCCACCTACAGGATGATTGGGTGGATCTACTTCCACTGGCTGAGTTCTCTTATAACAACTCTCAGAGCGCCTCCACTAAGCAGTCTCCTTTTTACTCCAATTTAGGTTATCATCCTAATATTCTTCCTCGATTTCCCATAGAAACGCCTTTGCCAGCAGTGGCTGAAAGAATCACGTCTTTACAAAAGAATATGGATCTTCTAAAGGGAAATCTGGAATTGGCTCAGGAAAGGTACAAGAAAGCCGCAGATAAATTTCGTAAACCTGCACCAGCTTTCAAGGTAGGAGACCTGGTCTGGCTGTCAACCAGAAATCTTAAGTTAAGAATTCCATCATCTAAGTTGGGACATAAATACATTGGACCTTATAAAATCAGTAAAATTATAAGTGCTGTCGCTTGTCGTCTTCAACTGCCCAGAACTATGAGAATCCACCCTGTCTTTCATGTATCTCTACTAAAGGCTGCGACACCCAATACGTTTCCTGGACGTTCTTCTCCTTGCCCTGACCCAGTGCTAGTCGATGGTCAGGAAGAATTTGTGGTGGAAAGGATTCTAGATTCCAGGTTGTATAGAAATCAGTTACAATATTTGATTAAATGGCAGGGCTACCCAGTGGAGGACAATTCATGGGAACCAGTCAATAACGTTAATGCTCCTCGCTTGCTCCGTCAGTTTCATCAGAGGTACCCACACAAGCCTGGTCTGAGGTCATCCGGAGGTTGTCCCTAAGGGGGGAGCAATGTAAGGTTCTGTGTACATGTTCCTGAAACTCAGTTTTTCCGTCAGCCATTTTACTTTCTGTCTTGCTGCAGCTGTCTTGCCCTCAGTCAATATGGAGTTTCCAGCTTGCATGTTCCCGCCCTGATTCTCTCCCTCTTGCTTCTTAAGCAGCCACAGCTGAGCAATCAGTGCTTCAGAATCAAGCCTGCAGTGAACCTGTGACCTGACTCCTGGAAGCCTTGGACCTTGTACTCCAGTTATTTCCTATTGTGGAACTTTGGAACACTCGTGGACTTTGGAACCTTGCTATTTGATAAATCCACGTTTGCATGGACTTATGGTAACAGAGAAGAGATCCTGAACCTGTTGTGAGAGTGATTGCTGAGCTTAAGTTACTCTGGCCTGCTGTGTCTCCTGCTTTTGTATCTGCAAACTGTGTGACTATTATTGCCACTTGTATGAAGTAATACAAGACCTTCTATATCAAACCTGTGACTCCTGTGTTTTCATCGCACCCAAGCACAAGACACTATATGAACTGTACTCCTTACATTACAAGTATAAACATTTGGACAAACATTTTAAAGCCCACTAACCATCGTCAAGGTGGTCTCAATTCTGGTGAGTCCCTGACCTAATGTGAACATACCTCTATTAGGCTGATATCTGAATTTCTGGGTGAATATGCACCTCTGTCAGGAATGCCTGCGTTTATGGGTAAAGTAGAGACCTGGTGTAATTAAAATCACCACCTGGTGGGGGCGGAGTGCTCGGTCAGCAAGCTAACATTCAATAGACAAAAAAACCTGACTGGCACATCCAGACTAATGTGAAATAGATGCAAAACAAGGGAAGCTACCCCCCATGTAAAACATACAAACAAAGGTTGCACTCAAGCATACTAAAGCATGACAACATGGAATCCATGAAATTTAGAATAGCAATATGGCTTTGGAATATAAGGTAAAATTTGAGACGCTAAGTATAAACATTTGGCCAAACATTTTAAAGCCCACCAACCATCGTCAAGGTGGTCCCTACTTTACCCATAAATGCAGGCATTACTGACAGAGGTGCATATTCACCCAATAATTAAGATATCAGCCTAATAGAGGTATGTTCACATTAGGTCAGGGACTCACCAGAATTGAGACCACCTTGACGATGGTTGGTGGGCTTTAAAATGTTTGGCCAAATGTTTATACTAAGCATCTCAAATTTTACCTTATATTCCAAAGCCATATTGCTATTCTAAATTTCATGGATTCCATGTTGTCATGCTTTAGTATGCTTGAGTGCAGCCTTTTTTTGTATGTTTTACATGGGGGTAGCTTCCCTTGTTTTGCACCTATTTCACATTAGTCTGGATGTGCCAGTCAGGTTTTTTTGTCTATTGAATGTTAGCTTGCTGACCGAGCACTCCGCCCCCACCAGGTGGTGATTTTAATTACACCAGGTCCCTACTTTACCCATAAATGCAGGCATTACTGACAGAGGTGCATATTCACCCAGAAATTCAGATATCAGCCGAATAGAGGTATGTTCACATTAGGTCAGGGACTCACCAGAATTGAGACCACCTTGACGATGGTTGGTGGGCTTTAAAATGTTTGGCCAAATGTTTATACTAAGTGTCTCAAATTTTACCTTATATTCCAAAGCCATATTGCTATTCTAAATTTCATGGATTCCATGTTGTCATGCTTTAGTATGCTTGAATGCAGCCTTTTTTGTATGTTTTACATGGGGGTATCTTCCCTTGTTTTGCACCTATTTCACATTAGTCTGGATGTGCCAGTCAGGTTTTTTTGTCTATTGAATGTTAGCTTGCTGACCGAGCACTCCGCCCCCACCAGGTGGTGATTTTAATTACACAAGGTCCCTACTTTACCCATAAATGCAGGCATTACTGACAGAGGTGCATATTCACCCAGAAATTCAGATATCAGCCTAATAGAGGTATGTTCACATTAGGTCAGGGACTCACCAGAATTGAGACCACCTTGACGATGGTTGGTGGGCTTTAAAATGTTTGGCCAAATGTTTATACTAAGTGTCTCAAATTTTACCTTACATTCCAAAGCCATATTGCTATTCTAATTTTCATGGATTCCATGTTGTCATGCTTTAGTATGCTTGAGTGCAGCCTTTTTTTGTATGTTTTACATGGGGGTAGCGTCCCTTGTTTTGCACCTATTTCACATTAGTCTGGATGTGCCAGTCAGGTTTTTTTAGTCATTACTGGTTAGTGACACTTCTAGACCCACACTACAAGGAGAACTTTCATTCTCTTCTTCCAAAGGCAGACAGGTGTACTAAACTGGTGCAGTACCGGAAGGCCCTTGTTGTGGAATTATTAAAAAAATACCAATCTGAAAATGCTGGCAGCAGAGGTCACAGTTCTTTGGACAACCAAGGAGTACAGGCAAGAGAGACACAACCACAATCCAGCAGAGGCAGGGGAACACTGGCGAAGTTCTTGGAAAGTTTTCTCAGACCCACTCATCGCAGTGGCCCTGAGGTGCGGGGTACTCTCACAAGGAGTTCAAAGTTTTGGAAGATGCTGAGGGAGTACCTTGCTGACCGTACCAATGTCCTCCGTGCCTTATAATTATTGGGTCTCAAGGCTGGATGTGTGGCATGAGCTGGCTCTCTATGCCTTGGAGGTCCTGGCCTGCCCTGCCACTAGCGTTTTGTCAGAGCGCATTTTTAGTGCCGCTGGTGGAATTATAACTGATAAATGCATCCACCTGTCAACTAAAAATGCTGACAGGCTGACTCATAATATTGAACAAGGGCTGGATTGGGCCAGACTTCTCTACAACACCACATGATAACAGTGAAACATAACCTTAAATCCAGTGTCTTTTTTTGGGATGTATATTCCCATGCACCTGTTCACACCCACACATGGGTATATGCTTCCTAAATTTGGCTATTTCATGTTATCCTCCTCTTTCTCCTCATCCTCATCATTCACCACCACTGGATCACCAGGGTGAACGTGTTCCGTGATGCAACAGCCACGTTATTGTTTTGAAGGGTGTTTATGATGCCGTAACAATAATGTTGACACAGTATGTTGATGTGTACCCCCCGAGGGGAAATGTTTGTCAGCCCATACACTTAGTATATTGGCATTACAAGTATAGGAGACCCGCTCCTTTAAACTGAGAAGACATTTTTTGGAGGCCATCCTCCACATCTCTTCCGCCACACCACTAGATCACCAGGGTGAACGTGTTCCATGATGCAACAGCCACGTTGTTTGAAAGGGTGTTAAAGATGCCTGTAATAAAAATGTTGACATGGTATGTTGATGTGTACCCCCCAGGGGTAAATTTTTGTCAGCCCATACACTTATTGTATGGGCATTACAAGTATAGGAGACCCGTTTGTGTCTAATGGGAAATTTTTTTATGAGGCCCTCCTCCATGTTTGGCCTGGCTTTTCATTTGTTCTGGTTTACTCTTTTCTACTGTGAGTGAGGTTTGAGAAAGACCCCTGATTGGGTCGAAACGTTACCTCGACTACACTTTTTCGTTTGCTGTGGTGACCATAAATAAATTCATCTACTTCTTGCATATGGAAAAAATCCTATTTCTTGAGTGCGGCTGTTTTTCTTATTTATGACTCTACTGGACTCACTCCAAGTTCAGCCTGCACCTACCATAGAGCTTGTAGACTGCACATCATTTACTCTTACTAAAGGCAAACAGTATGGCAATACCAAATAAAGACTAATGGAAATTTTGGTTTAATGTGGCCATCCAGTACGTTGGTTCAAAGGGTTATTGGGGTGCGTGTAACTTTGGGGTAGGGCAGGCCTTGCATTCAATGCATAGGCAAACAGTGTGGCAGTACCAAATAAGTAATAATGGGAACTTTGCTTTAATGTGGCCATCCAGTACTTTGGTTCAAAGGGT
>JARQOD010000001.1:147010564-147033065 GCA_033576555.1 Oophaga sylvatica
GCAAAATGTAAAATGCATATTAACACATAACCATTACACAGAAAACAGGCACAAAAAAGCAAATATCCTAAATAAAATAAAAAAATTTTTTTGCAAAAAATGCATGAAGGTAGTAATAATAATAAGGGTATTTAGTAAACATAATTTTGATCAAAAGAATGTACAAGCCATCCCGCCACGTCAAGGCAACCCTTTGTGGGACAGTCCTACTCTAATATTAAAAAACCTTTCCACTTGTTCACATTTGTGTCACTTGACAAGTGAAAGGTTTTTAAATTAGAGTAGGACTGTCCCACAAAGGGTTGCCTTGACGTGGCGGGATGGCTTGTACATTCTTTTGATCAAAAATTATGTTTACTAAATACCCTTATTATTATTACTACCTTCATGCATTTTTTGCAAAAAATTTTTTTTATTTTATTTTAGGATATTTGCTTTTTTGTGCCTGTTTTCTGTGTAATGGTTATGTGTTAATATGCATTTACATTTTGCATACACATCAACTTACTTTTTCAGTTCAGATTTAGTTTCCTATGTAGTCCAGAGTGCATTCTGTGCATAAAGGGTGTGACCGCCCTGTTTCTGAGTTGAGAAAATCCATCCTGTCTGGCCTGAGCTTCAACTGGTGGGTTCAGTCCCTCTGCCTTGTTCACATTTGTGTCACTTGACAAGTGGAAAGGTTTTTAATATTAGAGTAGGACTGTCCCACAAAGGGTTGCCTTGACGTGGCGGGATGGCTTGTACATTCTTTTGATCAAAATTATGTTTACTAAATACCCTTATTATTATTACTACCTTCATGCATTTTTTGCAAAAAAAATTTTTTATTTTATTTTAGGATATTTGCTTTTTTGTGCCTGTTTTCTGTGTAATGGTTATGTGTTAATATGCATTTACATTTTGCATACACATCAACTTTTTTTTCAGTTCAGATTTAGTTTCCTATGTAGTCCAGAGTGCATTCTGTGCATATAAGGGTGTGACCGCCCTGTTTCTGAGTTGAGAAAATCCATCCTGTCTGGCCTGAGCTTCAACTGGGGGTTCAGTCCCTCTGCCTTGTTCACATTTGTGTCACTTGACAAGTGGAAAGGTTTTTAATATTAGAGTAGGACTGTCCCACAAAGGGTTGCCTTGACGTGGCGGGATGGCTTGTACATTCTTTTGATCAAAATTATGTTTACTAAATACCCTTATTATTATTACTACCTTCATGCATTTTTTGCAAAAAAAATTTTTTATTTTATTTTAGGATATTTGCTTTTTTTGTGCCTGTTTTCTGTGTAATGGTTATGTGTTAATATGCATTTACATTTTGCATACACATCAACTTACTTTTTCAGTTCAGATTTAGTTTCCTATGTAGTCCAGAGTGCATTCTGTGCATATAAGGGTGTGACCGCCCTGTTTCTGAGTTGAGAAAATCCATCTGTCTGGCCTGAGCTTCAACTGGTGGGTTCAGTCCCTCTGCCTTGTTCACATTTGTGTCACTTGACAAGTGGAAAGGTTTTTAATATTAGAGTAGGACTGTCCCACAAAGGGTTGCCTTGACGTGGCGGGATGGCTTGTACATTCTTTTGATCAAAATTATGTTTACTAAATACCCTTATTATTATTACTACCTTCATGCATTTTTTGCAAAAAAAATTTTTTATTTTATTTTAGGATATTTGCTTTTTTTGTGCCTGTTTTCTGTGTAATGGTTATGTGTTAATATGCATTTACATTTTGCATACACATTAACTTACTTTTTCAGTTCAGATTTAGTTTCCTATGTAGTCCAGAGTGCATTCTGTGCATATAAGGGTGTGACCGCCCTGTTTCTGAGTTGAGAAAATCCATCCTGTCTGGCCTGAGCTTCAACTGGTGGGTTCAGTCCCTCTGCCTTGTTCACATTTGTGTCACTTGACAAGTGGAAAGGTTTTTAATATTAGAGTAGGACTGTCCCACAAAGGGTTGCCTTGACGTGGCGGGATGGCTTGTACATTCTTTTGATCAACATTATGTTTACTAAATACCCTTATTATTATTACTACCTTCATGCATTTTTTGCAAAAAAAATTTTTTATTTTATTTTAGGATATTTGCTTTTTTTGTGCCTGTTTTCTGTGTAATGTTATGTGTTAATATGCATTTACATTTTGCATACACATCAACTTACTTTTTCAGTTCAGATTTAGTTTCCTTAATACTTTGAGTGGCTCGGGACTACAACAGGTATCAACATGTAAATATTTGGGAGTCTATGTCTTTGAGAAATGGAGGGTGAAGGAGGTGAGAAGGGTATTTATTCCTGGTGGTCTTGGATAATGTGATTAAATAAATATTTTTCTATCTACTGGCTAACACGGTACAAAGATATACATCTTTACTGTATCAAAATGGAGGATACCAGAATGTACCGCATCTTTATGGAACTAAAACCACTTCTGAATATGTGATTCTTCAGATTTTGTATTAGCTCAGCCTGATGAAGAGACCTGAGTAGTCTCGAAAGCTTGCAATTTGTTACCATCTTTTCAGTTAGCCATTAAAAGGTATCAACCACTGAGGACTCTCAACTCTAAATATTTTTCGAGGTTATGGTCAGGAGGACAATTCTTGGGTGTTTGCTTCGGACATCCATGCTAGGAGACTCATCCGTGCGTATCATAGAACTCATCCTGACCGACCTGGTTGCTCAAGTGAGGGTTCGGTGACCCCTCCTCAAGGGGGGGGTACTGTTGTGAATGGACTTGAGATGAGTTCTGAGCAGAGGCTCCCTCTGGTGGTTACAAGCGGTACTGGACTGTCCAGTGAAGATTGTGAGGATTGGGAATCAGGTGTTACTGACTGGTCTTATATAAGGGAGTCACCTTCCCATCAGGGTTGCCGGTGATCAATTGTTCTGGTCTCAATCCTTGATTCATGTTTCCTTTGTAGCCTGCTGTGTCGTGTCTGCATCTCCTGCTAACAGATAAGACATTTTTTCTTTTTGCTTTTGTGCTTGATTTTTGCATTTTGTCCTGCACTTCTGTGGGGGCCTTCAGGGTCCCCTCGGGGGCTTTTGCCCTCTCAGATTTGCTCAGCCACTGATGTTTGTACATTTGCTTTTTCCAGTTTTTTCAGTGGCTGCTGTTTGATTTTGTTACACCAGACAACTAATTTAGGTGGTAGAGGTCGTGTGATCTCAGGTGTTTTTGAAATTAGTAAATTTGGTGCTTTTCAGGGTTTTTTGGGATTGCAGTAAGTGCCCTTCCTATCCTTTTCTATTTAGATAGTTTGGGCCCCAACGTTTGCTCATACTATTTTCTGTCTGTGTCAGTATTTCTTCTTGTCTAACCGCCTTTACATGTTTGGGGGCTTTCTATGTTCTTTGGGGATCTGCTCCGGGGCAGATAGCTTTCATCTTTCTATCTTTAGGTATAGTTAGTTTCTCAGGCTGTGACGAGGCGTCTAGGACCAACGTAGGAACGCTCCACGGCTGCCTCTAGTTGTGGTGGTTAGTCAGGGTACTGCAATCTCATAGATTCCAACTGCTCTGGTGTATTGCCTTTTTTACCTGCACTCCTCAGCTACCAAATCATAACAGCCTAGACTATTCACCTCAGAGCTGAGAGGAGTAGAGAGTTGTGAGAGAAACTGAAGACTACAGCTTGAGCTTAGTTCAAAGAGTGGAGGCTAGTACGAGTGGAGAAAGATAGCCACTTCAGCCTGGTCAGAACTGAGTCAACTGAGTGTAGTTTCAGTGAGTAAGCGTGCCGACGCTTTGAGAGCGGTGAAGAGAAAGAAGAATCAGCTAATCTTTGCTAGTGTGCTTATGTTAAGGGTCGGAGTAGGACGAAAGGCGAGTGGAAGAGAAGAGAGAGTAACGGAGATTGAAACAGCATTGATAGCTTACCTCTACTCTGCACTACCGGATACCGGGTCCGAGCTTGCTAGCATCTACACGACTAGTAGGAGATACCGGAGACCCTGCTGGACTACAGGTCGCAGGGGCCCAAGAGTGTTGATACGTAATCGGGGTCAGGAAGACAGGAGTCCGGTCGGCCAACCATTAGAGACACTGTTCTATCCAAGAGAAGGCCTCACCACAAAGTCAGCCGGGCGTATAAGTGAAGACAGAGTTAGACTTCGTTTCATACAGGTCAGAAACTCACACAACAGGAGTAAGGAGGCCCTACACCTACTCAGTGGGAATAACTGGACATGCATCCTCCACCCTGCCAGCTTCCCGGGACGTGCCTGCAACTATACCATCAGTAAAGGTACAGAAAGAGACTTTCGTGTGTGTGTCTGCCTTATTGCTCCTGCGGCTGAATTCCCCTCTTCCATCCTGCACCCCAACACCGCCATTTACCCTGAGGGACCCAGTCTTGCCTGTGGAAGACTTAACACCTTGCTGCCCAGTAACAACCCCTCAGTGGATCTACCCTGCAGCGCTGGTCACCCTGACCAGGTACCACAGGTGGCGTCACGAACAAACTGTAAATACTTTAATCCCCTGTAAATACGTCCCCATTTAAAAGTGAGCACCCCAGGGCCACGGACCGAGCTGCGCTACCCGTGACATCCCCCATTGAAGAGAATAGGCTCGGTGCCGAGTACCCCACAGGCCCTTAAGCGGGCGGCTCATCTTTTCCTGGCGTCACGAACAGGATTGTCGTGCCCTGCAGCAACGGATTGATTGGTGCCCGTTGCCACCGGGTACTGTGTGCCTGAATTGACTGTGTAGTGCTAAAAAGACTGTCGCACATAGCGGCGAGAATTTCCCACCAATTGTCCGCCATTGCCCGCCAAATTGCAGCGCTACAGCGCAAAGAGAAGGGGCGTACCTGCAGAAAGCGCGCTGAGTCCCGGACACGCCCCAACGCTGACGCGGCGGCAGGTCCTGTGGAGAGCTTCGGTGAACGCTCTGACGTCAGAGCGCCAGGGACACAGGTCCTTCTACATCGCTGTGCCCTGCAGAGCTGCGGCCTACTGGAGAAGGTAGGCCACGCTTAAATAGGGGGCGCAGATATGTTGCAGCAGCAAGCTGACAGCGCGGCCCAGGGCAACCGCTCCAATGACTTATGCCACGGCGCTGCCGCGCAGGGTGGACACGCTGACCCCTCACCAGGTCCTGTGGCTCCGATAGTACCGCTGACCCTACCATACCTGCCTGGAGCAAAGTGGCTTCCTCAGTATAGCGGTAAGCCAGACACCCTGTCAGGGTTTAAGCGCAAAATATGCAGCATAATGGACATGTACCCTATGACAGAAAAGCAGAGAGCTGCAGTGGTAGTGGGACAACTGACTGGTGCTGCAGAAAGGGAAGTAGAGACTTGGACTGCTGCAGACCAGGAATCAGTGCTTGCGGTATTCTTAAAGCTACAGACTATCTTTGAGGACCGCACTGAAACAGATCTCCGGATGAGGTTTTACCAATGCTCCCAGAAACCAGATGACAGTATTAGGGACTACGCCTGCCGACTACAGGGGGCCCTGCGAGCTCTCAAACAGGTCAACCCCATAAGTGTCCTCAATGAAAACAAAATGTTAAAGGAACAATTTGTACGGGGACTGAGGTCCCAAGCTGAAAGCAGAACTGTGCACTGGTGGTCCTTGGATCATCCTGACGCTACCTTTGATGCCCTAAAAGATATGGCTATAAAAGGACTGCGACCCCTGGAAAAGCCCGAGATGGTAACCCAGTGCCACCTGGGTGAAGCCACTCTAAAGCCAGCAACATCCACCTTTCCCCCGCTGGTGGCAGAAGCCAAAACGCAGGTGGCGCCCCCTACTGAGTTGGACTGTCTGCGCTCAGAAGTGCGCCAGCTGACTAAAAACCTGGCCACTGTAATGAGTGCCCTGCAACTGCGAAAGGAGGAAGGAGGAAAGATCCTGCTAGCTGACTGCCCAGAGGATGTCCCTTGGATGAACCGGAGAAGGAGGACGTCGCCCCACTGGAGGATGACAACGCCACCCCTAGGAGCGACCCCGATCAGCACCATCCTCGCCGAGAGATCATCTGCTACCATTGCAACAGAGAAGGTCATCTAGCCCGACAGTGTCCTTTAAACAAGCAGATCCTGGGTCCAAGGGCCAACACCCAGGACTAGACTCTTCAGGCCCTCAGACTGGAACCGCAGGTTTGTGGGAGGAAGACCATACCTGTCCATCATCCTGGATGGGATCGCAATCCCTGCCCTGCTGGACACTGGATATCAGGTGACCATCATACCTGATGTCCTGTATAGTAGGTTTTGGTCCATGGACAGTCTCCAGCCCCCGAGCCCTGACTTTGCTGTGTACGCCTCTAATGGTCTCCCTGTTGATATACTCGGAGCCAAAAACGTGGACGTAAAGGTGGGCAGAGTGGAGCTGAAGGACCAGGGACTCTTAGTAGTAAAAACTGTAAATGAGGAAAATGGCTTAAATGTGGTTTTAGGTACAAACATTATCAGTAACTGTCTGGGAGAAGTTGTGTTTTTGCTCCAACAGCTCGCCAAAGTTGCCAGGCCAAAGCAAAAGGGAGTGATCCAGAGGGAGATCCGGGCCCTGATGTGCCAGCAGCAAGCGAAACTGACAGATGGTGAGATTGGTAATGTACGGGTAACAGTCCCGAACCACATTGTGATACCCCCAATGAGTGAAATGCTTATATGGTGTAGAGCAGCAATAGGTCTGAGAGGACAGAACTACCAAGCAGTAGTAGAGCCCCATTGTTCAGAACAGAGACCTACACTCTTGACTGCCAGAGGGGTAGTGGAGGTACGAAATGGGAGGGTGCCAGTACGTTTTCTCAACTGGGGAAAGCTGAAGTGAACTTACCACGATATGCCACTGTTGCTAAATTACATACCGTAGATAACAACTCCATTCTCACGACGGAGTCCTTAGGCTCCCCCAACCAGCGGAGGATAATGACCCAGCAACCCAGGTGGAGGATTGGTGTCAGCTGCTCCATGTCGGGACAGACACCACTCCAGCCCACCAGAAACAGGGAGTACTTTGAGTGGTACAGGAGTACACACAGGTATTTAGCAAACACCCACTTGACTTTGGGACAATTAAGGGAGTGCAACACCATATCCCTACAGGCAACCATCCCCCCATTAAAGAGCGGTACAGGCCTATACCTCCAGCACACTACCAGAAAGCTAAGGAGATGTTGCGTGACATGAAGGAAGCAGGGGTGATAAGGGATAGTTGTAGTCCCTGGGCAGCACCTCTAGTCCTAGTCAGGAAAAAGGATGGAAGCATGAGAATGTGTGTAGATTACAGACGAGTGAATCGCATTACACATAAAGATGCATACCCTTTATCACGCATTAAAGAATCCTTAGCTGCCTTAAAAACTGCTAACTACTTTTCCACCCTTGACCTCACTAGTGGTACTGGCAAGTAGCTGTGGCTGAGGAGGATCGGGAGAAGACGGCTTTCACCACCCCAATGGGACTCTGTGAGTTTGACAGAATGCCGTTTGGACTCAGCAGTGCCCCGGGAACGTTCCAGAGAGTGATGGAGAGTTGCCTGGGACATCTCAACTTTGAAACCGTGTTGCTGTACCTGGACGATGTAATTGTGTACTCCAAGACGTATGAAGATCATCTGAAGCACCTGGCGGAGGTATTCGAGTCACTGTCCAAGTCTGGGATGAAACTAAAGCCTTCAAAGTGCCATCTGCTCAAACAAAAGGTAAAGTACTTGGGGCATATTGTCAGCTCAGAAGGAGTAGCGCCAGACAACGAGAAAGTCACTGCCATCCAGAAATGGCCAGAACCGAGGAATCTCAAGGAGGTGCGCCAGTTCCTGGGACTGACAGGTTACTACCGGAGGTTTGTAAAGGACTACACCAAGAAAGCAGCGCCTCTGCAGGACCTCCTGGTAGGACAATCCCTCAAGAGCAGAAATTCTCCATTCCACTGGGGTAAAGAACAAGCTGAGGCATTCAAGGAGATGAAGGAGATCCTGACAGGCGATGAGATCCTAGCCTACCCTGACTACAGCCATCCGTTCCTGCTGTACACTGATGCCAGCAACGAAGGATTGGGAGCTGTCCTCAGTCAGAAGCAAAATGGTCTGGAGAAAGTCATCGCATATGCAAGCAGGAAGCTCCGCCCGACCGAGAGAAACCCAGAGAACTATAGTAGCTTCAAGTTGGAGTTCCTGGCACTGGTCTGGGCCATTACAGAAAGATTCAAGCATTACCTAACCTCCAGCAAGTTCACTGCTTACACTGACAATAACCCCTTGACACATCTCGAAACAGCTAAGCTGGGAGCCATGGAGCAACGTTGGATGGCTCGGTTGTCGAACTATCAATTCACAATCAAGTACAGGGCGGGCCGTAAGAATGCCAACGCTGATGCCTTGTCCAGAATGCCGCATGAGTCCGACACGGAAGAGGAATTGGATGACCTAGAAGAGATTGAGCTACCTGCATTCCACAGAAATTAAATGATCCACGAGCAACGAGCCTGCAGGAGGCAGCATGGTAAGACGTTAAACCCTTTACCTCACCACAGCTGGAAGGAGACCCAGGACAGTGACCCGGTTGTCAGCCGTATCAAAGAGCTGATAACTCAGGAAGGTTCCTCCTTAGAGAAGGATGCGTCTCAGCAAGCAAAGCAGCTGTGAAATGAGAGAAGCCGGCTGTTTATCTACCGTGAGAAGCTGTGCCGAAGGTACGTCAACCCGAGAACCCATGAGATGGTATGGCAGATAGTAGTTCCCAGAACGGAGATCCAGATGGTGTTGGAAGCCTACCACGATCGAGCGGGGCACTTTTGCTGGAAGAAGTTGGAAACCCTGCTGAAGTGTCGTTTCTACTGGGTGGGAATGCGCAGTTCCATCGAAAAATGGTGTAAAAACTGTGTTTCCGGTAGCCTCCGAAGAAAAGACTACAGCAGCCAGAAAGCAACCCTGCAACCCATCAAGATGACTCGTCCCTTGGAGATCGTGGCCTTGGACCATGTCAAGTTGTCACCCAGCTGGTCGGGATACTCATATGCCCTGACAATGGTGGATCACTACTCCAGGTTCCTTGTGGTCGCCCCTGTCAAAGATCTGACAGCTGAAACAGCAGCAAAGACATTTCAAGCGTATTTCTGCAGACCCCATGGATATCCAGAGCAAGTGTTAACTGATCAGGGCCCTGCCTTTGAAGCCGAGTTGTTTAAAGAGTTTTGTCATTTGTACGGCTGCAAGAAGATAAGAACCACACCGTACCACCCCCAAACAAATGGTCTCTGTGAAAAGATGAATCACATATCTGCTGAAGACGGTACCACTTGAGGAGAGGAATCGGTGGCCAGATCTACTACCTGACCTGGTAGATCTGTACAATCACATACCTGTGAGTTCCACCAATTTCACTCCAGCCTACCTCATGCGGGCAAGACCAGGAAAGCTGCCCATGGATTTGGAACTTGGTGTTGTAGAACCAGATATGTTATGATTCGGTAGCTGAGGAGTGCAGGCAAAAAGGCAATACACAAGAGCAGTTGGAATCTATGAGATTGCAGTACCCTGACTAACCACCACAACTAGAGGCAGCCGTGGAGCGTTCCTACGTTGGTCCTAGATGCCTCGTCACAGCCTGAGAAACTAACTACACCTAAAGATAGAAATAGGAAAGCTATCTGCCCCGGAGCAGAACCCCAAAGATAATAGCAAGCCCCCAAACATGTAATGGCGGTTAGACAAGACGAAATACTGACACAGACAGAAAATAGTATGAGCAAACGTTGGGGCCCAAACTAACTAAATAGAAAAGGATAGGAAGGGTACTTACTGCAATCCCAAAAAAACCCTGAAAGCACCAACTCTACTAATTTCAAAAACACCTGAGATCACACGACCTCTACCACCTAAATTAGCTCTCTGGTGTAACAAAATCAAAACAGCAGCCACTGAAAAAACTGGAAAAAGCAAAAGTACAAACATCAGTGGCTGAACTAAACTGAGAGGGCAAAAGCCCCCTGAGGGGACCCAGAAGGCCCCCACAGAAGTGCAGGACAAAATGCAAAAATCAAGCACAGAAACAAAAAGAAGAAAATGTCTTATCTGTTAGAAGGTGATGCAGACACGACACAGCAGGCTACAAGGGAAACTGGAATCAAGGATTCAGACCAGAACAATTGATCACCGGCAACCCTGATGGGAAGGTGACTCCCTTATTTAAGACCAGTCAGTAACACCTGATTCCCAGTCCTCACAATCTTCACTGAACAGACCAGTACCGCTTGTAACCACCAGAGGGAGCCTCTGCTCAGAACTCATCTCAAGCCCATTCACAACACAGATGCTGATGTTACTACTGAAGATTGGGACACGAACCGACAGGAACAGTACAGGAGAGTACAAGCCTGCGTGGAAGATAGTCTCAGTAAAGTAAGGGAAAAACAAGAGGAAAACTACAACAAAAGTGCGCCAGCTGAACCTTTTGTACCTGAGAAATTGTGCTGAAAAGAAAAAGAAGAATGCACAAATTAGATGATCAATGGGAAAAAGAGCCATATGTCGTGCAAAATTCAAAGTTTGACAACAGGAAAATATGTACCATTAGTAAAGATGGAGGAAAGACGACCACAACTGTATCAAGAGACCACCTAAAACTATGTCCAGATATGTTAAAGCTTCGCGAAGAAGAATCTGTTATTGACAAAGAGAAACCAGATGAAGTCATACACACGGACTTAGGAGATTTTCCTGCAGATTGGCCTTGTATCGGAGACGCTGTGATCATTCCAGTACTTCAATTTTACCAACTGCAAGAAGCACTCCAACGTCAAGTTGAGCCAGTTGTCGCAGAAGGAATAGTTCGAGAGGAACCTGCTCCTGAAGCATCTCAAGAAGTAGCGTCTCAAGAAATAGAGTCTCGAGAAGTGGAGTCTCAAAACGTGGAACCTCCAGATGTTGGGTCTCAGGAAGAAGAATCCCCTGGCGAAACAGAACCGCATCGCCCAGCTGCAAGTATGCTTGCCAGATCTTTAGAGAGGTTAAGGCAGTATTACAGTTTACCGGCACGTAGGACAGATAGGTCAAATGCTACCATACCTGACGCAACACCACGTAGGTCAGTACGTATGACAAAAGGAAAGTTACCTGTTAGGTACCAAGAATAGGCCTAGCAATGTAAACAGCTAACATGAGTCAAAATGTATAAATGTATATAAATATCGTGTAAATACATGTATATATGTTACCTTTAGCAATTGTTAAAAATTCTTGCCTCCCGTAAGGGAAGAGTTCAGTTTGATATTTAATGTTATGTTGTTGTTAATTTCAAAATTATTTCTTTCAGCCCGGTAGTGCTGATGTTAACTAGGGGGGGATGTGTAGCCCAGCTGTGCCTGGAGTCACATTTCCCCAGGGGGATGCACCAAAGGTAACACCCACAGAGACCTGATATGCACACAACAAACCTTCACTATTTCCTAGAGCCACCAGAGGGAGCCCTTTTGCAGTATATAAGGGTAGTGAAGACACAGCAGTTACCTCAGATCAGATCAGATTACCTCAGAGAGGCAGATTAGCTGGGAGTGTGAGACAGTTTAGTCACTTCAGGCAGTCTAGCTGAGAACGTGCCTAGACTATTCACCTCAGAGCTGAGAGGAGTAGAGAGTTGTGAGAGAACCTGAAGACTACAGCTTGAGCTTAGTTCAAAGAGTGGAGGCTAGTACGAGTGGAGAAAGATAGCCACTTTAGCCTGGTCAGAACTGAGTCAACTGAGTGTAGTTTCAGTGAGTAAGCGTGCCGACGCTTTGAGAGCGGTGAAGAGAAAGAAGAATCAGCTAATCTCTGCTAGTGTGCTTATGTCAAGGGTCGGAGTAGGACAAAAGGCGAGTGGAAGAGAAGAAGAGAGTAACGGAGGTTGAAACAGCATTGATAGCTTACCTCTACTCTGCACCATCGGACACCGGGTCCGAGCTTGCTAGCATCTACACGACTAGTAGGAGATACCGGATACCCTGCTGGACTACAGGTTGCAGGGGCCCAAGAGTGTTGATACGTAATCGGGGTCAGGAAGACAGGAGTCCGGTTGGCCAACCATTAGAGACACTGTTCTATCCAAGAGAAGGCCTCACCACAAAGTCAGCCGGGCGTATAAGTGAAGACAGAGTTAGACTTCGTTTCATACAGGTCAGAAACTCACACAACAGGAGTAAGGAGGCCCTACACCTACTCAGTGGGAATAACTGGACATGCATCCTCCACCCTGCCAGCTTCCCGGGACGTGCCTGCAACTATACCATCAGTAAAGGTACAGAAAGAGACTTTCGTGTGTGTGTCTGCCTTATTGCTCCTGCGGCTGAATTCCCCTCTTCCATCCTGCACCCCAACACCGCCATTTACCCTGAGGGACCCAGTCTTGCCTGTGGAAGACTTAACACCTTGCTGCCCAGTAACAACCCCCCAGTGGATCTACCCTGCAGCGCTGGTCACCCTGACCAGGTACCACAGGTGGCGTCACGAACAAACTGTAAATACTTTAATCCCCTGTAAATACGTCCCCATTTAAAAGTGAGCATCCCAGGGCCACGGACCGAGCTGCGCTACCCGTGACATCCCCCATTGAAGAGAATAGGCTCGGTGCCGAGTACCCCACAGGCCCTTAAGCGGGCGACTCAATTGCTGTCCATCATATCTATCAAATATAAAATTGAAGATACCAGGGGTGCTGAGGTAAGAAGACGTTGATTACATTGCTGTCTATTATGTCTTTCTGATTTAATAGTGGAGATAACAAAGGAGCAGAGGTAAAAAGTGGCTTCTCACATGGCTGTCCACCCTATCTGATCTAATACTGTAGATGCCAGGAATGCTGCGGTAAGAAGAGGCTACTCACACTGCTGTCCACCCTGTGTATCTGATCTAATACTAGAGATACCTGAGATGCTGAGGTAAGAATAGGCTGCTATGACTTTCCAAAAACGTCTATCGGATCTAACACTGAAGATACCTGGAGTGCTGAGGTAGGAGGTGGCTGCTCACACTGCTTTCCACCCTATCTGCAATAAATCTGGAGATATCAGTGGTGCTGAGGTAAGATGGTTTCTCAAGCTGCTGCCCTTCATTTCTTTCTGATCTAATTCAGGTGCTGGGGTAAGAAGGGGCCGCTCACATTGCTGTCCAGCCAGTGTTTCTGATCGATCTAATATTGTAGATAACAGGCGTGCTGAGATAAGAGGATGCTACTCACACTGCTGTCCATCATATCTTTCTGAATGCTGTATAGCTGCTGTAAGCTGGAGATGTCTTGCTACACATATGTTACACATAGGTTATTTCCATGTCACAGCAGTGGAGCATCCTACTGTACATGTAAAAAAAAGTACCTGTCCTATTAACGTTTAATGTTAGGCTTCTATAAAGAGTAAAGGTACTGTCACACTAAGCGAGATCGCTAACGAGATCGCTAAAGCGTCAGCGATTTTATGACGCAGTAGCGATCTCGTTAGCGACTTAGCTGTGTGTGACATGTAGCAGCGATGTGGCCCCCGCTGCGATGTCGCTGATCGCTTATGAACGTTCTGAGCCATTTTTTGGTCGTTGGTGTCCCGCTAGTGAGCCTGAATCGCTGAGTGTGACACCCTTTATGAACGACTTCACCAGCGTCGCAGGTGGGACTAGGTTTTCTCTGATGAGATATTTGTGTTTGGAAGCTAACTAGCGATCATATAGCGATCGCACCAGCGATCTCGCCAGGTCGTGTCGTTGTCATGATCGCTGGTGCGATCGTTAAGTGTGACAGTGCCTTAAGGCTATATTAACACATCCGTATCAGTGTTGTCATCGGAGATAAAAAAAAACCTTGTTCCTTCAGTTTTGTTCTCATGCCTTTCTTTGCACTGAGGCAGATATACTGTCTTACCATTTTATATCTATTGACTGTTAATAATTTATCAGTTAAAACAGATGAAACTAGGATGAAACTCTGAAGTACAAAGTATGTATTCCTAATTTCATACATGTCTCATAGATCCCCATTGACTTTATTGGCCAAGCCTGATCGCCAAATCTGATGAGAGTAGGACATGTTCTGAGTTTCATGGACCTGAACTTATGTAAACTGCTATGTACAGTATATAGTTAATTATAGCACTATGGGTCAGTGTGCCGTCCAAGATGAAAACGAACAGAACTAGGACGTGTGAAATGGATGTAGTGAATGTAGATGGTGGTCATTTTAATTGTATAGTGATTGTTTCCCTAGACAAAATGAATGTATTTGCCAATTAAACGTATTTATGAATTTATTTATACTATTAGTTACATTTCCTTTAGTTATTTTCTATTCCTGGACAATTTCTTTAAGCACTCTAAAAACACTTCACACATCAGGACAACTTAGAGAGGAGTGTTTATATTTTATTTTTGGTCTTTATGGCATTTGTCCTACGTCACTCTCTTCTGCATTGGGAGGTGAGATGTGCAGATTACGTTGCATCTTCAAAAACCCGCTGGAACATGAGAATGATCACCAGGTATGTTTCATTCTTTAGAAAAGAAAAATATATGCTTTGATTAGGCTGTAAATGTTTTGTATATAAAGTGGCATAATAGCAGAGTCGTACAGTAATCTGCACTTGGGCACACAATTCATCAAGATCCACTTATCATAGAATCATAGAATGTTAGAGTTGGAAGGGACCTCAAGGGTCATTGTGTCCAATCCTCTGCTCAAAGCAGGATTCACTAAACTAGCTCAGACAGATGTCTGTCCAGCCTCTGTTTGAATACTTCCATTGAAGGAGAACTCACCACCTCTCGTGGCAGCCTGTTCCAGTCATTGATCACCTCCCACAGTGAAAGAGTTTTTTCTAATATCTAATCTGTATCTTGTCCCTTTCAGTTTCATTCCATTGCTTCTTGTGTCACCCATATGCAAATGAGAATGATGATCCCTCTACACTGTGACATCCGTTCAGATATTTGTAGACAGCTATTAAGGGCCCCGTCACACCTAGCGACACACCAGCGATCCCGACAACGATATGCACTTGTCAGGATCGCTGGTGAGCTGCCAAACAAGCAGCAATCAGGACAGCGACACTGCGGGTAACGTCGCTTAGTTACCCGCAGTGTACTTTGGATACCAGCCTGCTGGTGCAGGGAGCTGGTAACCAAGGTACACATCGGGTTTCCAGGCGCTGCGATGCGTGCTGGCCAGCAGGAGACCAACAAGCAAAAAAATGTCCAGGACATTCAGCGACGATCAGCGATACCCAGAAGGGGGGCTGATCGTCGCTGAATGTCACACACAGCGATATCGCTGGGGAGATCGCTGTTGCGTCACAAAACTAGTGACTCAGCAGCGATCTCGCTAGCGAGATCGCTGTGTGTGATGGGGGCTTAAGTCTCCTCTCATAAAATGTGGTGCCCAGAATTGGACACAGTAGTCCAGATGAAACCTGACCAAGAAGGAATAGAGGGAGATAATTACTTCACTTGATCTAGACTCTATGCTTCTCTTAGTTTGCCTTTTTTGCTGCTGCATCACACATGTTGACTCATGTGCAGTCTGTGATCTATTTGTATACCCAAGTCTTTTTCACACGTGCTGTTGCTTAGTTCTATTCCTCCCATTCTATGGACGTAATTTTCATTTTTCATTTTCATTTTTCATGCCCAGATGTAGAATCTTGTATTTGTCCCTGTTAAATACCATCCTATTAGTCACTGCCATTGTTCAAGCTTATCTAGATACTTCAGAATCCTTTATCTGTCTTCTCTAGTGTTAAGGGTATGCCACACTAAGCAAGATCGCTAACGAGATCGCTAACGAGATCACTAAAACGTCACTATTTAGCGATCTCGTTAGCGACCTCGTTGTGTGTGGCATGTAGCAACGATGTGGCCCCTGCTGTGATGTCGCTGATCGTTCACTAGCGTTCTGGACCTTTTTTTGATCGTTGGTGTCCCGCTGGTGAGCCTATATCGCTGTGTTTGGCACCTTTTGCGAACAACGAGCGACCTCGTTTGTGACGCATATGTTTTAAGCGTCACGGAGTGGATCGCAATATCTGTAAGTTCTCTTTTGCGTCACAGAGAGGATCGCAGAAGTTGCAAAGCAGGCTAGCAGGACGCAGAGAGCAGGAGCGATGCTGGAAATTCCTATGAATCAGAAGCGCTCAGTACATGCTAATGACAGATCCTAACGACCGCCAAAGTCGTTAAAGAGATCGCTGACCGCTGATGAGTCGTTTATGAGATCTCCTGTTTGGCAGCTACTAGCGACCTAAAAGCGATCACACCAACGATCTCGTTAGCTTGCGTCGTTATCGAGATCGCTAACGAGATCGCTTAGGCCTCTTTCACACATCCGTCTTTTTGTATCAGGCATGATCCGTCCTATGCCTGAAGGGACGGATCCGGCGCTGAAACAAAAAAACTGATGCAACGGATCCAGTTTTTTGCTGGATCCGACCTGAACTTTTGAACCCATAAAAAGAGGGTTTCTGATGCCCGGAGACACTGGAAAATGTAGTAGTAGTAGTAGTAGTAGTAGTAGTAGTAGTAGTAGTAGTAGTAGTAGTAGTAGACCTCGATTTCCAGACTCCAGATCAGACTTTTGCCGGATTGCACAAAAGTCTGATCCAGTCCCATTGACTTCTATTGTTTGCGGCTGCCTGATGCGCCGCTTCAGGCACATCAGGCAGCTCCGGCAAAAAAAAAAAACGTTACATGCTGCGTTGTGTCCGGCCGCCGGAATGTACATTTCCGCCGGATCCGGACAAAAATGCATACAACGCACTGACATCAGGCGCCATCCCGCGCTGATAGTCAATGCAAAAAAAACCGCATCCGGCATTACATTTCGCCGGATGCGGTTGGACAAAAAAATGCGGGAGGGCGCCGTCAGGCGCACAACGGATGTGTGAAAGAGGCCTAAGTGTGGCAGTACCTTTAGCTATCTTTCCTAGATTTGCATCGCCTGCAAATTTGATTAGTTTACCTTCAGTTCCCTTATCTACCACATTTATAAAAATGTTGAACAGCACTTTGGCCAGGACAGAGCCTTGTGATACCCTACTTGAAACACTTTTCCAATTGGATGTGCAACCATTTATTACCACTCTTTGAGTATGATCAGTGAGCAAGTTATGAATCCACCTAACCGTAGCCTTGTTAATCTCAAACTTGGTCATTTTTTCAACAAGCCTAGTATGAGATACTTTATCAAATGCTTTGCTGAAGTCGAGATATACTGTATCTACTGCATTTCCCTGATCCACCCAGTCAGTGATTCCATCATAGAAGGAAATTAGATTAGTCTAGCATGACTCGTTTGCTACAAACTGATGCTGGCTCTGGTTAATTACTGTATTCTTATTCAAGCACTAACATACAGTACATGCTGTTTAATAATTTGCTCAAATATCTTTCCTGGAATAGAACTAAGGCTCTAATTTCCTGGCTCAGTCTTCTTTCCTTTTTGGAAGATAGGGACAATATTTGCCCTTCTCCAATTTTCTAGGACTTCTCCTGTTTTCCAGGATTTTTCAAATATTCTGGCTAGTGGTTCTGTAATTTTGTAACGGGTCTGGTAGGTGAAACCACTGAGCTTTATTATACAAGACAGTATACTTGTAAGAGAGCAGGTGGCGCCCGGGGAATACGGACAGGGATTCACGGGAAGTGACCAGGGCAGTCTCTGGGTAGGCAGGTTGTCACGGCAAGTGACCAGGACAGTCTCTGGGTAGGCAGGTTGTCACGGCAAGTGACCAGGGCAGTCTCTGGGTAGGCAGGTTGTCACGGCAAGTGACCAGGACAGACTCTGGGTAGGCAGGTTGTCACGGCAAGTGACCAGGGCAGTCTCTGGGTAGGCAGGTTGTCACGGCAAGTGACCAGGGCAGTCTCTGGGTAGGCAGGTTGTCACGGCAAGTGACCAGGGCAGTCTCTGGGTAGGCAGGTTGTCACGGCAAGTGACCAGGGCAGTCTCTGGGTATGCAGGTTGTCACGACAAGTGACCAGGACAGTCTCTGGGTATACAGGTTTATACGACCTGAGATGTTGGAGCCTCCTGGTAGGCTGCAGTCCGATGGCAGATGATCGCTCCCAAGCGAGCAGGCAAGAGTCTCTGGAGTAGCCGGTGATCACTGCTGATGAAGTCCGAACCTTCGGATAGAGCTGCAGTCGGATGGCAGATGATCGCTCCCAAGTGAGCAGGCAAGAGTCTCTGTAATAGCCGGGGATCACTGCAGGTGATGTCCGAACCCCCGGGGAGGATTGCAATCAGATGGCAGACAGCAAACAGACAGGTAACAGGCAGGCAACTGGAAACAGGAGCTGAGGGCTGAAGCAGAGTTATACAGTGCAACAACAACATTGCTCGGGCACCTCCATTAAGGAGGAAGCCCTTAATATAGGGTGGAGTCCTCCGGCATTGGCCGGAGACTAATTTGGAAAATGCGCGCGGCTCCTTTAAGAGCGGGGGAGGGTGCGGGCGCGCGCCCTAAGTCCAGCAGCAGGGAAGGAGCGCGCGGGCCCAGCAGGGTGGAAGGAGGACGCCGAGGATGCTGGGGGCGCTGAGGACGCTGGGGGCGCTGAGGACGCTGAGCGCTGGTGAGGGGAACGGCGTCCCTGCCTGGCAGAGGGCCGGGACGCCGACGCTACAGTACCCCCCCTCTAGGCCCCCCCCTCTTTAGGCCAGAAAGAAATTTAGCTAGGATGAGAGGGGCATGGATGTTCTCCCGAGGCTCCCAGGTTCTCTCCTCAGGACCAAACCCCTTCCAATCCACCAAAAAATAAGTCTTTCTTCCTACCCTTTTTGTGGCCAGAATGTTCTCTACCTCAAATTCATCATCAGCAGACACTGGAGCAGGAGGTGTACCTGTAGACTTGAAAAAAGAGTTAAGTACCACAGGTTTGAGGAGAGACACATGAAAAGAGTTAGGAATTCGTAAATTGGCCGGGAGTTTCAATTTATAGGACACTGGGTTGATCTGCCTGATGACCTCAAAAGGACTGATAAACCGAGGACCTAACTTGTAGGAAGGAATTTTGAGCCGAACATATTTGGACGAAAGCCAGACTTTGTCCCCAGGACGGAATTGAGGAGGATCCAGACGTTTCTTGTCAGCATGTCTTTTCATGCGCTCGGATGACTGAATGAGTGCGGACCGGATACTCTCCCAGATGGAGGAGAATTCTCTAACCAGAGATTCCGCAGCTGGATTGTCCACAGAGATGGAAACGGGGACAGGAATTCGAGGGTGCTGACCGAAGACTATAAAAAACGGAGATTTGGTGGACGATTCGCTCTCGTGATTATTGTAAGAGAATTCGGCCCAAGGTAGGAGCTCCACCCAATCAGAATGATGAGCATTAACGAAGTGTCGGAGATAGCTGGTCAGATTCTGATTTATTCGCTCAACTTGTCCATTGGACTGTGGATGGTAAGCGGAGGAGAAATCCAAGGTGACGTCTAGTAACTTACAAGTAGCTCTCCAGAAACGTGAGGTGAACTGTACCCCACGATCCGACACAATGTGACGAGGCAAACCATGGAGACGGAAGATGTGGCGGATAAAGTCTTTAGCCAACTCGGGTGCAGACGGAAGACCTGGCAGAGGAATGAAGTGAGCCATCTTGGAAAAGCGGTCAGCAACCACCCAAATGACCGTACAACTGGCAGAGACGGGCAGATCCGTAATGAAGTCCATGGCTATATCCTGCCAGGGAGCAGCGGGTACAGGAAGCGGAAGAAGACGGCCGGCAGGCAGGTGTCTCGGAACTTTGTTGCGAGCACAGGAGACACAGGCAGAAACAAAGTCTATTACGTCTTTGTGCAGGGTAGGCCACCAATAATGCCGGGTAATGAGTTGGAGGGTCTTTTTCTGACCAGCGTGGCCAGCGAGTTTAGACGAATGACCCCAATGTAGAATTCTCTTCCGATCAGTCTCTGATACGAACGTCTTACCAGGAGGGAGACGGTTTAGACTCACGGGAGCCACCTGCATCACTCTGGCGGGATCGATGATATGTTTAGGCTCATCTTCGAGATCCGACACCAGGAAGGACCGGGACAAGGCATCCGCCTTGATGTTTTTGTCAGCCGGGCGAAAATGCAAAAGAAAATCAAAACGGGCAAAAAACAAGGACCACCGGGCTTGGCGAGGGTTAAGTCTCTGAGCATGCTGAAGGTAAGACAGATTTTTGTGGTCCGTGTAGATAATTACCGGATGAAGAGCCCCCTCGAGTAGGTAACGCCACTCCTCCAATGCCAATTTAATGGCCAATAACTCTCGATCTCCTATGGAGTAGTTTGCGCTCGGAGGAGGAGAAGAGTTTGGAGAAGAAACCACAGGAAACCATCTTCCCGGATGAAGATTTTTGAGTAAGTACCGCTCCGGCTCCAGCAGAGGAAGCGTCCACCTCCAGGAAGAACTGCTTGTTGCCGTCCGGGCGATGCAGCACTGGAGCGGAAGAGAAGGCTTGTTTCAAGGAAAGAAAGGCCTCCTCTGCTTCGGGCGTCCACTGTTTGGGGTTAGCATCCTTGCGGGTGAGCGCTGAGATTGGAGCAGTCCTGGAAGAGAAGTGCGGTATGAAGAGACGGTAATAGTTAGCGAATCCCAGGAACCGCTGAATGGCCTTCAACCCCTCTGGTCGGGGCCACTTCTCGATGGCAGACAGTTTCTCCGGATCCATTCGTAGGCCTGTCTGAGAGATAATGTAGCCCAGAAACGGAAGCGAGGTCTGCTCAAAGAGGCACTTCTCATATTTGGCGAAGAGGTGATTCTGCCTGAGCCTGAGCAGAACCTGACGAACATCCCTCCGGTGAGACTGGAGATCCGGAGAGAAGACCAAGATGTCGTCAAGGTACACCACAACGCAGGAGTAGAGGAGGTCCCGGAAGATGTCATTGACCAACTCCTGAAAGACTGCTGGAGCATTACAGAGACCAAAGGGCATAACCAGATACTCGTAGTGGCCATCCCGGGTGTTGAATGCCATCTTCCATTCATCTCCTCGACGGATACGAACCAGGTTGTATGCTCCACGAAGATCCAGTTTGGTGAAGACTCTAGCCCCTCTAAGACGATCAAACAACTCCGGAATGAGCGGAAGAGGGTACTTATTCTTCACCGTGATCAAATTTAGGCCTCTGTAGTCAATACAGGGACGGAGAGATCCGTCTTTCTTTTTTACAAAAAAGAAACCTGCTCCCGCGGGGGAGGTAGATTTCCGGATGAATCCTTTCGCTAAATTCTCCTCGATATATTCTGACATCGACCTGGTCTCTGCAGCGGACAATGGGTAAATACGCCCACGGGGAGGCGTAGTACCGGGTAGCAGGTCGATCGGGCAATCATATGGTCTATGCGGGGGTAATGTCTCTGCTTCCTTTTTATTAAAGACATCAGCGAATGACCAATATGGAATCGGGAGTCCAGGTAGATTAGCAGGTGTAGGAGAAGAACGGACGGGATGGACAGGCACCAGACATGTTTTATGACAGTCCTGTCCCCAGCGAAGAATCTCTCCATTCTGCCAGTCGAGCACGGGTGCATGTTTTTGGAGCCAAGGCAGACCTAGTAAGAAAGCATGAGAGAGTCCAGGTAAAACATGAAACGAGATGCTCTCAGAATGCAACATTCCCACCTGCAGGGTTATGGCTTCGGTGATAAGTTGGATGGGACGAGGTAGGAGACCCCCATCCACAGCAGCAACAGATACTGGTTCAACCAGAGGTTTGGTGGGAATGCGATACTTCTCTACTAGAGCCTGTGAAACAAGATTCCCAGCTGCTCCAGAATCAAGTTGGGCCAGTTCGAAGTAACGGTTCTTACCGATGAGAATAGAGACAGACAGCAGCAGAGATGAAGAGGATTTATTCTGGTCTAGGTGGACCTCTCCGAGCGAACCTAGACACAGGCGTTTCCCGACCTCTCCGGACAGGTACGGATCCAGTGCTCCTTACTTCCACAGTAGAAGCAACTCCTCTCGGCACGGCGTGAGTCCTGACAGGCTTTGACCATCTTGGTCTGGTCGACCTGCATAGGCTCAGCAGTGTGCATCTGGGGAGAAACGGAAGGGGTTATAGGTCTCTGAAACGAGGGTGCAAGACGAGGAAACCCTCTCTCACGGGTGACCTCTTTGGCACGTTCCTGGAACCGTAGATCAATTCGATTGGCAAGATTTATTAAATCATCAAGGGAGGTTGGAATGTCCCGACCGGCAAGTTCATCTTTAATACGGCCGGACAGACCCTCCAGAAGACCGAAATCAGGGCGTTATTGTCCCAAGCCAACTCTGAGGCTAGAGTACGGAACCGTATGGCATATTGACCAACGGTGAGACTCTCCTGACGGAGACGCAACAGAGATGATGCAGAGGAGGTCTTCCGTCCAGGTTCGTCGAATACCCTCCGGAAGGCCGAGAGAAAAGCAGGCAGGTCAGATACCAGAGGATCTTCTCTCTCCCAGAGAGGATTAAGCCAGGCCAGAGCCTCTCCGGTGAGATGGGACATGATGAAGGCAATTTTGGCCCGGTCAGAGTTAAACTGGTGTGCCAGGAGTTCGAAATGCAGGGT